>OY982968.1:13645000-14353966 GCA_963890685.1 Plagodis pulveraria | reverse complement strand
TGTGTCCATGTCAGCGACGCCACCCGCGTGTTCCGTTACGAAGCCTGCTATAGCTGCAGCTACCGATAGCCACGTTTCCTTATCAGCAAACGTAGCTTTGCATCAAGGTCACGGCCAGCCACAGCCGTATGACGTTTTATTGTCCACGGCGCTAATTAAACTGTACGATAGTAATAATTGTGAACATATCGTTCGTGCCGTGTTAGATAGTGGAAGTACGTCTTGTTTAATTACGGAAACTTTGAGTCGTAAGTTAAACTTAGCGACTAAGGAGATTGACAGATCGATATTGGGTATTAATAACGTGTCTTCACACGTAGGCAAAACATGTCGCGTAAGCATGACGTCATTGAATGACAGTTTTACCACCGACATTACATGTTATGTTTTGCCATCAATTACAAGTAATATACCGAGTCGTGAAATCAACATCTCAGATTTGAAGATACCTTCTAACATTTGTTTGGCTGACCTGCTGTTTTATAAGCCCTCAGAAATTGATGTTTTAATAGGAGCTGATATTTTCTGGGATTTGGTAGGGTCACAACAAATAAGATTAGGTAATAAAAAGCCCGTGCTTTGTGAAACCAAGTTAGGTTGGATTATTTCAGGTCCGTTATACTCTTATCATGTGTCTCTGGTGTCCAATGATTTAAGGTGTAATTTCGTTACGATGAACTCTGATTTTAATAACGATATTGAAAACATCCGAACGGACTTAACGCGTTTTTGGCAGTTAGAAGAAATAGACGTAAAGGCATCTCATTACATGCCAGATGAAAGGATCTGTGAGGAACATTTTGTAAAAAACGCTTGCCGTCTTAATGATGGCCGGTTCTGTGTTCGAATACCGCTTAAGCAAAGCCCTGATTTGTTAGGAGATTCCTTTCAGCGAGCTAAGCAATATTTAATTTCTTTAGAGCGCAGGTTATTTAATAAACCTGACCTTAGTAAAATGTATCACGATTTTATGATGGAATACGAAACATTAGGTCACATGTCTGAAATTCACGCGACAGAAGGTGATCACGTGGCGTATTATATGCCTCACCATGGTGTCCACCGCGAGAGTAGTACCACTACCAAGCTAAGGGTAGTGTTTAATGCAAGTAGTCCTTCATTATCTGGGGTCTCCAGTAATGACCTTCAGTTGGTTGGACCTACGGTCCAAGATGACCTGCTATCTATTCTTCTACGATTTAGACAGCACAAATACATCCTATCAGCCGACGTTGAGAAGATGTATAGACAGATCGTCGTCCATCCATCTGATAGGCATCTGCAGCAGATACTCTGGCGTAATAACTCTTGTGAACCAATTAAAATATATCAAATGAACAGAGTTACCTACGGTACTGCCAGCGCTCCATATCTCGCGACTAGATGCTTAAAACAATTAGGCATAGATTGTAATAATGAAGAGATTGCTGAAATAATACAACACGATTTTTATGTTGATGACCTGCTTACTGGCGGTGATGATCTACATAAATTAAGCAAACTACGCACGGAATTGACTGAGACACTTGCTTCAGCTGGAATGCCATTACGGAAATGGATGTCAAATGAACCGCAATTGGTATCTGATGCTGGTAAAACATCCCTTGATTTAAATATTGGTTCTGGTGAGCCTAGTAAGTTATTAGGTCTAGGTTGGCATGCAAGCACAGATAGACTGTGTTTTCCAGTAGGTCCATCAGTTCCCAGTGGCAACTCCAAGCGTGATATACTTTCTGTTATTTCACGCATCTTTGACCCGTTAGGTCTATTAGCACCGTGTGTTATTTTAATGAAAATGCTGCTGCAACAACTGTGGCTTGATAAGTTAGCGTGGGATGAACCATTGACTCCCAAAATTCACAAACTGTGGTTTGACATTGTTCAAACATTACCCTTTTTGAATTATTTGTACATTCCAAGGCGTGTAATTTGTGAGTCCTATAAAACATTGGAATTACACATTTTTAGCGACTCATCTGAACGCGCCTATGGCTCATGTGTCTACGTCCGTAGTGTTAATGATAAAGGGGAGGTCATGGTTGGTCTATTAATGGCTAAAAGTCGAGTGGCGCCAATCAAACCGACCACTATTCCAAGATTGGAATTATGTGGAGCCTTGATAGGTGCTCGCCTCTATGACAAAGTCAGAAATTCGCTTAGGGTTAAGATCGAACATGTATATTTCTGGACCGATTCAACTATAGTGTTGGGATGGTTACAAATGATGCCTTCTAAACTTCAGCCATTTGTACGCAATCGCGTCGCTGAAATTCTAGATAAGGCAGGTAATTGCATATGGAGGCACGTCCCAACAACTAAAAACCCTGCAGACCTAATATCTCGTGGCGTGGATATTAGCAATTTGCATACGGTGAATCTATGGTGGTCTGGTCCTGATTATTTAAAGGAAGATCCACGTGAATGGCCCTCTAAACCTGATCTTGTTCAGACACTACCCGAGCTTCGACCTGACGTCTCATTAAATGTTGTCTTGGAAGACACTCGCAATACCAATTGTTTAATTGACTTTAGTCGATTTTCTAACTACTTACGCCTTGTGCGTTCTGTAGCCTATGTCTTACGTTTTATCCGATTGTGTAGGAATACTATTAGAGCGACTACCTTTTTAACAGAGAGTGAGCTACACGATGCGTTAAATATTATCATTAAGAAAAGTCAAGAGCAGTCATTTCCCGAATATACAATGCTTTTAAAAGGGCAAGAATTACCAAAAAAGAGTTCTTTATTAAAATTTAATATATTTTTAGATAAATCTTATATAATGCGCGTTGGAGGACGTCTTGATAATTCTGATTTTTCTTACAACAAAAAACATCCAGCTATAATACAGTCCACACATATATTCACGAAGTTGTTATTTAATTTTGAGCACAAAAGGCTCATGCATGCTGGTCCCCAGTTATTACTGGCATCCATAAGGGAGTCATTTTGGCCCATAGGTGGTCGAAATTTAGCGAAAATCTGTTACCATAATTGCATCCGATGTAGTCGTATGAAGGGCAAAATTGTAACTCCTTTGATGGGAAACTTACCACAGCAGCGACTGGTTCCAGGTGGCTATCCATTTGAAAATGTAGGTGTCGATTACACCGGCACTATTATGTGTGCCAGTCGTCGCGGACGAGGTTGTAGGTTAATAAAAGCGTATATCGCGATTTTTATATGCTTCGCAACTAAATGCATACATCTGGAGATCGTAGGCGATTTAACGAGTAATAGCTACCTAATGGCGCTGCGACGCTTTATTTCGCGTAGAGGTAAGCCTAACAATATATTTTCAGACAACGGCACCTCATTTATAGGCGCCTACAATGACCTTTCTAAGTTTTTGAAAGCTAATTGCGATTCCCTTAGTGAAGGTTTAGCTAATGAAGGCATCCGCTTCCATTTTATTCCCGCGTATGCTCCTCATTTTGGTGGGTTATGGGAGGCTGGTGTAAAGTCAACGAAATATCACTTAAAACGAGTGCTGGGGAATTGTAACCTAACATTTGAAGAACTTGACACCACACTGACGCAAATTGAGGCGATTTTGAATTCTAGGCCGCTCACTCCGCTGTCTTCAGACCCCGTAGATTATAATCCACTGACGCCAGGTCATTTTCTCATCGGCCGCCCGCTTACTTCGTTACCGGAGCGTGATCTTCAGCAAAAATCCACAAGTTGTCTAAGCCGCTTTCAACGCATAGAGCAACTCCGGCAACACTTTTGGGCTCGATGGAGCAAGGAATTTATTGCAGAACTGCAGCAACGGATAAAATGGCGTTCTTGCAAGGATAGCTTGAAAATGGATACATTGGTTGTGTTGAAAGACGAAAATCTACCACCGTTGAAATGGAAACTAGGCAGGGTCGTTGCCATTCACCCTGGTCCTGACGGTGTTGTTCGCGTGGCAGATATCAGAACTTCTACTGGTGTGATCCGGAGGGCATTTAGCAAAATCTGTCCGTTGCCTGTATCATCTGAAACTGGTTGAAAACACGGTTTTCAACGCCCGGGGGCATGTTGAAGCGCCTGACAGTTTTGCGTTAGCTAATATCTTGCGCCCGCGTTGTATACGTAGTTTTTAAAAGATGTGAGGTCACTTGCGAGTCTGAAGGTACTCAAAATAAACGTGTAAAAATATCCATTCCTCGTTTTTCTTCATCTCCGTACAAATTTATGGTTAAAACCCCAACAGTGTCCTAGTGTTCGGGGATTTATTACATCCAATAGCCGTACAGTTCCCGGCTGAAGAATATAAGGACCGTGTCATGTCCTATTTGATGTTGTATGGGAATTAATGCATTTACCCAATGAGTAATATACACTCAGGTGGAGTAAGTGGGGTAGTACACAACAAGTTTCCTTATCAGTTTACTCCCTGATTATCTTATTACTACAAACAAGAGCATTATTTCGTAGGGTTGGAGTTAGGAAAGCGACTGACCAAACCAAAAGAAAAACTTCTTATTATTATGCCATTGTTTAGTCCTTTATGCAAGGAACACAAATAGCCCTTACATAAGTGGCATAAGAATAAAAATAATGAAGTGAATATATATACTATAAATCTATTTTTTATATAAAATAAAGTTCTTAGGGGGATAACTTTGATAAGTATCAAAATAGCTTTGTGTACTAGTCATAAATTAAATACTTTTACGGATGAAGAATTATTTGTCACTTACACGGATTCGTTTGATCTTGTTACCCTCCCACACGTGTACATTGGTCAGTAAAAAATACAACCTTACTTCTTTAAGGACGATGTTTGCGCTGTACGAACAAACTCCCGACATCAACCACGTTTTAATCTAATTGATGTACACCTTTACCGTAAAATCTATATAACATTATAAAGATGAAAGATTTGTATTTTTGGTTTTTTGTATGCAACGTATAAACTTAAAAACCACTATCACGATTTGGATGAAATTTGGTGTGCAAATAGTTTGGGACCCGGGGAAGAACATAGGATACTTTTTATCTAACTTCGCAAAAAGAGGTTAATGGTACGCACGGGTGGACCTGCAGCTGGAAAGCTAGTATGCTATAAACTCCTTTTTAGGCGTCTGTTTTTTTTTAATGTGATTATAATGAAACATGCACATGGCCCACCTGAAGTAAAACGGCAACCTCTGCATACAACATAATGCATTTCAAGTGGCGAAGTGACTGCGCCCAGATGATCTGAGACACAAATATGTTTAGTCTCATGTGCCTATAATTTCACTGACCACCTTTAATGCAAGCCTGCTTAATACAAGGGTAGAAAGTACTTTTTTATTGCTGATAGGTAAGCCTTTGACCACAATCTCACCTGATTGTAAGCTGGTAAGTGATGATGCGGTCGAAGGTTACAGGCTTAATCTAGAATTACTGGCTGTCAAGAACAGGTTCCGGAACACACCATGAATGTGCTTGGCGACAGATTTTCTACATGAGGGTTGTCACTAGCCAGGCGGGCATTCGCAAAATGCCCTACCACCATGCAGTGAAGCTAAAGCCCGCGGCGGGATTCTATGGACCTGCTGCGAGGCAGTCCATAGCCAATGCCACTAAACTAGCTATACTCAACGTGCGGCCCGCGGCCCAAATGCGGCCCCGCAACGTTTTGCTTTGCGGCCCGAGCCAATATAATCCATATTCATGTTTAAAAATAAAATAAATCCACCTACTTATTCTTACATAGCTTTGTAACAATATTTCTTTGTTAACATGACGGAATTAATCAAAAGATCGCTAGTATTATAGATAAAGCATCAGTTACTCCATACTAGTCTTGCGCGATAGGAAGCTTTCGTAAAGCGCGTGGACGGGGGACAACCACGCCATGCGTAGGCTACTTCGTCCGTCAGTCAGGTGCTTGCGTTTGTGTCCAGTTGCAGTTTGCGTGAGCCCCTTTTCTGATTTGATTGTTGAAAAAAAAGGAAATTATAAGAATATGAATAATTTTGGAAGTTAGTACCCGATCACTTTGGTACTCTTAAAAATTGTACGTACTAGCTGTTGACGTTGTTTGCATCAACTTATCATTGTGATTCTTCGTATTCTAAAATAAAATTGAGGAGGCTTGGAGGCTTGTAAATGGCTTTTATCTGTCTGTTTCAATATTACTTTGTAATGAAAGCTGTAAGCCCCCCGAATACAAGTAAAATAAAATAAAATAAAATATACGAAAATTATTTACAGATGTCGCTTACTGATCCGCACCTGGATGATAGGTTGAGAGTAGTATGTAGCAATTATAAGCCAGATATAACAAAAATTTTCATAATTCAAAATCAAAACAATCAAAATTATTTTTTATGTAAGTAAATAATTACTTTTGAATTTTGAGTTTTATTGTCTATTGTAATGTAGGTTTGTGCGGCCCACCTGATATAGTAGTCAGACTTATTTGGCCCAAGAAAAAATAAGGTTGAGTAAGGCTGCACTGAGCCATCACTGCTTCAAAGTACTTAATTGAAGTAGTCACGATTTCAGATATAATTTAAAGATAACACCAAAAAATCACTTGTGGGCACTATATTACATACTTCTGCGACAGCCTTTTTTTATCCGATGAAAGAAATGCTCAGTAGGTACATAGATTTTTTGTTCTTCAATTGAATTGGTTTACCCAATCACGGACGATGCGGAGGGATGGGTATAGCCTCCCCTGTGAAGTGGAAGTTGCGACCTCCCCCCCCCCCTTTGGAGATATGTTTTTTTTTTAATTTATAACCTCAATATTGTCAATCATCGCAACTTTCCTTTCACAGCGGGGGGCTCTACTCTTATCCCGTACCGCCCCTCACCCCTATAATCGATGTCTGACAATAGTGAGGTTATAAATAAAAATAAATCATATCTCAGAAAGGGGGTGGGGTCGCAACTTCCCCTTCACATGGAGGGGTCTACCCATACCACCACCGCACCCGCCACCACCCACCACCCCTTAAATCGATGTTTTATAATCTAAACCAAAGCCTATGTATGTACTAATTATTTTCTTTTACATATATAATTGTAAGTCATTTTTATCACGGTGTATGCCAAGAGTAAACTTTGTAACCAACTCTAAAACGACAAGGCTCACACCACCCGGAGTTCACTGTTTGCTTTAATCTTCACATACGTAATTGTTAGGTATAGATGTGTCAACAATTATTAAATTTATATTAGCTATACTTATAGCCTCAAAATATGTGTTCTTTAATCTAGTTCAAAATTACCATAAATATGAAGTTTATCAAAAGTTTAAAGCTATGTCTGAAATTTGGGCAATGTAGGGCTTTTACATATATCATGATAAATATCGATCAAAGAGAGTGCAGCAAACCTTCTTCTTTATTTACTCATCGTTTACCAAACTAATTCAACAAGCCGTAGAACTTTTACCATTCGTAGCACGAATCATTTAATACCGCGAACTAAGAAGTGAATTGAAAGCATAGTTGTTACTTTGGGTAGGCCATCAGTACCTACCTACTCATTATTGTATTGAAAATACCACTAATAATGAAACGTACATAACCAACAACGTCATTCACTTGGTCGTAATTAAATTGCTTTCCAATTAAGCGTGAGTGGCGTAAAGCATTGTCGATATACATTGTCTGTGACAAATTGATTATTTGGTTTCTACATATTATGTACTTATATGGCCACATTTACTTAATCATAAATTGAAACAATCATTAAAAAGCCTTTGGTATTTTTAAGAATATCTTTATTAGTTCTATAGTGATTCAGTATGTCTATCTCTAAAGTTGATTATTTTGAGTTTATTTGCCTACAGATACATTTGTATATGGTATGATTCATAACGGCAAGTATGGGGTAATAAATGGGATCTGCATATTGAGCTAAAATTACGTAGATTACAGAAAAGTGCGTTGGGAAGAGATGTGCATAGAAGATGGATGTGCGCTGTTACTAAATGGACAAGATTAGGATTTTTTGAAGAAATATTGAAGAGTAATAAATAATAGTTATACTGCAACCCTTTTTTTTTTGCGGTTTGCGTACTCTAAATGTTTTTTTCAACGCACTTGCTCGTAACGGCCCTTCAAATGCACCGATTTCAGTGACATATATTGTAGTCTATTACGCACGCCTGCTTTTTTCTATTGAACCGCACTTGTGTGAAAAAATTAAACGACTTTAACTTTTGACCAAGGAGATTGTAGTTTGTTTCATTCGTTTTTTAAACAATAACAAACCAAAGAGTTTTAACCTACTGAAGTAAAACTTTAGAAGATTAAGTGAGCTTATAAACCTTCTTATTCTCATTATTATTGCAATAAAAACAATATGTAAGGTATATTCCGATTCGTTTTGTATTGTATCTAGTACTAGGTATATATCAACAGATTGACTATGGAAAAATGTAGGTGGTTCGGTGTTTTCGTCAGCGCGCCATTGACAAATAAATATTTTTTATTTTCGTATTTGTACCTCGCAAGTGTGTTGAACAACGTCGTATGACACGCGTAAAGTAGGGGCGTGCTGCTTTGACGCATTATTTCTCTTAATCTTTATAATAGTAAGCCGGGAACGGAAAAATATTTTTATTTAAATATACTAAAATGATTAATTTGTACAAATTAAAATACCATCACGTATCAACATAGAAATTTGAGCCAATATTTAAAACTGCACAAATCATAATATCCCAATGAAGTCTGTAAGTGGGAACCTTGTGTAACATAAGACCAACAGGATATTGGCACAAAATAAAACAAATATGATTATACGGTGAGACGAGATTGCTACAAGAACGATTCCGGAGATCAAAGAGCGGATAGGTGCCAAGGGAATAATGATCGCTCAATAATCAACTGTTGTTATTTTTTGCGAGTTGAACGAGCCAAGTGACTAAACCTTAATCCCCAAGTAATTTTCTAATCTGGCCTTTAGTGAAGTCACTTTTTCGCACCTGAACTAGCTGAAGTAAAATTGTTTGTGATTGAGACATTATTCACATTAAAAACTTTTTCAAGACGATTGTTAAAGTGGCTCTTAGAGCGTTGATTTCAGCTAAAAATCACATATAAAGCAGATTTTTTAATTTTTAGGCCATATAATTACTACTTAAATAGTGCAAACCGTGCCTAACATTAGAGATATATATATATATATATAATACACCATACGGATAAAACAGTATCTAATGTCACAGGAAAAATTTAGAATTTCGAGCGTAAGGATTGATTCTAGAGTTAACTCCCTAGTTTAGCGATTACTATAATACTAAAATCCTGAGTAGAGTGGAAAATTTAAGCTCACCGAAGAAATGTATAATGTCCTAGGTTTTACAACTTCTTAAAAAAAATAAAAAGCATAGATAACTAAGAACAAAGCATTTCATGTTACTATGTACACACTCATACATTGTAAATAGTTGCATATTTAACAATTGTGATACATTACCGAGAAAAGAAAAAACTTGAGAACCTTTCTACGTTTCCTTCGTTTTCTACGTACCATCAGGTTATTCAAATAAGTGTACTATTGAAAGATACAACTTTGACGCATAGTGTTGACCTTAAGACAATATGGATGTACATACACTTATCCCCTTTCGCCACCACAGTGACGGGAGGGCAGTGCGGATGCATTTCTCTCCAACATTAAAGAAAAATGATACAATATAATATGACACCTATTCTGAGTAAGGAGCTAGGAAGAACTAATCTTATTGTTTATTCGTAGGTAAGGAAGCAGCAAAGAAAACCTGAAGCATGTATTGTACACAAGTAACTGTTTGGTAACCTTATTATATTATATTACATGAGACCGTACAGTGAATTTCTTTTTGGTTTAATTTGTAATATTTGTTACCTTAAATAAAGATTATTGTTAGGTATTCATTTTAAAACCCTTAATCCAAAGATAGAAGCGCTTGTAGCGAAGTATACTCAGCTGTTCTTAATAGATCAGCTAAGTTAAGCAACGTCCGCCGCGGTCAGGAGTTGGATGGGTGACCACCACTGACATTACTACTGAGCGCTTTCGTGCTTCAGAGGGCAGGTTAAGCCGTCGGTCCGGTTGTTGTCATACGATGGCAGTCGTTACAGCATGGTGGTAGGGCATATTGCGAATTCCCGCCTGGCTAGCTACCACCCTCAAGTAGAAAATATGTCGCTAAGCACCTAACAGTGTGTTCCTTCAGCTATCCTTGAGAGCCAGTAATTCTAGTCTTACCTGAACAACATCTTCGACCACATCATCACTTACCATCAGGTGAGATAGTGGTCAAAGGCTAGCCTATCAGCTATATAAAAAAAATAGAATCCTGGGTCCATACGGATTAGAGACTCGTATATGTACTATGGCAGCGATGAGTTCAAAGCATTAGAAAATTGATGTCACTAGCGTATTTGTATGGAAAATAGCACGCCGTTACATGCAGTATTTCACTGGATTAAAAGTATTAAAGACTGATTGGTCCGCTACTACCAGGGCTAGGAAAATTTGTTGGAAAATTATTGGACGCAGACTACAATGGCATATCCTGCCCATGCACAGTCAAAAACAATGGGGTGCCTTATGATTCTCACTGTGTTTGGGGTCCTTATTGACCGTAACAGAAAATTTTTACTGCTTTTAAAGGTATAATTTTAACTGCTCATGTTGATTCGTAAATATTATTTTGGTATAGGCATCAATTATTACGCATGATTGATTGTTATGTTTTTTAAGAAAAATCTCCCTGTTTTGCATCCAGTACTAACACTGGATAAACATAAATATTTGTTATGAAGACTTCAACATTTTCTACAACATACCTTCAACATTACGCGGAGTATATACTCACAGCAAAAAGATGTGATGATGACGAATATTAACGAAATATTTTCAAATGTCTTATACTACAAAGGCATTTCCAAAATTGCCAACTTACATATGCTTATGTATATAGTTATTCCACACAAAAGATGTGCTATCAATACAATAAAATAATCATATCGAAAATAGGTGGTTTTTTTTTTATCTAGTATAATTTTTATATAAAATATTATCTTTTTGTGCACCAGTTTCAACTTTTTCTCTATACTTCGGATTCAGATATGGATCATCACACTCTTATAACTTACTCGTAAACTATATTTATGTCTTTGAACAAACCACAGATATTAGTAGCAATTCTGTTGTACACTCACTAACTATACTAACTAATTAAAAAGTTCTAATTTTAGTTTTAGGATTTCTAAAAGTCATTCTGCTGTTACCTCGAACCAAATTTAATACAGCAAATTATCAATACTAAATATAATTCACTTTGCCGCTACTCTACGCTAGATGGCGCACAAGTCAAGTTGTTTTATAACAATTTTTAGTCTGGCCGTTATTCCATTTGAGTTATTTTCGATAATTTTTCGATTTTCGATGATTGCATTGCGTCTGTGGATCCACATTTAAATATGAACCATAGATATAAAATGTGATCGAAATAATCGAAAATAACGAATTGAGCGTCAAATGGTATACGCCCTATTTACCTATGGAACTTTGTTTATATTCGAAACTATCGAAACCTGTGATAATGCCCAAAAATAATGATTTTGACACGGCAGAGCAGCTTCAACTGGTCGCTTCATAATCTCGAAAGCCTAGGTTCAGTAACAGAATCTACTGGTGATTACATATAAAAAAATAGCAAAGCACATAGCTGTCCGAAGTCTCTCGTAAAAAGTCGAATCTAATAAAAGTGGGTATTTAAACACATCTGCCACCCTTCTGGGCATTACAGGTGTGCAAAGATTTTATTAATCCAAGTTCGCCTACAAGCTTTTGTCACTAGTTATGCTTTTGAATTACCGAAAATTACAATCCTTTCCGGAAAACCCACAAGTCTAGCAACTATATACTACTACCATGCTCCATTGTTTATCCGACTAAGAAAGCCGTGATTATGATAAAATACGCCAAAATAAATTAATTGGAGAACATGACAGCATTAGTCAACACCAGTTTACTCGTTGATTAATTTACGGTTTAATTATCTATGGTTCCACCTAATCTGACTAAATTATGGTACAACAGAATAGCAAATATGCAAATTTTACTAAGTTTAGTAACTTTAATAATTTTAGAGTGAATGGCCCCAACAGAGTAAGGAATGTTCATTTGACATTTCTAAATCTAATTTACTAAATTCTAGTTAGTTTTTTGGCAACAGAATTGCTACCATTGTTACCCAAATCAAACTTTTACGTGACACGAATTTTCTTAACTATGTAGGTACGGAAACAAGGGACTACCTGCCACGTGACGGTATTCTTTAATATTCGGTTTCAGGTCAGCTATAACCAACTATACAACCAGCTATATTTACACTATTTAATAAACCTTAAGAATATATAATGAACAAAATAACATGCAAATACTTTTTGGAGTAAATGGTTAAAAACACAATAAATACATTTCTCATTATATAATAAGAACAAAGGCGAGCTGAGTCATATTTTTGTTCCATCATGTTTATATGCCATATCATAACATTATATTCCTTAATAAGAGTAATAACACAATTACTAAATTGTATCATTACATTTTCTCTCATGTTCATAGTCTTCATCCATTTAGTTAATCAGTCAGACCGGAAACCAATATTTGTTTCCGTTCTGAAGCAATCACACATTTTTAACAGATTGTTATTGGAGACAGTCGTATCGTTTCTTTTTAGGATAATTGTTTAGGTGATTTATATTCAACGGATCCGTGCTCACTGGAAAGTGCGATAAGTTTAACTTTACTGAAATCGAAAGCTCTTTAGATAGATGGAGCTAAAAAAAGTTTATTATACAAATTCCACGATCCTTCGTCTACTACAAATTCACGTCCCTTGTTTTTGTTTTGACAAAATTCTCTCCCACTTTGTTATAATTTTACATCACGGCTACACACAATATTATGTTATTGTCATAAGAAATATTCTTCCCCTGAAATTATTTTTGCTGTACAGGCTGTTTTTATAAAAAGATGACGAGTAGGTACGTCATAAAACAAACAAAACATAAAAATACAGATATAAAAAATACTATTATAAAAATATCTTGTAATATTTTGTGATAGACGACGCGACCGACATAGATAAAATCCATTCTTTAATAGGGAAAATTTGAGTCTTGTGTTTTTACGATATTAGTTTTTCTTTCATTTTCAGTGCGTACCTGCAGAGTACGAATGATGTCTAATTTACACAAATTATTCGCGTAACTGCTTGTATCATTATGTTAATATCTTACATTATGTCGATGGATTCGTTGTTGGATGGGTGAAGTGGGGGAATCTTACATATTATACTACTAATTTCTAGATCAAGATTATTAAAATGTATAGAGAATCTATTGCTTGACATTAATGCTTTTGACAGTATCTGAACAATATGGTATTCCTAATAATTATCCACATTACAGGTCTCACAAGAATTTGTTTCTATCTTTTGTTCTTGTACGAGCTTATAACTTTTTTACAGCGTCACGCTAAGAGCGAAAAGAATATGAACTGTTCATAAATACTTTTAACCGTGTTCAGAGAGTCTGTGCGAGTAATTAGGTTTTAATATTTTAAATTTCATTGATATATCATATTTTTTATAAACAGATCAAATATATTTGGTAGGTTTTCCTTCGATGGGGTGGCGGGCTAGAATGTCACCTCTCCATCTGTAGCCGTGGGTGTCGTACGAGGCGACTAAGGGTAAAATACCGGAAGGTGGGCAGCAGCACCTTTTGAGTGACTGCTATGTTACACTGCGATCCCCAAAACGCCTCCTAAGCGTGGTGATTATGGGTATCTCCCCCATAGTGGGGGGGGTGTGTTCAGCAGTGGACAATCCGGCTGATACAGTTTGGTATAGCAGAGAAGATGGTTTAGAGCCCGTGGAGTGCCTGGCTGCCAAAAAGGTGCCAGGCTAGAATGTCACCCTCCCATTGCTACCTGTGGCTGTCGTAAGAGGCGACTAAAGGTAAAATACCGGAAGGTGGGCAGCAGCGTCTTCTGAGGAACTGATATCTCAAACTGCAATCCTCAAGACGCCTGCTAAGCGTGGGGATTATGGCAAATCATGTGGGAGGCTGTCTTCAGCAGTGGACAATCCGGCTGATACAGTACAGTTTGGTTTCGAAGAGAATATATTTTTTATGTATTTTGACTCAGCATTACTCGTGGCTTATAAAGGTGTTAATTGACTGTATAGAGTGAATAAAATGAACGATTTAATATAGTTAACTTACAAAGCATCTCATTGTTTGTCACATAGTTATCTCAGTTATATCAATACAATAATTCTGTATACAAGTACTAAATGTGCATCCATAAATATATTAGTAAAGTTTTGGAAAATGAAGCTCCACATAGACATAGCATTTTTTTATGATATTGTGACGGGTCAGCGCGAGGCTCACCGATGTTAAGTGGTTAACCTCTGCCTATGACAGATGCATTTCGTCACAAGTCACGAATTGCACAGCGCCCGTCACCTTGAGACGTAGTTGTTAAGTCTCATGTGCCTGTTTCACTGGCTCTCAAGGACTGCTGCCGGAACGCACCGTTAGGTGCTTGGCGACAGATTTTCTACTTGAGGGTGGACGCTAGATAGGCGGGCATTCGCAAAATGCCCTTCCACCATGCGGTGAAGCTCAAGCCCGCGGCGGGATTCAAACCAAGGACCTCATTCCACGGCACGGCAGTCCTTAGCCAATGCCACTAAGCCATCACTGCTTCAAATGCATAGACATAGATGCTAAAAGTGAATTAATGATTTTGACTTACTACTGTGTACACACACATCCACAAAACACAGGGCACTTATATGCTCCGTTGTTCTAAATTACGGTAAGAAGGCCAATGGTATAATATCACATTTTCGAATTATATGACGGTAAATTCATAAGTAACGTAGTATTATAATAACTTCTAACATTACCATGACAACGAAGATGCTTCATAACCAGGAACGACATTAACATATTTGTATCCATTATGAAGGGGCGTCCTTGTCACGCATCAAACGCAATACTCCTTAATCTCCCAGATAGGGAAAATGGTACATTCGCGCCACAATACGGGATGAGGATTTGGCCCCACCGAAACTCTAACGGAATTCAACAGATTATAATCTCATTAAGCCGACAAATGCGTCTCCAAAATACCGCATTATTAAGATTTAAATAGGGATGTTATTTAAGTCAAATTTGGAATACAAGCCTAGTGGTACCAAACTAGGGCCACTTGTAAAATTTTCATATTAAAAGTGATTTATTTTGACCCACGGCATAACAACCGATTTTGATGAATAACATTAGTCAACGACAATTAACGCAGACGAGGCCAATGATGTAGAGCGTATAATATTCACTTTAATTTTGATTTCAAGCTAGTTTAACTTATACTTACTGCTGGTAAGAAGTGTTGCGTGCATATCTATTAATCTAGGTATAACGATAATGTTACTTTGAAAGAGCTGTATCGATGTTTGAGGCTGGTCAATCATGACATTCCGTATCTTAACAGCTGGGATATTTACGGAAGGCTGGAATCAGTAGTAGTGTACCCCGCTCGCTGACAATTCGTGCTGCCACCGCACAGGACGACTTCTATGTTCGACTCTGTCATAGTAGGAGTGGGGAAGTAAGTTATCTACATACAAACGCACCGCGCGCGGCTTATTTGTGTGCGCTATAGTATCTATGCGTCCCGCACGTACACTCTCACACAATCTCGACCCGTTTTTCAGTGCGCCAGCCGGGGCTAACACCGAACAAGGATCGCGCGTCACGGCTTTTTGGCGCCGCTAAATAAATGAAAAATGATTGATAATCGCATGAGAACTTATTGCTGTGTGTTCGGCTGTCTAAATAATTCATTGATTCCAGAGTTGTCTCTGTTCAGATTACCAACTGAACAGGAAAGGTAAGCAAGTCACTTATTCTTGCATACCTATAATTTTTATCGCCAGTCGGTATTTTTTTCATCGTGAAAGGTGTTATTATCGTTTAGGTATAAAACCGACCCCACTAACCCTGAACCCAGAAAAGTAAATAATACAACTTCCCGGCCATTGCCTATTTCTAGGTACTGAGTTAAAATTTAGCATATACGAGTACATACATTATAAATAAGTAGGTAACAACCCTGAGACAGGCAAATATGGTAGGTAATTGTATCGCGTATTGGGCCCGAGATGGCCTACTTCCCCACTCTTTCTACTATGACTCTGTATACGACGTGACTGGACTACTGGGTAATTCGCCAAAAAAAATATTTTTTGCCTAATTTCCTTGGCATGATTTTTTTTGCTAAATACTTATCAGTTAGGTTGTTGATTATATAAATGAATAAAAGCAGTATTCATTTCTGTAAAAGGGGTATCACAAAACATTCATGAAAAAAAGTTATAAGGTCATGAAGTTTAAAACAGTCAAGGAAATTAGTAAGGTCCCAAGGAAATTAGAAAACTATTGCAAGGAAATTATAGGTTGCCACGGAAATCAGTTTTATGTTATATTAATTACACTATTTATTTTCCTTAAAGAAATGTTAAGTATGAAACAAAATATTTACGTAATTAAGTTTTTATTTATTAATTTAAAAACTACTCATAACTGATAAATTATCATGTTTGAAACATTTTATAAAATGTCATATTCATACCTACGAACTGATAATTGTAAATATTAGCTCATGTTTTCGAGATAAAGATTATTATTATAATTAAAATAATAATGAAGCGCAAATTATAATATATACATTTTACATGTTATGTATGATTGATATTGCCTCCTCGGGCTCTGCTTACAGCTTCAAGTCGATTTGGCATACTGAACACGAGATTTTGGAGCCGATGTTGAGAAATATTCTCCCATTCTTCTTTCAGGGCCTGTTTTAGTGCCTTTAGGGTGGTAGGTGGTGGTCTGCAGCTTTTGACTAGCTTCCCTAGCTCATCCCAGGCATATTCAATCGGGTTGAGACCAAGACTTCTTAATGGCCAAGCCATCACGCTGATACCAACCTCCTGAATATACTTTTGCACGACCCGAGCCATCTGTGGCCTTACATGCATCAGCAACGATCCATCACCCATATTTACTAAATACAGCTCTGCATACTCATTGAGAATCTTCTAGGCGTATCTTTCCCCAGTCAGAGTGCAATTTTCTATGGTCACTAACTCTGTGCGAACTTCTGAAGATATGCCAGCCCATACATGTACACTGCCTCCACCGTACTAGACTCTTTCTGAGAAGCAGGCTTGAATGTATCACTCACCAGGTCACCTGTAGACACTTGGCCTTTTATCAGAAGTGTAAAGTGAGAATCATCTATAAACAAAATTCTCGAACATTCTTGTTGATCCCACTGTATGTTTTCATGGGTGTATCGCAGTCTCGCTACTCGATGCTCCCTCTCAAATTTGGGACCACTCGCTGGTCTTCGGGGTTTCAGGTTTGCTTCAGCCAGTCTTCTTCTCACTGAACTGTTACTAAAGGGGCTGAAGATGATGGACTTCAACTGCATTTAGTTGCGATTTCGCAACACAGTGGAAACAATAATAACTGTCTTCTCGGGCACTAGTACACCTGGGTCTGCCATTACCAAATGGTTTCCAGTCTCTTCGTACTTTCGCTTCACCTTCTGGACCGTTCGTAACGTCGCACCCACCATTCTTGCAGTATAGTTAAGTAGTCCTAGCACATTCTTCAGGTGGAAGAGGCATGATAAATAAGTTTATGTGCTGATTGTCTAACTTAGCTTTTGTAACAAGACACATCAAAATCACAAGTATACGATAGGAAAAATGTAAGCCATGTGCGGATTAAAAAAAAAAAAAAAACCTATCGTATATTTGTGATTTTGTAATGAAATCCGCATAGCAGGCGTTTTTGCAAACCTTACAATATTAAAAAGACACATCAATCAAGATTTACTTTTTAAAACAAAAATAGAAACAAGAAATGGGGAGTAAAATCGATTTTCGAAAAGGATTATTTTTGATTTGAAAGGTTTTTCAGCCGTTTCTTAAAAGAAGGTTACCGACTATGAAGTTTTTATGTACGAAATTAAACTTTTGTCTAGACCTTTTTGTTTCAAAAGTATATCTTGTGTATTTAAAAAGTTATTTCAATTTTAAAAGTTTTCTACGTAAGAGAAAAATTAACGATTAAATATTTTTAATTATCTTTAAATATAGTAATGTCCTTAAATATATTATTAAATAATGTGAAACACGTTATATCTATCTTTATTTTCAAAGTAATATGTCTACGTAAGAGAAAAATTAACGAATTAAACTTTTTGATTATCTTGAAATATAGTAATGTCCTTCAATATATTATTAAATGTTGTGAAACACGTTATATCTATCTTTATTTTCAAAGGAATATATAAATTTAATATAATTTACTTATGTAAAACTTAAAAAAAAGAGATTTAATCTAATAAACATAATTCACTTCACCACTTCACTTTCACCACAAAGCATAATTTTTATAATTTCCTTGGTAAACCATAATTTCCATGTCAAATCATGAGCCAAGGAAAATATGGAAATTAGAACCAAGGAAATTAGATTTAAGTAATTAAAAAATCGTAGACCTAAAACCATTAACTTATAATATTCATGTGTCAAATTGAGACTACCAGTGCCACAAACATTACCGTTAATTGAAACTATTAGTTAGAAGTCCATCAAACTGTTGACAAATAACGACCATGGAAATTGAAAAATCTATAAACCAAAAGCCAAGGAGGGATGTACTTATGTGAATGGTGCGAAACTAAACAAGGGTGTGCACATCTTTCTCCGATGGGTTTCTCGCGGCAAAATGGTCGAGAGAAACGGTGTAACTCAATTTGTTTCAAACGTTTGTGTTTCGATATTACAACTGTTGAAATAACTGACCAAGGAAATTATATTTTACTCACGGACACGGATGAAACTGAATGTAACTTTAAAACCATATCTTTTTAATACACTAAACACTTTTTTTTGATGAAGTGGGGCTTATTATACATTATGATAAAATTTATATAATGTTACGAATACAATTTTATGCAATATGGGTGCTAATATAAAATGAAATACAAAACGGACATGACAAGGAAATTAGGATTTTAACATTTCGTTATTATTTTTTTATATATTTCATATAGATATTAATGTTTGAATAGCAAAAACAGGTGTATATAAGGATACATTATTTGAATAAAAATAAATATTAACTATAAACATCAATAATATAATTTTCGTCCATTCGGACATCAAAAAGTCATGATTTTGGCGAATCACCCTACTACAGCGCATGCTGTGTTTAATTGTCTACACTGGTCTAAATATTCCTACTGTATAAGATAATATGAAATTATTTAAATTATAAATTATTTGCATGGCGATGAGCAACGTTCAAAAACAAGTAAGTAATTTAACTATTCTGGTAACCGTGCAAAAAGTTTGAGGTTCGGCGTCTTAACACCTTTAAATTTGTACAGCCGTTGTTTTCTTCATAAATGTGAATCATTCCTGCATTGCAGAGTTAAGTTGAAAGACAATATACATACGTATGTATAGCGTTGAAAAGACTTTAGCAACGTTTTTGACAAGACTGACATCTGAGCTAAAATAAATTATCATGAAAACTCGTAGCACTTTTTTTAATTTTATTTATTTCAATAAACATTTGATTTAAAAACCGCAGCTAATGAGAAGGATGACCACATATAACGTTAGTACCATTTCTAAAAGGTTACATATAAAATAATAACCAATGAGAGGTTCGGTTTTGGCAATTATGTAAATTTATAAAATGACAATGTTTACGCTTTCTCTCAATGACTATTATAAATAGGTGTATATTATTTGTACGAAATGAATTTTTCATATTTTTTTAATTATGTTTATTATTTAGTGCATCATGTCTGTTTAACTAAATGCCAGACAAAAATTGCTATGTCCCGTGCTAGGAGCACTAGGTTAATACATAGATATAAAAAGACATATTTTTTATTAAGTTTATTCATTCATTTGTAAATTTGAATTTGAGATAATAGAAACTTGTACTTTGAACACTCTTCTGTATGTTTAACATATGTTTAATATTTTATATTATATTTAAGTAATTTTGCCATTTTCTATGAAAACTACATGTTTTTTGCACTGAGAAAAATCTAAAGTCAAAAGCGCCCTAATGACGGCCAATTTATATGGTATAAGGCAAAAAACCGACCAAACGTAAATACGTACAAAAACGGTTTCCAACTAGAAGGCGTTAAACGAGGTCAGTGAAGGCGAATGTTTCTTTTCGTCTTCATTTAAGGTGTATTTTGTGGTCTTTCTTAAATATTGACTTTTCGATGAGGCTGATTAAGTCGTACGTTATAGTGATAATCACCGTATATGAACCGCCGTAAAAGTAAGGTATATTTTATGGTCAATACTGCAATTATTATCGTATAACAAGTTCAATTCTGAAAATACTTTACGGAAGGCGTTTTTGACGGTATTATAAAACATGGTACATTTTTATTGATTGCTGGAAATCATCTTAAAAGTTGTGAATTCATCTTACATAGTTACAATTCAACGGTAGAAGGTCAAATTTGATTTAAGCCTTTAAGTCGTTTTTCACAGTGTATAGATTTTAATACATTCAAATCGGAGTCCGAGAATTAATTGCGCATAATCGCGTTCGTCCAACAGTTTCTCGAGCAAATTACGTCATATAACCCAGCCATATTAGGGATTTCTCCTCGGCATGAGAGGTAACCATGATAATATATTAAAGCATTCTAAAAGTAGTCCTAAAAAATCTGGTCTCGGTTTCCTTAACTAAAATATTCATTGTCGAGGTTTTTGGCAAACATCTTTCTTCCCGCGGTTTAAAATAACAAATGAACCGAATTACAAATTATAGAACGAAAAATTCTGTACCAATTTTATTTTACATATTAAAAGCTTAAGCGTGGTAGCAGAGTATTTTGCGAATGCCCTGGCTAGCTACCACCCTCAAGTCTGTCAAACATTACTTCTTATTTTTAATATTGTTAGGTTTGCAATAACGCCTGCTATGCGGATTACATTGCAAAATCACAAATATACGATAGGAAAAATTTAAGTCCTGTGCGGGATTCAAACCCGCCTCCGTCCACCTCTTGAGCCGGGATATGCTCTAACCAATTGAGCTAACATGACATGACGTCATAATTCAAATTTTTCCTTTCGTTATTTAACCATCGTATTGGGATGGAGCGATATCTATAGTACCACTTGCGTTGTACTACAAACAACACTTATTATGCCGGAGATTATAAGCTGCTCGACATTGGTTTAATGGCAAAGTACTCAAAACATGGGCGTACGTGTAGGTATCGTGCTAATCAGAAGACACACATCTGGTTTCTTGGTTAATTCTTGATCCACAGTTAATGGGGATGACCCCCGAAATGGCTTCGGCCTCAGCGCTTTCAGTTATCGCCTTCCAGAACACTATCTGCACAACACCCATCCTCTGTTCATTTCTGGTATAACCTATGATTAATGTGGTGTGGCTGCCATAACGTATCACGTATTTCGTTTTAAAATTCTCCTATTCCAGAAACAGATGCTACCACCACTGAATAGATCACGGTGTACTTCTTTTTTTATTTTAGTATGTTATTGTGACAAAACAAGCTCGAGGCCCACCTAATGTTAAGCGGACTAACATCAGCCTATAACAGATGCTTTCGTCGCAAGTCACGAATTGCACTGCGCCCGTCACTTTGAGACGAAGTTCTTAAGTTTCATGTGCCTGTCATTTCACTGGCTCTCAAGGACTGCTGCCGGAACACGCCATTAGGTGCTTGGCGACAGATTTTCTACTAGAGGGTGGTTGCTAGCCAGGCGGGCATTCCCAAAATGCCCTTCCAGCATGCTGTGAAGCTTAAGCCCGCGGCGGGATTCGAACCATGGACCTGCTGCGTGGCAGTCCATAGATAATGCCACTGAGCCATCACTGCTTTAAAACTGCTTCTCTTTCAATATGACAATATTGAATAACCCTGCAGATATGCTCATTTAAATATTGCTTTACATATGATATTTTTATTTTATTTTATTTATTAAGGTTTTCCAACAGACTTAACACTAAACAAGCATATAATACAGAGTTCAATAGACAAATTATAGCGAAAGTCCAATTACAGGAAAACACAACATGCTTAACGAACAAGCGGCTAGTATGTGGAGTGAGTTGCGCAAAACCATCATGATGATGTTTCAACGCATATGCAATTACAAAGTGTATTTTGGAAACAATCAGTATCATATAAACCTATATCTTATAAATTTTATAAACTTTATATTACATAATGAATAATACAAGGAAAACTGTAAATAGAAAATTAAATATGTATGGATAGTTCACATATAAAAATAAATATTTGATAAGCAAAAGATGAGATATAATATTATTACATGAATAACACATAATATAACACATTAAACATGCTAAGGTGAGTTAGTACTCCTTATATATTTTTTTTTATATCTAAACATTAAATTTTTGAAGCTGAGCATAGAACAGTTTAGTATGTCAATCTGCTCAGCCTTAAAAAGAGTATTATGCTCGCGACAGACTCTGTCGAGAACACTATGACGTCCAACATTTGTTTTATTCCCAATATTTATATATACGAGTATAGTTATAAAAAAAAACTTAATAGTGAATTATGCATTCATGTATACATTTAATTAATTATTTATGGAACTGCAGACACAGACGTGGTTAAAATTCTATTAAATATTCTCGTGGTAAGCACCTATAACGAGTGACTTTTAACACGGTTTTCGTTAAGTGTTTATACTCGTAATATGTCTAAGTATAAACCACGCGACGAAGCACACATGTGAAATCTAAGCATCGTGAATCGGGTGGTGCACTGAGCACTATAAAGCTGAAACAACCTTTTCGTTCACTTGACATTCAGTTATCGGCTCGTCGTGAACCTGCATCCTACGTAAATGATTGTTAGTTTAACCCTGGTATATAAAAACAACCTAACATTTAATTTTTTTTATGAAAGAATTATTGTATTGAATAGAATTTCACGATAAACATGAACCAAACGATCCAGATCATGAGCACATCATGGCACAGTTTAACAAGAAGGAGTTAGTAGAATCACGGTTCAGCAGTAATTAGGCCTTATTGGTTAACCCACGTGCCGACGTTCAAGTAATATGATATCATACAAATACCTTACAATATAATTCAGTGTTATTTGTCTTAATAACATATGTATACTAATTTTTTTTTTTTTTTCCAATAAATTGAACCGTCTTCAACACTCAAATGTGTGAAATAACATGTTGAAGTCGGTACCATGATTGTTCAAAGTACCTATTATCATAATATTGTGTGTATAAACATATATCATTCGATAATTTTTTGGTGTATTTATTCTTTAGTACCTTTAGAATGCCCGTGGGGTGCCGGGCTAGAATGTCACCCCCCCATCTTTGGATCCAACCCGTGGATGTCGTAAGAGGCGACTAAGGGCAACGCACAAAAGGTTGGGCAGCAGCACTTTCTGAGTATACTGATATCTCACACTGCGATCCCCAAGCAGCCTGCCAAACGTGGGGATTATGGCAAATCCCCCTATAGTAGGGGATGCTGCGTTGACTAATATGATAATAATTACAATAAAATATAGTAATTAATATATGTTTCTTTGTCTGTGTAGATTTCTTGTTGGAAGATATATCAGTAATTGATACTTTAGTACACTGTGTCTTCATATTTTTTTTTTATTTTGAGGTATAAACCCTTATCTAGAGGATTAACTGTGCGCCGCTTTAATATAAAAACATATCAAGATAGCAGATGTATGAATATGCCTAAATATTCGTTACGATATGTTGTGTAAAACTAAGTAAATAACTATTAGGATAAAAACTTAAATTAAGTTACCCGCTTCCTAAATTCGGGCATGTAAGAATTAAATTAAATTTTTATCATAATCAATTACGCGCAAGGATTTAGGAGGGATCCAATACATGAGAAGCTAGCCGTAAACGATAAACTTTTTTTAATTAAGGTTATTATTTAAAATCCAAAAACCACGATTCCTACCTGATGTTAAGCGGTAACCTCTGCCTTTAATAGATGCATGTCTTCCCTAGTGAAGAAATGCACTGCACCCATCACCCTAAGACACAGTTGTTAAGTATCATGTGCCTGTAATTACTTACTGGCTCTCAAGTAATGCTGCCGAAACACACTATTAGGTGCTTGGCGACAGACTATCTACTTGAAGGTGGTGGCTAGCCAAGCAAGCATTCGCAAAATGCCCTTCCACCTTACGGTGAAGCTCTAGCCGATTGTAGGGTTCAAACCAAGGACCTGTGGCATCTATAGCGATTACCGCTCGGCCATTATTGCTTCGAAAACATTGTGTAGAACTCATTCAGTGGAGTACAAAATATTTTGAAATACAAAGAGATAAATGGGCGTCAAAGTTGTTAAATTGAAGACCAATTTATTACAGGGTCAATCTCAAAACTGGTTAGTAATTTCAAATTCTAGTACATCACATTCCTAATCCTGATATAATATTATTTAAACAACAAATACCTACAGCAAATGCCAAATTATAATATAGTTATGATACAACAAACAATTTTTTTAGCTGGTGGGCTGTCGCAGTACGGATCCTAAATGAGCAAAGCTCGACTCGCACTTGGCCACTTTTTCATTAGTACATGATAATATATATATGCACTAATAATATAAACGGTCATTTGTGTAACGTATATGATGAAAATCTAATGGCAATTGCATTCATTAGTTTGCTAAATTAGCTTATAAAGAAAACGCATATGCTCATTTACTCTACAGACTAAATTGCTTACCACGTTGGGGTGAATTCGGCCTGAATAAGCTTAATACTCAAGGGCTATAATTGGATTTGGAGTAAGTGTGAGTGGCCCGGGCCCCGAATGTCATCCTTAGACCTTCATTATTTTATGACATTAGCAGTTTCAGCTATAAACCGTTCACTTTAAATAACAAGGGGTATTGGGTATTCTAACGTGGTAGATGTTTTCATACATTTAAGATTATTAGTTTTGTTATGTACTCGTTAACTTTAAATACATTTATACTTGTTACATTTATTACAGAAAATATGCATCATGCAAATACCTCAAAGCATTAGGTAACGATCAAAATACAGGATACTAAGTTTAGCAAGACCACTTTTTTATGTGATTGTGATGGAACAAACACGAGGCCCACCTGATGTTAAGCGGTAGTCCCTGCCTATAACTGATGCATTCCCATCATGCGGTGAAGCTCAAGCCCGCAGTGGGGATCGAACCACGATCCTGCGGCACCGCAGTCTATAGATATAACCGCTCGGCTATTATTTCTTCAATATACATATACACATGTATTCTGTTACGAGACATTTGTACACAAAGATAACATTTCATCTATATAAAACTTCACCTATCTTAGAAATTGTACGTGTAAAATACTGGCTCTAGTCATAGATCAATAGATAGCTCTAGTCAAATATTACATCCAGTAGTTTGAATATGGCAAATAAAAATAATAGGTAGGGCAACATCACACTTCCGGTAATAACTATATTGCCATTCGTAATTTGAGACCCTATACCTATATATTTGTTTTTTAGATATTTCTCTTCCGCTGCCGGCAAAGCCCACAAAAGGTTTTTTGGATCAAGTAAATTTTCGAAATATTTCTGTTACAGTGCAAAAGACTGTAATGATCAAAGCTACATTTTTTACTTCTAGATCACAAGAAAAGATGCTGGCTCGTGAAAAGTCGTTAAAATGGGTATAGCGATTTAAAACACAAATACATATTATTATGTAGCTTTCATTAAAATTATATGCATTAATCCCAATAATGGGATTTACTACTCGTAGTGATCTATGTACCGCATGGTATATTTATTAATGGGTCTTTAATTGTATTGAAAAGGATTAAAGGTGGCCAGTATAACAATTGCGGTATAGGTACAATAATTAATTAAATTATATTAAAAAGCCTTTTATTTCTTGCTTATTCTTCTTACAGTTTCAATAGCAATCTGCATGCAAAATTATTCACATATTCAAATTAAAAATAAATAAAAATATTAAACCTAAACAAAGATATGAAATAAAGATATATAATGATTTAGTTAATTTGCTAGCAAGAACCCTCTCAATGAAAGGTAAAGCCCTCCTCCAGATATGACCAGTACTCTCTATTCTCTGCCGCTCGCGGCCATTGAATACCTGCTACTTTTATGATGTCGTCTGCCCAGCGTGCGTTTGGTCTTCCTCTTTTTCTCTGTCCTAGTGGACCTGCCCATGTTGTTGTCTTTTTAGTCCAGCGATTATCGCTAACTCTCGCAACATGTCCAGCCCATCGCCATTTAAGCTTTTGTGAATAGCTGAGAGCGTCAAAGTCGTAATACAATATATAATACAAAACAAACTCTTGTGATATATAGCCCAAAAGTCTAAATTGCTGTTGTACTTTCAATACCAATACAATGAGGAGGCTTATGTGATACGTTGTGCAGTGCATTTCAAATTCTACTCCTGGAAACCTTTAGTCTACGACTGGTTTCTTCATCGAACTTATTGTATATCTTTGTGACGTAATAAACTTACGCCCATCTACCCCAATTGGCATGCCAGTTGCCTGATAAAAACATTTACTGTGAAGCTTGTATATGCTTGATTGTTATAATTCAATCGCGAATAATAAGTAAATATCCTTGGCTATATTTAATTGAAATTTCAAAACATTACGACAATTGAAAGTATTTGAACCATGTCATAAAATTAAAAAAACCCATACGTGCTACTGCGCCAATTTTCTTGGGTGTGAAATCGAAAAATTATGAATATTCTAACTACTTCTAAACTTATTAACCTAGAAATCTGTATTTTTTGTTGTTTATAGATACCAAATAAGTTATTATATTAAAAGATAAACCAAATAGAAATAACTTGTTATCCATACATGCACACATTTTTTTGGTAGGAAATTGCGTGATAGTGATATTAGTCGCTTATTCTAATTGTGAAGTACACTTCCCATCAATTATTTGTTCTAAGTTTTCAGGTTAATGGTGAAACTGTAATGCCCACCAATAAATAAAATATGTCTCCAATTTCATGCAACATTTGGTCAATCTGGAGGGAGAAAAAGTGGCCACTGTATTGTTGGGCTACTTGACAATACTCTGGTCTCGATTGTTATTATAATAGGGTAAGTAAGCATTTACACTCACGCTATTTAGGACCCTTTTATCTTGATGTAGGACCACGTGCCAAGTTATTCTGTGTGAAAAGGGCAGTTTTTGACAAATAATTTATTGACTTGAAAAAAAAAAACATTGTAAAAAGGTGTTAGTCGATATGGATACAAATACATCTTGTTTATATCTTAACGAAGGTTTTACAATTTGTTTGAAACCTTTATCTATAGCAATTGGATATTGTAAAGATAAAGATTACCTATAGGAACCGATTAATTTGCGTGGTATTTATCGGAAAATCCAACCAATCGTTCTATAACTACAAGTTAAGCTTGAAAGTTTTACTACACTAAATAATTCCACAGTAAAACCGAAAGTATCTAGGGATTAATAACTTTCTCAAACTGCAACAAGATGATCAGATAAGTAACGAGCAGCCCCACAAACTTAAACGGCAACGAGATGTCGATATTCAACATGCGTAGCAGCCGGAATGATAGGTCGCGCGTTTCCGAAAACACAAGCAGCGCGCGCGCAATGTTGCGGCCCGATTTATCTGCAAACGAAGGAAATGTGAGATGGTAATGCAGTATGAGCACAGTGTTACAATATGTATGGATTGTAAAACTGTGGTATGAATGAGTTTGTTTGTATCCGAACTACTTCGTAGCAGCAATTTTTATGTTCTTTTTTTTATATTTTCTATTATATTTAGACAACGCTAGCTGCTATCAACTAATAGCTGAAAGATGCGTGAACAATGTTTTAGGAATATTGAAAAACATTACACACACATTATCTCTTGAAGAAATACACCACAATATTTATGTTCATGAAATAGGCTTAGATTTGGCCTACGAATAAAACATTATTTATTCATAGGATTTGGCTTACAATTTAATTGAATTTGAGCGACAATTTATTTATATATAGGTCGTTTCTAAGAGTTTAAACTTTTAAATAATGTTTGTCTTGTGGTTAATAATAAATTGACATTTCGTTTTTTTTGCTTTTTCCTGTTTGTAAGATGCCACGATACTCACCTAATTTGTTTTCATAGAGCCGGGAAGCCAATAACTCCCTCAATTTCGTCACTTCTTTGTGAAGACGGTCGCTAAACACGCAAGGTGCGAACAGAGGGATTGTTATTGCCAAGGATACTCCCAGCTGCGTTATAGAGCCTTCTGTGAAGATCTACAAAAACAAACATACCAACAAACATGTGTATTCCTGACAAACAAAAACTAACCTTATTTCACCAGTAATGGCAAAGGTCCAAGGTGGAGTTATATGATCGAGACATACCTCGGAGCTATTCTTACACTATAACACCTTTCGTAATGCAGAGTCATCGTTAATAAATTCAAGTTCTTATCGTATTCACATAAACATAACAGATAGCGTTGTTTCTTGATAACCTACTAAGTGTAATATGACACAATGGAACTATTTATAACTTGATAGTTTCTTTCAATTTTAGTAACTAATTATAAGGGAATTCTATCTACGCAAAGTCAGGCAAAGTAAGCCATGTTTACTAAACCTATTTGTCCATTATACTTAATTTATATGCTTACCTCCCCGACGCGAATGGCGTTTAAAGTATAAATGTAAAGGAAACTCAAAACTGTTACAAACGCCGATATGATGACCACTAGCAGCTGAAATAAATTGAACGATTCGATTAATGTTTTTGCCTGTATTGGGCAAGAAAGGTTTATCTCAAAATGATCAATAGTGTATCAATTTTAGACCCCTTGTTTTCAATTATTTAAAAGATTAATGCAAAGTATTCATTGACATTATGATTTGTGAGAATTAAAATGTATCAGTATTGGTTTTAAATTTCTTTATATACAGCTAAATTAAGTTGATTAGAGCCAGCAATTAATTGCCTTTTTTTTATTGATTATTTTAAAGTTATATATTATTCAAAGAAAAATAGATTTTCTTGATTTAAATCAGAAAGCTAAATATTGCAATTTATTTGGCATTATTATGAGGGCATGTTTTTTTTAATTTCATTAACTTCTAAGTAGGTTTTAGAATTATTTCTTTCTAGCGGTCAAAAAATCAAATCAAGCAAGTGGAACTTGTCTAAAAATTTCATAATTATACATGTTTATTCTAACCTGCCACTTTATTCCTTCAATCAGGAAGTCATAAGCTTCCACCACTACTTGATACAGATCCATTAGTTTGCTCATTTGACATTTATCTGTGTTTGCGCTGGATGATTTTATGTATACGATTTCATTTTCGAGAGATCTTGGCTTCAAGGTAACGCTAGACAATGAAGACTCTAGGTAATAATTGATCAGCTTCATCCTTGGTGTGAGAAGATTCAAAAGATGACCAAAGAAAAACACTTCAATTATATAAGTGATATGCAACGGCATTAGCTGTTCAGGGCTGTAGGTTGAAATTCCAAATTGTATTGGTAAAACAAAAACCAACACAATGAAGATGCAAACGATACATGCACAAACCAAGTTCCAAATGCTGCTCCTGGAGACCTTAGGTCTACAACTGGCTTTGGCATCGAATATATTCAGCTCATTGTAATACCTCTGCATCCATTTACAACGCAAGAAACTTAACAGAGCAATCATGATATTGCGTGTCGTTGTAGTAATTGATATCAAATTTGCTGTTTTAAAACTGCTGGAAATTATCGTAAAGAAGATAATTGTGCCGTTCAATATAAAACAGATTGTGAAGGTTAAGAATACATAAATCAATTTGCCTTTGCCGATCAAAGGCAATCTATCCAAACCGAAGATCACTTGCAGTACTATGAATATTTGTGATACAAAATCAACGTATCGTTTATTATATTCCTTCACAAATGTGTTAACGCGGACGGTCGGAGGTGACATTTTGCTGAAACGAGGGAATGTCAACTATGATAATCCAATTCAAACTATAACTTGATCGATATCCTAAGTAATAAAAGACATAATGACTATTATTTCTTGCTATTCACGGTGTGAAAAGCCATTATATTAATTCATTAGAACAAAGTGAAAAGCCATTATATTAATTCATTAGAACGTGTCAAGTAAGCTTTATGAATACTTAACGCCCACTTACATAATACCGTGGACATGGAGAGGGGAGGGGCTTGGGCAAATAAAACCAACATCACAGGACAGTTTATCAAGAAATAAAACTACAGTGCTATGGTTCAGTAAGGTTGTTAAGTCATTAATATTGTTTAATCTAAACTATCCTCGTTTAAAGTAATAAATTTGTCTTTTAATGAATATAAAACGAATAAGCATTGCAATTCAACGGGTCAATCCTTTTTTAATTTTTTTTATGCTTAATTGTTAGCCTTTGACCACTATCTCACCTGAGGGTAAGTGGGTAAGTGATGATGTGGTCGAAGATATTGTTCAGAATAGAATTTCTAGAATTTCTGGCTCTCAAGGGCAGCTGCCGGAACACACCGTTAGGTGCTTGGCGACAGCTTTTCTTCTTGCGGATGGTAGCTAGCCAAACGGCCATTCGCGAAATGCCCTACCACCATGCCATAACGACTGCCATCCTAAAATAACATCCGGGACCAAAGGCTTAACGTGCCCTCCGAAGCACGTCACCCAACCATCTCATGACTGTGGCGGACAATGCTTAACTTTGCTAATCAGTTCAGAACGGCTAAGCAAACTTCGTTATAAGCGCATCTAAAAATGCTGTATGTTGGCAGCATGCTGCCAGCATGCTGGGCACGCTGCCAACTGGTGGTAGTGGGCTGGAGCATTTGGACTGCCTGTGAGTCTGCAATGATATATAGGTTGTCTGAAGGCTTTTTTATTTTATTTGAGTAATTGTAGTGTTCTATATAGTTCGCAGTATTTAAAAAAAGTTCTAAAAACTTTTAAGTAGGCGAATTTTTTTTTTCTAATAAAGAAGATTAAAATTCTGCATGAGAAGGGAACGCGCGCTGCGCAGTTTTCACAAAATGTCTATACATACTGGTCTACTCTGGACGATCGTATTTTACTAATTGTATCTTATGTTTTTATAATAAACATATATAACTGTTACATGCAATCAAACAATTTAAAAGATACTGACCACTTCTGCTGTTCTTAGCAAGCATTCTCTTATATTGCCTTCTACTTGCAAACTCCTTGGGTTCGAGGCACAAAATCTTATTTGTGCGGTATTCTTGTAGGCATAAGTCAAAAAGTTTAAAACATAAAACCAATTTATTGAATAAGTACATACAATTCGTTCACTCCACGAATGTGCGCACTACGTTAAATTATATTAATCGAATTGAGGAGAACTTGTGTGAACACCATGTGCGCCTCGTACTTTTTCCGATACACTATCATTAATACATTTGTATTTCTATATCTTAGAATACCTACGAGTACTAATCGTGTTTACGGAATATTTATTGTATGTTACTCATATAAAATTCGCTGTAAGTATTTGAATGCGAATATTCCTGTGAATAAATAAAATCGTGTTCTGACTCGTTATAGGTATTACCTGTTATCCGCAAGCCAGATAGAAGAGACCTAAGACGAGGACGTGCCGCAGAGAGGGCCGACAGGACGAGCTTCCAACTTGTAAAGAAGACTAATCGCCGACATGGTTACGATTTCGACGTAGGGATGTTACGAAACCCTCAAAGTATCGTTACCTAATCATATGAGTAGTATATATTTTTTATTAGATAATACATGTATGAATACTCTAAAATATCTATACCTCCTCATTTCAGTAGTATTTTTATCATTTTCGTGATAAAATATACATTTATCTACCACTCACACAATAAATGGTATTAACATAACACTCTTATACTGCGCCATGATGTGCTCATTACGTGGAACATTTACTCCATGTTTTTCTTAGAATTTCAGAAGTCAGAACCCCTTTTATACGTTATTTGTTTTATTTTTATAACGTCAAATGTAAGTTTGCTGAATTCTATACCAGGGTTAAACTAACGATCATTTACAAAGGAGGCAGTTTCACGACGAGCCAATAATTGAATGTCAAGTGCACGAGGAGGTGCCCTCGTTTCAACTTTATAGCGCTCAACCCGGTGCATGATGAATAGTTTCACATGTTTTCTTCGTCTTATGCTTTAGGTCTAGACATATCATTAACCGTAAACGAAAACGCGTTGGAAAGTCACTAGTAAATTGCTTACTACGAAAATATTTAATAAAATTTAAACCCGTTTAACCGCTTGACGGAAATGTTGGACTAAATAATATTAGCTATTAGGATACATTTTGATGTTTTTGTTTATTACCTCGCTTAATTGTTCAACGACCACTTTTAAGAAAATGACTTTTATATGCAGTATTGTTAAGGTTCATACATTCTTGGGTATGTATAAAATATATATAAGCACAAAAAATACTGCAATTAATAGAATTAAAAGATAATTAAATGTAACCACAAAGAATTTTAATAGAGTAAATACTTAAATGTCCAATGTCCGTAATTGCAAGATACTTTATCCAATATTGCGTACTGATAAATGTTGCTGAATGCTACAGTGACCAATCTCATTAGCAAATCAGAGAACGTGATTCAAATTCTACTCATGATGCCATTTTGCTTGTTAACATTTTAACGTGGAGTGGTTTCGTATACGTTGCTGGTTAAAAAGGCGTTAATAATAAATAGTTATTCCAAATTTAAAACGGTAAAAAATTATTACAAGTGTGAATATTTACGTATTGCAGCATAATTAGAGCAGTGTGGCATATTTTACTGTGGTTTTCATATATAATATGTACAAGAAAATTTAGATGTTTCTTCGCGACAGTGATTTTTTATATAGTTCTATTTGTAGTTAATTGAAACAGGTGTATCTGTCATTTACGGAGCAAAGCGAGGTCTCAGTCATTATATTATGTTTGTATGATTTGTAGTGTGTGATTAAAACAAAAATATATCCGTGGTGTCAGTACCAACGGGGGTTGTATTTTTAATACATTGAATAAAGTGACGAGAAGAACGAGACACAATTTTAGACGTCCATTGCACTGCACTCGTCAATCAAAGGCATGTCTCGATCGCCCAGTAATTTCACTTGCTACAGTATCGTTCAATCGTAAAGAAAGTAGTATTTGCACATAAACTGCTTTGAGGCAGAATATCTGGCACTGCGGAAGTGCCTAACAAGATGGCTTCTTGCTTAAAAAACCAACCAATAGATAATAATTTAAATAGGTCTACTACATATTACTAACGAAATATACAACACAAGAACTTAGATATTAATATTCGAATAATTATAAGCCATTACAAAAGAACGTGCCTTTTTCCAAAACAAAATAGTTTAGGTACGTACAGTCCGCGAGGTATAAGCTGAGCTTTGCATTTGTGTGAGTGTACATGGATAGTGTAGGTGTGACAACCGGCCTTAGGCGCGGCGCCATTTTCGCCCTGTAAAAACCTGATTTTGGGTATCCGGCCTGAGGCGCGGCGCCATTCTGTCTCGCCGCGCTCCTGCCGATTGGTGATCACTCACACTAACGCAAAGCTCAGCTTATGCCTCGCGGACTGTACTCATGTTGTACCTTATAGAATTTTACCCATGAAAAAATGCATCATACAGCAGCAATAACATTGAAAATCGTTAAATTAAGACACTTTTATTAGAGATGGCACCGTTGCAAAATCATCAAAATTAAAGAATTTCATTTCGGTTTTCCCAATGTTCCCCGCAAAATTTTTAACCACCCTTTCAGCTATCATCCACACCCAATCGGCTATTAAGACATTCTAGCAGTAAATAGATCGAATAGTAAATTATCCAATCTCCACTTCATAATGTCCATCTCCAGGCAATGTATCTATGTAAAATTATTGCAATAATCAATGTTTGCTCCGTCTTCATATACATAGCGTTTTCAAAATCATTTACTTGATTTTAATGGAATTAAATACAAAATACCTTCTCCTGTATAATTATGCAACTGGTCGTTTGGACAATTAAGCATTCGGGGGATGACCTGTTGATAATTTCTTTTAATTCGATATTTAAACAACATAAAACTTTACAAAATGTAAACCTATTTTATTAAAATGCACCAAATTTTTCCGAGGCTTTCCATAAATTTATTTGTTCGAACCTACTTCTCACAGAGAAAAATTCTTATATAATTATAATAACTTTTTGAAATGAGTAAAGAAGATGCAAACACTGAGCTTAAACTTGCATATTCCCGAGTTTCTTTTTTTATGTTAGATAGGTTAGCCTGTGACCATAGAGAAATATAATCTTTCTCTTTTCTGTGCCTGTGACCACTGTCTCACCTGATGATAAGTGACGATTTGGTCAAAGATGTTGTTTATGCTAACCTAGAATTTATGACTCTCAAGCCTGTCAAGAACATACCGCTAGATGCAACCGAACATATTCGGGGTCAGTAGTACACTATGAATACTTTTTTCAACATTTAAACGTTAAAGATGTTGGTTTTACCTTTTATTCTTAGCCTGCCAAGCTAAAATTTTCCCTCTGAAATGCAAAGAGTCATGTTTGATGCGGGAAAATTTAGGAGCAACCAGACTAAAAAATCTTTTCGTGAACCCAAATGTGGAAACATATTTCAGAGAAAACACTCAGATGTCCCGAAAGTGGTCTCTCTAACCGCCAAAGGTAGGAAACGTAGCGAATATTGGATTTTATTTTGCTATCCTTTGACTTTTGACCTGACCAGAAACATTTTTTCTTTTTTATAAGCTTGACAAGCTAGTATTTGCGAACATTATGTAGCAAATTTTCGCAAAGTTCCGCTTCCTTCGATCGGGCATTGCCTTTGTGGAGTAAACAGTTGTATATTGAAAAGCGTGCGATGTGGTATCGTATATCACACTTTTCCTTGCGGGAATATATTTATTTTCTACTCTGAAGTAATTCTTTTATAGTGTTTGGTGTCACTTTTACTGAGTTGAAATATGAATATCTGAATATACATTTTCCGTAGCGATATGGAAACGTGCCCTGTGGTTGGCAATAAGCTAGATTCTTGTACCTCATCTCAGGTCTTATGTTCCAAATAGATAAAATATAAAAAAATATCTATACATTAAACCTGTTAGCTGTTGAACTAAAGAATCTTGGGAGGTTACAGAAACTCTTTGGCTTTCTCCTTTTATGGATATTTAGGCAATATCGTGTGTTTATCGTAGGCGTTGTACAAGACTTTGAAATTCCTTATCAGATTAGCATTAAACGAGTAGCTAAGTCATCTATTATCTAAAAGTCCTTAACGTTATTGATAAAAAAATAATGGCAAGTCCTTGTGTAATTGTTTCAAGACGGTCTATTATCAAATAAAATGATGCGCTTACTGATAAATTTGATAAGATGTTTGAAAAATGTTGCTTCTTATTTGTGAATGTATGTAAAAACACCGCTATTTGCTTTTTATATTGGGTGTTTGAAAAAATTTTTTTATTGACAATCCGAAGTGTATGTGTGCCTGATATACAGAAATAGGCTTGTCTCTATTACATGATACCAAACATGTCGTTCAAAACGTGGGTGTTAAACCATTTAAGTGTTTTAATTTCTCAACACCCACGTTTTGACTGGCATAATTATGCTAACCTACCCTTTGGGCATGGCGTCGACATATCGAGCGTCGTTCAATTTCACTGTCACTTGAAAGATATGGCTAAATTAGCCTCTTCTAAGCATTCTACTAAGTCTATTTTTAATGAAGTCAGCGCATTTTAGCTAATCCACATAATGTAAGTTAATATTTTAGTTTTCACAGCTATCAATAAGAGAAAATAAAATACAGAAGAAATATGAAGCAGTAATGGCTCAGTGCCATTGGCTATGGACTGCCGTGCCGCATGTCCATGGTTCGAATCCTGCCGCGGGCTTGAGCTTCAAAGCATGGGAAGGGCATTTTGCGAATGCCCGCCAGGCTAGGGACCACCCTCAAGTAGAAAATCTGTCGCCAAGCACCTAACGGTGTGTTCCGACAGCTGTCCTTGAGAGCCAGTAATTCTAGGTTAACTCGACCACATCATCACTTACCATCAGGTGAGATAGTGGTCAAAGGCTATGTAATTAACAACTATGTCTCAAGGTGACGGGCGCAGTGCAATTCGTGACTTGTAACGAAATGCATCTGTTATAGGCAGAGATTAGTCCGCTTAACATCAGGCGGGCCTTGTGCTTGATCCGTCACAATTACATAAAAAAAGACTAAAACAACAGAAAAAATTGTAAGTTAGAATACTCGTTCTAACTTATAATTTTACCAAACTCATTGTAGCTTACCAAATATTGTTTTATAAGCTTTAAGTTATATATATAGTTTATAAATTAAGTAATTACTATGATTCGCATCTCTTAAAATAAGTAAAATATTAAATGACTCCCTAAATAACCTAATCAAATATCAAACTACGACATTATTGAAAAAAATTAGATCGCTGAGTATTAAGAAATTCGGTATTTGAAAATATTAAAAATGGTTTATTATATAAGGCTTCCTTCGAAGTGTAACAGGTTTAGGTATAAAATAAGTATTTGGGTGTGTTTAGATATACATAAAACTGATTAAAACAAATAAAATAAAGATCTTTTATACAATACATATAAGAAATTGAATAATAATAATAATGGCCATATAATAAGTGTATAGGTGTAGTAGATATTTACTAACTATGTAAGACAAAACTATATAGATATAAATTAATAAGTTGTGCGATATCTGTTTAAATTCCACTGTATCTTTTAGAAGCAGTGATGGTCCAGATGACTATGAATTTCCGTGTAGAAATTCCATGGTTGGAATCAAAAATTTACCATAAGAAGGGTATCATAATTTCATATAAAATCGATATACACCACCATAAGCACTGTAATCACAACACTAGGAGGAAGGATATTTTAAATTTGGAGTGTGTCCGATACAACACACTAGTTGCCAGATAAACCGAACCATGAATTCCACTCTCGAGGTTAGTTTCTCGATGACCCACGTTTTGACTGGCATAATTATGCTACCCTTTGGGCATGGCGTCGACATATCGAGCGTCGTTCAATTTTGCTGTCAATTGATAGATATGGCTAAATTAGCCTCTAAGAAGCTCGGTGTGCTCGGAAATACGTGGCGGTACTTGACGTCGGCCGATCGCCTGCAACTTTATAAGGCTCGGTTCGGCCTCACATAAAGACTGCTCTCACCTCTGGGCGGGAGCAATGCAGTACTAGCACCTTTCATTTGACCACATTCAACGCAGAGCGACTCGAATCGTCGACGATCAAGTTGATATCTGTGTTATATGTGTTATATTATTATTGATCACTATGCATCTCTTACCGTATGTATCATGGGGAATGTTCTGAGAAACTGATCGATTTACTAACTGCAGCTCAATTTTGCCATCAGAATTCCCGACAAAGCATAATGTTTCATCAATTTCTTGTCGACGTCTGGAAGTCCACAACCTTTCGATTTTCACGAACTTTCTACCTGGCACTGCCATATTATGAAACTACCTGGCAGGTAAAGTATTTCCGAACAGATACTACTTAGGCACCTTCAGGAAGAGAGCATATTCCCTCCTAACTGGCCGGCAACGCATCCTCGAGAAGGCGACGGTGGTCACTTACCACCAGGTGCGCCAAAAACTCGTTTGCCCTCCTTCTAAAAAAAAACACAGGCGTAAATCTCAACGAGACGTACCAAATACTGCATGCAGTGATCACGGCCAACCGTAAATGAACCTTGTATAAAATTTTAAAAGGAATTCAAGGGCTCATATCCATCTAAACATAATTATGACGTAAATCAAACATAATAACATAAATATATCGGGTATAATAACATACCCGAGCAAAATTTTCATGAATTATAGCATACTTAACGTGCTTGTCCCTATGAAGGTTTGGATTTTAGTAAACCAATTTTGTTGGGGTAACAAAATATTTTTCGCGAGATATATCGCTCGCGTGGCCTGATGATTGATTGTGGTACCGGATACCGACCCTCCGCATTTATTGATTAGTACACAAGCCAGGAAATACTTATTGTTACATTTTAAAATTCCGCATAGTAAATTTCGTACTTTTATTCGTTACTATATCATGTTAAGAAATTGAAAGATTTTGTGAAAAGGGGCTAGTATCTGTATGAGCACCGCACGCATTTCTTTTAAATAATATTATTTAGTAGTGGAGGTTACATTAATATTAAGTAATAAAATCATCTTAAAACATATTTTTTTTTACCTAACAATATTTATTGTCATGGAGAAAATGCTTTTACGCATACCTAACCGCCGGGGAGCAGTTTAGTGATGTCGGGCTCGGAGTTGATAAAGGCCCCACTACCGACGATCTAACTTTATAATTATCAATTTTATGTATTACTTTAATAATGGCTATGTTATACTTCTAACTAGTATTATTACTAATTATAATATTTATTGAACAGCACGATGTAATGGTCATTACAATATATTTTTTATGTCTACCAAACGTTCTCGTATTTTGAATTTTTAAAATCTTATCTTGTATCCAAATACTACCAAATTTAACTTTTTTTCATATACACGGTTTTGATTTTTAGATTATAGCCGACAATCGCCCTTTTACCTGGTTTTTTAATGCTTAAGTTCCAGGTGTATTACTTGGTGACTAAATTGTGAAAGTATTTCTACGAGAGTGCGTATATTATAAATTAGGCAGGATCAACCGCGACGCTGGCACCTAATCTTGAATGTTGAAAAATCAGCTAAAATTTTTCAACATTCAAAATAAAATTTGACTACCTACGAGCATTTCTTTAAGTTCACTAGAACTACCCCTAACAGGGACACAAACATTTAAAATCATAACGAAAGTTTGCACTTAGTAAAACAAAAATCAATTGCATGTCCATGTTCTCTTACTTGGTTTACTTTATTTCGCATTGCGAGCAATTGTTATGAATGGCAGACACATAATTCCGCTGAGTTACGTGCTAGCGAGCACAAACTTGATACCGTACATTTGGTCAGCGCTGAGAATAAAACACTGTATTTCTTATACACATAAAAATCCCTTATTTAGACGAGATGAGTCACAAGGCCATTTATTATTTATATCCTTAATTTAGAACCAAAACTTATTTAATTTTAACACACATAGAATTTTGTCTCTTTGACAGATAACTATGGCAAAGAATAAGGTATTGTAAGCTTCTTCATCCATTAACCTCTATATAATCTTACATGACAATTTACAGCACGAGTATAATATTTTACACGCAGCACTCACATACAAATTTATATGAACAAAAATTATGCTTGCTGAAATTCCGAACATCCTCAAGGAGAACCACGGAACTACTATTGTTGTAGATCACCCGCGTATTAAACGGGTAATATTAATAGTGGATGGCGCTTCTTGACTTACGATCTACAAGTTGCTCACCGTGACGTCATTAATCACGAACCCTCTTCTACAACTTACGTCAGCAAAATCTAGAAACAAACTCATATATTTCATAATAACAAATATTTTCAAAATATTTTACGAAAACATCAAATTCATATTTTAATAAAACACTTAAAAATATAAAAATATATCTAGTGACAATTCCGCCTAATTTTCCTGCTAAGCCGACGTGATGTCACAAACGCCACGCAGCCAAACTGGAAGAATTTTCGACGCGTTTCGCTTCTACACGAAGCATCCTCAGGAGGTCTTGACTCTTCGAGCGCACGATCGAGAATGAATTCATCGGCTTAGCAGGAAAATTAGGCGGAATTGTCACTAGATATATTTTTATATTTTTTAAGTGTTTTATTAAAATATTAATTTGATGTTTTCGTAAAATATTTTGAAAATATTTGTTAATATTAAATATGGATTTCCGCAAAGTAACGCCTGAATCTATTCATTATCATATATTTCATGTTTAATTCGATTGAAGAAAGTTTAAATTTTAATTAGAGAGATGGAGTGCCTAATGAATACTAATGACAATATTATAAAGCGGATAACATTTAATAACAATTCTTTTGAAGATTAGCAACTGATTCACATGAGGTGGACTGACTGCCCTGTATCAGCCGGATGGTCCACCGATCATGATCCCCACGCTTGACAGGCGGCCTGGGGGATCGCAGTGTGAGATTTCAGTTCCTCAGAAAGTGCTGCTGCCCACCTTCGGGTGCGTTAACTTTAATCGCCTCATAACACAGGTAGAGATCGTGGATGGACGTAATTTTATGGTTTTCCAGACATGACATTCTATCCCGGCACCCCAAGGACAACACGGACTGACTACTGAGCTTATAATAAGTAATAAGTATACTTCTATAACTTTTTAATTCATTTATATCTAGATTTAACAAACAAGCTGCGTATAACTCAGTCAAACATAACCAATAAAATATACGTGATAAACTAGTATTTATGTACATACTATGTTTCTATTCATTCCGTATTCCTTTACTTAAATTCTTTATTAATATTACAAAGCATTCGACTCTAAACATTTTTTTTATAAATTGTTAGATAGACTTGATTCTGCGAGTTTCAACACTGCTTTACATGGAACTATGGGGCTCCTAAATAATAATACAGCATCCCAAATTCAACCCGGACAATGCCGGTGTCACCGCTAAAGTTTGATTAATGAACTTTCAATAAATCCACACAAAAACCATTTGAGAAAACTATTTACGCAACAGATTTTCCTAGCAGAATTTACGATTTAAAGGGTAGGTTGTAGTGGATAGCATTGGATCTTATTAAAACCACGCACTAGGTATACGATATATATTTTATAGGTATAAATATTATGGCGTCTGTGCACGCCATTATATTAGTTTCAGTCTGGCAACACTGCCGAGAAAGTTACGACTCTCTGCTCGATAACTTGTCGTAGCGCACGCGCCTAAAATTGTAAATAATTTATATTATACTAGAGTTTAGTTGAAGTTCTGCTTATAGCAATTATTGTGTGTGAAGTGCATAAATTTCATGGTGTCAACAAACGTAGATGTGTTTTATTCGACGAGATCTACACCCAGCACGCACTTCACCAAAAACTGAACGATATCAAAACAGAATAGATAAGTTTATTGATCGTGGTCATCTTTTAATATTTTTTTATAGGATTGTGACGGTACAAGCACGAGGCCCACCTGATGTTAAGCGGAATAACATCTGCCAAAAACAGACGAATTTTGTCACAGTAAAAAAATCATGATGTAATACATTTTTGGATGCTAAGCGACAGATTTTCTACATGAGGGTGGTAGTTAGCTAGGCAAGCGTTTGCAAAATGCCCTTTCTACCAAGCGGTGAATTGCCATACAGTAGATTGACATCATCAGGGTGGGCCGGTTAGCTTAGTTTAGCTCTGGCCTGTTTCATAATTATTGATGAGTGTTTATACTTAACTGTTGTTAAATCATATGATGATCTGATTTGAATCTAACCGTCGTACTCTTAGGAAGGAATTAACTTTTAAACTAGTGATTATTGTTTATTTTTTGTACTTAATACTTTAGTAAATTATAAACTTTCGTAAATTGGCGTCTATAATTGCGACAGTATTTGAGAACAATTGTTTATTAGACGTAATAGATAAGTTGTTCCTTGTAATGGGCTGCATGTACTTCACGTGCGTAACAACAGATTGAACATGCTATTATAGCTGACGGTTTTCTTACGCGGAAGCTAATCATCTTAGACATTCGTGCCAACCCTATTTGTCCGATGTCCGCGGATATAAAGACGTAATCATGTATATATACCCAATACTCCTCAATTTCCACGATGAAGAACTCGATCCTATTGAACAGGTACCAGTAAAAAAATATCACAGTCTTAGGCACCAAAACTGTAATAGCTCTGACACACCGCGTACTTTAATATAGAAATCTATAATTGCTGTTTGACGAATGAATACTGCGTAAGGTGGTGGCACACAATCTGTATTCTTCACTATCAATCAAGAGTAACGCCGCTTGTCCTGCTCGCTGACACTACCGAAGTGCTGATGTTCGTTCACGCAGAACACGCAGAAACGAGGAAGTACGAAAAGATTACGTGATTTTGCTACGTTCCGCTTACTCTAACTACTCGTACTACGTACAGTAGTTAACTGAAGCGAGAATGTCAACGTACATCCACACGCTGACTTCTGTAAAATGCTGGTATGTTGTTCTTTTTTTATTACTGAACCGGCTCGCGTTCTTCGTAGGGACCAAGTTAGTGACGAGAAAACATGGACATTGCAATTCTTGGTTTTCACAATACCCCACCAGTGGCAGGCAGCATATTATATTATTATTATATAGGCTTAATTAAAATTAACTCTCTCCATACACCGTCAGTATTTGGTATGGTCAGCTTGTCATTATAGTATTTAATATCAGTATTGTTTTCTATCCTCTTAACATTTGAAAGTTCTCAGACAATATGTTTTTTGGTTATTTATTTTTAATTGATTTTGTTATTTCTAGTTTCACGAAAGAATACACAGTCCCCTTAAAGGCAAAACCGACTAAATTCATTTTTTTGTAGATTTTAGTTAAATACACACTTTTTGCGCTCTATCTACTGCCAAAACCAATTATTTTCTACGACCAATAGTGACATAGATAGCTAGAAGCAAAACAATGTAAATACAAAATTTCCCAAAATCTATTAGATAAAAACAGATAAAAGATTCGTAGCAGAACAATTTATCTGAATAGTATGAGCAGAATCACATTTAGTCTCTTAAAAGGTTTTCATTGCAGTACTTATATTACATCCGAGGAATTTATTGCATTTATCAAAAGTTTTTAAAATACTTTAGTCGGTTTTTGACGGTCAACATAAATTTGTAAACTTTTCTCAACTCAGAAGCAAACAACATAATAACCAGTTCTTTTCCGTGGTTCCATTGGACGTCCCAATAACGGGACGACGGATAAAAATCATTTAACCGTGGACCCATTAGCCAATGGAACCACGAAAAATAAATTTTACTCCAGTATCGTTGTTCTATAATACCATTAATTGAAATGTCACAATATGATGAAGCCACAGCGAAATTTTACATAACTGACTTTACTTATTTTTTGATGAAAATACTTTAAATATATTTGTATGAACGTTGCTAACAAAAAGCGATAAGGTATTGTAGTAATTTTTCATTGAATTTTATCACAACAACAAAATTTCAAGCAAAACGAATGCTGCTACTTGATTTTTCCGCTCGCACATAAGACAATAAGACGCACGTGTAATTTAACGCATTGTTATACGTATTGATTTTCATTTTACACGAATTATATTATGAGTTAAAGTGTTTGATATTGAAGATGCACGACAAAGAAGATGATATTAAATCGACAGATACAGCGTCTGATTCAAGTAATTTTAATTCTTTATGGTTTTACTACAACTTTGAGGTTATTTGCATTAGTTCCGTTAAATATCTTTGTGAAATATGTTTACTAAGATTCTATTTATTATTAAATTATTACAGATGGTGATACTACAACAACCTCAACCTTAACCTAAAAATGATTAAACTAATATTTTTTACTGCCGCATGTGAGTCGAAGCTGAATAATAATAATAATAATAATAGTGTTAGCTCAGATACTAAGTGTAAGTATATCCTAAACCTACAGAATATCCCAAATAACATTAAGTAGGTACCTATATAAAAAATGTACATTTTCCAAAAATAATCGTTAGAGAATACTGATCATAACTTTTTAATTTGAATTTGGTAAACAGTGTTAGATATAAAGGATTAAATATAACATTACCTTTAGTAGGTGCACAGATAAATAGGTAGATAAGTATAATATTATTATTCAAAGGGAATACCTATTATTTATAAACTTCGACCAGTTCGTTAGTAAATTTATTCGGTCAGCACCTGAACGAAATACTTGATTATCAATTAATTAAAATTGTCAGCTATGATTTTCATTATATTGTTAACGCTGCTATCTATCGTTCTTAGCAACGAAGCAGTCCTTTTTCGAAGAATAGCATTAAAACCGTCCATGCGTGATTCTGCAAACATCTTTGAAGCGTTGCAGAAAACGGGTAGTTCCATTAATACACGACATGCATTATTGAACTGGACACGCGGGGCACTGACATGACGTCATAACTCAAATCTTTCCTATAGTTCTTTAACCATCGTATTGGGATGGAGCGACATCTATAGTACCACTTGCAATGTCCTACAAACGAGACCAATTTCGCAATTGGTTTTATATTTGTGAATGATGACGCAACCTTAAAATTTTAATTTTGTTAGGTTTGCAATAACGCCTGCTATGCGGATTACATTACAAAATTATGATACTACAAACAAGGCCAATTTTGCAATAGCAAGTGGTACTATAGATGTCGCTCTATCTCAATACGATGGTTAAAGAACTATAGGAAAGATTTTAGTTATGACGTCATGTCATGTTAGCTCAATTGGTTAGAGCATACCGCGGCTCAAGTGGTGGATAGACGCAGGTTCGAATACCGCACATGACCTAAAATTATTTTTCCTATCGTATATTTGTGATTTTGTAATGTAATCCGCATAGCAGGCGTTATTGCAAACCTAACAATATTAAAATTTTAAGGTTTGCGTCATCATTCACAAGTATAAAACCGTTATTGCACACATAACAATATATAAATAAAATGAACTTTATCAAAGAACAGTAAACATTATTTTCTCTAACTCGAGTCTATTCTGTAATATAGTTTCAAAAGGCAATATGTGCTCGCTATACGTTGAACAAATCAAATTGAAAATCGACGAACCTTTTCATTCTGTGACTGTACATTAACAATTGCCTTAAGTAAGCCATTGGTATTTACTAACACATAAGGTAAATGGGGGAGTAGTTGACACATAGGTCGGGATATTCACCTTAAAAACAGTGTAGGGTGACCAAAATGTTTTAATGTAATAGTGAATAATATATTTTAAAAGAAAGGGTTTTATGTACATTATTGCATATTATTCACTTAACTCATAAGAGTAACCGATAAAAAATGAAAAATATATGAATATAAAGTATCACATGCACCCATGCTTGACATGCTAAAAATTGATTTGTTTGGGTAGTTGACATAGTTGATTCAGTAGTTGACATCAAACAAAGAAAAATCATTTATTTATAATGAATACTTTAATGAGGGCTTATTAATTCAAACCATCAACAAAGGTATATCATTATCATCATAATAGGACTTGTCTTTAATAACGGACCGGTTAATGTTACCATAATACATATCTACAACCTACTTCAAAAATTAAAGTAAAATCTTCAAACCTTCAACCTTAAATAAAATAAAAAAGATATTGTCAGTAACTTTTCCAACTTTTTTGTTCTAAATCGGATCGCCAAAACACAACACATCTCTAAGGACTCCCTATTTTCAGATGATGAAACATTTATTGGATCTTCATTGGATGGATCTTGAGTTTCTTCAATACATCTATGTAACTCTGGGTACATTATGTTTATTGCTGTAGCAACCGAAATCCCTCTATTTACATTTTGAACAGCTTGTGAGAATATCCTGTTTAGGACAAGCGAACATCCTTTTTTTTATTGGATAGGAGGGCAAATGAGCAGGCGGCTCACCTGGTGGTCAGTGATCACCATCGCCCACTAACATCCATAACACCATAGATCTCGAGGATGCGTTGCCGGTCTTTGAAGAAGGAATATGCTCTCTTCTTGAAGGCCCCTAAGTCGTATCTGTTCGGAAATACTTCACCAGGCAGCTGGTTCAAAATTATGGCAGTGCGAGGTTGAAAATGACATAAAAATCGCAAGGTCGTGGAATTCCAGACGTCGACATGAAATTGATGAAACATCATGCTTTGTCAGGACTTCCGATGGCGAAATTGAGCTGCAGGCAAACTGTCAACTTTTTTTTTTACCCTGTTAAATCAGCCTTAGACCACTATCTCACTTGACGGTAAGTGATGATGTGGTCGAATATGTTGTTCAGGCTAATCTAGAATTACTGACTCTCAAGGACAGCTGCCGTAACACACCGATCGGTGCTTGGCGACAGATTTTCCACTTAAGGGTGGTAGCTAACCAGGCGGGCATTCGCAAAATGCCCTACCACCATGCTGTAACAACTGCAATCCTAAGACAACACTGGGACCGACGGCTTAACGTGCCCTCCGAAGCACGGAAGCGCGCAGTAGTAAATTAATGTCATCAGCGGTCACCCATCCAACTCATGACCGCGGCGAACGTTGCTTACCTTTGCTGATTGGTTCAGAACGGTTGAGCAAACGTCAAAATCGAACAGTTCCTCAGTAGACTCCCCGTGATAGATACGGTAAAAGATGTAGACACATCCAACATCTCTACGCAGTGCCAAAGGGTTGAGCCAGTCGGAGAGAACTTGATCGTCAACGATTCGCGTCGCTCTGCGTTGAATGCGATCAAATGGAAGAAGCTGGTATTGGGGAGCTCTCGCCCAGAGGTGAGAGCAGTACTCCATGTGAGGCCGACCCTGAGCCTTATAAAGTTGCAGGCGATAGACCGACGTGAAGTTCCGTCTCGCCTTTCCGAGCACACCAAGCTTTTTAGAGACTTATTTAGCCTTATCTTCCAAGTGACAGCGAAATTGAACAACGCTCGATATGTCGACGCAAAGTACTCCGATGCTAGTTGAGGTGGCAAGGGGAGTATTTTCAAAATGGAGGGATACCACAAAGGGGAATAATTTATGGGTAAACGCACAACCTTGTGTCTTCTTAGGGTTAAATTGGCCTAAGTACAGTCGGCTCCACTTCGAAACATTTGACAACATGGTTTCTACTTCAGACACAAGTTTGTTGCGACTCTCGAAAACGTTTTCCCGAGAAAATTTTGCACAGCCGGTGGAAAATCCATTTCCGGTACTGTCATCCGCATAGCAATGAATTTCGCTGAGCTGCAGCATATCATTGATATGCAAGAGAAATAGAGTCGCAGATAGCACACAGCCTTGCGGAATGCCAGCATTTATCGGCTTCAAGTCGGAGCATGCACCGTCGACAACGACCTTGATGCTCCGATCTGCTAAAAAACTGGAGATCTACTAGCCAAATTTCTCAGAAAGCCCATAGGAAGGAAGCTTTGAAAGATGCGCTTTATGCCACACCCCTTCCAAGGCCTTCGCTATGTCTAAACTAGCCGCCAACGCCGTACCCTTGTAATCCACCAACGCCGCCCATCGATGAGTAAGGTATACTAAAGATCACCAGCTGGGCAACCACGACGAAAACCATACTGGCGATCGCTAATCAACTGGTGCTACTCTAGATACTGCAAGAGCTGGTTGTTGATAATAGATTCCATTATCTTGGAGTACAGAGACGTTATGGCTATATGGCGGTAATTGGACGGAGCTGAGCGGTCACCTTTTTAAGGGATCAGGTGCAGCAAAGTCGTCTCCCATGTTTTTGACAACGCTTGATGTGTAGCAGAACCGGAAAAGACGCGTTAGAACCGGTGTCAAACTGGAGCACAAGTACGCAGCACAATCGGAGGGATGCCATCAGACCCACCTGTTTTATGAATGTCCACGGAGAACAGTGCGTTACGTACTGCACTTTGCCAGACAATTATATCCGGCATCGAGGTATCACACCGTGGTATGTTCGGTGGTGATTTCCCTTGGTCATCCAAAGTCGAGCTAGACGCAAACATTACAAAATCACAAACGTCTTCTCCTTTGCGGTGTGTTCGTGTTTCTCTCTGATGGGCCCTGCAGAATATGGAATAAAGAGTTCCATACCTTGAAGCACTACATCAGCAACAAAATCGGCAGTGACATCTTGATCATCCGGAAAGAAGCAAACTTGCCCCCATTGGTAAGATGCAAAAAAGGACAAGGTCCAAATCAGCAGACCTATAGTGCCACACGCAACGACAACCTATGAAACGGGGTCGAGTTGGGCGTGTAACCAGCATTGAACTCGGGATCAGGCAGTGGCCCGACGACCCTAGAGGAGCGTTATGGATGAGTAGTTGTCCGTGTGAGAGGTCAGCAGAAGGTCCAACAGGGAAGGTGTATGCGAAATCGTGAACAGATCTCCCCGCATGATCGATGGTGCGCGTACTAAGCCATTCGCCATGGTGGGCGTTGAAATCGCCAAGTATCACGATCTCGATATCGAATCTATCTATTTCGGCATTTCCGTTGCTATGGGACCTATAAAGACACACGTAGATTCGCTTATGGTCATCGCAGTCTACGCGCAACCAAATGTCAGAAAGGCCCCGTCCTTCAAGGCTGCTGAGACGACGAGCACAGATATCCTCTCTGACGTAAAGACACCCCCGCTCGCGGCAAAAAGAAATACTCCAGTTTGTACCCTGGGTATGTGAGGTATGAGGTGTCTGTTGGAGAGCATATTTGTGTTTCGGTCAAAACGAGCAAGGCCAGCTTAGTAGTTTCCAGGTGGTAGTGTACATCGTTCAGGTTAGAAAGGAGACCCCGTATGTTGCAAAAGTCCACGGCTAGAATGGTGTTGAGTGACTTAAGCCTCCTGCTTCGTTTGCTTCGAGCAGCAGAAATACTCTTAGTTTTACTCCCTCCAGAATAAGCAGTGCAGCCCAAGCATCGACCTTCAGGTTCAGGTCCTGGAGGTAGATGCCCGGAGAGGGATTCTCCAGCGCTTTCGCGGCTGGTACCCTGCTCTAGATTAGGGGCAGTGTTTTCAATTTAAAAAAAAATTCTCAGTACTTGACACCATATGCATGTGTAGTTGACATCCCTATCAAGTATTGATTTTAGTGATAGGAACTTGACTAACTAAATACTAAATGATTGTCACCTAACACTGATCACTGACATAATGCAAACTTGACTTACACCTAGAAAAACAGTAGTTAACTTGGGTGTCAATTACTACTTAATGCTGAAAAATGCGTAACTAGTAGTTGACACACACAAAGTAACGGAACCCGTTGCATCCACCAGGTTAGTAGTGCAATCCGGGTGATGAGCACTAAACTATTAACAACATTATACATAAGCTAAGTGAGCTATTTGACATAGCAATACAAAAAAGTGACTTAATGTAAATTCACACACCTCTCTTAATTTTGCTAGAAATATTATAAAAATCATTTTTTACTGACACCCACACAGAAAAACACACGACATTACTAAGGGGTAGAATCAATGTACGCAAAATGAAAAAAATAATGAGTCTGGATATATTTCCTATCAATGGGATGCGTTCACATGACCTGTACTATGAAAAAACTGTCTTTATACGTCTTCAAAGTTGAAAGTGTCAACTACTACCTCAATGTCAACTATACCCACTGTTACGTTACTTAATATAACTGAATTTTAGTACCTCATTGTGCTGACCCCACCTAGCGGGGGATAGGCACAGGAGTAAATAATATATATAATATAGAAAAAATATTTTTATCAAAATAATATAATTTATAATGTTTAAAACCTGCGAAGAAAGTTGATTAAAAATAATATTGTGTCAAAATGTATTTAAAAACAATTAAATAAAAATGTTTAATAACAAATGGCAACTTTAGGCCATTAGCGTCTAGACACAATTATTTTTTGAAATTCCTTTCATTACTTATATCAGATGTTTGACGTCATGCTGTGCTCATTTTACAGAAAGTTTTATTTGGCAACGAAATCAATATTACATACCTTCCATGAATGTTGTTTACAATTTGACCGAGATTTTATTGTCTATTTGATAACGTCTTGAACTAAGCGGACTATACTTAATAATTAGATAGATTAACAATCTGTACATTATATGAAAATATAAAAGTGGGTACAGAACTTTCCACACACAAAGGCTCAGTTTAACATATTTTTTGAGTTCAGTTGTAACAACTCCTGTCTATCCAAGTGATCATTTCATATATTTTAATGTTTCATAGTATGTACCATTAGAATTACACCCACACTACGACGTCGTGTAAAAACGAGGCAAACCCATATAAATGTCAAAGTCAAAGTCAAAATCATTTATTCAATTAAGGCGTCTACGACGCTCTTATGAAGGTCAATTACAAATTTTAGTATTGAAATATTCTACATTGTACTGCTACGTTCAACAAATAAATTGTATAAATGTTGTTGTGTTTGTGTTTTAAGGGTGAACTTGCCGGCCCGTTCTCCATACAAACGTCGTAGGGTGATCACTCCCTTATTTGAGGATTTAGGACCAAAATAAAGCATAATACCGATAAATCTCGTCATTATCTAGGCTTGTGTGATGCCAAAATTGTAATAAAATAATTAACTTGGGAATTATGAGCCTCGAAACATTTTCATATAAAGTTTTCAAGGCTCATAACTTACAACTTAATTATCTTTTTAAAATTTTGGCATCATACAAGCCTAGATAATGACGATATCAATCGGTATAATGCTTCAGTCTGGACTTAAAATCTCAAATATGGGAGTGATCACCCTACGACGTTTGTATGGAGAACGGGCCGGCCTGTTCACCCTTACTTTAAACAATGTGTTACAAACTTACTATATAATAGAGTTATTACAATATTTGTTTAAATTATGTAGGTGACAGGCAATATACTTGGCGGAGGCGGAATTGTCCAGGCATTTTTGTCGTTTATGTAATCAGAAACTGTGTAGTAGGATTTTTTAATCAATATGTTTTTCACATGCAACTTGAATTTCCCTTCTGTGAGCGTTGTAATATGTTTGGGAACTTTATTATAAAACCGTACACAATTACCTAAGAAGGACCTTTTATTTGTCTTTGCTAATCTAAAACCTGGCACCGCTATTTTATCTTTATTCCTAGTATTGTAATCGTGATTGTCACTGTTTAATTTAAATTTACTAATTTTTTACGAACATACATAATATTTTCAAATAGACTTGGTAAAGTTAAAATATCAATTTCTTTAAAAAGATCCCTCACAGATTCCCTAGGACCCATTTTATATATGGCTCGAATTGCACGCTTTTGTATGATAAAGATTGTCTCTATCTCAGCAGCAGTTCCCCACAGCAATACACCATACGACATAATACTGTGGAAGTACGCGAAATAAACTAGGCGAGCAGTAGCTACGTCTGTTAACTGTCTTATCCTAAGAACTGCATATGCAGCAGAACTAAGTCTTCCGGAGAGATCATGTATATGTGGATCCCATTGTAAAGTGGAATCCATTTTGATTCCCAGGAAGACTGTCGCTTTGTCAATAGGGAGTTTATCTGGGCCAAGCTTTATGTTTGGTTCAACATAAGGAACATTTGGTAAAGAAAACTTTAAACATTTCGTCTTTTTTGAATTTAGGAGAAGCTTATTAGCGGCGAACCATTTACAAATCTTAGATATTACATTATTTACATGCGTCAGTTCACTGTCTTTCCTATCTACTTTAAAAATCAGAGAGGTATCATCTGCGAATAAAACAATATCGCAGAAATCTTTGACCATGCAAGGCAGATCATTAATATATGTTAGAAACAGAAAAAATGTGCATCAATAACCTTAATCAAGTGTCGAAAGCGCGCCTTTGTGAGTGAATCGGTCTGTACTAATACTATACTGTATCAGGCGGATTGTTCACTGCTGAACACAGCCTCCCCCATTAGGAGGGGTTTGTCATCATCCTCACGCTTGGCAGGCGACTTGGGGCTCGCAGTTTAAGACATCAGTGCCTCAGAAGGCTCTTGTCCTTCCTACCTTTCGGTATTTTACCTTTAGTCACCTCTTACTACACCCAAAGATAGCAATGGGTGGGTGATATTCTATCCCGGCACCATACGGGCCAATATGTACAGTATTTTCTCAAAATATACATTATTAGATTTTAATAAATACAAAGCTGGTGTTTACCGCTGTGTCCAGATCTTGTGAATATAAACTTTTTATAAAGGTATCACAATACATATAAAAATAGGTATTATGAAGGTAAAGTACATACTTTACCTAAATAATACCTACTCATATTTTATAAAAGAAATTGATGTGAATTGAAAATAATTGCCACATAGTAAATTCTCAAAGGGCTTATTTAAACTAGGAAAAGGCTTTTCATACAGCAAGTCCTTATTTTCTGAGTCAAGAGATAAGATATGTTGAGCCTGCAAACGGGAAGTCCTACGGATATCGCGACGCCTGTCGTCATAAGCTTTGAATTCTATCGTTTATGGAAAACATTCCCGTGTCATTCAAGCCAATTTCCTAGGTTATATCTATTTCTATCGACAAGCAGTAGTGAATGCGTTCCATTTTAAAGGGTATGGGTGCCAGTGAAATTACGTCACATGAGACTTAACAACTTTTTGTTCCAGGGGTGCAGTTCGTCACTGGTAACGAAATGCAACTGTTTTAAACACAGGTTTTCGCTTTACACCGTCAGGCCATGTGTTTCTTCCAGCACAAATACATAAAAATAAAACATAAATAAAAGTTATGTTCAGAATATTCTCACAGCGTAGAATATTTTCTACGCTTACCGTTCTTATTATTCAGTACCGGCACGTCAAAACTTTTGACGTCTTTTGCTTTGAAAATACGAAAACTTCATTATGTAAGTTTTTTATGCAGACCATATACATATCATATCTTTACGCCTTTATTTTCCCTAATGGATTGACAGAGTTGTCTGGGAACCCATGTTTCAACGGATTTGTTTTGGTCTATTTAATAATCACCAGTACACAACTCTCGACTGTTTCTGAAAAAATCTTTGTCAAAAATAACTATGCGAACTGGATATCAAACCCAAGACCTCGTATTGCATGCAACGTTTTATACCACACGACAAATAAGCCAGTCTAAATAAAAATAAATTGAGGGTCACAAATCAACCACGGAGGAGCAAAGAGTTTTATCTTTGAAGCTGATCATAAACTCGAAGCTACAGTGTGTTACTGACTGTAAGAATATACATTGGCAATGTGGTAAGCCTTTGACCACAATCTCACCTGCTGGTAAGTGACGATGTGGTCGAAGTTGTTAAAAGGCTTAACCTAAAATTACTGTCTCTCAATGAGAGCTGCCCGAGCACACCGTTAGGTGCTTGGCAACAGATTTTCTTTTTAAGGGTGATTGATAGCCAGGCGGGCATAAAAATTTCATAATATTACATCAACTTTTCTGTGTCACAATCAAACTTTTGCAGCGATAAATGTTGCGTACAAATTCATGTCAATTGTTGACACGTGACACCAGCCACGCTTAATTCGAAAAGCGCTTTAATTACGACCAAGCGAATTACGCTGTTGGCAAAGTATGCACTCCGCATTATTCGCGGTAATTAAGAAAAGTAACAAAAAAGCACTCATTCAAGGTATGCAAATAATTGACACATAATGAGTGCTGTTGCCATAACTTAGTGGACAATTTTGTTACATATAAATTTTATCAAGTTGCGGTATTCGATGCTCCGTACCATAATTGGTAAAAGTTCTATCGCTCAATGAATAAAGTACATAAGTAATTACATAAAGTTACATAATGTATTCATTCAAGTTATGTCAATGCTTGGCAAATAAGTGCTGCCATGTTTGAGTAAACAACTTCGCTTTAATTAGCTTTATCAGGTCGCGGTATTCGATGCTTCTTGCCATGAAAGATAAAAGTTCAATGGCTTGGTGAATTAGTTTGGTAAACGAAAGCAAAGGGATGAGGTTTTCTTCGCTCTTCGAGCGGTTTAATCAAGATGGATGTAAGTTAGGCAACGTTCGCTTTAAGCTTCTTCTCGAACTTCTTAAGTTTCTTTTGCCAATGATATCCGAGTGACTTAATAAAATCAAAAGCTGATGGTTTCATGTGGTGTTCTGTAAGGTCCAACCTGGTAAATAATGATCTATAGCGCAAATCAATATATATCAAAGCTTTAAAGTCAAAGCTAGCATGTTAATTAAGCTAACATTATCACCATGGCATGGTAACGAAAGATAGCGTGGGATACATTTTCACGCCTGTAAATTTGTGGAACACTCTCTGTGCTGTTACTTTAATAAAAAGACGGTAAAGGTTCTATTTGAGCAATTCAATCAAGATAGATATATCATAATCAAAATATATACAGGGTCATTGGTAAAATGCTAACACCCTCTTAGGGTTGACTACTGCTAGTCCTAACAAACATTTTAATATGTTTTTTTTTGTTTTGAAGAAAAACTATTTTTTTTTTGCGTGTTAATGTCTACTCCGAGAGCGCCCGCTGCGGCTACATTGGACCGCGCCGTGGTCCCTATGAATAGAGTTTTGAATATTTACATCGAGCAAAGTAATAACAAATATGAAATAATACATTACAGGCACAAGAGACTTTTGAAATGAGGTGATTTTGACCACGTGCTTATTCAGTCAAAAATATAAAAAAATAACAAAAAAAAAACTAAACAAAACAAAATCATTTCAAAATGTTTCATAGGACTAGCAGAAGTCAACCCTAACAGGTTGTTAGCATTTTAACAATAACCCTGTATATCAAGCCATTTAATAATATTCCTAGACATTCGTAAGCTTTTACCAGAGATACCAGATAACCAAAGTGACTTATTAGGATCAGCTACTTCTTATCGTCTTCTATTCCATGTCCCAATCATATGCATGGGATTAGTGCGAAATTTATTCTCTACAACAACGCAATGTACGAAGCAACAAAGTAATTATGTTAGTCGCAGCAAACATTTTTTAATATAATATTGTGTAGTTTAACACGCAGGAAGACACAAGGATATAATTAAAAAAAAAAACTTTATTTAATTAACTGCTCTTGATCTGCCCCAAAAAATCTATCACGGATATCTACACTACCAATGAGACCACTCATTGATAGTGTACCCGCTACCTTTCAGATAATAACGGGTGTTGTGATGAGTACTAATGTTATAGGTGTTTTAATCCTTATAAGCCCTGTGGTGCGCCCGATGTGTGGCAAAACTACCTACACATCGGTGTGAGCGTTAGCATGCTGCTAGGAAGAGATGCATTTTCGTCCTATTAGCCCTTAACGAAAATCAACAGGAAGATAACAAACATACTTGCTTACTGGTGGTCTCATTTCTTATTTAGCAAGGCAAGTTTTGGTAACTTTACTTAATAAGCAGTAATTTTTATTTTCCAATTAATTTAAAAGTGGTTACTAAAATAAACTTAGGCAATAAATATAATAAAATATTGCAAATATCGCCATGTCGTGCTTTAGAAGGATATTTTTCATTAACTTTATATTGCTGTCACACGTTATTTGGAAAAACACGTACGCATGTCGTTTCCGTGGCATTTGCATCAAGTTCACACACAGTTGTACATATAAATATGAAGAAATCCTTTCTGTCTAAATTATATGTGCGTGAAGAGAAAAAATATTTTAGCCAAGGTTGGGTGTTGGTGGTGATGATCACCAATGAGGAATGGCCAATTAATTTATGTACTTATAGGGATGGGCTGGATGTACTTAGCTGGTATGCAGAATGACGGGCGAAATAAATCCACGCATTAGGTATAGTCCAAGTATAATCACAGTCACAATTGTACACACATAAACAGTTATAAAGAAGGATGACGAGCACAGCAGATAGGTAGAAACAATATACACAATAAAGATGAACAGATACGAGATGAAACAAATACTAAACAATGGTTAAGGTAGCGAGAGGCGCAAGCGTAAGTAAAGAGCAGAGGGCAAACAGGCGTGCGTCCAGCGTCAAATGGTGAAGCGGACTGAGGAGGCGCGCGGTGCCCGTGCGCTGATATACGGTACCGTTATCGAGTGGCGGCCGGTCGCTCGTGTGACGTCAGCGGAGAACAATAGAACGCGGTGGTGGTGCGTGTGCCCACTGACGGCGCGGCCAGATGATACTCGTGTGTGAATATTTGTTGTGATATATTATTTAAGTAAATATTAATAAATAAGTAGTTATATTGTGCATGTGTTATAAATATAATGTTTGTATGCTGTGAATGTTGAAGTATGTGTGAATGTATGACTGTGAATAAATGAATAATTTATAATGTATATATATTTATGTGATATATAATGTATGTTAATTATATAGATATAAATATGCGTATGTGAGAGTAGCCCACATCACTCCCCCCCAGAGACCTGGTTAGGGTCGATAAAAATCGGGGAACCTGACTCGCCGATCAGAACGTGTGGTTTTGGGAGCAGGTGAGGTAACGGGAGGTGTGTTGCTGGGAGTTGTGATAGGAGAGGGTGCAGTGTTCCTAATGGGTGTGACAGGCGGAGAGATGTCACGTGACAAATCCTGTTCGTCTGCCATCATGAAGGCAGGTTTCAGGCGGTCTACAGAGACAGTCATAGGTTTTCCTTTGACTAGGAGTTTAAACACTTTCTCTTGTCTCTGTAGCACTTTGTGTGGACCTGTGTAGGCTGGTTGTAGAGGGGCACGTGAAGCGTCTTCACGCAGGAAGACGTGTTCAGCAGTGGCCAGCTCTTTAAACACAAACACATTGTGTTTGCTGTGGCGAGACGTTGGGACTGGTTTCAGCTTCTCGGCGAAGGACCGTAAGCGCGCCGTAAAGTCTGTCATGTCAGACGTAGTGGGCGTGCTTGGGTCGAAAAATTCGCCAGGAAGCCGTAACGGTTCGCCATACAGCAGTTCAGCTGAAGAACTTTGTAAGTCCTCCTTGAACGCACTGCGGATGCCAAGGAGCACTAGAGGTAGAACTTCTACCCAGTTGCTATCTGCGTGGCATGTGATAGCGGCTTTGAGCTGTCTGTGAAAGCTGTCTGTGTGGTGCCAGGTTTTAGATTAGCAAAGACAAATAAAAGGTCCTTCTTAGGTAATTGTGTGCGGTTTTATAATAAAGTTCCCAAACATATTACAACGCTCACAGAAGGGAAATTCAAGTTGCATGTGAAAAACATATTGATTAAAAAATCCTACTACACAGTTTCTGATTACATAAACGACAAAAATGCCTGGACAATTCCGCCTCCGCCAAGCTATTGCCTGTCACCTACATAATTTAAACAAATATTGTAATAACTCTATTATATAGTATGTATGTAACACATTGTTAAAAGATGTTTAAAAGAATGGCCCCGAGTTTCTTGCCCGTTCTTCTCGCAGTGGCTCTATACAATTTATTTGCTGAACGTGGCAGTACAATGTAGAATATTTCAATACTAAAATTTGTAATTGACCTTCATAAGAGCGTCGTAGACGCCTAAATTGAATAAATGATTTTGACTTTGACTTTGAGCGTTCGACAAGGCCATTACAAGCAGGATGGTAGGCTGTAGTGCGCTTGTGCTGGAATCGAGATGATTTTGCCAGATATTGAAACAGTGCGGACTCAAATTGTCGGCCGCGATCTGTGACAATATCTGTTGGACACCCAAATCTGGATATCCAGCCGGTGATGAGCGCCTTAGCTACCGTTTCTGCCGTAATGTCAGGTATTGGCATGACCTCCGGCCACCGTGTGAACCGGTCTATGGCCGTGAGACAATACCTGAAACCTTGCGAAACAGGCAGGGGCCCTATGAGGTCGATATGGACCTTCATGAACCTCGCACGTGGCAAGTCAAACCTTTCCGCTACCAGTTTAGCAGTTGCTGCCGCGCCGGGGTGACTTAGGGAATGGAGACTTTCGAACACTTGTTTGCGAAATTGTTTTGTGATGAACGGCCTGGGAGTCGGTGTGCTGACATCGCAGTACAATGGTACTTGACAGCCAGGGAAGTTCATCCTTTGCAGACGGAGTGATGACCCGTCTGTTAAATATTGTGCCAGTTCAGGGTCGGCGTCTTGGTCTTTGGCCAGGTCTGTGAGACACACTGGAGCGCCCAGTTCTTCAACGCGACTTAAAGTGTCGGCAACGACATTGTCTTTGCCAGAAATATGCTTTAAGTCGGTCGTGAACTGGGAAATGTAGTCCAGGTGTCTAAACTGCCTTGGCGAACAGTCACGCTTCCGTTCGTGAAAGGCAAAGCAAATGGGCTTGTGGTCTGTGTAAACCGTGAAATGCCTTGCCTCGACCATGTGACGAAAGTACTTGATTGCCTCGTAGATCGCCAAGAGCTCGCGATCGTACGGAGAGTACTTCTGCTGGGATGGGCTTAGTTTCCGGGAGAAGAATGCCAGTGGCTGCCACACGTCATTTTGAAGCTGCTGTAAAACAGCTCCAATGGCCACGTCCGATGCATCTGTTACCAATGCCAGCTTGTTGTGACAATCTGGATGTGCCAGAAGGGTGGCATTGGCTAGGCTTTCCTTGGTGTCTGAGAAAGCCTTCAGAGCATCGTCGGTCAAGTGGATGGGTGTGGAGCCCTTGACTGCCCCAGTGAGAAGAGCGTTGAGAGGTGCTTGAATTTGGGCAGCATTTGGTAAAAATCGCCTATAAAAGTTGGCCATGCCCAAGAAGCGTTTCAACGTTCTAACATCTTTTGGAGGGGGGAAGTCATGTATGGCCTGTATCTTGTCTCTAAGTGGTTTTGTTCCGCTCTCCGAAATAGTGTAACCCAGAAAGGTTACCTCGGGAGCACCGAAAACACACTTAGAGACGTTTATGACCATCCCATAGTCCCGCAATCTGGTGAAAACTTGGCGGAGGTGTTCCTCGTGCTGGACTTCATCCCTGCTGAAGACCAGGAAGTCATCAAGGTAGCAGTAGATGAAATCCAGCCCGCGCATCATCTCATCGACGAACCTCTGGAACGTCTGACCCGCATTTCGGAGACCAAACCCCATAAAGGGGAATTCAAACATTCCGAAAGGCGTGGAGATTGCCGTCTTAGGAATATCCTCCTCGCAGACAGGAACCTGATTGTAGGCCTTCACCAGGTCGATGGTGGTGAAGATCCGACATCCAGAAATGCTGTGGGAGAAGTAATGGATGTGTCGGATTGGATACCTGTCTGGGATCGTTCGGGCGTTGAGCTGTCGGTAGTCCCCACAAGGACGCCAGCCGTTGTCCTTTTTCGGCGCCAGGTGTAATGGGGAGGACCAGGGGCTATCAGAAGGACGAGCTGTGCCATTAGCAAGCATAGCTTCGAACTCCTTTTTAGCTACCAGCAACTTGTCCGGAGCTAGTCGTCTAGGTGTGCACGATACCGGAGGACCAGGAGTAGTGCGGATGTGGTGCTGTGTGTTGTGAGGTATGGTGCGTTGAGTACCAGCTGGTCGCGTAATATCAGGAAATTCGCGAGATAGTAACAGATGGTAACGCGAATCGCCAGTCAGCACCTTGACAGATTGTATATCGCTAGCACTATAAGCCAGTGAAGCTGGAGTAGATAAAGATGTAGTATTATCAACTAAAATCTTATTTTTACAGTCAACAATTAAATTATAATGACACAAAAAGTCTACACCTATTATAGGCTTTGTGACATCAGCCATAACGAACTTCCATGGGTAAGTCCGTCTAAGTCCAAGGTCCAGGTTGAGGTGCGCATAGCCATAGGTGTTAATGGTCGTCCCATTGGCTGCGGTGAGTTTAAAGTCCGTAGACGCACGACGCTCTCGTAGTTGAGACCGGGGGAAAACACAGAGGTCGCTACCAGTGTCGACCAAAAACTGGGTTTTCGTAGCGCGGTCAGTCACGAAGAGGCGACCAGGAGAGACGATGTCATCTTCCGTGGCCATTAATGATTCAGTCACGGCAATATTCGACTTGACGAAGTCGCATGGCTTCTGACACCTGTGTGCCTTCAATCCGTACTTCGAGTGGTACCGACAGGGGTTCCGTTTGGTTTTCGAAGCCGGAGTGGTTCTGCTGCTTGAAGAAGTACGATGCTGCTGCTTACTAGGGCGCTCAGGAGTGCGCGACGAATGTGTGCTCTCGTCAAGCATCACTGCGAGGCGCTCAATCTCTCTCTTAAGTTCGGCGGTCTCGCTGGTACAGTTGCTGTTCTCAGACGCTATTCTCGTACTAGTCTGAGTAGTTGAAGCCACGTTGACGCAAGCAGGTGAAAAAATTTCATGCAAGCGATCAGCTAAATCAGCCTGCTGTTCCAGGGTCTGGGTGATCTGCGACGCTAGCACTGTCTGGATACTGTGAGGTAAGCAGTTGTTCCAAATGGACTGCAGGAACTCATCTGGCACGTTCGTGCCTGCAAGCTCTTGAAGATGACGAAGAAACTGGGAAGGTTTACGATCACCAAGTTTCTCTTGAGTGAGGAGTTGTCGTACATTTTCTTCATGTGATATGGTCAGACGCCTGATCAGTTCTCGCTTTATTACGCTGTATCTGTTTTGGGATGGAGGGTTGACGATTATGTCTCTGACGGTCTTTGCATGGCAAATTTCAAGATTTCTTAAAACAATGTAAAATTTTTCAGCGTCATCAACAATTTCAAAATTTATAAATTGGGCCTCCAATAATGCGAACCATAGTTCGGGGTCATCTGCTGAGAATGGCGGGACCCTCAAATTAAATTCTCGTATTACGTCAATTTTGACGTGTTCCGGTTCAATGGAAACGCGCATCGGTTTTGTTCGGCGCCGTCGTGTTACCACGCCGTCAGCGCGTGATGTTTCTGTGCTGTCGCTCATGGTGTTCTTAGAGGGGTCACCAATTTAGCCAATGTGGATGTTGGTGGTGATGATCACCAATGAGGAATGGCCAATTAATTGATGTACTTATAGGTATGGGCTGGATGTACTTAGCTGGTATGCAGAATGACGGGCGAAATAAATCCACGCATTAGGTATAGTCCAAGTATAATCACAGTCACAATTGTACACACATAAACAGTTATAAAGAAGGATGACGAGCACAGCAGATAGGTAGAAACAATATACACAATAAAGATGAACAGATACGAGATGAAACAAATACTAAACAATGGTTAAGGTAGCGAGAGGCGCAAGCGTAAGTAAAGAGCAGAGGGCAAACAGGCGTGCGTCCAGCGTCAAATGGTGAAGCGGACTGAGGAGGCGCGCGGTGCCCGTGCGCTGATATACGGTACCGTTATCGAGTGGCGGCCGGTCGCTCGTGTGACGTCAGCGGAGAACAATAGAACGCGGTGGTGGTGCGTGTGCCCACTGACGGCGCGGCCAGATGATACTCGTGTGTGAATATTTGTTGTGATATATTATTTAAGTAAATATTAATAAATAGTTATATTGTGCATGTGTTATAAATATAATGTTTGTATGCTGTGAATGTTGAAGTATGTGTGAATGTATGACTGTGAATAAATGAATAATTTATAATGTATATATATATTTATGTGATATATAATGTATGTTAATTATATAGATATAAATATGCGTATGTGAGAGTAGCCCACAATATGAAAGTTCTCACTCAGTATGGCTGTCATTTGCATTTATGCTATTTTGAACGAAAGATGCGTATTTTTTGCTAGTCTCAATTTCTTCAATACTTTCCCCACTAGTTCTAGCATTAAATATATATAGGCCAATATTGTAATTAGTTTAGTAATTAAACAACTTCACACAAAACAAATGTCACCCCGTGACCACGATCACTGCAAAGTGTTTGAAACGTCGGGACAAAAATAATGATAAATATACGCGATTTAAACCGTTTAAAGCTGTTTAATTACTATGTGTAATAATCGCGAAAACCTAAGACAACATTATTGTAATTAGTTGTAAGTAACAAATCGGCTATGTGCGGGTCGGACTTACACACGCAGTGTCTCGTACCATTATCTATACAACATTAGACAACCTTTTTCACGAAGGGTATGGAACCCTCGAATTAGACTCACACTTGGCCGATTTTTTGTATTTGTTGTAAAAGCGACAACAGAAATACATAATTTGTGAAAATTTTAGCTTAGCGATCACGGTTTATAATATACAGCCTGGAGACAGACAGATATACAGACAGACGGACAGTGCATGAAGTCTTAGTAAAAGGGTCCCAGTAGCAGACTGTAGCAGACATTCGCATGTACTTCTGAGGGGTAGTGTGAGAATGCGCGTCTTTTTATATATCACCCTCACTCAGAATATCTCTAAACAAGTACTTATGGGTGTTTAATAGCAGACGTCTTAAAGCCAGTTCACATATTAGTGTAAATCTATCAGCAACATCAACCCCGACATATCACTGATGATATGTATTTATGAATTAAAAATCCTCATTTTACATGACATATTATGCACCCAACCACAAACTACCACTTTCTGCAAAAACGGACGATACAGTTAACTACGTACGCGGTTTTATTCAATTTCAATGTAGTGTGTAGTGTAGCATTCCAATGTATTAAAAACAGTGCTATGTCGACATATCGTGGAGCGTAATGCTATACAACGACGTTCCGGTTGCCAAAACTTTGAATCTGTGACCTGGTTACGCAGGTACATAGACCAGAAATTGCTGTGTCTTCTTTTTGTAACCAAATACATATTATTTTTCTTGAATATCTGCGTTCTTCCCGGATAAAATTGAGAAAGTTTGCGGTCGATTATGTAGGTTGAGTGGTTGTTAGACGATTACATGTGGGTGGAGAGGAGTGAAGTGGTGGAGTGGTGAAGTAGAGTCAGCGCTGACGCCGCGTCCGCTCTCTCAGCACTCGACGATCGGCGCCTCTCGACGGCACTCAGCTGCCTCTTCACGTAGAGAATCAAATAACATCTAGGCTATTAGGTCTCACAACAAGGTTACATATACATCAATGCTTTTACAAGGAGTATATTTTTTCTTCTGAGTCTTGCAAAAACCGCTTTACAGAGATATTTTCTGATTTAATGAAAATAAGTCGTTATTCTATGCATATATAAATGTCATTACTGCTGAGTATGATCATACGAGTAGCTTTGGACCATATTTCAAAAAACGTATCTATCAAAGTAAAGTAAAACTATATAAGTAATACCACTTACTTTACATACATTAATTTAGTTGGAAAAGTGAATGAAAACTCCACACCAGTAATCATATTGCCATCAGAAGCTTTTATAAAATTTGTTTACTTACGAACATCGAAGATTAACTGAACCATAAACTTTTGCTCGTTACAATCGAAGAGATCTCAATTTAACTTGATAACCCTCCGGAATGGATAAGGAGCGTTATATAATAGCATCACATTATAACCAATATAACAATGCTATATTGAATACAATGTTCGGCGACGAGAGTACCTACATTATTTATTAGATTAAAAAAAGATCATTTCAAATCCTAAAAATGTTTCGTATATATATGAGTAATTTGATGTGTCTGAAATTTGAAGTTCTATTGATTGGATAGAATTATTTTTGGAATACTGTCCAGTTTTTAAATAGAGTTTATAAATAGTGGTCAATTTATAAAATTTATTTAAAAATGGATACTTTATTGCCATTGACACATTACAAATTTACAAATACATAACTTAAAACATAATAACTAAGAATATGTGTGACATGGGTCAGTCTTATCGCTGAAAGCGATCTCTTCTACACAACTCTTTACATAGGGATATTCATAAAACTATATGGACAGAGATCTATCTATAACAATACTAATAAAATTACTACATAAATAATAACAACACAAGAAATATTTGTACATAAAATTATATTAAAACGTTAATTACCCTCTTCACATAAGTTCCAAATCATTTTAACAAACCAAAATAAATTATTTATATAAACACATATAAAAATATACATAAAGATACCTGTAATAAATATATACATAACATTTTTTTTTTTAATAGTAGTAAGTGTTAGTAGATATCAAGAAAAATAGTGAGTTTTAACAAGCGTTTCGAAGACATTTAAAAAGGGTTCATGTTTTATTTCGGGCTACAACGAGTTCCATAAACGAACATGAATAATGAGTGGAGAGGAAACTGAAACGTTCCTTGAGGTAGCGCGGGGAAGAAGGATTAAATAGAATACTGTAAAATACGGACAAAATATGACTATTCCAACGAATGGCAACAATTATTCTACAGAATGTTATTTCAAAATATTAGCATTGTGTTGGGGGTCAAGTAATGGACCTGAGCCTCGACAGACCACAGCTGGGCTATCATTACTTCAAAACAAATATTTTTCTCTCTCGCTAAACTGATATCATCTAGGGCTTCAAGTAAATGGCTTGAGAATTATGTTGATCTATCATTTTTTATTTTTAGAAACGCTGCTTGTTTTCACCAGTTATAATTTTCATATTGTATTATACATTCTTTAGCGCCGTCACATTTTTCAGAAACAAACGTGAGGGCTGGCGCCCGGTTACTTCAGTGGAGAAATTCCTGTATGGTAATCTCGGCAGTGGTTACCTATGTGAGCCGTTTGGGTCCTTTTTGTTCTGTACGTTTGTTGAACCCAATGTGTCTAGCATTGGGTTCGTGGGGGGCGGGAGTTCATCTTATTTTCCAAAACTTATCATTGTGCTTGGTTGATGCGACCATTTCTGATATGATTTTAGCATAATAGCTAAAGAATTAAATTCAACGGGCAATGCTACAGGCATGCTGGGTACGCTGCCAACTGGTAGCTAGATCATATTTTGGACTGCCAGGGCTTGCAATGACCTCGAGGTTGCCTAAATGCTTTTATTGTAGTTGTTGTTGTAGTGTATACACACACATACAGGTATAATATATAAAATCTCGTTGCTCAAGTTAGTGCCTAAAAGCACTTTGTTCTTTGAAACGATCGTAACGATTTTGTGCACAAGACTTGAGATATATATTTAGACGAATTTTTCAATGCTGCTATGAAATGTTGATTCTGTTTTACTTTTGAACAAGTTGCTTATTATAGTCACGTTTGACCTACGAATAAATTTAATCGTAGCGTTTGACACTATACGAGGTCATAGGATGCTCTTAGATAAACTATCTATAGTATTAGATAAAGAATCTAGAAAATGCGAGAAATTTCAATAAATGCGCCCCTACAAAACAGCACCTACTACGACAACTATATGGTTGTTTTTAACAAAGTTGTTAATATGTGGCAGTGCAATGTCATGCGAGTCAGACTTATATTTTGAGATTTATCTTATATTTTACGACAAAATACAGATGAATTGAGTACCTCCTCCTTTTTGAAGTCAGTAGAAAAGTAAGAAATTATGGGCATTATTTTTTTATTTATTTTTTCTTTTTTTATATACCTATGCTAATGTTGAGGATATTTCTAGGAATAACCAAAATGAAAAAACAATTTCCATTCATTCATTTCGTATCAATGGCTAATTGGCTCTTAAATAATTTTGGCCCAATGGGAGGTCACCTCCATGGCTCTGTCTGTAATATGTTACTGTATAAGCCGGATCGTCCACTGCTGAACACAGCCTCCCCTATAAAGGGGGTATTTGCCATAATACTCACGCTTGGCAGGCGGCTAGGGGTCGCAGTGTAAGATAGTAGTTCTTAAGAAGGTGCAATATGCATACTTTAGGTCTATGCATCTTGTGTGCAGGTGGTTGGGCACTGGGGACATGACAGTAAGTGTGCCATATTTAGGTCAGGAGCACCACACTCTTATTTCACATGTTACTTGTCTTTTATTATCCATTTGGCCAGGTTGCTTTTGCAACGACCAACTTGGGTATGGAGTATGTTGAGCGACTTCCAAATTGGCCACTGCAAAACAAGGATAAAGAAAGTGTTGAGTAAATTTAAATAATAGTTTTTATTTCTGTTAGACTAGCATTTGACCAATATTTCATCTGATGGTAAGTGATGACTAGATCAAAAGTGTTACAAGCATAAACTAGAATTGCTGGTTCTCCATTACAACTGCCGGCGCTAAGGTGTTTGGATTTTGACTTGAGGGTGGTAGTTAGCCAGGTGGGCCATTCACAAATGTCCTTCGATCATTCAAAATGTATGGACACATGGTTTTAATTACTTTTCTGTCTTACTAAAAGATTTAATTTAGACATATTTTTGATAGATAGATAACACATTATTGTACTTTCTTATTACAATTAATATGACTTATAAGAAAAATATTTCATCTTAATATAGTACAATCGGCGGCCTTATTGCTAGGCAGCAATCTCTTCCAGGCAACCGTAAGCAGAAGAATCAATTTGATTTACATGCGGGCAGAGTGTAAAACTACTATGGCATTATTTTTTTATTTATTTTTTCTTTTTTTATATACCTATGCTAATGTTGAGGATATTTCTAGGAATAACCAAAATGAAAAAACAATTTCCATTCATTCATTTCGTATCAATGGCTAATTGGCTCTTAAATAATTTTGGCCCAATGGGAGGTCACCTCCATGGCTCTGTCTGTAATATGTTACTGTATAAGCCGGATCGTCCACTGCTGAACACAGCCTCCCCTATAAAGGGGGTATTTGCCATAATACTCACGCTTGGCAGGCGGCTAGGGGTCGCAGTGTAAGATAGTAGTTCTTAAGAAGGTGCAATATGCATACTTTAGGTCTATGCATCTTGTGTGCAGGTGGTTGGGCACTGGGGACATGACAGTAAGTGTGCCATATTTAGGTCAGGAGCACCACACTCTTATTTCACATGTTACTTGTCTTTTATTATCCATTTGGCCAGGTTGCTTTTGCAACGACCAACTTGGGTATGGAGTATGTTGAGCGACTTCCAAATTGGCCACTGCAAAACAAGGATAAAGAAAGTGTTGAGTAAATTTAAATAATAGTTTTTATTTCTGTTAGACTAGCATTTGACCAATATTTCATCTGATGGTAAGTGATGACTAGATCAAAAGTGTTACAAGCATAAACTAGAATTGCTGGTTCTCCATTACAACTGCCGGCGCTAAGGTGTTTGGATTTTGACTTGAGGGTGGTAGTTAGCCAGGTGGGCCATTCACAAATGTCCTTCGATCATTCAAAATGTATGGACACATGGTTTTAATTACTTTTCTGTCTTACTAAAAGATTTAATTTAGACATATTTTTGATAGATAGATAACACATTATTGTACTTTCTTATTACAATTAATATGACTTATAAGAAAAATATTTCATCTTAATATAGTACAATCGGCGGCCTTATTGCTAGGCAGCAATCTCTTCCAGGCAACCGTAAGCAGAAGAATCAATTTGATTTACATGCGGGCAGAGTGTAAAACTATTTTAGTAACTTTTCTTTAAACTTTCGTGAACTAAACTCATATTTCTAAACGAGTCTATTCACGCACGTATTACCATCAAAATAATAATACTTTTACTGACCAGTCTACTAGTAACCACGATCAATGCAACTTGATCCAAACGTCGAGGTTAGTCAAAATATTATTATACTGATGTTAATTCGTGTGTGAATATTTTAGTTATTTCATAAAAAAATAACATATTTTCAGGCCTTTATACTGTATACCGTTGGTTATTAGACACGTCTGCGTTCAGCACAGGTAATATTTTATTCATTGATGGTAGTGGCTTACCTAGACTAGTGCCTTTGATCACATTATAACCTTATAGTAATTGATGATGTGTTTGAAGATATTGTAAAGGCTAATCTTAAATTATTGGTTTTCAAAGGCACATCTGACGTAGCACACCGATAGGTGTTTCGGAACAGAGTTTCTACTTGGTGGTAGCTATACTAGCAGGCATTCAAACAAATGTTCTGGTTTGTGCTGTTTTGCGTTTGCCACATAAATGCTTATAAATCTAAGGCATCCATAATTTCACTAGCCTATCCTTTATTTTGTAATAGAGTCATGCAAAGTTCAGCAATTGCATACGGTGGCTTTTAAAAGACAAATTGGTTATACCACCCGAGCGTCGTTCTTCCCTATGAAAAATAATTTAAATAATCATTTTGTGACCAAGTTAAGTCAAAACATTAAATAACTTTTGTGAATGCGCCATAAAATTACTTACGAAACCAGCTGCCACGGCCACTATCAGTGACGCTTGGAATTAAATTACAATCCGCTTTTGTTGGGAAAATTTACTGAAATAACAGGATCAAATTTCGAGTATATTTTACAGTACTACATAGCTTTTGGCGTAAATTTAAAAATATACATGACACTTGGTTACGTTGAAAAAATAAGTGCTAAATGAGCGAGACACTAGTTGCCGATATAATAAACAAAATATTTACGTATGAAATATCAAAAGAGAGTTGAAGACGTACAGTAGGTGGATTGATGACATCGTTAAAGTCGCGAGTCGCCAGTGGTTACAAGCGGCTATTAGCCGTTCTTTGTTGCGTTCTATGGGGTAAGCTTTTGTTCAACAGTGGACGTCTTCCGGCTGATGATGATGATGAAATATTAAAATATAAAAGTCGTAGCGACGCGTGATCAAAATTGTACCAAAGCATTTTGATCATGTGTCGCATCAACCATGCGATCTGATAATTTTTGGAAAATGCGATAAGTTCCCTGCACCTAATTTCGGTAAAATTGTACTCTCCTCATATTGAGTCCTCCTCATATTGTTGTCTCAGCTTTTCCATATTTTGACGTAGCGGTCACGATTGCTACAAAAAATAATTTTCTATTAGGTTTTCGTACCTTATTCAGCCCGGCACAGATCCGTTGCAATTGATAGAAGATTATAGTCCCGTGATGGCAAGTGTGGTTTAATAATGGATGTGGGTTCTGAAAATATGATGGAAATATTATTTTACAAACTTTGATTACGTTTCATTAGAAGATAGTTCAAAATATTTTTGTACGGTACACATTTTGGAAACAAGTTTGGAACAATTTTCAATGTGCTTGTTGAGTTGAGAAGCATAGTTAAATGGCCTATTACCCGTGTTCCTGGTGGTTCGTCCCATTATCGGGTCTTTGGGTATATTTTTACTGGTAGACCCATGACCTGACCATTTCGGCTTCCATGGCACTCTTATTGCTCCTGGCTCCAATCATTTCTTTATTAAATATTTAGAATAAATTAATTTTAGGCACTTATTAACCCCCGCTGGTGGCAAGTGGTACTTTATTTTTTTTATGTTTTGTAGTGAACTCGCGCCGTTTAAAGTTACAAGTCTCCATTACATATAGTTTCAGTATCACCTCCCTCGCTTTGCTTGTGTGGTTTGTTTGTTTTTTTTGTGTCTGTAGACGTCATTGCACTGCTCTCGTCACTCAAAAACATTAGTTCTTATATCATTTAAAGGTCAAATCGACACGTTGTTCTTACATAACGTAAGACGATGACGAAAATAAGATGAATATATAATCTTAAAGACCGAGTTCTTTGCTCACGATAAGCAATGTTTATAAGATCCTATGTTAGTAATGCTTAAGGAACCCTAAAGTAGACGATTATGGCCGCGGCGTCATAGACCCAAGAAAAAGTCTTCGCGACCTTAATATTATATTAGTGTAATATAAACGTCACAATATAACGTTAACAAGATGGTCGATGCTTTATTATGAAAATCTATTTTGGGTAATTAATTAAAACCTTTCAAATACAAAAAAAATAGGGGAGGGCGTTAAAAACTTCACAACAACACATATTATACATTGTCATAAAACTAAAGTTCCCTGGAAGATTATCACAAACAAACCTACAACAACAACACCTAAGTGTTCATGTAAAGGTCTCATTACAACCAGTATTGGACCGTAAAGTCGATCTTTGTACTTTTATTTAACTTGTATACATTGTTCAACGGTCATTGGCTGACTTCTACGTAACTACTAAACGATAATATTGTCTTGTAATTTGGGCCTAGTCCGCGTTATTTATACGTTTATATTTACGTTTATGCGACCAAATATTTATTCAAATAGTTTATATATTAAGGAAGAGATGTACTGGTATTATTCATATCTGGAGGTAGGCTAGAGAATGAAATAAAGGCAGTCATGAATCCAACCATCTTGTCGTTTACTTCACCAAGCACCTAACGGTGTGTTCCTGCAGCTGTACTGAGAACCAATAATTCTAGATTAGCCTGAATAACATCTTCGACCACATCATTATTTACCATCAGGTGAGATAGTGGTCAAACCTTACCTATCAGACATAAAAAAACCATTGAGACACCAATATATGTTTTAATTCTTTCTATATAGTCTAAGAAAATTACACTGACACTCTATAGGCAAATGAAAAAGACGAAATTATAACTATTTATTAATAATATACTATTTAATCATATTTTCATAGAGTTAAAGAAGTCTCTATGGGTGGCCAAGTTTTTACCCCTCTATACTGAATTGCGAACTAAAACGCGGGCTATAGTTGGTAGACTAGTCAGATACCAACAGCAACAGGGTAAAGATCAAATAGAAAAAGGTTCGCTAAAGTTGTTACTCAATGATGGTAAATACAACTCTCTAGGGCAAATTCAATGACAAAATAGAATCGTTTAATCCCATTGCGTCGCAGGTCATTGCCCTCTAATTCCGAACATATGGGTCCGACTCAGGAAGAACGTGAGTTTTATAAAGAGTGAAATGTGAGAAACTTTTTGTAAGCAAACAAAGTGAATACTGGCTGATAAGCTGGATAATCTAGTAACGGTTAGATATCAAAAAGTTACTAGTATTTTTTTTTTGTTTTCGATTAGAGTGTGGGTGGAAATAACAAATATAGAACAACACATGGTTATTGAGCATCTGTGCTTAAAAAGTATTACTACGGAACAATTCAATCAATATTTACCAGACAGATAAGCTATAAGTGCTCCATCACATTCTACAGTTGCACGCTTGTGTATCAAATTTCAATGTGGAAGAACGTCTATCAATTATGACTTACATAGGAACGCCTTGTGACTGCAGTGACTGAAGAAATGGTTATGGTATGTTATGCACAGGTACACATATCTGCCGATGAGGTGCATTTAAAAAATTTTTGGGCAAAGTCCATATTCACCAGACTATGTTATTAGTAATTTCAACCTATTTCGAAGACTGAAGAAGCATATCACAGTACTTATTAGAAGTTTGCTGAATTTTATAGAACAGCTTAACTTAAAAGCTTTGAAAAAAGTATGCATTATGTAAATACTAGGTATGTGTGCATATACAAAAGGTAATTAAGTCAAAAAGTAAAAAAAATAATGTTATAAGTGTCTTTTATCATCTATTCAATCTTACAATATGTTTGCAATGCAACGGAGAAATGCTGCCAGCTTGCTGGGCACGCTGCCAACTGGTAGTGGACTGGAGCATTTGGACTACCAGTGAGTCTGCAATGGCTTGTAGATACACTAAATGCTTTCATTCTGTAGCTGTAGGTTACATATATTTAGTTCGTAGTATTTTGTTGATAAAGACATACCAACGGTAAAAAAAATATACTAATTATTATTAATAACGCGAAACTTAAGTACGAGGAACTTGTCGTTGGATTTTATTTCTTAATCCCAAGGGTAACAGTCTCACACAGGTCCTTGAAAAGAGGTATTAAGCAAAAGGCCGCACCATCACCAGCCCTTATCATGCGCTTCCAAACAAGGCTGCAAACCCCAGTAACGTAACAGCACCACCTACTCGCCGTTGGTAATTGTTTACCTATCCCCAGCATGGCGGTCTGGTAGAGGTACTGCTTGGAGACGAAGCATTGCGCAGAAGGCCGCACCAACACCAGCCCGAAGCCCGCACATCCAAGAACAGCTGCGAATCCCGGGAAGGTCTGCAGCAGCTCCAACGCACTTTCTTCAAGACCCTCATCGAAGCCTTTCAAAGCCTGTTTATAAGATATATGATGGATATAGATGGATGGATATCAGTCAGATCACAACTGAACCTATCCTACACAAAACGCCGCTAAGAACGGTTTATTTCCATTGATTTTCTATGTGTATATTACGAATTAAAAATGACATAAAACATGGACAAGTGAGAGCTTATATTTCTGATCTCCATCCACATTGGTTTTGATTTCAACTTCTGTACTGCACTATAAATTGGCGTTTTCAGTACATTTGTGTGTAAAAGGAGTAGATACTATAGCGAAATTTGACTTGACAGCTTTGAGGGCAGCCCATTTTTTTTTGCATAATGATTATTGACATTAAATAATATAGTAATAACAAATATTTTAGAAGTATTTTAAGAAAACATCAAATTAATACTTTAATAAAACACTTAAAAAATTCAGTCTTGACCGTGCGCTCGTAGAGTCAAGACCTCCTGAGTATGCTTCGTTAAGAAGCGAAACGCGTCGAGTACTCTTCCGGTTTGGCTGCGTGGCGTTTCTGACGTCACGTCGGCTTATCAGGAAAAATAGGCGGAATTATCACTACATATATATTTTTCATTAAAAAAATTAAGTACTTCATTAAAGTACTACTTTGATTTTAATATTGTTATGTTTGCACTATGGCCTGCTACGCGGATTACAGTACTAACTTGCAAATATACGATAGGATTGTTTTTTTCCGCACATGACTTCAATATTGCTATTGTATATTTATAATTTTGTAATACTAATTTAATGTTTTCTTTAAATACTTTTAAAATATTTGTTATTATTAATATACATTTCCGCAAAGTAACGCCTGTATCTATTAATTATTGAAAAATATATTTGTACTCAACGAGTTCTGCACGTAACACCTTATATGCTTGGGTTTTCTTTTTGGCTAGCATAACGGTAGTAAAGTAGGGTCCCAAATTTTTTTTATGTTTTTCTAGTCCAATATTCGTGATTTCTATACAAATTATCAACACTTTGGGTTTGTAATTCATGCCGTTTACGAGGTAGAGACTCGTGATGTACGAACGGATGGACGGACAGACAAATAGTGGAGTCTCTGTATTAGGGCTCCGTTTGCCCTTTGGATATGGAACCCTAAAAATTCAAACTTGTGAAGGCGTCGAACGTGGATAGAAAAATATCCTATAGGGTACTAAAGTCTCATCATCATATCAACAACCAAAAGATGTCCACCGCTAAACAAAAGCCTTAATGTTCTATAATTTGAAGCCTTTTTAAGCGCTCGTAGCGAAGTTTACTAAGCTGTTCTTAACCGATAAGCAAAGTTTTTTTTTATGTTATTCGGAACGGACAGACGGAACATGCTCGAGGCCCACCTGATGTTAAGCGGAATAACCTCTGCCCATAACAGATGCACGTGCACGTACATAACACTTTAAGACATAGTCATAGAACATATAATAGTATTATTACCTATAGAACGGACACTCCTCTCCCCCCACCAAAACCAGCCGTCCTCACCCCGCCACCGATTCTGAGCTGTCGGAGCTGACTTGAGTACGTGACGCGCAACTCGCGTACGATGACGTGACGACAAAGTGTGACAATTGTACAAGTATTTTAAAAGTTGAGAATGGGGTACTCTTGTGCTGTTTACGGTTGCTTATCAACTACACGAGAAAAGGACAGGAGGTTTTAAAGAATCCTTAAGGATAAAACGAGGTAAGTCGTTCTTGGTAACCTACACTAAGTACCTACCTATATGTCGTTCTTCAGTTATACAGTAGGTAACTTATAAACACCGGCAATTTACCGTAGGTATTGAAAAAAAATACAAACATAATACTTTATCTTTGTACTTTATTCAAATAATGATTATTTTAGAAGATTTTCGTTTGCAAAAAATATCCGTGGATATCGACTTCGTTTGCAGCGAAACAAGTGTCTTTGTAACCTATACCTCCTGTACCTTTACCTACCATAGATAAAAGCAATATACATACCGACCTACCTACGGTTGACACGCGGCACAATTAATGTTTGTTTATTATACGAGAAGAACATAAATTATTGTTGTGATTGTAATGATTATCATAATTTTACTTGTATAAAAATTTGAACTTTGAATGATTCTATTTGTATAGTGTAGGTATCTATTATTGTATAGGTAATGGCGAGCAATGTGAAGTAATGTTACCTACTCAGTTGTGGGTTGCATATTCCTACATCATCGTACATGGAGTTGGAATGTTATGCTTTTAAATGTTTCTGAAGGTAAGTAAGGTACGCATAACCTACGAAATCTAATACGTCATAATAACAACATCAAAAAATTGTTAGGTAGGTAAGTACAACAATATTAATACGATGACAACCTTAGACTTCACGCACACATTTACGCGTATACAAAAACAACATTTGTGTAGTGTCTGTGTAATAGGTAGTTAGAACGCGGCTTTTGTATAGAGAATGAGTCGAATGTCCAGGCTGTGACATAGTTGTTAAGTCTCATGTGCCTGTAATTTCACTGGCTCTCAAGGACTGCTGCCGGAACACACCGTTAGGAGCTTGCCGACAGATTTTCTACTTGAGGGTGGTAGCTAGCCAGGCGGGCAATTGCAAAATGCCCTTCCACCATGCGATGAAGCTCAAGCCAGCGGTGGGGATCGAACCAGGGTACTGCGGCACGGCAGTCCATAGCTATTACCGCTCGGCTATCATTGCTTCAAAAGTTAAGCAACGTCGCCCGCGGTCATGATGCCCGCCTGGCTACCACGCTACCACGCTCAGGTAGAAAATCTGTCGCCAAGCACCTAACGGTGTGTTCCGACAGCTGTTCTTGAGAGCCAGTACTCCAAGGTTAGCTTGAACAACATCTTCGACCACATCATCACTTACCATCAGGTGAGATATTGCTCAAAGTCTAAACTACAGGAAAAAAAAATACATTTGCGCAAAGTGACGCCTGAATCTATTCATTGTACTTAATCTTCTATTAAATACACCGTACTGTACTTTCTCAAAGTTCCGTAAAACTCAAAAGTGCACCACCTGGCTACAGCCTTTATCTTAAAAATACCTTAATCCTAATAAAATTGTTAACACGTCAGAACTTTACCAATTAGGCTAACCAGAAAAAATACTGGAGTGTAAAGTCCGAAGGCTGCTAATGCGGAGGCCAACAACAAAACTTTAGCGGGTCGAGATTGAAGCGGACTCAAATCGATGAGAGGGACGGTTCTTCTTAGGCCTTTATTTTCCTTTACCTGTCAAGGGCAAATAGTGCAAATAAGGATAACAAATTGGTCTCCACCTGCTACAAAAGGGAAGTTAATGGCGGTTATCCTTACCTTACAAAATCACAAATATACGATAGGAAAAGTTTAAGTCATGTGCAGGATTCGAACCCGCGTCCATCCACCCCTTGAGCCGAGGTATGCTCTAACCAATTGAGCTAACATGACATGACGTCATAACTCGAATCTTTCTTATCGTTCTTTAACCATCGTATTGGGATGGAGCGACATCTATAGTACCACTTGCGTTGTACTACAACCAACACCAATTTTGCAATTGGTTTTATACTTGTAAATGATGACGAAACCTTATAATTTTAATATTGTTAGGTTGGCAATAACGTTTGCTATGCGGATTATCCTTACCTTCCTGCGTTGGTTTTTGAGATGTAGAATAGCGCGGCGTTGTGGGTAATAGAGAGATGCGCTTCGGTAGACTGCGCTTAGAAATAATGCCAGTACTAGGTTTCCAGTAATTGCCTGAAGTCCTAGACGCCACCCGAGTTTCCTGAAGTACACAATACAAACTTTTAGCACCGAGAAACTTGTACGAAACCAGTTTCCTATGTGCATATTAAAATACTTTCTTGTTTGCTTCATACGCTAAACGTCAACAAGTATTTTTCATTCATTGAAGAATATTTTCTATCTGATAGTGTTATCAGTAATATATAAGTGCTTAATTAATACATATTTCACGAGGTATTGAAATTTGGCAAATGAATTATTATTTTTTCTCCTTTATTACCTTTAAATATCCATAATAATAACAAGGTACGTTAAAATTATGAAGTAAATTCCTTACAAAGTGCCAAGAGAGCTGCCAGGATTTCCACGTTGCACTTGTTAAAGAAAATATTTAAGCGAACAAAGCATGAGCCATTTTGTGACACACGGTATTGAATACCAATTTATACAAAGTACTAAGTATTATTTTGTAAATGTATCATATGCCATCCACATTAAACTGAATTACTTAGTGAGTAAAGAAACAAAACATTGTTAGCATTGTTACCACGAGATGGAAAGGTAATTTAATTTTCTAAGGGTCCATCGTTTATTTGACGACTATTTTCTAGAAGAGACATTACAGCGTACGAATACACAATTTATACACGTATACAAAGGTAAGGAAGTGTTTCCAATTGTTGATTAATTTTGGTCTTCTATCACACTAATATAATTACTCCGAATATTTGTGGGTAGGAGATGCGAATTTAGTGCTCTAAATTATTGTATTACCGTCACCTTAAAAGACGGTACAGCCAGCCATAATAGCCAAAGCAGGTTCTTAACATTGTTTGAAATGAAGATATTGTAAGGAATGTGTCCGCTACCGACCAACCTAACCACATCTATAAAAACCGACCGCCGCACCAAGAACGGCCTCCTCCCTGATAGTAGGGGAGCGTTTTCGGCACCCGCAGGAGACGGGGTATAAGGCACTTTTCGCCCTCTACGCCCGTCTTGGGAGAAGTGCCTTCGGCACTTCGTTCGACGTATTCAGTTAACTAATTCATTCTAGGGAGCTTGAATTAAACTGAACCAATGCCGAAGCGCGGGTGAAAGCTAATATACTTACAAAAAAAAACTTTCAACTAAATAGTAGATAAAACTCGATCGCTTATACTTAGTCGACATGCTAACAATTATAAATTGTGAAACCTAACATTTATCTTCCATTTAATACATACAGTAAGTACGTGCAAATAATATTCAAAGACACCTAAGCTTGAAAAATTCACGCACGACCCTAAGTGATGAATCTTTGGGGGTGGTGTCCTGTTTGTAAGTAACCTATTTCTCAGGCGACGGGAATGTATATTAAATGTATATATTACACATAATATGGGTACAACCTAACCATGAAATAAGTACACGTGACGTGAATCTTCAACTTACGCGAGCAGGAAAAATGAAAATAATAAGGGAAGGAAAAAGTCAATGTATTAATATTGCGTTGAATAGAAAATTATTCTGTATTTTATGTATGGATATCCCATAACGTGGATGATTGGTGGAACAAACATTTTTTTTTAAATTTTTAAGGCGCTTTCTATATTTTTTTTTGATTTTTGTAACCATTAGCATCGATCAAGACCTAATGTGACTTATAGACAGGGAGACCGAAAAAGCTATTAATATGTTGTATTTATTTATCAATATATTTTTGTTTCTGGACTGATAAGGTAAACTTCCATACGGAACCCTTTAAAGTAGTATTATTACTGGATAAATAAGAGGCATTTTATAGGTATTTAGGCAGAGGTGGTAGCTTGCCATTGATACGTATTTCTGGTCCCATGTAATACGAGTTGATCCTTCAGCCATTTAATTTTTATTCTTGCGGAATGCAAATGGGAATATATTGTAAAGGTAACGAGTCCACGCTTCGCGATTCCAAAGTTCCGTTTACTCCATTTGGGCATCAATTATGTCTAAAACCAGCCTGTAATTTTCTGAACCGCATAATAAACATTTGTCTTCTACTTAACACAAGAATACGAATCAACTTTGCTTACTGAACATTAGCAAAATTACTTACTGCCACCGCCACCACCGCGCATAGCTTGTAAAATAAAATTAAGAACAAGAGGCGTACTCAGGCGTAGTATGTGTGCAAGGAGAGAAATATATATTCATGCTTAGACACATTTGAAACTTACAGTATATGATAGTTTAGTAGTGTCTGTAAAACTGAATTTCGGGGACGCGAGTGTTACAACATATATTACTAACAATATCATTGCTTAATTTCCTCGCAAGTACAGGAAAAATCTGAGTGTGTGACTCGTGCATGAAACTAAATTAAATAAATGTTTCATGCACACTATGTACAATCTACTTTTTGAAGAAGTTATAACATAGTAGCAGAGACCAACTAGACCAATCTTAATTTTCACTTCTTGTTGGTTAATTCATTAAATTTGTGAAAAAGAAAAATTGACGGAAACAAGATAACTTGAGGAAAGTTAATGACCTATATTTCTTTATGCATTATTTTCCATTTCAAATGCTCGTAGGGGTGGTTTGTTTCAGGTATTTAAGTTCTGAAGCTACAGGCGTTCTGTCATAAAATTCATATCTATATATATATAACATTTGGTAATAATCAGACGTCAAAATCACTACAATATACAAAATGTCAATAACTCGTACTAAGTTTTTAAAATTAATTTGTAGCTACTCGTGTGGCCACTAGATAATTTATAATATGTTAGTATAAACTAAATTAGTGTAGTAAACATTATAGTCATGTGCGGACTTCGAGCTCTATCCCCATACGATGGTTAAAGAACGAGAGGGAAAGTTAGAGTTATGAGTCATATGTCATGTTAGCTCAGTCGGTTAGAGCATACCCCGGCTATAGGGGTGGATGACACGTGTTCGAATCCGGCGCATGACTATATTTTTTTCCCGCTTAACTTTATAATTTTGTAATTATTATGTAATAATGTATCTTATAAATTATTTCAACACTATATAATTACGCAACGTGCAATTACGTTCATCATTTCTTAATTTAACCCGTCATTCAGTCCAAAACAAAGCTGCGGTCTAAATCATCGAATAAATGGTAAACATATACTCGTACATAGCAGTGTTCAGTGCTAGGCGATAGAATTGACAAGACAGTGGTTCAGCCGGTTATCGTGACAAGAATCCCCCACTTATAGCCCGATAGTTTAACGGCCAGTCAAAGTTTCGACAGTGATACAGCTCGTAGATTTGATGTATTCCAAACAGAGCACCAAATTTTAGTGCACTTATGAACTGACCACAAAGTTTTCCATTTTGAGGATAGGTAGAACCCGACGGCCTCTTATTGTAATCGACACTGAACAGCGCAATTCCAACGCCGCCCCCCGTGTGTGCCACCAGCTCTACAAACTGTCTCTTTCTCCGGAAGTATGCTCCCAGCACCAACCCCGCAGCCTCCCTCACCAAACCACATCCTATCCCGAGAACCACACCTGGAATGAATGCTTAAGTTATTACAATTATATTACGCCATACAGTTAATGATAAAGGAGTAAAAGAATGTTATATGCCACTATCGGTACCCGAGGTAGAACTTGGGGTGGTAAGACCCTTGAACCAAATCTTTTAAATCAAAATGTATAAATGTATTTAATCATTTTAGGATGGTGGTAGGGAATTTTGCGAATGCCCGCCTGGCTAGCTTCCACCCTCAAGTAGAAAATCTGTCGCCAAGCACTTACCGGTGTGTTCCGGAAGCTGTCATTGAGAGCCACTACTTCTAGGTTAGCCTAAACAACATCTTCAACCACATCATCACTTACCATTAGGTGAGAAAGTAGTCAAAAGGCTAACCTATCAGGAATAAAAAAAAATATTTTTATAATTTCTTAGGTTGTCTTTGTGTTGTTAGAAGGCATATGTACCGGACCCTACCTGAGAAGATGAAGATATTATTAAACAAGTTCTAAAACATTTATTTTGTTCTTTATAACAAGCTTAATACATTTATACAAACAGGATATTCAATCTTACTTTTATTACTTTGAATTCTGAGATCAGTGCATGAAATCCATATGCCTATAACAAATGCATTACGTTACAAGTCACGAACTGCACTGCGCCCATCACCCTGACACATAGTTGTTAAGTCTTATGTGCCTGTAATTTTACTGGCTCTCAAGGACTGCTGCCGGACACTGTTAGGTGCTGGGCGACAGATTTTCTACTTGAGGATGGTAGCTAGCCAGTTGCAATCGCAAAATGCCCTTCAACCATGCGGTGAAACTCAAGCCGGCGGTGGGGATCGAACCTTGGACCTGCGGCACAGCTATTACTGCTTGGCTATCACTGATTAAAAAAATATTTTTGTTTAACTTTATTTAATAGACTTATAGTCTATTAATCCGGTTATAGCCACACCGTCTACTATTTCTACGGCCGAAAAATCAAATTCAGCGCAAAATCTGCGCTTCCAATTGGTCTCGGTAGAGGAAATAGGAACGCGTCCGGCACGTAAGTATAGTCGGAATATCAACTAAATACTGGTTTGATAACGCAAGGAGAAATATTTGTGCCCTATAAATATTTAAGCCAATCTTCTTTATCACGTCGTATATCAAGTCTATCACGTACACTGAACATACTAAGCCAGACAGATTTCTGATCACAAGCCTGTGAGTTGAATAAATTAAGTACCTACAGTAATATGGGTATAATATATTCGCATATTCATTGATTGCTTGGAATACATGTAACACTGCTTGATACAAGGTAGTACCTACTGTTTGATATTCATGAAGAACTTAAAAGCTGTGGAATGAATTGATCAACTGTTTATGACAAGTTCAAATTTGTATTATTGTAACGACCAATAAATTGATTGTAAAACGTTAGAATCCCTCTGAGGAAACATTGGAGACAGATAAAGACGAAACTTGAAGTGATTTATGAAATAATTGTAGTTGTTCACGAAAAGTAGGAACTATATTACTACCTACTTAAATAACTTTCTAGTTTATTGAATGGGCTATAAATTTTAATAATTAGTTAGCCGATATCGAGACAGATTTAGTCCATCATTCGGACAAGGCCGCTGTATTTGGTCAATATAATATGTTAAAATAATATAATTTATACAAAAATATAATTTTTATTCTTTCGCTTAACATATATTTCATCGTAAAATATAGTTAGTTCACTTAAGAGCGATACAAACCGTATAAATAGCTAGAATTATAGCATTTATCAGAATCTTCAGCAACCAATGTTATTTATTTCGTTAGCTAATACAATCCCAGTTTGTCGTAAATAATGAGATATGTAAAACTCAACGCGCTGCCTTAATCTACATAACATATTATTAGGGGTTAAAGTATGAAATTGCCGATTTCTACTGAAAAATTCATTATTTTTAATAATAACAAATATTTTAAAAGTATTTTAAGAAAACATTAAATTAATTATTAAATAAAACACTTAAAAAATCTTTATAAAAATGATAAATATCTAGTGACAATTCCGCCTAACTTCCTGTTAAGCCGACGTGACGTCACAAACGCCACGCAGCCAAACCGGAAGAGTATTCGACGCGATTCGCTTCTAAACGAAGCATCCTCAGAAGGTCTTGACTCTACGAGTCTCGGTCGTGCGCTCGTAGAGTCAAGACGTCCTGAGAATGCTTCGTTTAGAAGCGAATCGCGTCGAATACTCTTCCGGTTTGGCTGCGTGGCGTTTGTGACGTCAAGTCTAGCTATGTCATCAAAATAAGAAAAATCTTTTCAGTTATTGGAGTGTAACTGAAAAACCGCTTAATTTAAATGGGACTACACGGAAAGCATCAGCTTTCAAATAACAAAAATCAAAATTTGGTCTGAACTTCTTAGAGAACGAACATAATAAAATACGAGTACATTCATAAGTGGGTTAAAATGTTATTTACGTTGTTTGTAGATGTTAATTCTATGACACGTCCATCAGAATACGTAATGAATTTTGTTAGAAACGGCATTATGCTAATCCGCTTACAGAAGGAAGTTTAACATAAAATATCAAATCTGATTGCTATAAAATCGAAGCAAATCCCTCAACCTGATACGAAATGAGATTCAATAAAAAAGAAATCTGTAGCAACTTGTTTTCTTTTTGTCGTAATTTGTTTTGGTGGTAGATGTAGGTACATGAAAATGGAAATGTATTTTATTATATTAGCAAAAGTAACAGTAATTTAGTTGATCATAACTATTAGTTTAAGTATTACGATTTTTATGAATCACTTTTTTTTATATATCTAATATGCTAACTTCACTTGATGATAAGTGATGATGTGGTCGAAGATGTTGTTCAGGCTAACCTAGAGCTACTGGGTCTCAAGGACAGCTGCCGGAACACACCGCCAGGTGTTTGGCGACAGATTTTCTACTTGAGGGTAGATAGCCAAGCGACTGCTATCCTAAAATAACAACCAACGGGACCAACGGCTTAACGTGCCCTCCAAAACACAGAAACGTAGTAATGCTAATGGTGGTCACACAACCAATTCATGACCACAGCGTACTTTGCTTAACGTATCTGTTCGGTTAGAAACGGCTAAGCAAACTACCCTACGGGCGCTTCAATTCAACTTACTAATTTAAAATAAACTTTGCAGAGTTTGTATATATGACTTTCATGTTCACAACTTTCAGAACACTTAGCAAAGCTAAAAAAGCTCCTTACCAGTAATCATCGAGGGGTTCTTTTCTCGATGCCAGTTATCGATTTTGATACTGTACTTTTTTAAATCTGACACATCTTACACTCAGACCAGACACTGTCCATCGTACTTAAAAAGATGGGGAAGTAAAATCTTCGACAATTATAACTTCATCATCCTAAAATTTTTGTTTGAACGTCTTTTTTCTTGTTCATTTTGAGAAATTAATTATCTCCTATTCTTTGATTCAAGCGGTGCGTAAATTGGACATTTGGGGCGGGCTCCGGAGAAATACACAGCGCTAAATAGATTAACCCAAATGTGACTTTATGTGTGACTCCGAGCAGAGACGTCTGACAATTTTACGTTATAACAGTTAAGGGTAATGTATTTGTAACAATTTCTATACAAATTATTATCTTCATATTACCTCTATGTAATAATTATACTATTATTATAAGGAGGAAATATTTATGTTTTTGTATGTTATGAATAAACAAAAAGTTACAAGTTCGATTTGAAAAATTCTTTCTCCATTGTAACACTAATTCTTCGTCACAATAACATATCTGATGAACATAGCTATAGAAAATTTTCAAAAACTTAGGGATCTGTATGAAAACTTTGATAGTGTAGCCCAAAGTGTGCAAAAAATATCAATTAAATCGTTATATCGCGTACGCTGCAGAAATTGTTGACAATAGAGCAAAGTGATAAACAACAATTTATGGAGGACATCAATATCTACAACAAAGTCCGCAATACCATATATGTCTAACTGTTACAGTTATGTCACAATTACTACTTTTTATGTGTTTCAATTTATATTTTTTTTAAATACCCGTGCAAATCCGAGTATTTAATATTTAGTATTCAAAATTTGTGATATTTTGCACACGTGTCTTTAAGACTAATGCTTTTGGTTTGTCCGCTTTTCGTTATATTATTTTTTTACGCGTATATCTGTAAGTTAAAAATAAGAATTTTCATTACTTCATTTTTTATCAAATTCATTTTGATGGATAATTTTACGGAAAACTGCCAAACCAGAAGCATAGGTATTACGTTCAAAGACATACACGTACTGGTTGAACACTTGGTATTTACATATGACAATATTACGTTTATATGAAAGGTGCTATGAAATCGTTTGTATTGAAAACGAATAGATTTCGTTAAGTATTTGAATTAAGTACTTCTTGTATATACATTTATTATAATAAATACCGCCGAACCTAATAATACCATAAACATATAATGTTGGTGTATATATATTTTTTTATTCTATTATCGAGTCTGTTTTGGTAGCGATTCGTCTCAACATACAATATAGACATGGTAATTGATGACTGAATGCGCAACAATAATCAATCCATTTAAAAAAATAAAAATATTCTTTCTCAGTTTAGTGAATGTGACAGATTGGTAAAGCGCAATGAGAGGCAAGTATCGATCATAAATTATAGACTTTGCCTGTAAGCCATTTATTTGGACTGCGATAAACTACGTCTTTCTAAATAAATAGTTAGGATATTAAGAGTAAAACATGATAATCATGATTTTTAAACAATATTACCCAACATTATGAATGTTAACAAACTTTATCTACTGTTTAATGATACAGTAACTTTACAGGCGTTTTATGATTATTTTTATTACCACAGACAGTCATATTTTCGTAGACACCGCATGGTGGAAGGGCATTTTGCGGATGCTCGCCTGACTAGCTACCACCCCAATGACTGTCGCCAAACACGTAACAGTGTATTGCATTTTGCGGATGCTCGCCTGACTAGCTACCACCCCCAATGACTGTCGCCAAACACGTAACAGTGTGTTCCAACAGCAGTTCTCGAGAGCCCGTAAAATTATAGGCACATGCGACTTAGCAACTGTATGTGTCAATGTGACGGGCGCAGTGCAATTTATCACTTGTGAAGCATCTGCTATAGGCAGAGAGGTTAGTCCACTTAACTTCAGGTGGAACTCGAGCATTTTTCGTCACAATAACATAAAAAAGGGTATTAAAAAAATAAAACCATGTTGTGTAAAATATTGAACTGTTATAACATGCTGTTATAATAAAAAGGTGTGTAGTGCTGTGTATTTATTTAAGGATGAGGTAAAATTGCCTACTCCCTGATAAAATATTTAAAATCGTCTATTTTGGTATTTCAAATTCGCGGAACGGTTCTATGTTCCGATTTGTGATTCTTGTTAACGTCCAACTACCAGTTGTGAATCTAATACTGTAGTCGAGCTGACAGACTTATGTTCCGGCGCGCCGCCCACACCGCCGACAACAAAGACCGCGTTCATAACCGAAATTACTTCTGCCTCTTAATATTCCGCCCGAGACATGAATCTTGTAAAATTAATTCAATAAATCAGCCCTGTCCTCAAATAACAGTGGCTAGGAAACTTCATTTATTAAATAATCAATTCAAATTCCAATGTCAAACACGTACCCGGGGCTTATTAACACAGATTACATCGTCAAAGAGAAATATTAAGAAAAAAACAATATGATTAATTAGTCCACGCCTCGTGGAAAGTTGCGACGCTGCGCTTAAAACAAATTGGGGTTCACACAATGACATCAATTAAAAGTTGCCGAGGTGAGGTCGTTTGTATTAGACGTAGGTAATGACGTTATGCTTCTATTCAAGCCGTTGTATAATTTTTCTACGTTGTCTGTTTATTTAAGCCTTTCCGGTGTCTGTTGATAGATTTCTTTCCAAGGATTCATTTTGCAACTGAATCAAAATTGTGTTATTCCTCAATCTTAGGCCCTTCTCCCATTACGATACGCGCGCGCGACTCTTTTCTCGGAGACTAATCCATGACTAGTCGCCGCAAAGTATCTCACATACATTCATATGGAGACTCGCACACTACGATACTGGTATTCTACGCGTTCGCGACTAGTCTCGCGATACCCGCCGTGTTGGTCGCTTGTGCGTCGCGTCGCGCGCACGTTTTGACAAGATGGCGGCGGAGCAAGAAACCAAATATTAATTTTGTACAAGAAGTTGAAAAACATGCTTGTTTATATAACTACAATTTACCTGACTACATGCGGAAAAATACAATAGACAAGACTTGGGCAGAAATTGGGAAAAAAATTCAAATAACAGGTAGATTTTTTTTGTTTGTATACAAACATAGTTTATTATTAAATGTTACATTGTATTTTGTAGTATTATTTACCTTAGGGTTATCAGAATCCTTTCTTCCGCACTGACACATTCTCTAAATTTAGTATTTCGTTGATGTATAGCAGGTTTTAATAACATAACAAGATGCAAGTAGGTCTCTTTAGACATTCGGTAGAAAGATAAAAACTTCTTATCATCATATTGTAGCTCTTGTGCGGCTACAAAAACTCTACAATTTATGTTTCTTTCAATATATGGATGAATCCAGTATTTTCTCTTGCGTTGACGTCTTCTATTTCTATAAAACAGAAAAACTGCGAGACCTTCATCGTCACTGGAGTTGCTGGACATAACGTCCGTCCACTAAAAACGAGTTTGCGCAAATGATGAATTTAGTAATTTTTTAGTAGCATAATATGCGAGCGTCGGGTAGCGAGCAAGTATCCAAGTAGTATTCTACTCGAGTATCCAAGACTAGAGTCGCGCGCGCGTATCGTAATGGGAGAAGGGCTTTACTTTCACAGCTACAAATAAAAACCACAGCCATTTTTCGTCTTTCACGGGTCTGGTAGAATTGCTCGAATTGAAAATGACGAGGAAATCGTTTCAATCTGTATAGCATTCCACATAAATTATTCAGTTATTTTCTGGATTGCGTGAGTAATGCGATCTTTCGTTGAGCTCCGTATTTTAATTATTTGTTATGAAACGTAAATCGTTTTTAAGTGTCATTAAGTCGTGTTGCAGATAATTTAATATGAATATCATCGTTTGTTATTGAGAATTTGTATAAATGAGGTGTTTTGCTTTATTTTAGTGCGATGGCCCACACTGTGGCCAGATGTGTTATTACATAGTCGCTGATTTTAGTAGGTCAAATTGTTAGTTGTTGAGTTTTATCAGGTTTGATAATATCGCTTATCCGCCATCCTATTGGGTGATAATCGATATGAAAGACCCTCCCTGCCTTGGGCTCCAATCTCACCTAGGTATTGTTATGTCATGATGGTATTCAAAGGTTACACCCTAAATATGTAAAATGAAGCCATATTGGAGCGTATACTCACGGCAGGATTAAACCATGGACCTTAGGCTGGCCAGTCCGTAGTTATTGCCTTTATGGCATAATTGCTTCGAGTTTTACATTTTGTACAATAAATTTAACGATGGTAAAAAAAACTTGCCATAAAGAAATTGGTTTTCTATTTAATTTTCTAACAATTGACTGTTTTAACCGAACTTGAACTGTATTAGGCCTGTATTACCTCTGTACGAGTAATAGGCTCCAAAAATTGTCTGTTGATTTCTATCACGGCTAAGAAATTCAAGAATTATTATACCGTTGTATTTGTTTGGTAAACGGAGAATTATGGTAGGTAATTTCACAAAATTCAAATTGCTAACTACTTTTTTTTTAATATACGATTATAAAAATATTTATAATTGACCACTTTGACTGATCCCCATACATTTTCTAATTTGTTTCAGACAAACATATTTGCTTTATTTTCCATAAACTTAAGGAGATGACGCTCCGTAGTTTTTCTTTCCCTCCTCATAGACTGGAGCCCCTTTGGAAAAAAATTATATGTGGATGTTAAGTCCAATATTCGGTTCCAGTCAATGTTCGATATAAAATATTTAAGTTTGAAGTTTTTATCTCATTACATTTACGAGCTATAGATCCTTGACATACGGAGAGACAAAGACAAAAAAATATACAGTGATATACAGTGGAATATCATTATTAGACCACCTATTTTTTTTGCCCTTTTTTCTTTATAAGAAATGGGTAACAATAGTGTGATCGTTATTTCTACGTGAATTGTCGATTAATCCTTTTGAGGATGAGATAGCAAAAAATTCTAATTACACATTCGTTTGTTAAAACTGTATTGTTTATAATTTTCTCCCATTTTTAGGTAGTCCATATGCTCCAGCCCCCTACCAGTTAGGTACGAACTTAATCCAACGTGTGTTTTTTAAAGTATGACGCCGCAAATCTCTCACCATAATTTGATTTTGATGATATTTTTACCTTGGGTATAGAACAAGTTAGTCGCATTTAAAGTTTCATTGACTTCGGTTAAGCAATTTTTTAGTTACACACAGAAAGTCAAAACTGCTAAAAAGGAACTGCTTAATACCAAAATCTTGATGACCTAATCGTAGTGATTTGTGCTGATAACTCATAGCATACGCTGTGTAAACATAAGAAGGAGTTTATTATTCTTATAACGAACATATTTTTAATACTAAACATAAGACATTATGACAGGATATTAAACACGACAATACTCGTACTATCACATCAGCATTATGATGTTGTAGCATACCAGCATGTTCAGCTTGCGGTCCAAGATGTCTAAGAGCATATACGTGGAGAGCTCCGTATGCTAGCTGCAGGCCCGTAGATAGGAGATGAGCAAGGAAAGCAGCGCCACAAACAATCCATCTGCAAAAATAACACTAATTACACGACATGTAATATATTACAAAAATTATAATGACCTAGACATTTATAGAATAGACCTACCCTGAAATATATTATAAATATTTTTGAAAACATTCCATTAATATTTAAGAAAAACCTTAAAAGTTAAAAACTCCATCTAGTGACAATTGCGCCTAGGGAGACCTAGAGCTTATGACGTCACGTTGGATTAGCAGGAAAATTAGGCGAAATGGTCATAAATACAAATTTATTGATTTTTTAAATATTTGTTATTATTAATTATGAATTTCCGTAAAGTGACGCCTGAATAATGTAAAAAAACCTCTTCATTAGATATAAATTACAGAATATAACGGCAGATAAAATACATTAAATTCGGTGCTGCAATAGCCGGTCTGTCCGACATATCTCTTGTTAGAATACATTTTCTATTATCATAGTCTGGATTACGACTTTTTACAACCATTGAGTTTTACGAACGGCAATCTTATTAGGTATAGAAAATATAGAACTTTTGTATTATTTTAATTGGCTGATATAGAAGTCTTTTTCTAATCTATCGATAAAATAACAATAATGTGAGACGATTACCTTTCTAGACAAAGCTCTCTAAAGGCTCTCTAGCAAGCTCTATAAGTGAAACTTTAAGAGCCGCTCCCAAAACATTATGGCGTTAGTTTAGTCTAGTATTTAAAGAAAGCTACCATCACCTCTAGACCGTCAGTTACACTCATATAATACCACAAGTCACTGCCACTATTGTAAATAATCAAATATATAAACAGTGATTAAATACTGAGTAGATGGAAGAGGCAAATATCCTCGCACATCAACAACTATACGTTACGTAAATGGACTAATAATAGACATAAAAAGACTGTTCATTAAATTGATTGCCAGGTCCCTAAAGTTTATTATTCATGAGCGTGATAGATTTTCATTATTCAAATATCTAAGTAAACTGGTAATCAAATAAACCCTTATTCTAGTAGCAGTCTCAAGCGTGAAGGTTCTTGTAGTCTCAAGGGAGAATGTGAGGTGACCTCTGTAAGCCTAGCAAAAATTGAGCTTATGAAAAGCAGGAGATTTATTCAGTTAGGTGGACTAGCGGTAAATCCCACGGTAATTGAGATAAGACAAAGGTTGGAGAAATATAGATAAACTAACAAAGTAACCCTTGTGTTACTCATGGCTTAACGCCTATGTTTATGTTTCTACTTGCCCTTTTACCAAGTGGTCTTTTGTTTATAAAATTCATATGCACTCTTTCAAAAATATAACACTTCTATGAAAATACACGACATGCTATTATAATAATGGAATTTTTTTGTGTGAATGTCTCCAGCTTACTCAATCGAAATTTCTTAATTCTGAATATGCCAATATTTAGAGCATATTTTGTGCAATTATGAATACCAACTCAAAATTTAGGTGCCAAATAAACTTCGACGCTACGTGTGATTATTAGTGTGTTAGCTGACGTTATGGTCTCCAGCTGACACATGCTGTATATACGAAACGGCTGAAGATGTAGTTATATACTATAGCCAGGGATTTAGAGCATAATTTGTGCCAATGACACAAAAATATTTGAACGTCATACTTGAAAGCTGTAGTAGTTATGACTCGATTTTAACGTGTAAGCTGGAGACCACGTGTCTACAGCTACTCATCTGTATCTTCTGAACGAATGGACCTACGACTTTGTTTAATATGTCAAAATTTAGAGCCAAATTTGTGCCAAAGGCACTAAAATTTTCAAGTCTCTGGCTATTAAGGTTTTGAAGATACAAGCTCAAATCAACGTGTAAGCTGGGGACACATGTCCCCAGCTAGCACATGCTGGACAGCTCAAACGGGAAAGCCTAGATTACTGTTTAATGGCTTTAAATGTAGGGTAGAATTTGTGCCATCGGCACGAAAATTTTCAAAACAATAGGCCCCATAGTTTTTGTGTAACAAGCAAAAACATTTCTTCCCGCCAAAAAATTTAAATATTTGGTTAAAAACATTACTGAACGCGGCGTTGCCATCCCGTTCACTGTAGCTGCAATCTGTTTTGAACTTTATTTCTATGGCGTTGGAATCACTTTTCTCTTTTATAGCAAATGAAAGCAGTTGGGGCATAGGCTAGTAGCAGAGAGTATTCATTTTAATGTTATCTGATTGAAATGTGACGCATTCCGGAATTCGTAGGCATTGAAATCGTGATTACTACGATGATTATTATTATGATTATTATTAATTACTACATTATTCGCCTATAAATATAGAGCGATGGAACAATACCCGAAAAAAAATATTTTTAATAATAAAACGAGCCTAAAGTCACCACTTCTAAGTTGACATTCAGAGACGAGTTCGAGTTTAGACTCGAACTTCATTATGTCAAATATAAATCTAGACTCAAAACTACAAAAAGTTTTATATTCACAGTCGAGTTTGGCATAATGGAGCCTTTGACCAAAATCTCACCTGATGGTAAGTGATGATGTGGTCGAAGGTGTTAAGTACTGGCTTTCAAGGACAGCTGCCGGAACACACCGTAAGGTGGCGACAGAATTTCTACTTCATGGTGGTCGATAGCCAGGCGGGCATTCGCAAAATGCACTTCCACCATGCGGTGAAGCTCAAGCCGCGGCGGGATTGGAACCATGGACCTGCTGCTTGGCAGTCAATGCCACTGAGCCATCACGGCTTCAATTTATATAATTATGGCTGATTGACAACTGTCCACCTGATGGTACCGAAGTGATGATGCGGCTGAAGATGTTGTTCAGGCTACCCTTGACTCTCAAGGACAGCTGCCGGTAATGACAATTTATTTTTATAATAATGCAGTAGAGCGTTGTAACACTATTAAGGAGTTTTGAATAAAATAGTTCAAATAGATTTATAGTTTTATTTACTTGAATTTCGGACACAAAATACGAGTTTTGTAGTTTTGTAGAGTCAATGTAATTATTCACATTTTAATACATATATAGAATAACATAATATATCGCTTATATATAAAAACTAAAATAAATTATTTGGAAAGACTTGTTATGTATAAAAAATATTTTTTGCAAAATATCTATATTAAGAGATATAGTTTGCCCATAAATTATACGTAAGAAAAAAGTTAAATTATAAAGGGGATTTCAACAAGAACTTTGTTTTCTAAAACAAAATAAAAGGTTTGGCAATCAAGAATGATAAATGATATCTGGCAAATGTCCACCATGAGCACGCTGATAGATGTCGATTCTTTCATCAAAGTTTTTTATCACTGGCCAGATATTATTTATCATTCATAATTGCCAAACTTTTCTCTTCGTTATGGAATAAACACTTGAATCATGTAAATTCTTTGTTTTATAGGTATGTGATCATCACGTTCTGTACATGCGTGGATTAGTTTCCAGTGCATTATCTCGTTCATCGAGGGTCTTATACAGATCTTATATATAGGATTAGGTATATAAGTTAACATTCTGAGAGAAAAAATACCTGTATATTTTGTACTTACTCACTCCTAGTCTATACACCTACTGTTTTTTTGTAACTTCTTCCACCTATTCATAACATGAAAGCAAAAAGTAAGTTCAAACACAATAAGAATAAGGTTCAAGATAGATTGCAGCTACAGGCAACGGGACGGCAACGCCGCGCTCAGAAATGTTTTTGTCCAAATATTTAAATTTTTTGGCGGGAAGAAATGTTTTTGCTTGTTACATAAAAACTATGGGGCCTATTGTTTTGAAAATTTTGGTGCCGATGGCACAAATTCTACCCTACATTTTAAGCTATTGAACAGTAATCTAGGCTTTCCCGTTTGAGCTGTCCAGCATGTGCTAGCTGGGGACATGTGTCCCCAGCTTACACGTTGATTTGAGCTTGTATCTCCAAAACCTTAATAGCCAGAGACTTGAAAATTTTAGTGCCTTTGGCACAAATTTGGCTCTAAATTTTGACATATTAAACAAAGTCGTAGGTCCATTTGTTCAGAAGATACAGATGAGTAGCTGTAGACACGTGGTCTCCAGCTTACACGTTAAAATCGAGTCATAACTACTACAGCTTTCAAGTATGACGTTCAAATTTTTTTGTACCATTGGCACAAATTATGCTCTAAATCCCTGGCTATAATATATAACCACATCTTCAGCCGTTTCGTATATACAGCATGTGTCAGCTGGAGACCATAACGTCAGCTAACACACTAATAATCACACGTAGCGTCGAAGTTTATTTGGCACCTAAATTTTGAGTTGGTATTCATAATTGCACAAAATATGCTCTAAATATTGGCATATTCAGAATTAAGAAATTTCGATTGAGTAAGCTGGAGACATTCACACAATTTTATTAATACCATTTTCATAGCCTTTTTGTGTATGATAATAACGAATTTGATTTTATTGAGCATTTCATATTGGATACTAACCCAGGGCAATTTCAGATAACTTCAAAGATATAAAAAAATATTTATAACAGACGTGATGTCTTTGTGTAAAGGCGACTTTAGTGCCATTAATAAGCCACGGCACTCATACTATAGATAAGTATCCGGATATATAAATTTGCTTATAATCGTGCGATGAGATCGCTGGGTTATTTCGTAATCAGATTTATGAAATTCCCCGTTGACGTGACAATAGCTAAATTTGCTTTCGGAATCCCATTTTTATCTTCCCGTAGTCTGAACAAAGTTGCTGGGGCGACTGATGGCGATATAATTCGTCTTCATTTTGCGTCACATCACGTTTGAACCGCGAGGGAAATTCGAGATTCACTCGGGCCGTTCCTGTCGGAAAATTTATTCGGGAACGAAGCGCGAAGGTGCCTTATGATGTAATGTCTCTTCGCATCGCATGTACGTCACTCAATTGAACAGGTAATTCAACACAGTGATGTGTGTCACGTGAGTGTGCCTTTATATATATTAATATTGCGTTTACTAACAAACTAAGTACTACGCAATTTCGCTTATTATTTTTATTATAAGTTATATTTAAAAGCATGCTTGAATTTTACTAAAAAACTGGCACTACAACCAATCTGCCTTAATTTACTTCTTTAAAGACTGTAACAAAGTAATTTTGTGATTTTATGATTACGTACATAACATTATTATTATAAGTAACTGAATGTTGTTATTTCTAAAACATATTTCACTTTACCTTCAAAGACAAATTCATCAAAAATATTGAACCTCAAAAGTATGATATAAAAGCTTAATATTGAAAGTGGCAGAGATATTTCAAAAGTTCTCCATATATTGAGAGAAGCAAGCATCTCATGAAACTTTATTGGTACCTACTTGTGACCTCGTATTTTTCTTTGTTATCTTATATTTCATTTTACGAAGTGAAAATAGTTTACCCGTTTTGATATATTGTATCAAATAATGGATAATATCAGATAGTATTTTTAAGCAAGGAGTTTTCTTAACCGTTCAAAGTCAAAGTCAAAATCATTTATTCAATTTAGGCGTCTACGACGCTCTTATGAAGGTCAATTACAAATTTTAGTATTGAAATATTCTACATTGTACTGCCACGTTCAGCAAATAAATTGTATAGAGCCACTGCGAGAAGAACGGGCAAGAAACTCGGGGCCATTCTTTTAAACATCTTTTCACAATGTGTTACATACATACTATATAATAGAGTTATTACAATATTTGTTTAAATTATGTAGGTGACAGTCAATAGCTTGGCGGAGGCGGAATTGTCCAGGCATTTTTGTCGTTTATGTAATCAGAAACTGTGTAGTAGGATTTTTTACTCAATATGTTTTTCACATGCAACTTGAATTTCCCTTCTGTGAGCGTTGTAATATGTTTAGGAACTTTATTATAAAACCGCACACAATTACCTAAGAAGGACCTTTTATTTGTCTTTGCTAATCTAAAACCTGGCACCGCTATTTTATCTTTATTCCTAGTATTGTAATCGTGATTGTCACTGTTTAATTTAAATTTACTCAAATTTTTACGAACATACATAATATTTTCAAATATATACAGACTTGGTAAAGTTAAAATATCAATTTCTTTAAAAAGATCCCTCACAGATTCCCCAGGACCCATTTTATATATGGCTCAAATTGCACGCTTTTGTATGATAAAGATTGTCTCTATCTCGGCAGCAGTTCCCCACAGCAATACGCCATACGACATAATACTGTGGAAGTCCGCGAAATAAACTAGGCAAGCAGTAGCTACATCTGTTAACTGTCTTATCCTAAGAACTGCATATGCAGCAGAATTAAGTCTTCCGGAGAGATCATGTATATGTGGATCCCATTGTAAAGTGGAATCCATTTTGATTCCCAGGAAGACTGTCGCTTTGTCAATAGGGAGTTTATCTGGGCCAAGCTTTATGTTTGGTTCAACATAAGGAACATTTAGTAAAGAAAACTATAAACATTTCGTCTTTTTTGAATTTAGGAGAAGATTATTAGCGGCGAACCATTTACAAATCTTAGATAATACATTATTTACATGCGTCAGTTCACAGTCTTTCCTATCTACTTTAAAAATCAGAGAGGTATCATCTGCGAATAAAACAATATCGCAAAAATCTTTGACCATGCAATGCAGATTATTAATATATGTTAGAAACAGAAAAGGTCCCAAAATTGATCCCTGTGGTACTCCCATTTTTACCAATGACCCGGAAGAAGTATTGCCACTTATTCCAACCCTATCTAGCCTGTCTGACAGATATGACTCTATAAGACTCGTTGAATATACAATGACTAAAATATACAAAATTTAGTAAATGTCTTACAAAAGTTGTCTCTATAATGTGTGTTACCACATGAATAAATTATTGTGGTATTACTGACTGATGTATATTTATTAATTGCTGTCAATTTGTAATTGGCAGCATAGTGAGAATAAAATATATGATGAGTTCAACAAATATATAAGATTATGAATAGATTCAGGCAGAAATATTAATAGAATAGAATCAGAAATACTTATAACAAATATTTATAACTAATAATTAAATAGATATTTTATTACATTGCCTACAAAAAAATATCTAGTTACAATTCCGTCTAATTTTCCTGTTAAGCCGACATGACGTCACAAACGCCACGCAGCCAAACCGGAAGCATTTTCGATGCGTTCTACACGAAGCATCCTCAGAAGGTCTTGACTCCTCGGTCGAGCTCGATCATGCGCGCGTTTGGCTGGGTGGCTTTTGTGACGTCACGTTGGCTTAACAGGAAAATTAGACGGAATTGTCACTAGAAATATTTTTAAGTGTATTAAAAAATATTAATTTAATGTTTTTTTAATATATTTTAGAAGTATTTGTTATTATTAAATACCTTAGAGTCAAGTTTTGAAAGTTTATCACATTCATAAGGTTCAAATTCAAATATTTGATAGATTAAACATCGTATTCACACCTAGGCGATATTGAACGAAGTAATTACATGATAAACCTTTTATCATAATCAAAATGTAGTCGGATTGACAGATTCCGTTCAGTTTTCGTAGTTTGAGGGTTTAAACTACCAACTCATATATCAGCTTATTACTTCATGGGTCCGTTTCTAAACATTGTTTTGACTATTGATTCAGGTATAAGAAGTAAGCAAGATACTATGAGGTCCGAGTACATTAACCTATTTATAGTCTAGGGAGTATTCTCTGAATCCAAATATCTCTTAATTAGAGTAAAGGTAATTAGCGAGGACCGGCAGCTCATTTTATTTTCCTGAATATATCAGAGCACTTGGTTGATGCGAGTTATGCGAGTTAATAAATCTCTCAATTCAATAAAATAATATCGCGATAACTTGAATAGAGCAAAACATGAGGTTAATTTTGATAAAAACCCTTTTCAATACTCAAAAAACATTTTCAATGAAAAAAGTGGACAGTTTCTCTTGACCAATGAACAGATTTACGACCATTTCAAAAACACATACGAAGTTCCCAAGCATGGGAGTTCATATGAGGATCCTACAAACCAAAGGCCACATGATCCTCATGTTGAGTTTAAAATCGACTCACCTACTTTGGAGGAAATAACCAATGAATTGAAAAAGAAAACATCTAAATCAGCTCCAGGTCCTGATGGTATCCCATATGTAGTATATAAAAAGTGTCCATCGGTTCGTAAACATCTCTTGAATATCTTCGTTAAGATCTGGTCAATCATTCCAAAAAAAGATGAAGTAACTCATCCAAAAGATACTAGGCCGATCGCACTAACCAACACAATATCCAAAATATTTTTCTCAATTTTACAAACTATAATGACACAATAAATGATTAACAATAGGTATTTCAGGCCAAATCACCAGAAAGGGTTCTTGCCTGGAATTTCTGGATGCCTGGAACACAATACTCTACTAGCGGAAAGTTTAAAGGACGCCAGAACACATGAAAGGCAATTAACAGTGTGCTAGATAGACTTTGAGAACGCGTTTGGTTCAGTGCAGCATGAACTGCTGTTGTTTGTAATGAAATGGTATAACTTTCCACTTGTAGTCAGCGACATCATCGCATCATATTACTCTCAATTAAAATTTGTTATATCATCCAAAAAGGGACATACTAACAGCCTGCAATACAATGTGGGTTTGTTCCAAGGTTGCTGCTTGTCACCAATAGCATTTAATATAGTAATTAATATTTTAATTGACAAGCTAATTAGTCATGAAAAAAAGTGGGGCTATCGGTTTAAGATAAATAACAGATACACAAAATCCATCTTAGCTTTTGCTGACGACCTTGCAATACTGACACGTAACCCAAAACAGTGTCAAGAACTTTTACGAGAAGTGGATGAGTTCTGTGCATGGACTAAAGGATTGAGAACAAAACCTAGTAAATGCCACTGTCTGTGTCTGGGTAGACGGAACACCAAATTTACCTCTTACGATCCGGGACTCTTGATAGGAGGAGAATGTGTTTCCACAATTGCTGAATCTGTGCCATTTAAATTTCTTGGTAGGAAGATAGATTACAAAGGACGAACACCATCTCTAGACGCAGTTGTCGATAGCTTTCTGAAAGATCTTAGTATGGTAGACCAACAACCAATAAGCAACGTTAAAAAAGCTTGGATATACGACAACTACTTTACATCACGTCTGACTTGGCCTTTTCTAGTATACAACATTACTAAATCCCTTTTAACAAAGCTGGATGTAAACGTCATCATGGTTGGGGCTCGCACTTTCGGCAGACCCATCTACTTTATTTAGGGATCAAAATAATTTTGGGATGAAATTAAAGAAACCATCGGAGCTCTATTAACACCTCAGAGTTACCAAAAATTGATCTTCTCGTTTAACTGTATAATTTGTTTTTGTTGACTGTTTAATATGTTTTTGGTGATTGTTATAATTGTTTTTGTTACCCGTTAAGATGATAACGATGAGTCAGTGGGCCAATAGAACATGCGGCATCGAAGAGCTAAGCGATTCAAATTATGATACCTAAGTACAAATTATTGCTAACAAATAAAATCAGTTCAAATTATTTCTGTGTTTGCTGTACCTACCTACAGTCACCTACAACTTCGTTTACCTACCTATGACTACTTGTTTTTTTACACGACTGCCCACATAAACGTGTGTTATGTTTTCAGGGTTCATGTAGGTATGTATGTATGTATGTTTGTGAGTTTCTTTATTTCACCATAACTTCTAAGCGGCTTAACCGATTTTAATGTACGAGATATCGTTACATTTATCTTGATAGCTCAACAAGTGACACTGTACATTAATAAATACAAAACAAGTTGGTGGATTTTAGACGCCGTATAGTGAGAAAATCAATTTATTTTTTCTTCCAAAGCCATCGTGTTGGGTATCAAAATGATTGGCTTTAAAAAAAGATTCCATAAATATATTAATTGCTGTTTTAATTTCAATGGATCGATAAAACGCTTAACGAAAATAAATTATATGCAGTCGGATTTTTTATTTTGTTTATTAATTTATACATGTTTAATCATTTCTTTTTTTGCACACTGTACCAAGTTCTAGTTTTGACGTCACAACATGGCGCTAAACCGATCCTATTCTTATTTTAATCGCATTGTACAAATAAGTATTTAAAAAATCTAAAACTAATATTGAGCTAAAAATAAACAATGATCTGGTCCTCTTCATTTTGCAAATACTTTTAATACATACTTCGCATCAGTCGGTGTAAGTCCAGCTGGACCTCAAGAAACTAAAATAATATTAAAAATATGAAAGTAAATATAGCTACGGCGTTGACGAAATACCTCCAATATTAATAATAACAAATATTTGAAAAGTATTTTAAGAAAACATTTATTTAATTATTTAATAAAACACTTAAAAAATCTTTATAAAAATGATATATATCTAGTGACAATTCCGCCTAATTTCCTATTAAGCCGACGTGACGTCACAAACGCCACGCAGCCAAACCGGAAGAGTATTCGACGCGTTTCGCTTCTAAACGAAGCATCCTCAGGAGGTCTTGACCTCCAATATTAGTAAAAAAGTGTGCAGAAGAATTAACTTTACCCTACTACCTACTTGATAAACAATCTTTTATTGAAGGCACATTTCCAGATTTGTTACAAACATCAGTAATGAAACATAACAATTCACAAAAAGTCGTCCAAACTTGACCCGGACAGTTATAGACCCATTGCACTCCGGAGTGACTACTTCCTCAAAAATATTTGAGAATGTTATGCAAAGGAGATTAAACTCATATTGTAAAAAAATCTAATTATTTGATGACACTCAATATGGATTTCGTAAAAATCGATCAACTGTCTTGGCTGTCTACAAATATGTCCAAAAAGATTTAGATATATGTGATAAAAAAATACCCAGTAGGTAATTTACTGGTCGTGAAAAAACCTACGATAAAGTTCAATATAAGATATTACTACAGAAATTATACGACATTGGAATACGCGGACAATCTCACGAGTAATTTAAATCATATTTAGGGAATCGAAATCAGTATGTTGACATAGAACATTTTGACCATGAAGAAAACACAATAAAATCGACGATTACGGAAATGAACCACGCAACACCCCAAGTTAGTGTCATTGGGTGAACTATTTTTTTAATTTACATAAATGACCTTGCACAAGTTATTGACGATTCCTGTATACTTTTTTTGAATGACCTCTTGACATTAATTTTACTTACAATAATAATAAATTAGCTTGTGTCGATGCAGCGACACTTCCAGACCTAGAACTTGATACACACATTAACTGAAAAAAAATAACATAAATAAAATAAAAAAGTCTAGTTTCTCATATGCATTGAGGGAACTAAGGCGAGCCACTGACCAAAATACAGCTATATCTGCTTACTACGGATTCGCGTTTTCGTGGCTTAGTTATGGCATCATACGAGTACGAGATCCGGCTATAGATATATATAATAAGCTCCAAAGTGTTTGAAACGTCGGGACGAAAATAATGATAAATATACGCGATTTAAACCGTTTAAAGTTGTCTAATTACCATGTATAATAAGCTGCCTAATACGCTTTAAGACATTGAAAAGGTAGAATGTTTTATTAAGAACCTAAAATCCTTACTTGAATCTAAATGTTATTATACTGACGAATTCTTCAACGATAAATTGAATGATATAAAAATAGATCATTCCATTCCTACCATTGCCCATACCCTTATAAGGTCATATGTTGGAATAAATAATTGAGTATTATTGACAGATTTACTTGACTAGAGGTGCGTCTACAGAGCAGAAAGAAGATTGGGCATTGACCCCTATGATTCTTTGGAAAACCAACTTATCACACTCTAATAGCATATAATTCTGTGCGAAAATAATAAAAATTAGTAGAAAACGTATAATAACGACATAAAATAGTCGATAATCAAAAATCGCCATATTTTTATCAGCTCTGTGATCGTTATTTGGCTTGTGGTAGCAATGCTACCTCAAGACGCCCTAAACCACTTACCGTTAACACGAAGTAGGATTTTAGTCTACCACCGCAGATTAGCAGCTTTTAAACACAAAAGTCAGAACACACAGTTAGTTATTAGGTGACAACGTTCGTTGCTTTACGGCTGGCTGGGTACTGCCAGGCGAGCATTCACAAATGACTATCGCCATGCTGTTAAATCCAAGCCCGCGGCAGGATTTGAAACATGGTCCACTAGCGTGACGTCCATCGCCATTGACACTAGGCCATCATGGCTTCAATTTCTTACCGTAGTGTGGTAGGCAGGTGTAGCTGTTGGAGTACGTTGTCGGCAATGGCAGCGCGGCGGTGGGGCGCGGGGCGGCGGCGGCGGCGAGGCCGACGGAGAGGGCGGCTACCAGCCCGGCTCCATCAGCCGGCCATGGCTGCACCCGCAACCGCACCCGCACCCGCATCCGCGCCCTAACTACCTCAACACACAAACATCACGACATACTTATAGTATAAGTATAATACTTCATCATTATCAAACTACCCTCCCATTTTATGTGTCGTTTGTACAGTATGTTTTTCTCACACCACAAAGGAAGTGACAAAGAACTTAGTATACTTTTTTTCATTATAAATGTATATTATGTTTTACACAACTGTTTGACAAAATACAAACCAAGCAAAGCATAATCAAAGGCGCAAAATTTTGTAAAAACTTTTTCTCATATAAAATACAAGTTTTTATGAAATATTACTCACAAAAACTTGTACCTATCCTAAATGTCTCCTAAACATAAAATTCGTGCCTTTTTGCGAGTTTTAGAAAGTGCTTATAATATTAAATTCTCGTTTGACAGGAAACCGTTGTCATGAAAGAATGTAGACAATTTAGTGCAAAAATCTTTTTGTTATTACTTAAAACGTCTGTGTTACGTTTTTATTCTGTCGTGGGATCGACAGAATAAAAACAATGTTATAATGAAAGCAAGAGTTTCGATAGAGTGCGAGCTTCGGCTTCATTATTTTAAATTGGTGTTAGAATAAAAAACAAAAAAGTTAATTCGGTATTAATAAAAAAACTTGATTATCTTAATATTGTTTATAGATTTGAGTCCTGAGTGGGTTTATTAGAAAATAACCTGGCAATATGCACACGCATAAGTGAATTTCTTCATGCTAAATTTCTTATTTTCCAGTTTATTAGATTAAGACGAATACCAGATAATATTATAAGCTAAATTCATTTAGTAATTCAACAACTTTAACGGTTTCAAGTTGTTTGCTGCAACAAATGGAAATAAGCATCAGATATATGGAATTGAGAGGGCGAGAGTTAAGTGCTGTACTATTGTTTTATTTAATGTAACATAACTGATATTCACGTGTTGTGTGTGGGTCTATGTTTGTTGGCTTCCAAAATAGTTTGCTCTTTATATTATATTATCGTTGTGAAATGTGACTTTACAATATTACCTTTAAAGTAATCTTTGTGACCCTAATGATGTATTATTCTTATGAAAGTCTTAGATGTGTTCCTATAAATGTTGTTTTTTGAGCTTTCCTTATGATTCCCTTTTGCGTAGAAGACCTTGGATGTTAGATAGTTAAGTAGGTACTGAACTAGTAGTACTTATTTACTTTACCTTAAGCTAAGACTAGATAATGGCATCACCGCCTGTAAAACATCTTATAAGTTAATGAGCCTATATTATAGCTTAAATAAATGCACTCTATCTTGACAAATCTGACACAATCATATGTTGTGAGGGGCTTTGGAAAATGCCTGCACTGTTAAATTTCCCGAAAATAACTTGTGCATTGTAATTTGCCTCTTGGGAGTACTAGACTACAAAACAGTAAAACGTGGTTAAATCTACTAGAAAAACATTTCAGAGAACTGACCTAGCACAAAGACACCGCTCCAGGCCCTCGCTCACACTGTAGACACTCCCCCGCCGCATCCAGCAATTACAGCGTGCGTGACGTCACGTCAGCTCTCCGACCCAGGTACAGCACTCGCGCCATACACATACTCTATACCTTCTCTATGCCTTCATTACCCCCTATTAACACCACACCTCACTGAAGTCATCATCCAATTCAACTCACTTCACTATCCACTTCCACTCTAAATCCAGCGATCATCGCTGCGTACCTGCAAACAAAAATCACTGTTATAAATCTTCATGGTGACCCTTAAAGGATCCTAAATAAGCTTTCGTACACATCCCTTCAAAGAACTTTGATTGCCATTCTCCTTTACGACCCGAAAGAGCAAAATTCCACATATTTTGCGAGATACAGTGATAAATGGGCCAGTTGCTGTTGCCTTCGCCTTTTAGATTTAAATGAAAAAGGAACCGGTTTTCCATTTAACACTTTATGAAGCGGAAAAAGAGGCGTTTTACATTTCTAAAAGAATCTTCCCATGAAAGGCATTATTCATGATCATATGAAGTGCAAAGATTCAATATTATATCAAACATACTAACGAGTAAGTAAAACTGTATTAAATTTCATTAACGCAAGGCAAAGCAAGACAAATAGCTAAAAGTTGGCGAAAGGTTTACTTTGTAATAAACTCACTGGCTAGGTGCCACAGCTGTAATGATAAATGGTTCCTTTTTTTTCTATGCTGCTATAAGTGTAACAGTTCTCCGAGCAACAATGTGCTCAACAAATATCAGCTACTCATATTATATATAATTACTTAGCATACCAGCGTACGTTTACTATTAAATGATACTCGGAAGTCATTCCATGTCTTGCCAAGAAGCGCTTTAAGTAGAACATCATTTAACTAATTACTCTTCGCCCTTGATTAGAAATGTAACAGACGGTGCATATGCTAATACGAAGCAATTTTACTGTACTCTAAGTGCTTATGCAGAGGTAGCTCCAATGAGATCAGCTGCATAATAAAATTTCTTTTAATATTATTAGGTTTGCAATAACGCGATATTTTTGTGATTTTGTAAAATAAAATTTCTGTCATTACTCCGGAAGATCGTGTCACTGTTATTGAGTTACAATTTGTTGCCGTTCGAATTGCAGCAATGGTATTTAATATTCCAATCTTAAGCGGGTCATATGCCATTTTGTACATTACGTGAAGGAGCTTCATGTGGTTATACGTATCGTTTTGGTAATGATATTAGGATAATCGTATAAAATTGCGTATTCAATTACTTCGATTCCGATGGTAGAATGATTAATTCAAATACCTTATGAGTTCGTATCATAATATTATAAGCTGAGTATTAATACTTAACTTATAATTTTATACATGATTGTTAATATAGATAGATAGATAACACTTTATTGTACCTTCTTACTATAATTAATAATACTTACAAAATATTAAAGCTGAATATAAAAACTTAGTTACACTTGTTTTGTCATTATTTGTTCTTATCTTTCTCTCATAATTATTAGTTAGGTACCTTAAAATCTATATAAAGGATTTAATAATCCAATTTTAAGCGGGCCATATGCTATTTTGTACATTGCGTGAAGGAGCGTCCTGTGGTTATCCGTATCGTTTTGGTGATGTTATTCGGATAATCGTATAAAATTGCGTATTCAATTACTTCGATTCCGATGGTAGAATGATTAATTTATATACCTTATGAAATTCGTATCATAATATTATAAGTTGAGAGTAAATACTCAACTTATAATATTATTGGTTGCTAATATAAATACTTAGTTACACTTGTTATTATTTGTTCTTATCTTTCTGTCATAATTATTAGTTAGGTACCTTAAAATCTGAATATTGTATTGTCTATAACCTGATGACTTATCAAGGAAATTAGTTTTAGTTATAACTTTCGTATTTTGTTACTTAACTACATATTTTTTCTTTGATAGATTAGATTTTTTTGTGTCCCAATAATAAATTTTAAAAGGGAGCGAAGAAAACATTTTGAATAAATTTGAGACACAGAAATTATTTATTTGAACTGAGGTATTGGTAAGCCAACAAGAGTCAACTAACAACGTGACCCGTGACAATTGGTGGGCTTTGGAGTGTTGATGCGCTCGTAGTGTGCAACGTCCACCGTGGTTATGATTTGGCCGCTTGTGATATTACGACTGAGCACTTCCGTGGTTTGGAGAGCACATTAAGCCGTCTCTCCCAGTTGTTGTATTTGAATGGCAGTCGTTATAGCATGGTGATAGGGTATTTTGCGCGATTGTCCGCTACAACCCTCACGTAGTAAATCTATCACCAAGCCAAGCCGAGCTATCACCAAGCCACCAACTTAGTTCCTCCAGTTGTCCTTGAGAACCAGTAATTCTAGGTAGGCCTGAACAACATCGTCGACATCATCACTTACCATTAGGTGAGATGGTGGTCAAAGACTAGCCTATCAGGTACAAGTAAACAGTAATTTAAAAAATAATACTTGTATTGCGTAATAAGTACCTAGATTAATGTATTATATAATCCTTTAGTCTGTAACCGCAGTGCACCATACTAAACAGCAAACGTAAGCGTTGATGTTTTTTATATCCAAGTATATGACGAACTTATGGAAGATTTTCAACAGCGGAAGAGTTCCACTATTCTGCTGCGAAATTATTACTCACCGGAATGAGTTCCTCGACTGTGATGAGCTCAATTAGCCACAGGGCACGGAAGTATCGGTGTCTTAGATTTCCACACAAGATTATGTAACGTGTGACGTTCTTTTTTTATTGTTTTATCCTTGACGTTCTTCCCATAAAGATATTACGTATATATTACGAGAACATAACTTTTCTGCGAATCCTCTAAGGAATATCTTGGTATGATATCTAAGTAGCGCATTTTAGAGTGAAGAAAAGTATGTCACACAAAAGTAAGTTATTACAAAGGGGTCGCCACACAAAATATGTCAACAATTCTTTCACAATATCTCACCGCAACGATAAAATAATACGCTTATTTGAGCTGTACCATCCATCTTTTTAATTGGGGTTGCAGGTGTGCGTACTTATTTCCAGCGCTGATAGGTATAATTTCTTCATTGTAATCTTTCGGGTGAAATAAAAGGAGACTGAAACAAAAATCTTGATTTCATAACATAATGTTCACGTTAATTAAAAAATAACAAGGCTTTAAAAAATTGGTTGTTAAGGCGAAAGGTAAGGTCAGTGGATTTTGTGCATTATGAGGTTGGCGCATCATCTATTTAGTAAGAAGTGCATAGAGACGTTGGGTCCGTGGGGACCAAGAGTTCATCGTTTTTTTCCAAAACTTACCAGATTGCTCGGTTAATGTGATGCGTGTTAAAAATGCTGGCACCTATTTGGCTCAACGTATAAGCATTGCAATTCAACGGGACAATGCTGCCAGCATGGTGGGCACGCTGGTAGGGGGCTGAACTGGTATTTGGACTGCCTGTGAGTCTGCAATGACTTGTAGGTTGTCTAGATGCTTTTATAGTAGTAGCTGTAGTGTTTTGCAATATTTGCGAGCAAACAAAGTTAGTTTTCAACTCAAATGGTCGTTATGTTTTAGTAGGCGCAAATAGCTTTTACTCATATAGTCCTTATTTTAAATTACTGTTCAAAGACATGAACCGCGAATAATACTTTAAGAATAACTGACCCAAGTTTGGTACCAAACGAATTCTTAAAACCTCTAAAAATCTGATATCTAACTACTAAAATAACTTAAATAGTTCCTAGTAATAATTATATCCTACTATAGCTAACAAAATGCATTTGAAACCTGGCTACCCAACTTCAATCAACCTAAATTACAGAATAATAAATTTATATCAAAGCAAAGCATATTTTCGCCAGAAAACGTGTCTAAAACACCTCGTTTTTGTGTTTTCGCCTTAAAAAGAGTGAGAACTTCAAGAAACATTATAAAAAAAGGTCGGAGGGAAATGATTTCAGTGGTCGTTGTCATCTCTTCATTTCACGTAACGTGGAACTTTGATGGAATTCTCCAGACATTAAATGTAGTTATAGCTCAGGATAAAATTACAGTGGTCAGAGATAACTTATGTATGTACTCAAATGTGTAATATGTGCGTTTATGGCCCGAATTTATGAGAAGATATTAAAATGTGACAGATAAGAACGCCACTTTAAGGGCTCTGAACTTTATGGTCAGGGATCTAAATGTCCTTTAGTCTCTGAATCTTTATCACATACGAGTACATGTTTAATTATTTTTAGATTTTTATACAAAGAACAAGAAATGTGGTGTTAAGTTACAAACTGCTAGTGACAATGACATGCGCCAGTATCTACAGTATATACAGACTACAGCTAATTAATTAGACTTTCGTACATTGTTTTATGATTATTGTTCAAATATATATTTAAGTATTTGTTCAGTGTCAAGTTTTTAAATGCCCGTAGTGCATTAGACGCACTTAACCGATCAACTAAGTTAAGCAAAGACTGGATGGTTGAAAGCATTACAAACATTGAGCGCTTCCGTGCTTCGGAGGGCATTATGCATTAAGATGGATAGATAACACTTTTAGATACACCACTAAGAATGTTATAAAGATAACAATAGGAAATATAAAAAAATACAACAAAAAAGACTGTCTTCTAGCTAGCTTCGAGCGATTTCTTCCAGGCAACCAATAATCTGTCAGTTTCTGTTAAGTTGTTGTCTCAGGATGGTGGTTGTTATAACTTGTTGGTAAGTAGGACATTTTGGAAATGCCTACCTATTATCACTTTATTATCATCTAGTAGATAATAAGAGAATATTGTCTACTAGATGATAGTAGATAGATAGTATTGTAGATAATATATGATTAATCTCATTCGGTAATATTATAATTATGAAATGAAATACATACTTTAATTGGCATATTTTATTTACATAATTCTTTAAAAAAATTAAAAAGTTAAATTCAAGCATTATTCTCCTAACAAAACAATGCTTTAAAACATTTTTTTAATACTTAAAGTACAATGTCAGCTGATGTCAGCTCGGACCACGAAGGGCTCACCTCGAGGGTGTGCTGCGCCGTGTCCTCCACCGCGGGACAGTGGTGGCACGCCGGTGCTTCCTCCTTTCCAATCCGGTTCAGGTACGATCCGAAGCATCCGTGATAATACCTAGACCAGACGGAACGAGAGGAAGCCGTAGAACCACCCAAGTTAGTCTGACTCAAATTGAATTAAAACTCACTCAGTTTCAATTCAATTTAAGTACCTACACATTATCTGTGGTGAGCGCGCTGCGCGCGCAACGCCCTGGTTCCGAGCCATAGACCAATAACAGACTTTTTCCATTTTGCCGCTATTTCGTACATACGAATTTGAGTAATAATTTGTTGGATAAATTTTTTATTTAATGTAGCTACCTATAGCCATGAGATTAAATATATATAGTAGTGTATGCAACTGCATATAATTAGGTATTAAAACACTCGTGTTATCTTATTTTGAAACTACAGTCATGTACAACATACCCTCTATTATTTACTATTTAAATATATTTATTAGTATTAAATATGGATTCCTGCAAAGTAACGCCTGAATCTATTTCAAGATATGAATAGATTCTTATTCCTTTTATGATGTCTCCAGTGATGTGACTGGAACCCTTCATATTATGGTGTAATGAAGTTAACTCTATTGTTTCTATGCCTTCTTGACAAACATAACATTCATTCGGCATCCCTCTAAGAATAATTCATCTAGTACATATCCTTTGGTAATCTTGGGAAATATTATGGTAAAAGGACGCCGGGAAACAATACTATCTAAAGCTTAAGATCACCGATCAAAATTAAGCGTCGACCAACGACAAATAGATCGATAGCCCTTCGAGGTAAAGCATTTTGACTCTGTCTCGCGTAGGAATTTTGTTCGAGTTCAGGACAGACAGGGTGGATGATGAGGATGCATTTTGACACGACTTGGTCAAATAAGGTCCCAAATAGACTGTCATTTCGTTTTAAAGCTAAAACGTTTTATAATAATAATCAACAATAAGTCACATTAGCAAATAATTGTACACATGCCTGAATAAATAAAACATAATTTTTTATGATTATTCAGTGCCAGGTTATCCCTTGTGGTGCCGGGTTAGAATGTCGATCCCCTATTACTGCCCGTGTGTGTCGTAAGAAGCAACTAAGAAAAAAATGCCAGAAGGTGGTTGCAGTGTCTTCTGAAGAACGGGTATATTGCGATCCCCTAGACGCCTGCCAAGAGTGTGTATAATGGTATTTTTTTAAATGTTATTGTGACGGAACAAGCTTGAGGCCCACCTGATGTTAAGAGGACTAACCTCTGCCTATAACAGATGCATTTTGTCACAAGTCACGAATTGCACTGCGTCCGTCACCTTGAGACATAGTTATTAAAGTCTCATGTGCCTGTAATTTCACTGGCTCTCAAGGACTGCTGCCGGAACACACCGTTACGACAGACCTTTACCTTGTTGACAGTTACCTTGGCGACAGATTTTCTTCTTGAGGGTGGTCGCTAGTCAGGTGGGCATTCGCAAAATACCCTTCCACCATGCGGTGAAGCTCAAGCCTGTGGCGGGATTCAAACCATGGACCTGTTGCGCGGCAGTCCATAGCTAATGCCACTGAGCCATGACTGCTTCAAAATCTGGAAAAGACCTTGTTAAATGGTTCCGGTTGCTGTGATTATGATGATGATAATTATTATACTTACCCAGAATTCAATAGGTAGGGCAAAGGTTATGTCCAAATGACAGTAGTCCTACGTGAGAATTACTTGTCTCGGTGACCTTTTCACACCTTATTTTTTAATCCGCCTTGAATATGAATGTAGCTCACAGTTTTAGTAGACATAAAAGTTAGTTTTAAAATTTAGTATGAAATAGGTGGAGTGCAGCAATGATTGAATTACCTGTCGTACAATATTCAGTCAAAAATAGTCAGTTATATTTCCATTTGGCTTAATTATCTAATAGTTGGCTTATATGGTTGTATGATTTCATCTTTTATTCAGCAATTTAAAAGAGCTTTTAAATCCGTAATAAAGTAATATGAAAGTTTGCTATTTCACGAGTTCTGTCAAAGGACTCTAAGAAACTGAATGAAATTAAACTTTTGAGACTTTAAAGGCAAAATATCTTTGGAAAGGAATACGCCGTAACTTAATAACTAGTTAATTTGAAGTCTAAGTAAAAATGATGAAGAGCGAAACTTCAATTTCTCTCAGCCAAGATATAATAACGTCATTTTTTTTTTTAACTCTCATAAAAGTTTTCATTTACACAAATTCATGAAACACAAAGTAAAGAACATTGATTAATTAAAAAAAACGGTTGTGTTTAACGTGAACTTATGGACCTAGTTTAGCATTATGGCTGGTGCTACGATGTTTGATATACGATGCTTGTTAGATATTGCAACTTGAATTCTATGATTTTTAAAATGACAAAGAATCTTAATCATCGATAATTTAATCTTCACTTCTATTAATTAACTTTTCTATGTTTTTTCAGCGTTACTTTAAAAGGAAAGGTAGAGTACTAGTGCTTCATTCTGTGCAAAGTGAGCCAAGCGTAACAACGGCTAGAATGGCAGTTAAGTGGTCTGGTATTTTTATCACACGAGTCTGAATAATAGCAATTAAGTAATGTGCAGATTGTGAACGTTGCCTCAGTAAACCCTTACTTATGGAGCTGGGACTGTAGCAGTCAATCTTACTTACAAATACAGGGGTACTTTTAAAGGACCGACTACTAAAATTATGCTTACCATAGCATGTTGCATGTTTAGGGTTGCAAACTAGTATAAGCGGACACTATTACTATATCTACGCTATCCATTCTCCATCCAACCTGTTTAAATTGACCTTTTTGAACCCTAATAGATAAGCGTTTAAAATTATCACAGAACATGTATTATGGTGGATTAAACAAAAACACATTATAAATAATAATAATGACAAAAGACTCCCAAAAATGAGGAGAATATATTTATTCTAGACACCTTTTCTTTTACGATTCTTGTATGTGTTTATATACATAATAATGATAAGTAATTCATGGTTATGGATGAAAGCCGTTTCTAAAACATGCAAAAAATTGTGTTTGTATAGAATTGAGTTAAAATATAATAAAACGATTACAAACCGGCCAAAATTAACCAGAATCGCACTAAAGATCCCGAACCAAATGAAAAAATGACAATTTTTATATTGTCTATCTAATTACATTAAGTATTGAGGTACCGTGCAAACATGGACCCACAGTGCATACAGGAATTTTAGTACCGACTATACTCTACTAATGTGGGGTATGAAAGTTCCTATGGCAGACGAAGGATCAAAATGTTGTTCATATGTTGACACATCAAAAACAAAAGTAAATAGATACAACACTTTCACGCTACTGGAAGTTATTTTGTTAAGAGCCGTTGGATAGCAGATCCAACACTTGATCCCTTTATTAAGGTTTGTATAAGCATCACTTTGCAACTTTACAAACAACGGTATATCTTGCGTCCGAAGTTGAATTGTGCTACACGCAATTTGCTCATAATCGTAGCCCCTTAATAGCCTTTATAGGCTATTACGGGTTTCGCCCAGTTGAAGAAATGGGGCCAAGTAAACTTCTATAGTTCCTATATATATGCTACTTTCTTTATGTGTTCATGCGTTGATTAAATTCAGTAAGATTTTAATCGGTATACTGATTGAGTACACAGATTAGTAACTTAATTTTAATTGTCCTTCACCGCTTTATTGAACAAAGCATCAAAGTCCATAAAAGAGCTCTGTCAACGACGCTACAGACATTGAGATATGTCAAAATCATCCACTTAATGATAAGTAGTGAGTTCAACTATTGACCACATATTCACCTACATTTTAATTGATTAAATCACGCTCCTTCGGGAAGCTTTTAGCAAATCGGGATCAATATAATCCTAATCCGAGGTTTAAATAATCAATTTCAAGATACTTCTAAGTAGTAACAAAAAGTTAATATTCATACAATTATTCACTGATTGAGTGACTTCATTTAATTAAAACCCCACGTGTAACAGTCGATTTCTAATTCAAGCATCAGTGCCTATTCCGGAATAAGTAGTATTGCCTATTGTGATAATATTCTTCAAGGATAGATCTTACATTTACAAATTTCTAGACGTTTTACAAACAGCATAGCTTTGATATTATAATTGTGATCATTCATAGGTGATGATATTCAATCGAAGAATCAGTCTTGAAATTCGGGGCCAACATATACATATACATGCTTCCTTTGTTTAAATGTTTCACAAAACTATTTAGATCAGTACTTTATTCTCTTACCTCGGATGTAGACAAAGCGAGAAATGTGCTAGGCACTATGGTTAAAATGAATGACAAGCAATTAACGCAAGAACGTTTCTTAGATGTTATTGAATAAGAAGGAAAAGATTGGTAGAGCTGTAATTATAAGAGTGACACGTAATAATCTGTCCGTGGATTAACGAAAGATTCACTGATTTCACGCCGTCTGTCCAGCAAAAATAGCTTTATTTTCTGAACGTCTTATCTAGATGAAGATATTATCACTATGGAAGTGGTGTTGGCACAGATGTGAGATTGCTCAATTGCGCTTAAGGAATTCGGAACTTTGTAAATACATATATGTAATGGATTTATCACTATCCACTTAAACTCAAAGTAAACAACATTTTTATGTTTGTTCTTAACTATTAGTATGTTTTTTATATCGAATTAAGTGTAGACCGAATCAGAGACGTTCTACGGAAAAGAACTGCTGGGTGCTCCAGGTCAAGAATACTTTTATTGTACGTAGGTGTCTTTTTATGTGATCGTAATGGAACAAGCACCAGACCCACTTAGTGGTAAGCGGTAGCCTCTGCATATAACAGTTGCAGTTCATCACAAATGTTGAGCTGCACTGCGCCCGTCACTCTAAGACTAAAGTTGTTAAGTCTTATTTGCCTTATAATTTCACCGGCACCCATACTTTCAGCGAAACTTAGAAATGTGAACATTACTGATTGGCGGTAGTAAAAGGTATGGAGGCAGTACTTCTCCGCACGAACTGGCACAAATAAAAAGCATAGTAAATGCCAAAAATTCAAGGTAAAATTTCTTATTAATGCAAGCATGCATTCACAATGGAGAATCTGTAACTATGATGTTACATACGACTAGCTTCCGACCACAGATTTACGTGTGTTGAAACGGGTTCTATCGCGCTCCCTCGGTAAGTAACCTAAGCTTAATAAATAATGTAATAATATGTACCATCCTTCATTAAAATTTGTTCAACTTTTTTGGAGCGGATTGGTAATAGACACATAATTTACACTTAATAATACATATATTTTATTGGAAAAGTTTTAATTCCTTCCAAAAGATAATTGCTTGCATTCTTGTAGAGTTCCGGAGTTTCTGTGGAATATGTATCTAAATAATAAAATAAGTTAATTTTATGTTTTTTTTTTTCATTACTAAGACGCCTGCCAAGCATGGGGATTATGGCAAATTCTCACAATGTGGGAGACCTTGTTCAACAGTTGTGATGTTCATTGAGTTTTAATTAATACGAATCATTAAAGCAAAAGTTGTGTTTTTACTACTCTGAAACGTAGAACCAATTTTGATGGAATTCAGCAAAACTGATATAGATTTACTGGATGTTCTTGAAGGAATGTATCCAAATTAGAAACAATATTACTATATAAATTGTTTACAATTTCTCAAAATAGACTATTTAACACTATGGAATGAATTATTTTTCCAATTAACCTATAAAGTTCTAAGTATTAAAAGATATTTTTTAAAACAGCTACACATAAGTTATTATTTTATCATATACGAACAGATATGAAAAAACTTCGGCACGTACTTGTTGCCCGTCCGTAAACAACATATTTTTTTTTCTCAATCCTGATAATAATTGTTCGAAGAGTTCACTTTCGAAGTGACTTCAATTAGGGAATTGCCTCTTTTACCTATTTGATCGGTTTATAATGACTAAGGAAGCTCCGCTATGAGCGTCTATAAATATACACATAAGAAAGTCTAGTTACGCAGAAACCTGTACTTAAGTAATTTAGCTGAAACTTGTTTATGTAAAAATATGAAATTGAAATGTCTAAAGTAGCGTAACGCAAAATGTTTCAACCATGTTGGCACTTTCTTATCTCGCGTTGAGATTTTTTCAATCCCATTGTACATTACAACACTTGTGTATTTTCACATTATCCACCTACGTAAGATCAAAGACGTTACATTTTTTTTACCACAGCGATAATTGCTTGTTATAATGTTATTTTCTTCTTTTGTTCTTACCATAAATATTATTTTGTTGTTTTCTAATAGCCTGCTTAACAAACACTTTTTAATGTAGATCAAAGGATTTATATAAGAACATTCATTTACCACTGAATATAAATTGAAAGAAAATTACTTACTTCCCTAATTCAAAATAAAAAAATAAAAAAATATTCAAAGAAAAAACCTTGTTTTTTGGATACGAACCAACAAGCTTGTCTAAATTCTCTACGGATGTGCTTTGTTCATACTTTGTTATTCAGCGCAAACTCTTTTTGGCTAGATTAGTTGAAAGTTGAGAGAAAGTACGAGAACAATATAATAGTAATTACTGTTGTGCGATATGATACAGAATTCGCACCATGTTTACACCATAATCCAAAAGAGTACATAAATGTAAATCTCATTTAATTTCATTGATCTTTTTGGGTCAATCAGATATATATGCCTATCTAGCTACAGTATGGAGCACAGGATGTCAATAACCAAAACAATATTTTTATTACCTAAATCACTCGACAGCACTATCCTTGAATAGTTTATTCTCCATTCTCACAGTCATATTTACACAGTTACAAGTTGTTCTAGAAAGCTTTCCTAGTTATAAGTTGTTAGCTCGTAATCCCAAATGCAACGTACATAGAGAATATAACTCTGCCGTACTTAGTATAAACTTGTGTGTATTTGGTTCAGTAAGTTTTTGTTAACATGCAGTTGGAGTGGAATGTTCCGCTAGCAGCAGATTACACTATGTAAGCTTCAGTTAGCTTAAATTGCATTCAAAGCGCGGATTAACATTAAAGTCAGGATAGAGGCACATGAGCGGTTTTCTATACGCGAAAACTTTTGGATTATTGCCAAAGTTTGGCTAGCAGTTTCTAAGTAGAGATCGTCTTGTTTTTTAACTGACTTCCAAAACAGAAGGTTCTCAATTCTAAGCGTATATTTTTTTACCCTTTTATTTATGTATGACCACGCACATTTTTTTACAGGATGAGTATATCTTCTTGATAATCCCATATAAAATTCATCAAAATTGGTTGAGAAGTTCATAAGTTATAGTCAATTAACTGAAAACACTGAATAGTATGAAAGAAATTGTAGAAGTCGGACCATGCTAATGTGAGGTCGGTGTTCTCTTCAATTCCCAGTGTCACTTGTAGGTGACAAAAGTTACATTTTTTTTTTCTAACACACGGCTGTTTTATTTTAATTTCTATCACTATTGTTACATAAAGTCAACTAGTGACTATTCATTTTATTTTTCTGACAATACCACACGTCATTTGTCTAATTCATTCAGTTATTTGTCGCGTTATTGAAGCAGTGCAAGTTTGTGTGATTTCTTGCGACATAACGTGGAATAATAATGCCCAGATTGTAAGTATTGTTTTATTTCTAACACCATGTAATAAATGAATGCATAAGCTGTCATATAAATGTATTTTACAATAGAAATAATTTATAACATTATTGCTACAACGCCAGAAATAAGCCATGGCACCTGTGGGTGACACTAGGCATTATAATAGCTCCTTTGTTCTGAATTTATTCTAAGTAATTATATTTACATTCGGTTTTTTCGTTATGTGATGCTGTAGTTTTTGGGATTGTTTTCTATTACAGATTACAGGTTGACTTTAGATGAGATTGCCGAAGAATTCCAGTCTGGAGAAGACCCAGGTGATATTATTTTATATACCTGGGAGCTGCTGTTATTTTAGAGTTTCATTCTAGACTACCACAAGGGTTGGGACCATACAACTTATACTTTGATATTTTTTTCACTGGTATGGTACTATTCTGGAAAACCGTTTGGAGAATTGCAATTTTCCAAATTCAAAGTAAATGAAAAACGAGCCCAGAGGTAGGTTATGTCATAAAGCTGCTGAAGAAATTATCGCAGCTAAATGGTATGACAATAGCATTGTCACCATTGCGGGTTGGTGGTGGTTTACCTTATTTGCTTTTGACAAGCTGCGTCTAAATGCAGATTGTCAAAATCACTACATTTTGATTAGTTAGCATGACTAATCAAAAACGATCAAGACGATCACTCACCAATCTCTTGCGCTCTACGAAGATGCAGACTTTGCCACAAGGCTTTAGAAAAATGGGTGCCAAGTGCAGTATCGGTTTTCATCTAAAGTGTTGGTGCAGTTTTCATAATAAATGAATAATGTATAAATATTTTTATAATAAGTGACGTTTTATTCCTACTGAAATAATAATCAAAATAGCATGTTCCCAGTTTCACCCGTAGGTGACCCCCTTGTAAATAAGGAGAGGGGTTAGTTATACTTTTTTAAATATGTTATTATGTCGTAACTATTTAATGTATTGAAGCTATTTTATATGAAGATATAGGAAAAGTATTACTAACTTGGATATGGGAATTGAAGAGTTAAATCAGCATGTTACCGACTTCCACAAGTTATATCCTACTTTTCCTTATTGAAGGCGCTTTCGTTTTAAAATTTTTTTGAAAAATATTTTATCTGTACAACATGTTTTTGTAACAAAGAAGCTAGTTTAACTCTAATTACCATATATATAAATAGCAAACACTAATATATTTGCTGAAAGAATAAATACGAGTAAGGATATCCCGTGAGCAAGCATATAATACAATACAAAAAAATTTTTGAAAGTGGTTCTACATATTGATTTTGATAGTATTTAAGTACATTGAGAGGTTTTTCGATGACAAAACGTTTATATGGGGGATAGTATAGACTTTGAGCATTGCTATTTATTTTTCAATTGATTGCACATCTTGTAATTGAATCGCTTGTTCATTAAAGCACTATTACGTGGGCGTTACATGTATCGACTTTCCCTTCCTTCCCAATTTAGTTTTATTAAACTGCCAGCACTACTAGTCACTGCCTTAGAGTTAGCTACGGGCATTTTTGAATTTTATTAGTTTCCAACGTTAGATACAACATTTAACGGCAACTCTTCTTGGGAATGCTCTCGTTGGTAGTATACCCGCTACCTCTTTGGTAATGGGCGCTCAAAAGGGCTCATTTTGCAGCAACATCAGCAGCATTGTGCACAACTCACATCGATATGGTTGGTGGCATGCTGGTCATTAGCGCATTCGTTCCATTAGTCGCTTGAACATCTAAAAGCAGGATATATGGTAGTTTCCCGGTTTATTTTTCGACGAGGACACACAAGGACTGTACAATTTTTCTTTTAAAATTTTTAATTGTCAAATGTAACTGTTTTCGTAGAATTTTCTAACTTATGTAATCAATTAGAAAAAAATATTTGGTCGTGAATGTAGGACTAATATATTAAGATCGAACGTTTTTTTGCGTGAAATGTGTGACGGTAAGTTACTGTCTCCGCACTTAAGTCGAGCCGCTACGAGTATCTCCCTAGCTGTCGCATCCCACTTAAAGGGGCGTTGAAGCTTTCAAGCTTGGGGCGGAATATAACTCAACACGACCTGTTCTAAATTATTTAGGTTTTGCATTTGATTTTTATTTAGTATTAGATCTATATATTACTTAAAGATTCGACAACATCAAAAAATTGTTACTTCATTTGTTTAATAAGGAGAATAATGAAAAAGAAAGACAAAAAAATTAAATCAAATTACTTACATTAAAATAATTGTTATATCCAGTTATTAAAACTCAAAGTCATACTTTGGTCAGAGAGATAGAAAAAATACAACATATTTTGCCAAGCTTTAGTGAGGTCAGCTTTTTGTCGGGGTTGCCATCTTTGATCTACGATTATGGAGTTTTGATATTAATAAAAATCTGTTTGTTTGTACTTGCTATCATCGTTGTCATCATATATACATATACATCTCATCGTTTCCGAAATACTGTTTGCTACTAGTTGCACTGGGTAGAAGTCAGTATCGATTTTAGCTGATGCCATAGGAAAACTCTTCCTATTCCTTATGAAATTTTATTCAAGTGCTCTCAGCCTACCTCTTATATACCGATACTAACATACTGCTACAATTGCACTTGTCTGACAATATGAATTGTTGGCACGTCTTAGAGGAATTATATTATCCTTCCTTGATATTTAGTGACTTAATGTATGTGTGATTTGACGAGCAGTGCTTGAAAATAGCACCGTGTATTACTTTTAATGAGATACTGTTACCAGTAACACTTCGTAGACGGCATTAAACATTTTTAATAGGTATCATAGGAATACTGATATTCTTTTTATTTCAATCGGTATACCATATTTTTTTTTTTTTTTGACCCGGGAAAATCATTTATGGATACCACCCGGCTCCGGGGGGAGCAGAGTGGTTATGTGGGAGTCCTCGCCGCGGGGGTAGTAAGTGAGGTTACCCACTAAAAACCCGGGATGAGCAGTCTGCCGCCTAGTCGGGGCGAGATGGGGTAGCGTTAGCATTCACCATCTCGCCCCGGGGGTTGGCCCGTCACCGGTGACGGGCCCCGGCCAATGGAGGGATGACCCAGCTCATTAGGGCCATCCCCCAGACGTGTGGGATCGTGCAAGCCAGTGGAAAATCCCCCGACTCTCCACCGATGATTCGCACAACACTAGGATAGAGCGAGAAGGCGCCCGAATCACCTTCTCCTTCCACCAGTTCGTCTACGCCGGAGCGGGTCTGAGAGGACGTCGTCCTCCCTCGCCCGCTCCGCGGCCTCTTTCTGCGCCATCACCTCTTCGAAGAAAGAGACCACCGCCTGCCACGATCCGTCGCTGCCGAGCATAGCGTTAACCACGATCGGCAGCGACAGATCTGCGCCTATGACCGCTGTGAGGGCGTGCCGCATGGGACTCCACGCGGCGCACTCCTCCAGCGTGTGGAGCGCCGTGTCTTCTGGCGCTCCACACTCGTGACAGGCGGGGTCGCCTCACGTCTTGCGATGTGATGCAGGTACCTTCCGAAACATCCGTGTCCGGAGAGCACCTGTACCAATCGGAAGGTGAGGGACCCGAATCGCCGCCCTACCCACCTCCGAAGGACCGGGCGAATGGCATCCACCGTCCTCTGTCCAGGGACTGGTGGAGCCAGGTCCTCCGTCCACCGCCGCAACAGGGCGGCCCGCGCCTGCCGTCGCATGCGCGTGACCTCCTCCCACGCTGAAGGCTCCCCGCGGGATCTCCTCGCCGCCACGAAGTATCAATCGGTATACCTGCCTCGGTATAGCTATATTTTGCACTTAGGCGATATTAAAATACTCCATAAAACTTTCACTTTAATCACTCGTAACTTCTTCTGGAAGAAAGTTTACAATGAGAAAAATTTACTGTTACTCGTAAACTCATCATAGCGCCGGCTACATTAACCAAATGCCTTCGTTAAATATTAACCAATCTTTTAGGTACGTAAAGGTTTTTATTGGCTACTTTAATTGCCTTTCCATGTAGGAGAAACCCACTTACTGGGATTTTTTAACCATACTGCCAAGTATATCTAATACAATTTCTGGGTATTATAACCATCTCCCTATGTAATTACAACCAAGACTCATGGTTATGTTTACCGGTTTGTTTGTGGAACTAATAAAAATATGGGTTATTTTACAGAATACTATTATACTAAAATTGCTATGCTTCACGGTTAAACTAACTAATCTATCTTTATAGATATAGAACTAACCAACCTCACTGGTTATTGCAACTGAACAAATGAAATGCGTGTCATGGTTCTCGAAGAAGGTCCCCAAATTAATATTAAACCTCAGGCTTTCAGAGGCACGTGAGGCACAGGATAATTTATGACAACCATATCATATAATGTTAGAGAAATGGAGGATGATTATTGATTCAACTTTTTCAGTTCAATCGTGCCTTCATAGAATTAGTTTTGGTACCCAAAGTGAATGGACACGATAAACCATCGATCGATATATTATACTATGACGAGCGAAAGTCATTTAAAGCCGGATAATCTCGTCAGCGCGATCTAGCTATCCCTCTTTTGAAGCTACCATCTATCTATATATTGGGAACTATAACATAGGCTACGCACATCATTATTATTTATAGGACAATAATGACGTACCTTCTATTACATTAAAGAAAGTAATTTGGTATTTTTCCAAGCAGACATGGTTAAAACAATACCTAATTGTATCGCGCCGCACCAGCAAGTGAACCTTGAGGCATTTAATATCTTAAGCCACAATTAATGTGTAAACTAAAAGCAAAGTAAGTATCTTCATATATTTCATCAGACTGCATTAATTCATGTATACTCTACGAGCGTAGTTTCAACATGCTTAGTAAACGAGCTGAATGAGAGTGATTGTTCCATCGTACATCAATGTTTAGTTAAAATCATAACAAATCTTCTGATTGCGCTATAATTCAGTGCACATCATTAAACAATTTTAATAAATGTGTTTACATTTCTATGGTGCAATATTATGAGTTTTATACCGGCTACTTCATTCTCATACATTCAGCTTCCATTAGCTTTGCAAACAAACTTTAAGACCAGATAATTAATCTATTGAATAAGTTTGAAAATATGTTACATAGAGACATTGTATTATATTGTACGGCAATCGCGAACGATGTCGCAGGTACAGCTAGTAATTAATAAACTTGTTATTTCTCTATACTAAATACCTACCTCCTGACATTTATAATTTCATGTCGCGGCGTGGAATGTTTTTTTTGTATGGTTTTTTATTATAATTATGTTGATGTTATGCGCTAAGTTATTAATTTAATACAATCGAATAATATTGATAGTGTGAGTTTTCATTCCAAAATTCTATTTATTGGAGGTCGGTTTTGTGAAAGCTCAGTCGAATATAACCAAAAGTAGATTCTTTTATGGTGGCCTAATTATAAAGGATCCGTAAACAAACGGCAAAACGAATCCTATTAATGACTGAAGTCTCATTAATAGGATTCGTTTTGCCGTTTATTCTCTGATTGTGATCTGCATGTCCTTTCATCCGTCCGTACGTCACGGGGCTCTAGCTCGTAAACTGAAAGATATTACAAACCTGAAATTTTGGTGTATAACGTTGATCCATAAAAGTGAGAGGCTTGACTCGCAGTAGTTAAACCTACCTATTGTTACCTCATGCATTGTAACTACCTGCCTACTTAAACTGTGTACTTTGAAGAAGGAAATTTTGTGGACTATTTAAAATTTTCTGGATTAAATAATCTATTGATTGAACTTTTATATACCATTTAAATATAATTTTGATTAGATACAAACCCAACTACTTACCTATATATGTTTACTTCGGTAATAATTTCAAGTTCAAGTCGGTAATAATTACTGCTTTTTGCCAGGCTCGTACCTACAAATATCTACTATGTCAATGTGTTATCGCAACAAACTTATATAATTAGTGCGAAAGTATGTAAGAGCTCAATCGGTCGGCTCGACCTATTTCGATAAAACATAAAATATAAATCATTAAAGTCCTGGATTAACACATAATACTTTTTACTGCCGCTACCTTCAGGTAATCAGTGTTTTAAAAGGCTAAGTAGCGATTTTCAGCATCGTCACGTGATTGAACATATTTTTATTATGTACATTCTGAAAAATATACATAATAATAATAAAACATCATACTAATACATATATATAAATTCTCGGATTTCGTCAGCGGCAGCGTTGAAAATCTTAAATTATTTTTTATTGCACATTTAAGTTTAAAATATGTCAGTACTACCCAACGTAGATTGTACAAATCTTGATAAATAGAAGTCAGTCCAAATATGGTATGCTTGTATCAGTTTTCGTCCAGATGGCCGACAATTTATATTGAAAACTGAAGATAACGTCTTCCTACCTAACGGATGTTCAATTAAATTTAATCTAATAATAAAACTTTTAAATAGGTTCATACCTCATATACAAATCTCTTTACGTTCGTTATTTACAAACAAGCTAGATAAGGTACCTACCTACAGAAAAGTGGTAAGTAAATTTAATACATAGGTATCATATACGTAATTAGAGTTAACTCTAGGTGTCAACTACATATTATAGGTATCTACTTATATTCATATAAGTAGGTAGGTAGAGGTACTAGCTAATCCGACAGACACCTAGTCCAGTTTTTGGCCTGGAGTTTGTATAGAATTCACATACCTACACATGTTTTATAGAAATTTCATCAGTTGATTGACCATTTTCATAGAAACCTTAGATTAATACAGTATGTGTGTGAAGGTATGTAAAAGAAACTTGCCGCTGTATAATTCTGAATAATCAACAAAATATAAATGCTTTTGGAACACTAAAATCGTATAACAAGGCGCGGCGTATGCGGCTGCGACACGTTGTGACTTGTGTTCAGACTCTTTGCGCTGCGTATCACTCCTCGAGCTAATGCCGCGTAGGTACCTATATAGTTTATTCTATGGCCGCATTAACAAATCTTATGATATCTTAAAATGCCATGAACTATTTTTTCTAATCTTTTGTATGACGATGGAGTATATCATTATTATCCAGTAGCCACTAACTTCTGGACTCTAATTTTATATTACTCACGCTATTAAAGAAAAACTAAATAAGTCGGGAAGCACATTGTATATTTTTCTAATCTTTTTTCAGCATGTTCCAATATACATAAAAATATCATTAAACTGATTTCCAGCCATTCTAATATTTTTTTGAAAGCGGTGTTTGAAATTTTTAGTTTACCTAAGTTCCAAGTCTCTAATATTTCTAATAAGTTAATAAACACAAGATAACAATGTCCTAAGTCATATACAATCAGAATTGTTAGTTCTAATTTTATATTCACGATTTTATGTAGTTTTTTTACAAATACCTAAATAATTCCAAATGCATCGGTCAAAATTTTCTAACTTTTTCAAAAAACCTTTGTAAACTTGTAACTAATAAACTGTGAAAAGTTGGTTGAATCTTATATTTTCATAAGTTACGATCGTACTGCTACTAGACTATTATTGTCAGGACGCAATTAATCACACTAATATATATATGTGAAAGTTTGTGAGTAACTGAGGGGGGGTGTGAGTGACTCCTTCAAGCTGAACAGCTTAGCTGATTCGGATTAAACTTAGGATAAAAATATATAAGTCTTTTAACAACACAGACAACACTTTTCATTACTATCATCATCACTTTTCTACGCGGAGAAAATGGTAGATAGCTATATTATTTAGAAAAGTATAATTATGTGCTATTTTGGATTTAAGTTAATGTTTTCGTAAAAATGAAGTACATGCAACCTTATTGAAAGTTATATTTCAAGTACTGTCTGGGTGATTTAACTTATATATATAAAATAAATAATCTACTTATCAACTAAACAAATGGAAGATAGCTATACTATTTAGAAATGTATAATTATGTGCTATTTAGGATTTAAGTTATTGTTTGCGTAAAAATGAAGTACATGCAACCTTTCTTGACGAAAGGTATATTTCAAGTACTTCCTGGGTGATTTGACTTATATACATAAAATAAATAATCTACTTATCAACTAAATAAATGGAAAATAGCTATATTATTTCGAAAACTATAATTATGTGCTATTTAGGATTTAAATTAATGTTTGCGTAAAAATGAAGTACATGCAACCTTTCTTGACGAAAGTATATTTCAAGTACTGTCTGGGTGATTTAACTTAAATATATAAAATAAATATACTAAATATACCGTGCTTTGGGAGATAAACTGTTCCTTATTGTTTTCGTAGCTAGAGTCGCTTATTTATTGGAATGGAATCCTTCTGGTCTTTTTTATTCTGTATCTGTAGTATATACAAAAATAACTCAATAATCATCTAATATGCAATTACTTGGTACGTTAGTGTGGATAAAACATTAACGGAATAAAATAAGATTGATTATTTAGTTGAGATATACAATTGAGTAATCAAGAGCTTCATCGCTGTGCTTAAAACATTTTTTTATTCAAATGCAATTGATAGTAAATTTCCTCAACTCATGTAAAATTCATAGGACAGCGCGAGGATATACCCAAATTCATAAAAACTGCAAACTCAGTATAAACGCTGCCACCAGATTTACACAGCGTTGGATATACGACCAAATATTCCACGCTTTTCCAAGTCACTTAGGTACATACATTGTGCATAGCAGGTATACTCGTATATACGAGTATACCTATATGCGTCGAGGTATAATACATAATGCCTTATAAATAGAAGATAAAATACTTATTTCTGTGTTGTGTTGTATGTACCATCAGTTTTATTTTTAGAAGTTTTATTTCTATCTTTAAAAAAATAGTAATTCATTATGCCATGTTACTCATATATTGAAACATTATGCATCCATTTTTAAATTAGTGATGGCCAAGTGGACATTCTGTGGACTGCGTATAGGGAATCAATTCTACGAATCCTGCTGCGGGCTTGAGCTTCAACACATTGTGGAAGGGTATTATGCGAAGCCTTGCCTGGCTGCACTACCACCAAGCACTTTACGGTATGTTTCCACGGCTATGCTTTAACAATATCGCTGAATTTGCGTTCTCTTTCCAAAAAACTTTCTGAAACTTTTGTGATGTAGACTGGTTTAGAACACACGTTAATCACATTTTAACGTATCCAGTCCCTAGAAAAAACAAAATTAAAAATTCAATGAAAATGTTTCCACAAAAATATTAAATTCCTATTATTATTATTATTCAAAAACAAAACCATATGAAACTAAGCTGTAAATGGATCGAGAAAAGCAGCGAATTACGAAAACATTGAAGATAAAGTGTACAAGTTAAAGTCTTAAGAACACATTATTTTAAGTTATTGGTTTCCATTAAACACACTAAAAAATTTAAGAAAATATACTTTTTTGTATGTTGCAAAATACCACTTACAAATATGTGAGACGCTACGAATAAATATGTGAGACTAAAACAAGATCGTACTCGTAATAACGAATTTTTTGTTTTGGTGTAGTATATCAAGGAAACACTTTGAAATAAAATTTTGGAAGCATCAAATCGGAATATACAAGTCGAATCTAAGAGGTTGTTAGCATTTTTCCAATAACGCTGTATACTCGTTACTCTGTTATTATTTATATTTTTATAGTAAATGTTTTGGTCATTTTAAAACCAAAAACGCTACAAGCAGAAATAATACATTTAAACATCCTAACGCAGTTGCACCCTTCAAGCTTATCTCTCTTATATACGGATAGACCAACATGTTTTACCATATTCAAAGCAGTGCAGCTAAGCTAATATTCCATTTCCCAAGATCCTGTCGATAACAAATGGTAAATCCTGCCTCGATATTATAAACAACATATAAGTACCACCAATTCTCTAACTAATAACGTTACAATATTCCACGGTTACATATGCGTAAGTACAGTCTATTAGTAGATACATCAACGCTTTGTCTGAGACTTACGCTACTTAATTATCATAATATGACAGGGAATTGGTGTGTGGATACTGGAATGATGCTGTGTGCGTAAGCTCGCCTTTGTTAAGCATTCCATTCTCTCATAAATGTCATAATGGTGGCACGTTTGCTCTTATTAACACGAGAGTTGGGTTTCCAACCTCATTACTGTTCTATGGCATCCGTTGACAGTAATAAGGTAAATAATAGTAGATTATGATACAACTGAGCTAAGTTGCTCATTATACACGAGGCTGTGTGTTGCAGCCCGAGCAGTAGGCGAGGGCGTAAATCAGCCGAGTGTATAATGAGCAAGTTGCTCACGAGTTTCATACGCACTTTTTCAACATCCTTGCGAGGAACAATATATATATATTCCACAAATGCGATACAGACAACATACAAAAATATGGAACATAGCGCGCAACTTTTTTTTTTTCGCCCGGCTAATGCATGATTGTTGATTACATATAAACCTCTTTGATGTTACAAATCTGTTGTACCCGGTTGAATTGAAAAGGCTCTGTTTACTCGCAAATAATTTGCAGTTAGTTACTAACTTAATTTTGTAGGGATAAATTACCCGATTAAATTGAAAATGCCCTGTTTACTCGCATATAATTTGCAGTTAGGTACTAACTTAACTTTGTAGGGATAATTCTAGTACGCACTAGTGTAAAATATTATTATGCACGAGGGTGTTATAGTTCGGTTTATGACCCTAAGAACGATATAATAAAGCTCTCTTTACGAGCAAGGCTGTTGAAAAGAGAGTTGAGATGATCATTTGTCATATTATCATAATACACGATGGCACGGTTCATTGAAAATTGTCGTCTAACTATTTCTAGCCACCTTTAAGTAGTAAATCTATCACCAAGCAACAGACAGAGTGTTTTAGTAGCTGTCTTTGAGAGCCAGTTCTGGATCACAGTCAAATTTAACTATGCAAAATAAATAATTGAGATGAGCTTACATTGAGTAAAGCGATCTATTTACGGTCGCTTTGAGAACGTCGATGGATATAAATAACAATGCAAGTAATGGCAAGTAACCTATCTAACGCATATATGTTTCAGTAAATAACATACGGTGTTTCGATGATATACATATGGTTAATAATGTAACGACCCCACAAATTTGATAGTGTGTATGTTTCAAACATTCAAAACTTATAACCAATCCAAAGTATGCATGTAACAAAAGTTTTAATAAAACCTCACAATGCATTTATGCTAAAATAACCGACCATAAAGCTTTAACCGAATGTTATTTTTTATGGAAAGAACTAAAACGAAAAACTCACAAGCTGCTTCTAAAACTCAATGAGATAATACCCACTTGTTCCGGTGAGCCGCAACATTTTTGGACAAAACTGCAAGCGAGCATACAAAGTACTCGGCAAAACGCTAAAGATACTCATAATAACTTCCAGAACGTTAGCGGTTGGGGAAACTATTGTGTAGTGTTTATATATATATATGTATTATAACGATAGCTGTGAAATGATAGAGCTAATTTACATCATGGCAGATGCGAAACCGATAAAAAAGATTGTCCCATATAAAATTGCTTGAAAGGCTCCAAAACACAAACTTGATTTGATAATTGCGAAAATTTTGTTTCAGATCACAAGTTTTAACCTTATTCCAAATGAGAAAAAAAAATGTTTTACGAAACATCAGCAGGCGGTAACAAAAAAATTACAATGTAAGAATGTTTATATTTTTTTATCAATTCAATTTTTCTTACACAACTGGCTAAACGTTTTGGTGACTTCTGGTATGTTTGTAAGTTTTTTATTCCACCATAACTACTAAATTGCTTTACCGATATTAATGTATGAGGTATGATTAATTTTTTTTTGATAGCGCAAGAGACACTAGGTACATAAAAAAATGATGGTAAAAGCTGGTGGATTTTATGTTAAATAATTTACAGTCGAGTTTTTTATTGTTTTGATTAATTTATACGTTACAAAATTACAAATATACGATTTGATGATTAAAGAACGATAGGAAAGATTTGAGTTATGACGTCATGTCATGTTAGTTCAATTGGTTAGAGCATACCCCGGCTAAAGGGGTGGATGGACGCGGGTTCGAATCCCACACATGACTTACATTTTTCTATCGTATTTTTGTAATTTTGTAATGTAATCCGCATAGCAGGTGTTATTGCAAACATAACAATACTAAAAATCATGTATACTTGTTTAATTATGTTATATCTACAACGTTATATATTATATATATTTTGGGGCAGATTATTTTATTATAACTTTTAGAGAATGTGTAACTGCCATGATTCACAGACTATCTAGATCTTATAATTGTAGTAAAATAAAATTAGTAAATGGTTTGTAAAAACGCCATCGCGTGTTCATAATTGTGGCTATATATCATATATTATGGTTTTATATTTATGTAGCTTATTTGTACTGTAAGACATCAATTTATATTATGTACTTGTTTATGTATTCGAGACATGCACCACCCTCCCTGCTCAAAAAATTATTCTCTGTCCATCCAAAGGTTGTCTGGAAGAGATCGCCTTTAGCGATAAGACCGCCCTTTGTACCTTACTATTGTTATTGTTTCTTTGTAATTTCCTGTTCTTTGGTGTCAATAAAGAGTTATCGTATCGTGCCATCGAGCTGCAGCTATGTGAATATTCCAAATTACGTCCCACATTGCAAATCCATTAACCAGCCTATTAATTAAACATCATGTTTGAAATCAATTCAGTACATACATCAAACAACTTTTGTCGCGACAAATAGGTGCGTATAATTCATCACTCCACCAGACGCGTATCGACAGATTTTGCCAACAATCGTGCTGGTCGGTAAACACGCCAATACTGATAACAGATTTCATTGAAAAGAGCCGAACCGTTTCTGAATATAGATTTTCGTTCTGGTGTAATAAACATTTCGTTCGGCTCATTTGAAGTATATTAAGTGGAAAGCAACCTGATGGTGCGTCCAGCCGTCCATGGCATCGATGCGAAATCAGAGATTTTATCGCTTCGTTTACCCATGAATCGCTCGCAATCAAATCGTATAGGAGCTTTTTTACGATTTTCTTAGAAGCACTGGTATTATTTCAGCTATTTCAATCTGTCAGAAAACAGAAGGAGCTTGAAATAGCTCCGCTGTTTGAGTTTGACTATATGATAGTTTCCATACGTTTCATATTCTATATGTACTTGCCGATGACAATAGATTTTAGATGTCAGTTTCTAAAGAGAATGAAGCCCACTGCTGTCTGCATAGTAATGAAAATGTTTTCTATACCTACAGTTGCAAATAGTAGAAAAGACAGGTACGTTTCCGCAACTATTATAATTGCGTAAGTGCGTTTGTTGGTGTGTCCTTCTTTCACTCTGCAACGGTCAACGATATTTTTGGCAAGATTTTGTTTAAAAGCTGGAAAGTTACTTAGGCTACTTTTTATCCTGAAATATTTGCAGTTCCTGTAGAACAAGAAAATTGTACACACACATAATAAAACAATTTTGCATATATTGAAATGAAAACTTTTATACATTGACCGTCAATGCAACTTGATCGAAACGTCGAGGTTAGTCAAAATATTATTATTTTGACGTTAATTCGTGCGGGTCTATACCCGCCTTCTGAGGAACTTATTTCTGAAACTGCGATCCCAAATAGACCTGCCAAGCTTGGGGATTATGGCAAACACCCCTTTAATAGTGGAGGCTATGTTCAGCAGTGGACAACCCAGCTAATACAGTATTACCCATACAGAGACACATTTGCAATTAGTTGGAAACATTTCTATATATATTATAATAATAATAATAATAATAATTTATTTATTGAATCCATTATAAAAGTAATAAATAATAAAATCATGCATGCTTCAAATTCATTCACCAGTAATGATGATTAGCGTCGTGCTAATAAAGTTACCAATTGTAATAACTACTTTCAATATTATTATTATTTTTTTATATAGCATTGCCATAACGCCTTCATTGACGAATTACATTACAAAATTATACATTTAAAAATACATTACATTACAAGATTACAAATTAATACATTTCATTACTTACTTTAAATATTATCATAACAGATTGAATTATTTACATTAAAATTATTAGTTCACTAGCTCTCACGGTAGGATACCCTGTGTCTGTGAGAGCTAGTACTTCCAGATGACTCATATTTTATATATAGCAGGACTATGCGTGCTGTAGTTTTTGAATAAGATTGAGTACGTTATTACGGTTGTGTGTGAGTTTAATATAGAACAGAGTGCAGTATAAAATAGAGGTGAGTGAATTATGTGATATCTGCAAAAAATATTTAGATTTGTGTTCGTAGTAGTTGTTCGGTTGTGATATAGTCTAAGGAATACAAGTATTCCTCTATTTTAGTTCTGCATATTTTTTTAGAATCGTTAAGTATATTAAGAGTTTTATTTAACTGTTTATATAAAAAGAGCCCTAGATAATTATTGCATTTTTTTCCTTTCACTGTATTTTTTTTAACTGAGTCCCATTTTACACGTCTGGTTTTAATTTTGTGAGCCTGGATAATTTTGGATTTTTTGTGGAATCTCAATGCGCTTGCCAGAACAAAAAGTTGTCTTACTCTAAGTTGCTTAGTCTCCTTGTATAGATCGTTTGTTCGGTATCTAAATGGTTTTTTGAAGGCCACTTTGAGAATTGCTCTCTGTGCTCTTTCTACTTTCATCATGTGTGTACTGCAAGCAGCACCCCATGTTGTTATACAGTAGTTAATCAAAGATTTGCACAAAGCTGAGTAAACTAATTCAACAATTTTAGTTTCTGCTAAATATCTTAATCTTTTAAAAATATACAGTAATTTTCTTAACCGATTGCTGAGAGTATCTATCTGCTTAGTCCAGGACAAGAGTTCGTCTATGTATATTCCCAAGTATTTAATATCTCTGACCTGTTCCAGCATTGGACAATTGTCTGCGCATTGGTTTTTAGCGTCTAAGCCACAGGAATGTAATTTGATGTTTAATGGTTGCGTTGGCCTTGTACGGATAGACATGTGAAATGCAATAAATTTCGTTTTGCCAGCATTGAGTGTAAGAAGGTTAGTTTGTAACCAATTCACTATCCGACGAAGTCCATCATTTGCTACCTTGGACACATCTTCCCAAGTTTTGGCATGGAATATAATAGCTGTGTCATCAGCGAAGGCAAACTGTTTTGCGTGGTGTATATTTAGCTCACAGAGATCGTTAAGATATGCTACAAAAAGGGATGGACCGAGCACACTGCCCTGTGGGATTCCAAACTGCACGGTGCGAAAGTCACTGAAGCAATCTGCAACACTCAAACGCTGTCTTCGACCTGAAAGGTATGACTGAAACCACTCGAGCGCTATTCCTCGTACCCCGAGTCTTTCCAGCTTCTTTAAAAGTATAGGGCGTGAGACTGTGTCGAAAGCTTTTGCTAGGTCAAGGAAGACGCCAATGCATCTCTGTCCTGAATCAAGTTTTTCAGAAACATAGTCAACCAGAGAAGCGACGGCGTCCTCAGTTGACCTGTTAGTACGGAAGCCGAATTGATTTACAGACAGGATATTTTGTCTTTCCAAATGGCTCATGAAGCTTTTATTCACAACTTTTTCCAGTATCTTTGAGAATGAAGTCAGCAATGATATAGGACGATAGTTTGCAGGCTGCTCGGTATCCCCCGTCTTATAAATGGGGCATACGTTTGCATCTTTAAAAGATTCTGGGAAAATGCCTGTACTCAAGCTTAAGTTGCATACGAATGCAAGGGGGGCAGCTATGATATGTTTAATAGATTTTAATATTTTATTTGAGATTTTGTCGCAACCTGGGGCTGAGTTTGTTTTAAGTGTCGAAATTATTTTTGATATTTGTAAATGATCTGTAGGGGCTAAAAAAAGAGAATTTACAGTGGTAGTGTGGATAGAAACAGAGTTAGCTAATTCCTGTTCGGAGGCATTAAGGCGGCTCAGTATCTCGTTTGCTAGTGTTTCTCCTACGGAAGTATAGTAAGCATTTGCGTCATTCAGAGATTTTACTGGATCAGCTTTGATTTTTAGTAAGTCACAATTTTTAATCCGAGAAGACCTAATGCTGCAGACATCCTTTATTGAATTCCATAGTTTTTTACTGTCTCCTATGTTTGTTTTTATTTGATTAATATCGTGTTCATTTTTAAGGCGTTGTAAAATATTATTGCAGAAGTTTCTGTACCTCCTATACCTATCCACTAAGTTTTTGTCTTTTGGTTTCTTTTTACACTTTAATTGAAGTAAATCCCTCGTCTTCATACATTTAATTAATCCAGGTGTGATCCATTCTTTTCTTATATGTTTAGAATTTTTGAAAATTTTGACAGTTTTGTGTTTTTCGACAGCATTGTTTATAACATTAACAATGTCCCTGGCTGCCTCATTTGGATCGGTATGAGTATAAAACATTGACCAATCTATATTCTCTACCTCATAAGTAAATTTAGGGTAATCAATTTTAACTATTTGTTTGTAGTTTTTATATACCTCTTCTGATTTCCCTTCGACACTAACCAGTATTGCGTCATGATCAGTTACTCCGTTGTAACAAACTACGACTGCAGCTGCGAAACGACTTTTAATAAAAACGTGGTCCAAACAGTTGAGTTCTCTCGTAGGGATCAAATGGCCAGGGGTATAACCTTGAACAGCAAGAAGTTCCAGATATGAGTCTGCACGTAAGTCCGTAGACATTGATTTTATGTCTATGTTCATATCTCCCAGAACAATGGAAGTTTGACATTTCATACTATCTAGTACTTCTTCTAGCGTGGTGAGAAAGTTTTCTATATTATAGAACGAAGGGGATCTGTATATAGCCAAAATTGAGAATTCACTCCCAATGCTAATCAAAAGCCCAGACCCTTCAATAAGACGTGGTTCTATTATATGTAATTCAAGACCATTTTTCGACAATACTACTATACCGTCGTTCTGATTTATGTACCTTTTGGAATACGCACAAACATAATTTTCCAATGAAATACCGGAAAAGTGCTCATTCAACCAGCATTCCGTTAAAATAATTAAATCTGGTGAAAAGTTAAGCCGAGCAAGAAAGACAACAAATTCATTAAAGTTCTTGCGGATGCTGCGAATATTTTGTGATACTATTGTGAGATGTCGTTTGTTTTCTTCTAAACCTAGGTATAACTCACACATTTCAGGCACCCATGTTCTGTTCGTAATGACTAGTTCAGTATCATCTAAATCTTGCGCTATAAATTGCTTACTATCCATAACATAAACTAGACAAAGATTTAACCATGCGAGCGTCGATGCATTGGCAAAAATTCTGCGAAGAACTATGTAACAATGTAGGTAGCCATAGTGTCGCGGTAAGTCGCATAAAATGCTTAGTTGTATTTGTATACTGGACGAGATTCCGGGAGCTATCTTTAAACACCAGTTTGTGTTTTGCATGATGTGCGTTGGACGTGTCCAACTGCAATTTGTGAGCTAAAACAGTTATATGGGTATTATTTACCAATGGCATGAGACCAGCTACTAATAATATATAGTTTTGTGGCTGTGTTTTAAGCACACATTTTTCCTGTGTTATTAATGGTTGAAAATCAGTGAAATGACCTACAATGTTGTTTAGCGATGTAATGTTGTTACAGTGAGTGTTTTTGTTACGTGTGTGAATATTATTATTATAACTAGGCATTGGGTGTCTTTAAAGTTAATTCGAGATAAAAACGTACTTTCGTTGTTTGTTTCTCCTTCAAGTCCAGTAGGTTCTTAAAAGTAGAAGACGAAAGCTTTCTAAAAGTTTGAAACTACAAACCTTATCTGTTCGCCCATTTATTTTCGATTCCGTGCAAGTTGCTTATCTTCACAAATGGAAAACAGTTCAAACTACTTGAAATGACCATAAAGAGTTTTTTTTTTTTTTAATGTTATTGTCACGGAACAAGCGCGAGGCCCACCTGATGTTAAGCGGTAACCTCTGCCTATAACAGATGCATTTCATCACAAGTGACGAACTGCACTGCGCCCATCACCTTGAGACAGTTGTTAAGTCTCATTTTGCCTGTTATTTCACTGGCTCTCAAGGACTGCTGCCGGAACACACCGTTAGGTGCTTGGCGACAGATTTTCTACTTGAGGGTGGTCGCTAGCCAGGCGGGCATTCGCAAAATGCCCTTCCACCATGCGGTGAAGCTCAAGCTCTGGGCGGGATTCGAACCATGGACCTGCTGCGCGGCAGTCCATAGCCAATGCCACTGAGCCATCACTGCTTCTTACCTTCTTATCTTACTGAGATAAATACGAAAACGTAATATGGTGCCCTTATATGAGTTTAGAGAGATTTTATTTTCTCATAAGAAATATATTCACTTACATGAGAAATATCTATAATATATTAGTGCAAAACACTGTTGCCGTACAAAACAGATACACATTTCGCAAATAGTAAATTTTTGGAGGGTAGTTATACTAAAAACAGTCAGTCGCACTATACTGCTTAGGACGGTGTTGGCGTGACCGCCACTGGCCGGCATCCAGCGACCGGTTTCAGAATAGCGCACACACATAAAACGTATTTACATGGAATAAACGTATCTGATTTATATGATTGTTTGTTCTGTTGTTCAGAGGCAGATTATTTTGAACATCGCATTTTCGTGCCTATGTTAAATGATAATAAAAAGTCGGCAAGAACGTCTTCATTACAATTTTAATCATCACACACATAAACACTATTTACTGCGAATAAAGGGATTACGCACCTAGAGCACAGATTAAATAGAAATTACGGCGTAATTGAGAGTAACGAGGAGACATAAGAAACATCACACAATGAGCATAAATACTCGTTGCAATAATAACAAATATTTTAAGAAAACATCAAATTTATCAAACATATAAACAAACGTGTGAATGTCTCTAGCTTACTCAATCGAAATTTCTTAATTCTGAATATGCCAATATTTAGAGCATATTTTGTGCAATTATGAATACCAACTCAAAATTTAGGTGCCAAATAAACTTCGATGCTACGCGTGATTATTAGTGTGTTAGCTGACGTTTTGGTCTCCAGCTGACACATGCTGTATATACGAAACGGCTGAAGATGTGGTTATATACTATAGCCAGGGATTTAGAGCATAATTTGTGCCAGTGGCACAAAAAAATTGGAACGTCCAACTTGAAAGCTGTAGTAGTTATGACTCGATTTTAACGTGTAAGCTGGATACCACGTGTCTACAGCTACTCATCTGTATCTTCTGAACGAATGGACCTACGACTTTGTTTAATATGTCAAAATTTAGAGCCAAATTTGTGCCAAAGGCACTAAAATTTTCAAGTCTCTGGCTATTAAGGTTTTGGAGATACAAGCTCAAATCAACGTGTAAGCTGGGGACACATGTCCCCAGCTAGCACATGCTGGACAGCTCAAACGGGAAAGCCTAGATTACTGTTTAATGGCTTAAAATGTAGGGTAGAATTTGTGCCATCGGCACCAAAATTTTCAAATCATTGGGCCTCATAGTTATTGTGTAATAAGCAAAAACATTTCTTCCCGCCAAAATATTCAAATATTTGGACAAAAACATTTATAAGTGCGGCGTTGCCGTCCCGATGACTGTAGCTGCAATCTATCTTGAACCTTATTTCTATTACGTTTGAACTTACTTTTTGCTTTCACGTTATGAATAGGTGGAAGAAGTTAGAAAAAACCAGTTCGAGCATAGACTAAGAGCAGATGGTTATTGTGTAGTTGGACGAATGATTGTGTAGTTTGACAACCATTTTATGCCAATATGTACAAAATATATTGGTAAGTATTTTTCTCGCAGAATGTTGACCTATATACGAGATCTTTATTACATCCTCTTTGACCGATATATTGCACTCTAATCGAAACTACATCTGTAAGTGATAAATGGTTAAGAAAATACTGTTATTTTATAATTGGAAAAAAAATAATGGTACGTAATTCTGTTCACAAACTAAAATGAAGTAATATATAAAAGTTCTTATTTTGTTTTGCATAAGTCCAAATTGTACAAATTATATAATAGCATTTACGAATTATAATCTAAACAGACAGTAGCGCTGCAATCGCAACAAAAATAACAAGCCACATTTGAAATGCTTGTATGTGTATCACGCACACTGTATGCGAAGCTACTTGTTTTTATAAGCGGGGTGCATCACTGATGGTAAAGACGTGCTTAGTGATACCGGATTTTAAAAGCTTTCTCATAAATGTAGGTGAAATATGTTGATGTTGGGGTACCATAGAATTATTTTAAATGGATTTAAATATCTTCTTTACATAGGAGTTTATGCAATGAATTAGGAGTACAGGTGGGTAGTTCTGGATTTTTTTTCGTGTTGTTCACACAAGAACTGGCGTTACTGAGTGTTATTACTGTTATTAGGTATATATGTAATGAGAAAATATAACCAAATGATAAAATAAATAATATATAATAAAATAAAAAATATACGATAGGAAAAATTTAAGTCATGTGCGGGATTCGAACCCGCGTCCATACACCTCTTGAGCCGGGGTATGCTCTAACCAATTGAGCTAACATGACATGCTGTCATAACTCAAATCTTTCCTATCGTTCTTTAACCATCGTATTGGGATGTTTTTTTTTTTTCAATTATAAAATAACAGTATTTTCTTAACCATTTATCACTTACAGATGTAGTTTCGATTAGAGTGCAATATATCGGTCAAAGAGGATGTAATAAAGATCTCGTATATAGGTCAACATTCTGCGAGAAAAAATACTTACCAATATATTTTGCAATCCGCATAGCAGGCGTTATTGCAAACCTAAAAATATATAATACGATTATGATCTCTGATTCAATATTATTTTTTTTTATTCCTGATAGGTTAACCTTTGACCACTATCTCACCTGATGGTAAGTGATGATGTGGTCGAAGATAAACACGTTCACAGAATAAAAAAAAAAGTTTAAAAGTACTCGATACTGGAGTACCTCGAAATATTTGTTCCAATGTCGATACCGCAACGATGCTTTGAAACGCAACGGTATCGATACTTTTATTTTAATTCCAAATCCCTACAAACCACAATATAGAGATTATTATGTATAGTTTTAACATAATCATAGACGTTTTATGTAGGTGGGTAGTTGGCATAGAACATATAATAATACTACGTATGTACAACCGACGTACCTACTTATGTAAGTATGCAGCGCACATAGCGAATATTTAGCTTACCTTTTTGACTACGTCAAACTGGCCGAACTAAGCTGAGTAGTTGGTAACTTATCTTTACATTCTCTAGTAATAGGTACTAAAGTATTACACGCTAATACTTTTAAGTCAAAAGCTTTCTACGCGTTTAGGTGTGTGATAAACTGATAATATCTCTTTCCAGTTATAAAATTACAGTGCCTACCTAATAGGTATGTGATCATCACGTTCTGTACATGCGTGGATTAGTTTCCAGTGCATTATCTCGTTCATCGAGGGTCGTATACAGATCTTATATATAGGATTAGGTATATAAGTTAACATTCTGAGAGAAAAAATACCAGTACATTTGGTACTTACTCACTCCTAGTCTATACACCTACTGTTTTTTTGTAACTTCTTCCACCTATTCATAACGTGAAAGCAAAAAGTAAGTTCAAACTCAATAGGAATAAGGTTCAAGATAGATTGCAGCTACAGGCAACGGGACGGCGACGCCGCGCTCTGAAATGTTTTTGTCCAAATATTTAAATTTTTTGGCGGGAAGAAATGTTTTTGCTTGTTACACAAAAACTATGGGGCCTATTGTATTGAAAATTTTGGTGCCGATGGCACAAATTCTACCCTACATTTTAAGCCATTAAACAGTAATCTAGGCTTTCCCGTTTGAGCTGTCCAGCATGTGCTAGCTGGGGACATGTGTCCCCAGCTTACACGTTGATTTGAGCTTGTATCTCCAAAACCTTAATAGCCAGAGACTTGAAAATTTTAGTGCCTTTGGCACAAATTTGGCTCTAAATTTTGACATATTAAACAAAGTCGTAGGTCCATTCGTTCAGAAGATACAGATGAGTAGCTGTAGACACGTGGTCTCCAGCTTACACGTTAAAATCAAGTCATAACTACTACAGCTTTCAAGTATGACGTTCAAATTTTTTTGTGCCATTGGCACAAATTATGCTCTAAATCCCTGGCTATAGTATATAACCACATCTTCAGCCGTTTCGTATATACAGTATGTGTCAGCTGGAGACCATAACGTCAGCTAACACACTAATAATCACACGTAGCGTCGAAGTTTATTTGGCACCTAAATTTTGAGTTGGTATTCATAATTGCACAAAATATGCTCTAAATATTGGCATATTCAGAATTAAGAAATTTCGATTGAGTAAGCTGGAGACATTCACACTAAACAAACTGTCAACGTTTTGGCTTCCATTGTGAGATAGCGTGCCGGATTCTTGGTAATATAGGCAGGTACTCTGCATCCGTTGTAGATACCTATATCAGAGAACAATTAATTAATTTAGATTCATTATGGTATCAGGTTACAGACATTGCGGAGAAGTCGGCAATAATCCCTTATGTGTGCTTATTGTTCTGGAACATTCTAGCAACACTCCACATAAAATAATATTACAATGTTCAAAATAATGCTACTATAATTATGTAGGATAAATAAATTCTTTGAATAGTTATTTAAGATGAAACAAAATAAAACGGAGCTTAACACCTCAAACAACTTTGAAAATTATTTAAAGGTGTCTGTTAAATCGCAGAAAAGTTTTAACGCACCTGAGACTCGCGAAGTAAAATTGAATATGTGCGACTATGAAAGTAGTGCTCAAAAATTGTGAAACGTGAAACTTTACGGACTGTACACATCGTCATCATCCTGTTTAGACCCTGTTAATTCATAACGACGGCAATGAGGGACGGATCAAATGCTATAAAATTAAATATTCACGATCGTGCGGTCGAAGTGTGAAAACCTCCTAATGATGGTTCATGTAGAATCGGAACGCGTCGAAATTTCTTTCGATTTGGTTTCGTGGCATTTATGATGTCACGTTTGGAGGAAAATATGGTGAAATTTGAACAAGATATATTGCTTTGTTAATGATTAACAAATAATGATCACGTGTGTCTTCTAAACATCCTCTGATATAAATATACCAACTCGTGCTATTTAGCTGATAGGTTAGCCTTTGATCTTACCTGATGGTAAGTGATGTGGAAGATGTTGTTTAGGCTAACCTAAAAGTACTTGCTCATACACAACACGTATTTTTGGGATCTAGAGAGTTGCACAGCATGTAAAGTTTTCATAACCGCCTAACAAAAATATGTCTATATAATTATAAATAAGGCAAACAAGTGAACACGGATAATAGTCTTAAAAAGCTGATATATTGTTTAATATGATACACAAGCATTTGACAGTAGTCTCAGTAAAACGTTTGTGTGACTGGCTCACAACACCGTCCTAAGCAGTATAGTGCGACTGACTGTTTTTAGTATAACTACCCTCCAAAAATTTACTATTTGCAAAATGTGTATCTGTTTTGTACGGCAACAGTGTTTTGCACTAATATATTATAGATATTTCTCATGTAAGTGAATATATTTCTTATGAGAAAATAAAATCTCTCTAAACTCATATAAGGGCACCATATTACGTTTTCGTATTTATCTCAGTAAGATAAGAAGGTAAGAAGCAGTGATGGCTCAGTGGCATTGGCTATGGACTGCCGCGCAGCAGGTCCATGGTTCGAATCCCGCCCAGAGCTTGAGCTTCACCGCATGGTGGAAGGGCATTTTGCGAATGCCCGCCTGGCTAGCGACCACCCTCAAGTAGAAAATCTGTCGCCAAGCACCTAACGGTGTGTTCCGGCAGCAGTCCTTGAGAGCCAGTGAAATAACAGGCAAAATGAGACTTAACAACTGTCTCAAGGTGATGGGCGCAGTGCAGTTCGTCACTTGTGATGAAATGCATCTGTTATAGGCAGAGGATACCGCTTAACATCAGGTGGGCCTCGCGCTTGTTCCGTGACAATAACATAAAAAAAAAATAAAAAACTCTTTATGGTCATTTCAAGTAGTTTGAACTGTTTTCCATTTGTGAAGATAAGCAACTTGCACGGAATCGAAAACAAATGGGCGAACAGATAAGGTTTGTAGTTTCAAACTTTTAGAAAGCTTTCGTCGTCTACTTTTAAGAACCTACTGGACTTGAAGGAGAAACAAACAACGAAAGTACGTTTTTATCTCGAATTAACTTTAAAGACACCCAATGCCTAGTTATAATAATAATATATATAGAAATGTTTCCAACTAATTGCAAATGTGTCTCTGTATGGGTAATACTGTATTAGCTGGGTTGTCCACTGCTGAACATAGCCTCCACTATTAAAGGGGTGTTTGCGATAATCCCCAAGCTTGGCAGGTCTATTTGGGATCGCAGTTTCAGAAATAAGTTCCTCAGAAGGCGGGTATAGACCCGCACGAATTAACGTCAAAATAATAATATTTTGACTAACCTCGACGTTTCGATCAAGTTGCATTGACGGTCAATGTATAAAAGTTTTCATTTCAATATATGCAAAATTGTTTTATTATGTGTGTGTACAATATTCTTGTTCTACAGGAACTGCAAATATTTCAGGATAAAAAGTAGCCTAAGTAACTTTCCAGCTTTTAAACAAAATCTTGCCAAAAATATCGTTGACCGTTGCAGAGTGAAAGAAGGACACACCAACAAACGCACTTACGCAATTATAATAGTTGCGGAAACGTACCTGTCTATTCTACTATTTGCAACTGTAGGTATAGAAAACATTTTCATTACTATGCAGACAGCAGTGGGCTTCATTCTCTTTAGAAAATGACATCTAAAATCTATTGTCATCGGCAAGTACATATAGAATATGAAACGTATGGAAACTATCATATAGTCAAACTCAAACAGCGGAGCTATTTCAAGCTCCTTCTGTTTTCTGACAGATTGAAATAGCTGAAATAATACCAGTGCTTCTAAGAAAATCGTAAAAAAGCTCCTATACGATTTGATTGCGAGCGATTCATGGGTAAACGAAGCGATAAAATCTCTGATTTCGCATCGATGCCATGGACGGCTGGACGCACCATCAGGTTGCTTTCCACTTAATATACTTCAAATGAGCCGAACGAAATGTTTATTACACCAGAACGAAAATCTATATTCAGAAACGGTTCGGCTCTTTTCAATTAAATCTGTTATCAGTATTGGCGTGTTTACCGACCAGCACGATTGTTGGCAAAATCTGTCGATACGCGTCTGGTGGAGTGATGAATTATACGCACCTATTTGTCGCGACAAAAGTTGTTTGATGTATGTACTGAATTGATTTCAAACATGATGTTTAATTAATAGGCTGGTAAATGGATTTGCAATGTGGGACGTAATTTGGAATATTCACATAGCTGCCGCTCGATGGCACAATTATGAACACGCGACGGCGTTTTTACAAACCATTTACTAATTTTATTTTACTACAATTATTAGTTGTAGATAGTCTGTGAATCATGGCAGTTACACATTCTCTAAAAGTTATAATAAAATAATCTCCCCCAAAATATAACCACGTTGTAGATATAACATAATTAAACAAGTGTACATTATTTTTTATATTGTTATGTTTGCAATAACACCTGCTATTCGGATTACATTACAAAATTACAAATATACGATAGAAAAAATTTAAGTCATGTGTGGGATTCGAACCCGCGTCCATCCACCCCTTTAGCCGGGGTATGCCTTAACCAATTGAGCTAACATGACATGACGTCATAACTCAATTCTTTCCTATCGTTCTTTAACCATCAAATCGTATATTTGTAATTTTGTAAAGTATAAATTAATCAAAACAATAAAAAACTCGACTGTAAATTATTTAACATAATATCCACCAGCGTTTAACATTATTTTTTTATCTACCTAGTGTCACTTGCGCTATCAAAAAAAATGTAATCATACCTCATACATTAATATCGGTAAAGCAATTTAGTAGTTATGGTGGAATAAAAAACTCACAAACATACCAGAAGACACAAACATTTTTGGGCAGTTGTGTAAGAAAAATTGAATTGATAAAATTATAACACATTCTTACAATGCGATTAAAATAAGAATAGGATCGGCTTAGCGCCATGTTGTGACGTCAAAACTAGAACTTCGTACAGTGTGCAAAAAAGAAATGATAAAACATGTACAAATTAGTAAAGAAAATAAAAAACCCGACTGCTAATAATTTATTTTCGTTAAGCGTTTTATCGATCCATTGAAATTAAAACTGCATCGTAATCGCGAAAACCTAGGAAAACATTATTAAAACTGGAAGTTAATATATATATGGAATCGTTTATTAAAGCCCTTCATTTTGATACCCAACACGATAGCTTTGGAAATAAAATTAAATTGTTTTTCTCACTAAATGGCGTAAAATTCACCAGTTTATTTTTTATTTTTTTGTTGTACATCAGTGTCACTTGAGTTATCAGGATAAATAAATCTAACGATATCTCATACGTTACAATCGGTTAAGCCGTTTAGAAGTTATAGTGAAATAAGGAAACTCACGAACATACATACATACATACATGAACCCTGAAAAATTAACACACGTCTATGTGGGCAATCGTGTAAAAAAACAAGTAATCACAGGCAGGTAAACGAAGTTGTAGGTGACTATAGGTACAGCAAACACAGAAATAATTTGAACCGATTTTATTTCTAAGCAATATTTTGTGCTAAGGTATCTTAATTTGAATCGCTTAGCTCTTCGATGCCGCATGTCCTGATGGTCAACTGAGTCAGACTCATCGTTATCATCGTAACGGGTCAAAAAAAAACAAATATAACAAACACCAAAAACAAATTAAACAGTCAAAAAAACAAATTAAACGAGAAGAACAATAAGCACTCGGAAACGTGTCGCGTAGTAGTACACTGTCGGAGAAATGAGACCCTGACGCTTGCCGCGTTGTAATCAAACAAAGATGGCTTCTGTGCTGTCAAGCTTAAAAAAATGAATTTATTAAAATTTAATATTGTAATAACAATTTCGGGTCAATCATTTAAAATTACATTTAAATATATGGCACTGCTCTTATTTTTTAGATTGCTCTGCTGATCATACTTATTAGAGTGAATGTGAGTGAAGTTAGCCTATTCTTATTTTAATCGCATTATACATTGTAATTTTTTCGTTAACGCCTGCTGATGTTTCGTAAAACATTTTTTTTTCTCATTTGGAATATGGTTAAAACTTGTGATCTGAAACAAAATTTTCGCAATTATCAAATCAAGTTTGTGTTTTGGAGCCTTTCAAGCAATTTTATATGGGACAAACATTTTTATCGGTATCGCATCCGCCATGATGTAAATTAGCTCTATCATTTTACAGCTATCGTTATAATACATATATATATATATAAACACTACACAATAGTTTCCCAACCGCTAACGTTCTGGAAGTTATTATGAGTATCTTTAGCATTTTGCCGAGTACTTTGTATGCTCGCTTGCACTTTTGTCCAAAAATGTTGCGGCTCACCGGAACAAGTGGGTATTATCTCATTGAGTTTTAGAAGCAGTTTGTGACTTTTTCGTTTTAGTTCTTTCCATAAAAAATAACGTTCGCTTAAAGCTATATGGTCGGTTATTTAGCATAAATGCAATGTGAGGTTTTATTAAAACTTTTGTTACATGCATACTTTGGAGTGGTTATAAGTTTTAAATGTTTGAAACAAACACATTATCAAATTTGTAGGGTCGTTACATTATAAACGTCATTAATTTATCGATAACTAGCGATAATTAGACGAAATTATTAGATAGATAGATAGAAAATTCTTTATTTGCATACCTTAAAAATAATATTACAATGAAATAACAGAAAAACAAAACGTATACAAAGGGCGGTCTTATTGCTTAAAGCAATTTCTTCCAGACAACCTATTCGAAAGAACTTATACAATTAGCCAGGTTCGCAGTTAACCAGTTAAACATTATATAATAGTTATCTAAGTATTTACACCCTTACACCTATTTAAATAAATACATATACAAACTTACCTAATATCGTCGGAACACCGTATGCTATTTACTTCAACGATTGATAGGTTAAAATAATAATAAGCCATTTATTCCATAATTCATAATTACATTTTAAATGGTGTTAGGTATACATCTATCTTATTATCTATATTAGTGTTATTATATGTATTATTGATTATCTTTATTCATTTATTGAACTATGGATCCCTTCTAGGGTAAAGGCCTCCTCCAGCTTCTTCCATGAATCTCTATCTTTGCCTAAGTAAATCCAATCGTCTCCTGCTGTGTTTAATATATCATCAGCCCACCGTCTCATTGGTCTACCAACATTTCTTTTTCCTTTAGGCCCTTTCCATCGTGTGGTTTCTATATATGGTCCATCTTTTGTCCGTGTAGCGTGAAATGTGACCAGCCCATCTCCATTTTAGTGAGAGTGCGTGTATGAGAGCATCGTTAATTTTTGTTTTTTGCCTGATCTTTTCGCTCTTTATTTTTTGAATTTTCCTAATCTTCAGGATACTCCTTTCCATTGCTCTTTGAGTAGTTATGATTTTCTGTTTTACTTTATTTGTAAATATCCAAGTTTGGCAACCGTACAGTAAGCATGGTAAAAGGCATGTATCAAATAAAATCTTTTTCAAGTGCATATTATAATTTCCTTTAAGAATTTCTTTCAGTGACCAAAATTTATTCCAGGTAATGTTAATTCTCCTTGTCACCTCTTCTTCGTTATTGATTGATAGGTTATTTGCCATTAATTGTATTGTTATTTATATCCATCGACGTTCTCAAAGCGACCGTGAATAAATCGCTTTACTCAATGTAAGCTCATCTCATTGATTTATTTAGCATAGTTAAATTTGACTGTGATCCAGAACTGGCTCTCAAAGACAGCTACTAAAACACTCTGTATGTTGCTTGGTGATAGATTTACTACTTAAAGGTAACTAGCGATAATAAGACGAGAATTTCCAATATACCGTACCATCATCACATACATATTTACAATAATAATATGACAAATGATCCTCTAAACTCCCTTTATTCACCGTATTACTGTCAACGGATGCTATAGAACACTAATGAGGTTGGAAACCCAACTCTCGTGTTAATAAGAGCAAACGTGCCACCATTATGACATTTATGAGAGAATGGAATGCTTAACAAAGGCGAGCTTACGCACACAGCATCATTCCGGTATCCACACACTAATTCTCCGTCATATTATGATAATGAAGTAGCGTAAGTCTCAGCCAAAGTGTTGATGTATCTATACTAATAGACTGTACTTACGCATAATATGTAACCGTGGAATATTGTAACGTTAGTAGTTAGAGAATTGGTGGTTAGGTATGTTGTTTATAATATCAAGGCAGGATTTACCATTTGTTATCGACAGGATCTTGGGAAATGGAATATTAGCTTAGCTGCACTGCTTCTGAATATGGTAAAACATTTGGTCTATCCGTATATAAGAGAGATAAGCTTAAAGGGTTTCAACTGCTGTTAGGTTATTGAAATATATATTTTATGCTTGTAGCGTTTTTGGTTTTAAAACAGCCAAAACATTAATAATAAAAAAAATAACAGAGTAACGAGTATACAAGGTTATTGGTAAAATGGTGCCAACCTCTAAGATTTGACTTATGTTGGTCCTAACAAACATTTTAATAGTTATTTTTTATGTTGTTTTGTTTGTGACAGAATAAGCTCGAGGACCACCTGATGTTAAAAGAATCTTGTGTCTCGTAGTAAAAGACAATGCCTACTCCGTACTAGGAGCGCCCGCCGCGGCAACACTGGACCGCACCGCGCTCCCTTTCAATAGATTTTTGAATACTTACATCGAGCATAATATATAACTTCATACTAAGATATGAAATTATATATTACAGGAACAAGAGATATTTAACATCAGGTGGTCCTTGTTAATATTCCGTCACAATCACAGAAAAAAAAAAACAATCTACTAAAAATGTTTGTGAGGACTAACGGAAGTCAAATCTACGAGGTTGTTAGCATTTTTCCAATAACCCTGCATATTCCGATTTGATATTTTATACATTTTATTTCAGTTTTTCCTTAGTATAGGAAACCACAACAAAAAAGTAAGTTACTTCTTACGATCTCGTTTCAGTCTCAGATATTTATTCGTAGCGCCTCAAATTTGTAAGTGGTCATTTTAAACAGAAAAAAGGAGTATTTTCTTTCATTTTGTTTTTTTAAAGGAAATTAATAACTAAAAATAAGGTTTCCTTAAGACTATAACTGTAGACTTTGAAGATGCTACAGAGAAACCTATTTCAGTTATTCACGGCATAAGGTAGTTCATTAAATCATAATAATATACACTCTACGAGGCCTAACGATAGATTATTCATAAAGGTTTAGGCACGATACGTCTCATGGGTATGATAGATCATCGCGGCACGGCCCCTGAGGCAGTTAAGATAGTGCTCTGATCGCATGATGACAAGCTGAAATAAATTACTGAGGAGAATACCTGGCCAGCCCGTGATAGAAAAATGTCCTATCCTTGATGTTTCTTTAAAATTTTGTAGTAGGTATATAAATATTTCTTGGAAGATTTTTAAAAACTTTTATTAAACAATCGATTGAATTGTAAAATATATTTCTAAAATTTTATATCTCACTTATATATAATATTTTATAGGTAACTTGTTTACAATCTTATAATTTTTCATCCCTTTAAAAGAAAAATATCCTTTCATAACTATCGCACATAAAAGATGCAGTGTACTCCAAAATTGTTGTTTGAAAAAGCTTGAAAGTTTTAGCTTGTGTTTTTTTTCTTTTACTCATCATTATCCTTCGTTGACTGTGATTGCAGTGGTACCGCGTGACATCGCACACCCTCTGACATAAGTTTTGATCATAAGTCCCGTTCATCCAATGATTTCATTTAATTCAATTAGTACAGTGCCATTCAGGTCTACACACAATAGAGTTTGCAAGATTTAAACTTTTACCGAAGAGTCCTAGACTATCTGATAAACTTTCTTCGTCCATTCCGGTCCATTACTTATCATCCCCCAGATCTTTCAAAGACATATCAATCTCGTTGATCCATACCTTTCAGAATGTTTCTTTCCCTGCATCCGTTCACATTTATAATTAACCAAAAGTTCCTGAAAATGAATTCTGTACTTACTGTGATTGTGTTAAAACCTGCATACCAAGTCTTTACTACGATTTTTATTGGCTCTATACTATTTTTATTAGTTCTGGTACACTATCAATACATATTTTTCTTAAAGTAAGCCAATGTTCCCATTAACTATGTAAGATTTTTGCAAAGCAACGCCTGAAACGATCAACACTCCACTTTTTTGTGCAAATTAACTTTCTTCGAAATAAATAATTATTTTGGGATCAGCATGGTCTATAAAGAAAACCTTTTGTCACGGTTTCTATAATGTACAAGAAAGATATTAATGTTATGAAACCGATAACCCCTTCTGATTGATGAGTATTGGAATTGTACACTTTATCTTCAATGTTTTGATGAAAATTCAATGTGATTAACGTGTGTTTTAAACCAGTCTACATCACAAAAGTTTCAGAAAGTTTTTTAGAAAGAGAACGCAAATTCAGCGATATTGTTAGAGCATAGCCGTGGAAACATACCGTAAAGTGCTTAGTGGCAGTGCAGCCAGACAAGGCTTCGCATAATACCCTTCCACAATGTGTTGAAGCTCAAGCCCGCAGCAGGATTCGTAGAATTGATTCCCTTTACGCAGTCCACAGAATGTCCACTTGGCCATCACTAATTTAAAAATGGATGCATAATATTTGAATTTATGAGTAACATGGCATAAAGAATTACAAAGTTTTTTAAAGATAAAAAATAATAAAGCGTTTATACTGAGTTTGCAGTTTTTATGAACTTGGGTATATCCTCGCGCTGTCCTATGAATGTTACATGAGTTGAGGAAATTTACTTTCAATTGCATTTGAATAAAAAAATGTTTTAAGCACAGCGATGTAACGCTTGATTACTCAATTGTTCTTATTTTATTCCGTAAATGTTTTATCCACACTTACGTACCAAGTAATTGCATATTAGATGATTATTGGTTTATTTTTTATATACTAGAGATACCGAATAAAAAGGATCAGAAGGATCACTCCTAAAATCCATTCCAATAAATAAGTAACGCCATCTACGAAAACAATAAGGAACAGTTTAGCTCGCAAAGCACGGTATATTTAATATATTTATTTTATTTAAATAAGTTAAATCACCCAGGCAGTACTAAATATACCTTTCGTCAAGAAAGGTTGCATGTGCTTCAGTTTTACTCAAACATTACCTTAAATCCTAAATAGCACATAATTATACTTTTCTAAATAATATAGCTTTCTTCCATTTATTTAGTTGATAAGTAGATTATTTATTTTATATATATAAGTTAAATCACCCAGGCAGTACTTGAAATATACCTTTCGTTAAGAAAAGTTGCATGTACTTCATTTTCCGCAAACATAAACTTAAATCCAAAATAGCACATAATTATACTTTTCTAAATAATATATCTATCTTCCATTTTCTCTGCGTAGAAAAGTGATGATGATAGTAATGAAAAGTGTTGTATGTGTTGTTAAAAGACTTATATATTTTTATCCTAAGTTTAATCCGAATCAGCTAAGATGTTCAGCTTGAAGGAGTCACTCACACCTTCCCTCAGTTACTCACAAACTTTCACATGTATATATTAGTGTGATGAACTGCGTCCTAATGTTTCACTGGCGTAGACAATAATGAAAAGTATAATATTTGGTAACGCAGTACTTAAGCTATCTTTATTTCAAATTCCATCTCAACCATTTCAGCATGAAGAAGAAACAAACATGCACACTCACATCCTCATTCACTCAAAATTATTTACGGAATAATATTTTATTGCGTGATTGCTTTAGTGTGAAGTGTAATATACTTATGAAATATTTTTTTCGCGGCAGTAATTACTAGTCTATGGGTTGTCTAAATGCTTTTATTGTAGTAGCTGTAGTATTGTATATAATTTGAAGTATTATGTTAAACACCGCCGGTAAAAAAATACTAGTCTGAATAAGAATATAATAGAACAAATGTATAATTCTACATCTACATCTACACTTATATTATAAGGAGGAAAGATTTGTATTTTTGTATGACACGAATAAACTGAAAAACTACCGGACCGATTTGGATGAAATTTGGTATGGAAATAGTTTGAGACCCGGAAAAGTACATTAAATACTTTTTATCCAACTGCGCAAAAAGAGGTTAATTGTTTTGCGAAAGAATTCACCTCGTATTGCGCCGAATAAACACGGGCAGAGCCGCGGCCGGAAAGCTAGTATATCTTCATATTAGTTGCTCAACTGTTCTACAAAGTTATAGGTGTCGAAAATATTATTCAAACTGCTCACAAATTATATTATTAGGACATCTCGTAGCCCCTACTAATGGATAGCTACGTTGTAGCATTTACAGAGTGCCCTCGAGGAAACTTTTCATTGGAATTTTTCCTTATTTTCTGTTATGAAAGGAAAAATTTGGGATTTAAACATGAAGTTTATGTAAGTATTAGCTGTACCTGCAACTTCGTTCGTGATTGCCGTACCTGCAGACTAATTATTGAAATTTGAGCACTGTTATCTCATATTAAGCAACGCTGTGGTCTGCGGTGAAGCTACTCTTAGTAAAGCAAAGCTCTGAAAGGAGCTTTTTACTTTGGGCTTGAAAACTCCCGGGTTGTGCTTTCCAGAAGACTACTGTCTTGTTCTTGTTAAGCCTTAAGTCCTTCGCGGTTCGCGCAATAAATGTTGAAGCAAAGTTCCTTGTGCGTTTCTTTGGAATTTCGATTTTAAAACGGCGTCTTTTTGCCGAGGTTCTCCTTGTTTGGCGGTAGAACGAAAATAATTTATTAGATTGTGCAATTCCATTGCACAGTCTCCAAAATGTATCCGGCAAAGGATAAATGGTTAAAAAACTGCGGTTTTACCTTAGCAAGCTTGCAGAACTAAAGGCCGTGGTCACTGGTCACTATTCTAACATAAAAGAAGAATTGAAATTGGTTTTCGCGTTAATAAATTACAACTAAGTGTACATTTTGATTGTCATCCTCTTTCCCGAGGGTTTTCGTGCTGAATTGCGGCATAAAATGTGCAATGTGCTTCTTCATAGTATGAATTCAAATCGTGTTAAGTCTCAATCAATTCCATTCAGTAGTTTTGGAGTGATGCGCGGCTGGGATACAGACAGACAGACAGGCAGACATATAGAGACAGACACAAATAAAAAAATACAGTCTTGGCGTCAGTGTCAGCTACAGCGTGCTCTATAATTTTTTTTTTCAATATTTCTGCCATTTGCAGTATTGAATCTGTTACAGTTTTATTATAGGTATAGATGAACACAAATAGTACGTTTTGTATAGTAACTAGGAATCATCCACACTTTATTTTCAACAATGTTCCTTGCTTGTTAATGATCCTTCAGGAATCATATTAGTTAATCAGGATACCTACAAAATATCCTATGTATTGTTTATCCTTTTTCTATTACCGGCGGTATGCCTTGATTAACAAAATACAACAAACTATATACAACACTACAGCTACAACAACAAAAGCATTTAGACCACCTATAAGTCATTGCAGACTCACAGTCTAAATGCTCCAGCCCACCAATTGGCAGCATTGCCTCGTTGAATTGCAATGCTGATTCGGTGAGCCAAATGGGTGCATTTATGTTTATCCTATATATTATTCGTTCTAAATCATCAAGAATGTTAAAGCGTTATTATTGTTAATACTTTTCGAAGGTCGCTGGCGATACATTCAATAAATATTTCAATTTGAAATACCTCACATGCAACATTAATACCTCACTATATAGATAGAGGATATTTCAAAGGACGTCAAAACACACAGAAATAACGCATCCATATTCCATTCATAATCCATATTCCAAAATAGCGAAAGATGCGCTTTCGGTCGTATGTCACTTTTAAGCAAGCACGATTCAGTTTTAGCCACGTTGTTACTTTTTACAATGTGAGACTGCGATCAAAAGCTTTCATGACTGTTTAAAAAATTGATGACAAATTACAAAAATACGGACTCTGTCCTGGTTACAAAAATAAGATTTCCTGCTAAGCCTAGTTCAATACTAGATTCTTAATCATCAAGGAACAAAATCTCACGTAAAAGCATATTCGATTGAACTAGTATTTGCGTAGACTAAGAACATAAATTACATTATACAAGAGAATCTCAATGCAGATAGTAACGTTTACTATAAAGTCTCGTCAATCTCTCTATAGTCCCCAACTGTATCATGTTATCCCTCTAATTGGTTTGCAGCATTTACATAGCACTATTTCAGATACCCATAATACACACAGAGATTGCTACGAGTATAGTCCGCAGTAACGTAACAGTGGGTATAGTTGACATTGAGGTAATAGTTGACACTTTCAACTTTGAAGACATGTAAAGACAGTTTTTTCATATAACAGACCATGTGAATGCATTCTATTGATAGTAAATATATCCAGACACATAATTGTTTTTATTTTGGCAAAATTGGTTCAGCCATTTTGTAATAGCGTGTGTTTAACTGCGCGCATGTCCGTGAATTATATTTTTTTAAATATATCTAACAGAATTTAAAGAGGTGAGTAAATTTACATTTATTCAAATTTTTTCATTGCTTTTCCTGATATCCACATAGGTGATGTATAATGTTGTTATTAGTTCACTGCTTATTACCCGAACTCCACTTCTAACCTCGTGTGTGTATTGGCGCCAATTATTTCGTGTGTGTCAATTACTACTTACGCCTATTTCAATGTTGACCAGTAATTGACATCCCTGTCAACTACTGATTTTTTAGGTGTAAATTAAGTTTGCATTATGTCAGTGATCAGTTTAAGGTGACAATCGTTTCTGTATATAATGAGTATAGTTCCTATTACTAGAACCAATACTTGACAGGGATGTCAACTACACATGCATACAGTGTCAAGTACTGAGTACGTATATTTTTTCCTTCCTTTGGAAAACAATCAAGAGCACCGCACTTATATCTTAAAAACAGTACTGAATTTCTTGTGTCAGACTGCATGTTATTTTTTTATACTTTAAATGATGTCGGATTTTTATAGTTCAAGGGACCGACTGCGGACACCTGCTCACTCCCTCGCTAAATCGGTGAAGTCCGTGTATGTAGGCGGTCCGAACTTATACAACCACCTACCTGTAGATATGAAGTGCAGCTTCCGCAAATATATATAAACAAAAACTAAAAATACTACTAATAAGTAAAGCTTATTATGACGTCAAAGAATTTATAAAATATAACTTTACCACTACCGCTCGCGGTAGTTTATAAATTTGTTTATGCTATTTGTATTTATGACATGTAAATCTATTTTACCAATAAAATATTTGTATTTGGACACTATGAAGTATGCCAGACGATAGATGCAAACATTTGTTGTATTTTAAAAACTATAGCTCGGATCGTGCTCAAAAAAAACGCAAAACGATCGGAAATAGCAACCCGCGTGTAATGATGCGTAGAACTTTTGAAAATAAAAAAAAATGAAATTAATACAAACAAAAAAAAATACAAAAGATGATCAAGTATGAATGCGTGAGCCCAGGACTTCTCTGGGTGAGGCTTAAAGTTGGGCTTACTCGCTTATTTTGGGCAGGTGTCTATGCGCCGACGGACATGGGTTCGTGAAGGTCCCCAAAAGCACAAAAAGAAAGAAAGGAGTTTTGGGACAGTATGCACAATACTTTAAAAATGTGTAAAGATAATAAAAGGATTGTATTGATGGATGGGTAGGAAGAAAGCAAGATGGATATGAAAGGGTCCCTGGTGCTTTTGGGGATGAACGAGCGAATGAGAATGGACTAAGTTGCTTGATTTGTGTCTGGAATGGAGTCTTTGCGTCACAAACACAATTTTTGAACACAAAAAGATCCATTTGTTTACAAGGGAAGGTGATTCAAGAAGTATGATTGACTTTATTACTGTGGATGAAAAGCTGAGGACGAAAGTATTGGATACTCGGGCGTACCGCGGAGTTGGCATCGATACAAATCACTACCTGGTGGTGAGACGTTTAAGTGGTATTTTCAACCTATGGCGACACCGAGTGTGTGCATCTACACTACAAGTGTGAACTGTTTGGAACGAGTGAATGTTAAAGAATTGCAAGAGAAGGATATTAAAAATGATTCTGTTAATAATTTGGACTTGATGGTTTAGAAGAGATAAGTGAAATTAAAGAAATGTGGATAAAATTGAAGCAAGGGATGGTAGACGTTGCCACCAATGTGTGCGGAACTTCTAAAAAGCGAAAAGGAAAAATGCTAAGGAATGCGTAGATGGATCAAGATGTACAAAAGGCTGTGAATGAAAACAAAATAACTTGGTTGGATTCGTCAGCCAAAAAAGCTAACCAAAATGTATAAATGGCAACACATGATGATATACGTTACGTGTAGCAAGAAAGGATTATAAGAGATTAAAAAAGATAGTTAAAGAAGTTGTAAGCAGAAAAAAAGCTGAGCGAAAGGATTTCGAAGAGCGAAGGAAGTTTTTCTGGAAATCCATAAGAACAGCACGAGGAAACCATGACCTTAGATCGTCAAATCAGAAGTCAAGATGGAAGCATTATAAATGGAGAAGAATATGTGTTGAAAAGATGGAAAGAGTATTTTGAAAGTTTATTTGAAAGAGAGGAAACACTGGAGGTTTCTGGAACCTACGTATACACATACAAGCGATGATGAAAACGAAATAAGCATGGAACAGATTTTGAGAGCGTTAAAAAGTATGAAATTAGGTAAGAATCCAGGATATGATAAAATCGAGAGCTGGTCGAGGCATAGTTGTTATTCTGTTGCACCGCCTTTTTAATTTGGATTGGAGGAGGATTACAAAAGATGGAGAGTGAAAAAGTAACATAGAAAGAGAGGGGATTCTGTAAACATGGTGAACGGAGCATTGCACGCGTTTATGAACAGTACGAAGCGTTCGTAGCGAAGTTTACTTAGCTGTTCTTAACCGATCAGCAAAGTTAAGCAACGTCGCCCGCGGTCATGAGTTGGATGGGTGACCACTAGTGTCATTACTACTGAGTGCTCCTGTTAGGAGGGCACGTTAAGCCATCGGTCCCGGTTGTTGTCTTAGGATGGCAGTCGTTATAGCATGGTGGTAGAGCATTTTGCGAATTCCCGCCTGGCTAGCTACCACCCTCAAGTAGAAAATCTGTCGCCAAGCACCTAACGGTGTGTTCCGGCAGCTGTCCTTGAGAGCCAGTACTTCTAGGTTAGCCTGTACAACATCTTCGACCACATCATAACCTACAATCAGGTCAATGGTTAACCTATCAGGTATAAAAAATATTAAAAAAAATATGTCTAAGAAGGCTCATCCAGCTGTTCATGTAGGAGTGTTGGTTCCAACAAAAAATTGTTTTGTTCAAACAAAAAGTAAATGTATTGTAGTGAAAGTTGGGTATAGCAGAAAAAGCATGAAAGTAGAATAAAAACAGTGGAGATGAGAGCATTGAGAAGCATAATTAGAATCAAACGGAGTGACAGGATAAGGAATAGTGTGATAAGTGAATGACGTGGTATAAATAAGGATGTAGTAGTGGCTAAAATCGAGAAAGGTATGTTCAGATGGTTTGGACATATAGATAGAATGAATGAAATAAAAATGACTAAACAGGTTTACATGGGACAAGTGAACGGAAGTTTTGGAAGGGGAAGACCTAGACGAACGTTCCGAAATCAAATTGAAGACGTTCTGAAAAATGGTCATGTCAGGAGTAACCTAAACCGACGCTTATGTATGAAAGGATGATGAGTGTAGATGAAGCGAAAGAGATATCTAAGGATCGTAGCAAGTGGAAATACATAGGCTCTGCCTACCCCTACGGGAAATAGGAGTGATTTTATGTACGTTTATATGTATTAAAGTATTCATTATTCAGAAATTAGTTTCTTTATTTGATGTCAACTATTGGATCAACTAATGTCAACTACCCAAACAAATAAATTTTTAGCATGTCAACTATGGGTGCATTTGATACTTTGAAATCATGTATTTTTCATTTTTTATTGCTTGCTCTTATGAGATAATTGAATAACATGCAATTATCTACATGAAACCCTTTCTTTTAGAATATATAATTCACTTTTACATTAAAACATTTTGATCACCCTACACTGTTCTAAAGTTGACTATTCCGACCTATGTGTCAACTACTCCCCCATTTACCTTACACGGAACGTGGTCTCACAATGCAATGTAGTGGTCGCTATAATGCCTCATAACCCTGTTCCACTGTTTCAGTACATATACGTTGCTTAGGTCTGTATTTAGTAGCCGAACATTTTATTTAGAGCATTCTGTTTCAAACTGTATACAATTTGGTAAGATTCCACAAATGAACATAAAAAATGCAGTGCTACTTATTGCTGAAACGCAAAGTAGTACTCCTACTACAAAACCTAATTACCAAGGGAATGCAGTGCCCTGTGTAGAGCACTTTTACATAGTATAATATATTTTACGTAAATATATCTTTACTTGTTATTAGCTATGGGTACGATAATGCCAGGCGGTCAGTCGAGAAATCCTCTGGCAGTGGCGCTATATTATTTTTGCTGACCGTGTAACAGAATCTTTTAACAACATTTTTAAGCCCCATTAGTATTGCAATTGCTTGTAAAAATAACATTAGTATTCACAAGCACTACTAGACATATCTGCATACTTATATATAATATATATATATATATATATATAACAATTTCAAACCCCCACATTTCAATACCCTGCTTTGGACCCCAGACAGTCATATCATGAGTAGATTTCCGCATCCGCTGAGAACATTGTGAACATTGTGCTCACAATGGCTTCAATACGCCGCTGAATAGCTCACACTCGTACGGGCATGGCTCTGTCGAACTAAAAGCTTATGCAGCAAATTACTTTGTTCACTCACTGCGAATTAAAAGCAAAGTTGGAAAAAGTATTCAGCGTGAAACTTGATTGTATAAATTACAATACAGCCTGCATGGCTTATTTCTTTCAAACGTTTGTATTTGAAATTGCCTTGTTTAACAAAAAACCAAACTGAAGTTGTAATTGTTTTACTCGAATACGAAGACGATAACTAAATCTGAACAGTACTGCAGATTAAATAATAGTTACTGGGACTGCCTAAAATGCTTATGTGTACCCTCCTCACCTATTCAAGTGAACAATATTAGATGTGACTTTTATATCGTGTGTCGTACATACAGATAAAGTTACCAGAAGTTTCACAAATCTACTGGAAGTTCCTGAAAAGGTCTTTATTGTGTTTGCGCAAAATTTCGTTTCCTTTCCATCCTTTTCCCTGACTCTTCTTCGAGGAAATTGTAATACATTCGTCGACAAACTTCAGTTGAAGCATAAAACGCAATTCGTGTTGCGGAACAACGCCTGATGAAAAAAATTTGAATCACATCGGTATAGAAGAAGTGTTTTACTTAAAACATTGTTTCAACGTGCACAACGATATGAAAGGTTATGAATCCAATTGATTTTTTCTCAGATTTGATGCGGATTGTGTTGATCTGTGTTAAATGTATTGAAAATAGAACTCACTGTAATTGTCAGTAAATAAATAAAATGTTTTAATTAGAAGGATATTTTTGGGTTCATTTAGTTGGTTTTTGTTGTTAGTTGGTTAATTTGTCATAATATGAAGTACGAAACTGACACGAGTTTGCTTTCGCATACTCTAATCTCTATACTTATAAGTACTCTATTGGGTCTATTCCAATGAGATTATACATAAATTCAGATTGCTTACGTGTGCTTTAAGTTAATATATTAAATAGCACGTCTATAAAACTGTCTTAAATTTACAACACGGCTCCGAATTATGGACCAAAGGTACTATCTCGACAAAGTTTATGGGTAGTTTTACTTACATCTGACGTCTTTCATCCTAATTTCCAAGGACGGGACCGGCAAACCTGACTTAGTGAAAATAAAACCATATCGTATAAGAGGGACGCGAAAATAGAATTTTTAACATTCTTGTATCACCATAAACCAACAATCTTAAATCTCTTCAGTACCTAAGTATGTTATTGTGACGGATCAAGCACGAGGCCTGATGTTAAGTGGAGTAACCTCTGCCTACAACAGATGCAATTCGTCACAAGTCACGAATTGCACTGCGCCCGTCACCTAGAGACATAGTTGTTAAGTCTCATGTGCCTGTAATTTCACTGGCTCTCAAGGACTGCTGCCGGAACACACCCTAACGGTGTGCTTGGCGACAGATTTTCTACTTGAGGGTGGTTGCTAGCCAGGCGGGCATTCGCAAAATGCCCTTTCACCATGCGATGAAGCTCAAGCCCGCGGCGGGATTCGTACCATGGACCTGCGGCACGGCAGTCCATAGCCCATGTCACTGAGCCATCACTGCTTCAAAATATAAATATAAATGAACAGAAAGATTACTTTAATTTTTGAAATGTTCAGTATCGTTATTCAAATCAGGATGTTTTGCTACTTTTATCATTAACTTCGATAAAAAGCTGCCTGTTTGCTTCGAAGTTGATTTACTGCGCATAAAAACTTTTACGGGTAGAGAAAAACGCGAAAATCGAAGACTTTGGTAGTAAAATTTATTTTAGTAGTCACCAGATTCCATCCAGCTGTGAAAAAGATATTGAAATGGAACATATAAAGATTTGTGTTTGTTCAAACATCGTTTCACATCATTGCCCAAACCGATAGTTTGGAAGTACTTCGCAGAATAAAAGATATTCAGAGCTATTCAGATTTTTATGTACAATATATTACATCAATGTTTAGGTATTTTGTAGCGTCTATGTATATATATGTGGGCTTATCTCCTTCCAGTTGGGTACGTAATGTAAACTCAGTCAAAAAATGAATTTGTTAAATGCCTGAGCCCATTTATTTCAATAGCAGCGTTTACTATGTACCTACTGATGTTATTTAAAAGCAAAAAGCCCGCTGACAAATAAAGAAGTTACAACGTCAAAATAGTATCAATAAAAATTAGACTTAAAGGAAAAGCAAAATCTCGTTCATTTATTCATAAGCTTGCCTAAAGGAAGATTATTTACGTCAAGGGAAGAAAACAAACAAACACTGCTCATTACTAATTTTTTCAACAGGTTGCTTTTGCGTTTATTTTTCACTTCATATTTGTGGCGTCTTTTAATCATACTACACACTTCAAAAGTGCCTAGGAATCAAGTACGTTTTTGAGTATTGTCGCAAATGAGGATTTTATCCGTGTGCTTTTCTGACGAGTCTCGTTTCGGTATGCGGCGTGATACAAGAGGTACTCAAGTTTGGAGGAACATTCTGGATGTCAAGAACGTTTAAAATTCTATCAAGAAGTTAATCCATATATATATGAAGGAGGAACAATAACGGTTTTGGCCGGTATTTGGATCGGAAGAACAGATCTCATTTTAAAAGGGGCAACCTCAATGCTCAGAGGTATGCGGTGAGTGTTATTTTAGAAGTGATCATCCCTTTGCAAAGCTGTTTGGGTAATTCGTTTCGTCTAATGCACGTCCACACACGGCTAGAGTCCTAACTCGCGCTCTTGCCGATGCTCGCATCTATGTGGCCTAATTGCCAGACCTCAACCCCATTGAGCATGCATGGAATATGCTACAATGAAGAGCTCTGCCAAGTATGGATGCCGTGCATACCCCAAAACAGCTTTTTGACATGTTACAAATAACGTGGGCGGCCATTCCCCAAATTGATTTTTAATTTTATGAAAGCATGCCAAATCACTGTGCTTGCGTGATTAGTGTGAAACAAAGATCTGTAATTAATACAATTTTATAACAAACATGACAAAAATCTATTTTTTTTCGTGCTCTGCCATTTGATTGACGACATTCCACAATGGATACATTTCTTCAAATTGCAAAAAGAATATTTTTTCTTTATTCATACACTAGCTTTCCGGCTGCGGCTCCGTCCGCGGGTACATCGGTCATCGCGCAAAACCATTAACCCCTTTTAGCGCAGTTGGATAAAAACTATCCTATGTCCTTTCCCGTGTTTCAAACTGTTTCCATACCAAATTTCATCTTATTCGGTCCAGTAGATCGGTTATCACGCAAAACTATTTACCTCTTTTAGCGCAGTTGGATAAAAACTATCCTATGTCCTTCCCCGTGTCTCAAACTATTTCCATACCAAATTTCATCCTAATCGCTGAAGTAGTTTCAGAGCCTATTCAATATAAACAAACAATCAAATCTTTACTCTTTCTTTTATTAGTTTAGATTAAAATAGATAATATAGGAATTTGTTGGTAACGTAACCATAGGAATTAAATTAAACAAAACAGTCTGGATAGTAAGATTTGGTCAATATTAATTTAATATTTTTTTATAGTTTAAAATATACATGATCCCTAGAACCTTAGATGTGTATATTCAGAATACACAATTTTTTAAGTATATACAACTTACTAAAATATAAAAGATATGTTAGAGATCGTGAAAGATGGACTCACGAACTGAGTGCAGCTCGACTTGAGCGTCTGGCGGGGTAGTAGTGACAACACTGACCTGCCGTCAGTGTTGTCACCACAAGTTACATACTTTTTAGTGTAGCAAGTCGGTTGTGTTTATTTTTAAATTTTGTTCGCTTTACCAAGTCGCCCTCGAGTAGAGAACCTGTCGGTAAGCACCTAACGGGGGGTTCTGGCAGCGCTCCTTGAAAGCTACAGATTCTTTTATTGACCTGAAGCACAAAAATATTAATTTGATGTTTTCATAAAATATTTTAAAAAATATTTGTTATTATTAAATATGGATTTCCGCAAAGTAACGCCTGAATCTATTTATTATACTATCATATCTTCTTTTATTAAATTGAGAACTAATATATTAACCATTATCCAAACATTATCTCAATAGCAAATCAATTCATCTTAACCAAGCCGATATTTATCTAAATTTACACATTATTGGTCCGAAACCTCCGCGATTTATATGCCCCGAGGGAAATAAGACTGTTCAAATAAAGTAGATAGGCATTCTGTATACGTTTACTCAGTATCTCTCAAACATCACCTTCATTGTATTACCATTTTTATAGGCTGGAACCTTCGTCGTTATCTCAAGGAGGCACAGACCTCCAAGTACTGAAAACTGAATGCGCCGAAGTTGGGCTAAAGTGCGCGCCTCCGAGGCCCTTTCGTTTATGTTAACTTGAATATTATGCACGTCGTTTAGCCAACTTAAGAGCATTTGGTGGTATTCTCTGGGCGTGTAGGCAATAAACTAAATTTACGTTTAGTTAAATGTGTTGACAACGCAAAATAAACCGCAACGTGCCGCCGTATACGATACAATTTCAACGTGGACAATTTAGTTTCTCTTAAAAACGTGCGATCAAATATCGTACCGACGCTACGTGTATATTTTATTATTATGCTAATATTCACGGGAATTGGTTTAAGCTCAACAAACATAAAATAGCAGTTAAGCTGGCTGTTTCCTAATACTAGCTATTTATCTATTAACTTATATATATTCTTTTGTAATTTTAATGTTAAAATCGTACAACTTCTACAATATATTCTTCCATTTTAATTTTATCTATTTAATTATACGTGGTTATTAATATCTGACGTAGTCGTGTACTCCTCATACTTATCGTGTTTAATTTAATGGTACTACTTAAGGGTGCGCAGAACCTACAACAAAAGAATTTACTTGCGTAGTGTAGGTTCTGTGCGAATAACAGACTAGATAAACATAAAATCATACAAGCCATGACTTTTCTTGGAATTAATAATATTGAGAACCTTATTTAGTTAGTAAACAAATTGTACATTACTGGTGAAATAAACAATTATTGTATTTGTTTTTAGAAATTAAACTTTATAATTAATATATTTCGTGTGTATCCGAAACGGCACTTACGATTTGGATTAAATTTTGTGAATAGATAAATATTTGATTTCTAAGTTTATATACTTTTGCGTATTACTAAAAAAACACGATTTATATAATAAATCGATAGAGCCTACCAAAAATATGTCTTAAAGCACCATTCCATACATTTTTGACGTTGTAATAAGCACTGACCTTTTTTAACGGCGGTATGCCTTTAATATCAAAATACTACAAACTATATACAACACTATAGATTCTTCAATAAAAGCATTTAGACAGGTTAGGTAATCGCATACTCACAGGCAGTCCAAATGCTCCAGCCCACTACCAGGTGGCATTTGTTGCACTTGTAACCTTAAAATTTGGTGTGATGACGTCATAAAGAACATCGAGCGGCGTTCGGTCGCTCAGATGCCGGATTTTTAATGATGATATTTGACCTATCGCATGCATAGCGAATTACACATTTACAAATGTTAGCTTGGAGCAATGACCAAAGCTGTGTCTTCAAATTATACGCTAGATGCCTTTCGATATAGGCCATCCAGAAAGGAAACGGAGGCGAAAGCTTTGCTATCTGCTTATTGTTATTTATTATCTGAAACTTAAGCCAAAATACGTGAAGTATGAAGGAATCATTATTTTATAAAATACCTAGGATATTATTTTTAGTTAAAATCTGCTTTGTCACTAGTATAGGTATGATTATTTTAATAATAAAATATATTTAAGACAGTTACCTCTGAATTGCAATGCTAAATTATTTAGCAAATTAAAAGCGAGCACTTTAATCACGTTTACTTTGAAATGTTTTTACAATAAATATTCAAAAAATCAAAATGAAATATACAAATAAACTCCATGAACTAAATAATTCATAATATCATATCTTCGTGCTAGTATAAGCCTAAAGTGTCAAAACACCCACATATCTAGACAGGTTTTGGTCCCGTAACAAGAGACGAGCCTTTTGCTATCAAACAGACACAGTTCCAGTTTTACTACTGATATTGTCAAAAAAATAATTTGACTCTCCGACCTGGGATCGAATTTGGGATTCTAATTATCTAAAAATTTTCTCCGGTCTATAAGATATCTATACTCTTTCGCCACTCTAACACACAATAAAAGAACTCCAAATATAATTCAACCCGTTTTGAATGTACAATGAGTTTTAAATTGAAATCGAGGCAATTCAAGATTCCTAGGAAAGGATTTACAATCTCAAGGGAAATCAGAATGGCTTCAACATCACTATGAAAGAATTATCCCTATGCCTTTCCTCAGTGTATTCATTATACCCTTCGATACATATATGTACAAATGTATATACATAGGTAGCTGTTACATCTTGTATAGTTTATGCTATTTACGGACCCTAGCTAGATCGTGGGAATAGTATACGGTTGAGAAAGATACAGAAAAATTATGCTCAAGCTCTTTTAGTAAAAAGAAACGAATTGTGAATGTTTGATGATAGGCCTTGCTTATAAAACTAATACTCAGAATATGTACAAAGTTACTAAATTTGATAAGTAAAAAGTAAATTTAGCTAAACCGAACCTATTTATAGCACAAAAAAAGATTGAATAACTTGTTAAAGTACCATGTGAATTCAAACACTGCTGAGTTCACTTCTAATTGGGTAGTTTGTGGCAGTCCCACAAGTTATTTAATATTTCTTCGCATTGTTTCTTTTCGGTAATGCGTGCAGCATATATCCAAATTAATCGCTGCCATAGACTATTTATAAGGAGGTAATATATCAACAATACTGCGGGGGTGGTGTAGAATCAATAACTGAATGTGGTCCTCATTTTTAATTTTCACATACACTAAATCATCATCATCAAACTTTGTATCCCCATTTACATAAGTGATGCTCAGGAATGTATTAGTCCATAAGATATAGGTCAAACTACGTATATGTACATATAGTAACTTATTAAATTACATTACATGTGATTTATTAAGTTAGAGTAAAGTACGTTATTTCGTTTTATACTGCAATATTTTAGTGTCTAACCATATCGGAAGGATCGCTACGCAAAAATATCAAATAGACGAATTGGTCAAGTACCATAATATCAGTATTGTATAATATGTAATTATTTCCATAAAAAATATAAAAAATAATTGTTCTATATCGCATTCAGCTATAGAATTTTTCAATATCATAACATGAGGGTAACGCACAAATTAACAAAATCAAGTAAAATACATTTTCATATACCCACTCATCCATTTTCATGGACAAAACAGTCGCATGTTTCGATCGTTCATAATATCCGCTAAATAAAATCAATTTTCCTCAGTCAATATTGTTTCAGACAAAATAAGGAAGTCATGTATCTCTCAACAACAGTGAATCGGTAATTTCATTTCTCTTTCCTGCATTAATGAAACTCAATTAAACTTTCGTCGAATTAAATGTCAATGTGCGAAAAAGCATTTGTCACTGCCAGTATTGTCAAATGCAAAATCCAGCGCCTAAATGTGACCTAAATCCGTCAACGAGCCCTAGATCTGCTGTAAGAAACATCTACATGAAGGTGCATTAAACACGTCGCGAATTACTCGTAAATACCTACAAGGAAGCTTTTTTGGCAAGTTTTGTAAGAGCTTTCAGGTGGCACCAGGAAAACTCGGTAAAAGAAATCACGCTCACAGCAGGACGTGTAATAAACACATAATAATATTTTATTATCGCTACATCATTTACACTTTCCCGCCATTTGTCGCGGGTGACAAAGCAAATTCCATTATTTATTGTCACCATTCTATTAGGTCGGAGCGTTTTGTATGTTTTTGACGTTGGGAATGTGCTGGTAGTATTTATTAAGCCTGTAGTGCTATTGATAGTCGTAATAGTATATATTAGTAGAATTGCGGAATTATAAAAATATCACCATCAACAGCCATGACGTCTAACGTAGAACAAAGGCCTCTCACATAAGGGAGGGGTTGCAGTAATCTCCACGCTTAGCAACCACCTTGGGGTTCGCAGAGTAAATGGCCGTTCTGCAGCGGGCACTCTGGTCTCTTTTTCCTTTGTTATGTCTGACGCCCAAGAAAAGGTATAGGAGGCACCCTACGGACAATACTCTGACAACTATAAATAACCATCGGTGTAGAACATAATAAAAAAAAACAAAATACTTCAATATTGAACTGACATCAACACTCAAAAGTGTGAAATAACTTGTCGGTACCATGCGCACAATATTGTGATAATAGATTCTTTTGAAAAATTGGATCAATTTTGAAAAAAAAAATCACCCGTTTTAGAGACTTTGGTAATGAGAAGTACAATATTGTGATAATAGATTAATTTGAAAAATTGGATCAATTTTGAAAAAAAAATTCACCCATTTTAGAGACTTTGCTAATGAGGGGTTCAATTTGTCATTCACTGTCAATGAATATATCGTCAAGATATGAAGACACTTTTCAGTTAATGGAGTGTAACTTAAGTACGGGTTGACCGATTTTGATAAAACTTAAATGGGACGACACGGAAAGCATAAGCATTCAAATAAAAACAACCATCAAAATCGGTTCACTCAGTCGAGTGACGAGGTAAAAACATAAAAAAACAAAGAGATGAAGTCGAATTGATAACTTCCTCTTTATTTTTTAATCGTTTAAAGAAAAATCAATATGGTTCAAACCATAGGCTTAGGATGTACAAGACCAACAGTGACGGATGAATGGTGTAACAAAAAATGAAATGTAAATGTGTGAGTGACATAGTGTTGTCATGACGCGAGCGTAATACTATCGACAGTTTTACTTGTTGAATCTTAGGACACATTCGTTTGAAATTATGCCTTATATAGTTCATTGAGACTATTGTAATGATCGTAAACAACACTGAAATCACAGAAATGCAATATATGCAATTTCATTAACTTGAACAACTTATTTTTCAAGTTATTATGATTTAAAAACCAAACTACTTAACTGATTATGATGAAATTTCAAAGGGATGAATCTTACAGTATATCCTTTCAAACAAAATATGATGTTTACAAATGAAAATCAAACCAAATATCATAACATGAATACAACCTTATTGATACCCTTCTCCCTTTTTGATCTGTTAAAAATAAAACTCATTCAAAGTTGAAGTCAAATGCATTTATTGTAGGTCTAAAATGGTACAGCACTTTTAAAAGTAAACTACTATAACTTCATCGTAACAAGATGAAATAAAACTTACCATTACTAAGTATTATGATTACCATTAACAAAATCATTAAGTTGCAAATATACAGGTACTGTAAATTATTAAATTACATTTATCTGAATACCATTTGCGTAAAGCATTCACATGTGGTAAGCAAAGGTCGAATTTGTCCCTTGTGTAAAATATTTACTCCCTTATTCGTAAATACTCAATAAGCTATAAACTGATCTGTCAACTTCTCGCTAATTATTATGTAATTATATTATTTTTAAACAAATTTATGAGTAAACTAACTACCGGTAATTTTTGAGGTTCGAATATGTACCCGAGCACTCACGTCGAAGCTACAGGTCAGACATAAACTATCGACTTTATCGATACTTGTGACGTCAGGACTTTGTCAAGCCCTATCGTAAACAAATGTTTTTGTATTTTTCGTAAAATACCAACCAATTCTTCATGTAGCAATGTAATTTGATGATAAGTATGAAGAGAAACCTATTATCTAATATTTCCATAGTTCATATAACTAATTTTAAAACAAAATGACAAAATAATGATTATTCCAAAAGCAGTACAAATAAACATAAATTACCTGTGAAACGTGTATATATTCGGGTTACTGTGTCTTGTAACCTCACATTCACTCACTGAACAAGACACCATGCTTGCAGAATACATATTTTATATTATAATCGTAAGATATTTGAGCAAATACACAAAATTCGCGCCGACTTGGAAGAGGCCGGGACGCTATGGCCTCTTACTCGAGTAAAAAATGACATACCGTCTTCTTGTTTCACTATCTCTTTTTTTCTCGCGACGGTTTGTAGCAGCTTAGGACCTTTCACTCACACACTTCGTAGGTCTGTTGAGCGTAGCGAAAAAATCCTAGGTCTGTGGTTCAAACATATTGTAACAAAACTTTTTATTAGTAAACTATTTTCTTGCAAAATTTATTGATTTTTGAGTATTTATAAGGTTTATAAGGTTTGGAAGCCCGAGAACTGCATAAAGGTCTTTCAGATTCTTTTACTCTACTATTTTAGTTATTAAAATATTAAAAACTTAATATCATATTATATACCTACACCGATTATTTTTATATAATACAAGGATATAAAAGCAGCTGACACCAAAGATCTGTTTTACAATATTAGTAAGATATAAAGGTATCATTAAAATATATAAGTAATTATTTCCAAAGACACCAGGGTCTGTGCCATTTTTTAACTTTATATATATTTTTTTATTTATACAGGGTTTACAAGTAGTAACATTATTACATTCTCAGAGAGGGAATACAATTATAAGGGGTTATACAGTAATTATACGAGTATATAGTCTTAACTATAGTAGTAAAGCAGTAATAGCTCAGTGGCTTTGGATGATGCCTTTGACTGCCAGCAGGCAGGTCATTGTTCGAATACCGCCGCGGGCTTGAGCTTCACCGCACGGTGAAAGGGCGTTATGCAAATGCCCGCCTGGCTAGCGACCACCCTCAAGTAGAAAATCTGTCGCCAAGCACCTATTGGTGTGTCCCGGCAGCAGTCTTTGAGAGCCAGTGAAATTACAGGCACATGAGACTAAAGAACTATGTCTCAAGTTGACGGGCGCAGTGCACTTCGTGACTTGTGACAAAATGCATCTGTTATAGAGAGAGGTTAGTCCGCTTAACATCAGGTGGGCCTTGAGCTTGTTCCGTCACAATAACATTAAAAAAAAAGTTAAATCTAGTATTTGCAAGTTTTTATCGTTCTATTAAATGGCTGTATCGAATAACATAGACTTTTGCTTAGTCTATTAACCCAAGATAAGAATTCCATTTAACATTAACGTACATATAAAAATTCATACAAGAACACCTCCTCAAGTGGTTCACTATCGCTACATCATTTACACTTTCCCGCTATTTGTCGTTGGTGACACGGCAATAACCATTATTTATTGTCGACACTCTATCAAGAAAGAGTGCTTTGCTTTTGGTGCAGATTTGTTATATGTGTAGTTTTTATTTTTTATATCTGGGTTGGTTACTTTAAATACGTTTACGGCAAACGGAGGATCACGAAAAATTTAAACTTTGTTTAAACTAAAGTTATTTACAGTAAAACTTTACAACTATTGCTTAAAATATATATAAAAACGAAGTATCCAAATTGAAACATAATTACGGTTTGACAATTACTGTTCAGGTAAATCATACGACTCGTCAATTAACGTCATGCTGCATCGGCATATCATGTTTCCTTAACTATGGTGCACCGGCAACGTCAGCTAGGTAGTCCGTTACTTATATAAGTATGTTTATAAACAAAACAAAAATTATAACGATAGTGCGCACCGTGCCGTACATACTTCACTAGCTTTTCTTTTAATGTTCTATATTCTGCTTACATTTAATATACTGTATCAGCCGGATAGTCCACGGCTGAACACCGCCTCAATATGAGGGGGTTTGCCTTAATCCCTACGCTTGGCAGGCAGCTTGGGGATCGCAGTGTGAGATATCAGTTCCTCAGAAAGTGCTGCTGCCCACCTTCTGGTGTGTTACCCTTAGTCGCCACTTACGACATCCACGGGTAGAGATGGGGGAGGAGGGGGGGTGACATCCTAGCCCGGCACCCCAAGGGTAGAATGATAGTTAATAAACTAACTTATTAATCTGTTTTGCTTAATTGGAATTTGGTAGAGATAATAACAATGAAAAATACCTATTATGTATATTATTTTCTGTCACAAAATTCACATTTGCAAAGGGACGCTATTGTAAATTTATACTATTTATAAATTGAGATTACAACTCTAGGAACAAAAATAAAATAGTGTCGCCAAGTTTAAGACTAGCATAAATGACCAAAAAATCCTTCTTAGGTTCGTGTGCAATTTTACTATAAAATTGCTTAATATATTAATTTATATTCTCAAAAAAAAAATAAACAAACATACCATAACTTCAACGTAATAGACAACGAGCGAAGTACTATGTATCTAGTTCAATACCTGACTCTGTTCTGCTACTGAAAAAATCTTTGTCCGAAAAACCACACCTGGGGATGTTACCGGGACGACTTGCGAACAACGCTAAAGCTGCCAACGTAATGGCTGCGATGGGGTCATCCGGGTCGTCCAATACCTGGCGTGGTCGGCGACGGGGGGATTTAAACCATGGGTCGGATGAGAATAGCAATAGACTGTTACTGCACTGGAGGAAGGCATTGAAAACTGTAACACAGGCACGACCTACCACAGTATGTCAATGTAAATTACTGTACTATAATATTAGATCAAATATAAAAAAATAAACAAACAAAAAAAGATATTTGCGTAATTGCGATTTTAAGGCTGCGAAAATTTTCAATGGAAAATACGTAAGTTTCATTGTTGTAATGAAACTAACAAATATTATGACTTAACAAATTAATTTAAAAAAAACGATTATGTGGTTAATTTATATGCTTCCATCCTGGAACGTGTATCCAAAGCGGCATTAGTACAATCTTACCAAATTTTTTTGGGCAGGCGAGGAGGCTCGAGCGGTGAAGCATTCACAGAAAAAAAGGACTTCTTTAGCCAAGAATATAAATTGTCTTAATTAATTCAAGACGATGCTGTCTTACTACAAGAATATATTCTGAACTGAAAAATAATCGAGTCTTCCTATTACACTCGAATATTCTTAGGAATATTGTTTTGACCCAAAAAAATATTCTTCACATAAAGTATTCAAATTATTATTTCAAGATAACGAAAACATTCTTCTAACAATAAAATAGGAATTCTTCTGTTAACATTTTATTTTCAAAATAAAATTTCTATATTCTTTCTTGAAATATTTTTAAATATTCTTGTTCGAATGTAAATAAGGTTCTTCACTTACGAATATTTACGGTAAGCTAATAAGTTATATTCTTTTTTGAAAAACATGCACGATTTGAAATACGAGTTGTGTTATTTTAAGACTAGCTTTTCTTCCTGAAAAATAATATATTCTTTAACGGAACGGTTTTCATTAAATTCATCGGGATACACTACAATTCTTCATTTAAGAATAATTTATTTTTACAAAGAGAATATAATATCATAGTTCAAGAACATGAAGAGTTTTTATTCAACACATCAATAGTTTCATTATAAGCTACGAAATTAGAAGACTTTTTATTCTTTCTTTAAAATTGCTTCGTCTTTACGTATGGCTGAACAATAGTTTTAATTAGATTAAATTAGAGTTCTTGTGTAAGAAATAATTTGTTTCGTATTAAGAATATAGAGAACTTAATCAAAAATATGTAACAGTTTTGATATAAGAACCCATTTATTTGTATTAAGACTTCTTAACTGGCTTGGAAATAATTTTATCTCGAAAGGTTTTCAATGCGATATTGTATTATTGTAATTTACTTTACCTCTTTGTAAAGATAAAGTTATTTCAAAGCAATATAAGGAAATCTTTATACGAAAAAAATGGGTTCTTAATTCAAAATTTTAATGACGATCTCTATATTCTGAATACAAAACAAGTAATTTTTAACGCAAGAACTTTAATTTAATCTAATTTAAACTAATGAAAGCCATCCGTAAAGACGAAGCAATTTTAACGAAAGAATAAAAAGTCTTGTAATGAAACTATTGATGTGTTAGATAAAAACTCTTCATGTTCTTGAATATTGTATTGTCATTGTAAAAATAAATTATTCTAGTATGTGTAGGTGTAAGATTTCTTTATCTTGCTTTGAAATAACCTTATCTTTACGAAAGATTTTCAATAACTTAGCAAAACTTTACAATAATATGTAGGTATCACATTAAAGTTGTTGAAAATATTTCGTGGAGATAAAGTTATTTCAAAGCTATTTAAGAAATCTTAATACGAAACAAATTGAGTATTAAATGAAGACCTCTTCATAATATATATAAATTAAGATCTCTATAATGTTACGAAATTAACAAATAGTTCGCCTCGCACTGGAAACCGTGATATCTTGACACGCACTTGGCTGGTTTAGCTCATATTGTAACTTAATTTTTTTACCAAAAAATGGTACCGACTGCAACACTCAAAAGTGTGAAATAATTTGTTAAAGTTTCGGTTTAAATATACCAATTATCACAATATTGTGCGCATGGTACCGACTTTGACAAATTATTTCACACTTTAAAGTAATTTTTCTGGCTCTCAAGGACTGCTGCCGCAACTTAGTTAGGTGCTTCGCGACAGGTTTTGTACTTAAGGGAAATGCCCTTCTACCATGCGCTGAAGCTCATGCCGGCGGTGGAGATCGAACCAGGGACCTGCGGCACGGCAGTCCATAGCTGTTAACGCTCGGCCATTATTGCTTTCAAGTGAGGCCTAGAACTTTAGCCCGTTTAACATGGATGATAATATAAAAGAAAGCATATTTTCCGGGGTTAAAATATCTAAGATAAGAATATGTTCTTGGATTAAAATATTATCTAAAAAGAAATGTTTTGATCAGAAACATTTCTTTTGAGAATATTTTCTTGGACCAAGAAATCATATTCCAGAACCTATTTTAATAATGTGCTGCCAGGTCGATAAAATAATGCTAAGATGATGCAAAAACGTGTTCGAAATGGTATTTTGGAGCGTTGCAGTCAAACCAGAAGGCGCGAAGAAATATTTAGGAGGGATATCGTGTGCTTCTATTCTATTCTATTCTGGACTTAATAACCCGTTTTAATTTGTTTCATACTTGTATGAAACAAATACAAACAAAATTCGTACAAAACCAGCAACATTTCGAAGCCAAATCAAATCATTATAAATGAGGCTGGGCCCTGACTATTCTTTCAGTATTTATTCAAACAGTCCTGGATGGACTAAAACCATATTCATTTTATTTACTTGACTTATCAATTGTCAGTAGGTATAATTAAATGGAATGTAAAACACGTTATACGGATCATCAGCTCCACTCGTGCCTTGCTGCCATTGAGAATGTAATTGATATAGGTACTTTATATTAACCTTATTTTTGGAGAAATATAGATGTTTCTGTACTCCAAAGGCGAAGCAAGCGAGCTACTTAGCTCTTACTTAATAATACTCAATAGCTCTACGGAAAAATCGAAAATGATAAGTTAGCGCTGAGAAGTAGGTACGTACCACACGACCTCTTTCGGTATGCCTAATATAGGGGATATTTACTATTGCAGTTCTTAGTAATTAACATTTTTTTAAATTGCTTTTCAAAGTAATGTTTATTTACCAACTGCGGCGCTACTAATTTTCTAGAACTAACTTCATAACATAAACTAAATCACTCTTTACGCAGTAAACTCTACACTCTGTCATATTAGACAATAAACAAAATAATGAGAAAAATTAGAATAAATTCCTAATATGTAATAAAATGCTCAATCACACAACGGCAGTATATATTTTTCAATATTAATGTTTATTATAATTCATTTCAATATCATAATATATTATTTCCAGCAATCATAATATTTTTTTTCTGTAACAGTTTGTGTTCTTTTTTTAAACTGGAATTGGCAACACTGTGTGGGCGAAAGTTCCGCAACCGTCGTGCATAGCTTGCGCTTCAAAAATGTCTAAATCCCATGGAGTTAATTGTAAATTTGTAATTAGTGTTATTCTCTTTGATCCTCAAATAGGTCAACAAGTGTTCTGTGAAGTCGTTAAATCAGACCGGAGGAAACCTATTCTTATTTATTGCGGCGACTTCTTGTTCGTTATAATCTTAACTATTAGGTAGTTTCATGCAGATTTAGAAGTGTTCGTACATTATAATGGAAGACAATAGAGTTTCTTCAAAGCAATGGCGTTGATAATGCCAGAATACAAAACTTCCATGGTAAGTACCTAAAACATGGACTCTACTGTCTACCTTTTTATCTTTTCTTTTTTTTATTCCTGATAGGTTAGCCATGGACCACTATCTCACCTGATGGTAAGTGATGATGTGGTCGATGATGTTGTTCAGGCTAACCTAGAAGTACTGGCTCTCAAGGACAGCTGCCGGAACACACCGTTAGGTGCTTAGCGACAGATTTTCTATTTGAGGGTGGTAGCTAGCCAGGCGGACATTCGCAAAATGCCCTACCACCATGCTATAACGACTGCCATCCTTAGACAAAAACCGGGACCGACGGCTTAACGTGCCCTCCGAAGCACGTGCACGCTCAGTAGTAATGTCACTAGCGGTCACCCATCCAACTCATGACCGCGGGCGACGTATTTTTAGCATGAGTATCATGTGTATTATAGAACCTGAAACGAGTGCTGCGGTGAAGTTTAAAATCTTTCAATGCTGTTCAAATTAATGTTTAAATCAAAACAGTATTTTTATATTTTCTCTGTGAGGTAAAGCCACTGTTTACACACAAGCATCCACTACTGCAACACTCGAGATGAGGGTGAATCAAGGTTAAGTAATTATATTAAGTAGGATGTCATAAGGTCGTGCTCTGTGTAACGGAGGAATTATAATATTAAGCTGTGTAAATATAATGTTATATCGTGCTTGTTTTTTCTTTAAGATTTATCCACTAGTGAGAGTGACCAGGCCAGTCCAAAGGCTTTGAGGAAGATACTTACGAAGAGCGGTGGCCCATAAAAACACTAGCGTTCATGAATTTATATTTCAAATGGAGATGTTTGGTTACCTGCTCCCACCTAAAAGCAGACTGAACAGAAAGGTCAAGTTTTCAACAGTCGAATCAATAGAAGGGATCATTGTTAAAGAAAAGGTAATTAAAATGATATTTTCTTAACTATTTCATTAGCATCTGAATTTCATTTTGTAGATTAGTGATTCCTACTCTTACTTTTCAGTCTCCTGGTGAAGTTGAGCAGAAAATTAATAATCTCAAAACAAAAGCGGCACAGACAAAATTATCTGTTCAACCTTATATCCTGATGGTCGGAAGCTTTACAGACTGGACAACATTATTCATAGTTGTGGACAACGTTAAGTATCAGTTTTCATGAGTGATTAAGTTTTTTTTTGCCATGGTATCTAAACTGTATCATGTTTTTAACGCGTGTTATCCACCGGCTGCGTAACACTTGTACCTTATAATTAAACGCAAAATATAACAAATAGTTACGTAATTCGACTGTATCCTTAGATTTAGTCTGAAGTTTAATTCAATAAATATAAAAGTATTTACAGATACCAATAGTGTTTTATTTAACAAGATATAGGTAGTGAACCAAAGACACATTGTATTGACTAATGTTTAATTAGTGTTAAATCTTGATTCAAATTTGTTGCTCATTTTCAGTTAGACATGCATGTGGTAATTAATATATTATGTATGTTGTTAATTATTATATTATTTATTCTCGAAGCAAAAATCCGATGCATAAGCCAGGTTGCGATGCTGTAGGCACAAACAATTAATTTCAAAACAAATACAATCATTAAAAGTTTAATTAGTAAAAGGTAAAAACTGCTTTAAGTATGTTTAGATTTACTTTTTAATATGAGAAGTATTTGTTTTGAAATTAATTGTTTTTGCCTGCAGCACCGCGGCACCGCCACCTGGCTTATGCATCGGATTTTTGATTCGGGAATAAATAATAGTTTGAATCAAGATAATCAAAATGATTTACCAGAAGATAATACATTCTACAGTCAAAACAATGTAAATCCTCATTGAAGAATTGTATTGTTATTAGTATTCTAGAAAGAAAACTTTCCTATATTTCATATAAGAATATGATCTTACATCAAAATATTCGTATGTATAATTTGAAAACCAAAAAAGTTTTCATCTGAGACTTAATTAAATTCACTAAAGAATGTCAGTAATAACAAGATCTCAATTCAAGTAAACATTTTTCTTTCAATAAGGACGAGTATATACTTGAATAAAAAAAAATTTCTTTGATTTGAACAATCGCATTCTTAATTAAAGATTCTTATTTTACTTACAAATATGGCTATATCTTGAAAGTGAAATACCGAATGCTTCGTTCAAATAAAGTCTTTTTTAAATCAAAAATACAAATTCTTAATTAAAGTAAATATTCATTTTTAGAACCAAGAAATCGATATTTGTTTTAAATGCGCAAGGTTTTTAAATCAAGTATTTATATAATTGTTCTAAAAATCACGTTTTCTTGCATTCAGAACTAAAGTTATTCTTACTTAAGAAATCGGTTCTTGCTTCAAACACGTATGGTTTTTTAAATAAAGTATTTATTTTCATGTTAAGCTTGATCCAAAATATAGGATTTCTTGGATTCAAAACTAACCATATTCTTATTTAAACACTTTAACGATTTCTTCAAAGAAGAACGCAATATATACTTTGATCCAAGAATATATTTCTGAGAATATTGCGTTCTGTTTTCAAGAATATATTGTTTTCAATATATATGAATCACAAATATTCTTGAATCAAAACACACTGCGTTGGCTCAAGTATTCCTTTTTTTCTGTGTTGATGCATCATAAAGGAGCCCCTTAACCTTACTTCCTCTGCAACGCTATGGACCCGGCACCCCACGGTGAATCCATAAAGACTTGCCCTCTTATTCATAACCGTAGCGCAATGGAAAATTATTTTTCCTTTTGTTTTTTTTTGGGTCTGAGGTAGCCCGGCATTTATTGTCCTTTTCAAACGTATTAGAGCTCTTTGTCACTTATTTGGCTCAACGAATAGGCATTAAAACTCAACGAAGCAATTCAGTCAGCATGCTGTAACTGCCAACTGTTAGTAGTCAAGAGCATTTGGACTGTGTAATCTGGAATGTCTTTGGGTTGGCTAAATGCTTTGATTTTGGTAGCTGTATTAATGTATATAGTTTGGAAAGATTTATAAACAAAGGCATACCGCCGTTAATAAAAAGTTATATTCATGTCTGCATCAGCAAAGCAATGACGAATAATTTAATTGATTGAAGGAAAAGCTAAGCAAAAAATATATTGACGAAAAATTGTTGACCATCCCTCATTAATGAATAGAATCCGCGTGTACACAAAAGAACGTGCCATCGACATTTCCGCAATTTCCTTCTCGGTAGAGCTTAATTAATTACACCCCGTGGCTCTACCCAGATAATTTAAATTACCAACATACGAAATACCATGAGGATGAAAACCTGTCATTTTCGCTCGCATATTGAAAAAAAAACAAGATTTATATCATTCGACGTAGGTATAGGATGAGATTATAACATTATTTAAAATGATTAAAACTGGTCATGTAGGGATTTCTGCGTAAAACTTTTCTGTCGGGGATGGATATTGTGTTGTTTCAAAAAGACTGTTACTGCACTGGAGGAAGGCATTGAAAACTGTAACACAGGCACGACCACCACAGTATGTCAATGTAAATTACTGTACTATAATATTAGATCAAATATAAAAAAAAAAACAAACAAAAAAAGATATTTGCGTAATTGCGATTTTAAGGCTGCGAAAATTTTCAATGGAAAATACGTAAGTTTCATTGTTGTAATTAAACTAACAAATATTATGACTTAACAAATTAATTTTAAAAAAACGGTTATGTGGTTAATTTATATGCTTCCATCCTGGAACGTGTATCCAAAGCGGCATTAGTACAATCTTACCAAATTTTTTTGGGCAGGGGAGGAGGCTCGAGCGGTGAAGCATTGATGCATCATAAAGGAGCCCCTTAACCTTACTCACTGGTGTGCAAGTCCCAGGCACCTTGACTTGGGCCTCTTCCTCTGCAACGCTATGGACCCGGCACCCCACGGTGAATCCATGGAATGCTAAGTAATCTGTCTCTTAATGAGATGTTTAGAAAACGAGAGCAAGCATTCGTAGATACTTCTGTCACGTAAAACTTTGCATATCGTTTATTACGACAAACCAGTTCACAACTAGAACTACAATCGGAATAAAGGGGCCTATACGGGTTTCATCTACTGTGATTTCGTCTTATAGCTACCGTATTTCGTAAAATAAATCTTTCCTTGTTGTGGTATATTTGAAAATAACAATATGACTTATATCCATATTGCGTTTATGGTTTAAATGATATTTATAACAAAGGAAACGGAACTGAAAGGTTGGTTGGTTGAACAATGATTGGAGTAACGATGATTTATAAAACTTATTTGGCTCTAACATTGACATTTTTGCATTAAAATTCTTATTGAATAAGCTTACAAAATAACAAATGAAAATAATACTTTGAATTACGATAACTCATTTGGAAGATAATGTCTCGGCTCTAGGGACGGACAGTCGTGGGCACCCATTCGTAGTTCAAGTTAATCCTTTCGATGTATTTTTGTAAACTTATTTGCCTATCAACAGAACTCTACTGAAATGGGAAAATAAGAAGATCTATATATTACCTGTACTGTACTGTATCAGCCGGATAGTCCACTGCTGAACAAAGCCTCCCACAATAAGGGGAGTTTGCCAGAATCCCCACGCTTGGCAGGCGGCTTGAGAATCGTAGTGTGAGATATCAGTTCCTCAGAAAATGCTGCCGCCCTCCTTCTGGTGTGTTACCTTTAGTTGCCTCTTACGACATCCACGGGTAGATCTGGGGGGTGATATTCTAGCCCGACACCCCACGGGATTCTAGCCCGGCACCCTACGGAATTATATGATAATTCCGTGAAAAAGGTGTATAATACATATACAGTACGCCAATTTATACCATCCGAATCAAGACTATCATTTTATAATATTGATTAACGTTTTGTAGTACACCTGCCGGAAATTCACCTTGTTTCAGAACTGAGCTGACAGCTTCGTAATTAATGTTGAATACAGGAGTGATGTGACTTTATTGTGAAACCGTACAGACTGCACGAAATTGAGTTAATAAAGAACCTACGTAAAGCGGGGATGAACAAGCTTCTGAAAAGGATAATTGGATTTCAGATGGATTAAAATACGCTTTTTATTAAAACTGTGGTCTACGTAATAATGGGAGAATTACACAATTGATGTATCGAACAGGGTGGTACAAGGTACTGCCTTAATTGTGAGAAATTTGTGATATAAAAATATCGTTCTACGCCTTGTTGTGCTTCACGTTGGGCTGTCAGCAAAGGCATTGGCGTCAATTACGTATAGGAATAAAGAAGTATCCGCAAAATTTTCAAATAAAATGTATTGCTGCTTTTCTCACGCACTATCACAAAAATTCATATTTAAAATAATTGTAAACACTGGAAGTGAACTAGTTACAGCACACAAAAGGGATCCTACCAGGGTAGGTACATTATCACTGATTCCTTAACTTAATTGAAATGTTTGCGATACACAACACGATATTTTATATTTCAAATGAATAATTGTCAACACTGGAAGTGGACTAGTTTCAGCAGACACAGGGTTCATCCTACTAAGGTAGTCAGGGTTTTAAAATTGTCACTGATTTCGCAACCATGCAAGTTGTTTTAGACATTAATAATTTCATGGACAAAATGTTACTATAAGATATATTATGTGTCATTGTAAATCATTACTTGAATCAGTTATTATTATTCTAAAAAAATAATTTTGATTGTAGTCGACCAGAATGCACGTTTGTTAGATCTTCGTAGGAGTACGTAGAGAGCACAACGAAAGCCTTTTAATGAAATAAAATTAATTGTTAGTGTTTTTATCAGATGTACGTAGCCATAGGAGGTAGCCGAATAAAAATTGTTTTTAAAGTAATAAAAATACTTCTTACACATTTTATCTCAAAAATCATTAAAAAATCTATTCTAGTTTTGTTTCTTAATTTCTATCAGTGTTGTGTAACTGGGACCATTTTTGTTACAGAGTATAAGCTAATTACGAATCTCAAAATTTTCGTATATTATGTGTCTTATCCTCTAATGAATAGATTAGGGCGTTATTTTGCGGACATCCATATTTAAAATATTTTAAGAAAACATTCCATTAATATTTTAGAAAAATACTTTTCATGTTAAGCTTACGTGACATCATAAACGCCACGCAGCCTAACCGGAAGAATTTTCGATGCTTTTTCCTTCTACACGAAGCAATCTCAGGTCTTGACTCTTTCAGCGCACTATTCTCGTGCGTCATAAATTTGATGTATTCTAAAATATTTTTTTGATATATTTGTTGTTGTTTATCCGGCTGATACAGTACAGTAAATAGAGAATAAGTTCTCTATTTACTGTACTGTATCAGCCGGATAGTCCACTGCTGAAGACATCCTCCCCTATTATAAGGGGTTATTTGCCATAATCCCCATGCTTGGCAGGCGGCTTGGAGATCGTAGTGTAAGATGGCAGTTCATTAGAAGGTGCTGCTGCCTACCTTCCGATATTTTTCCCTTAGTTGCCTCTTACGACACCCAGAGGATGATATGGGGAGGGTGCAATTCTAACCCAGCACCCCACGGGGGATTATCTATTTCTCCAACAAAAACTGAAAACGCCAATATATAATGATCCAAACCAAATTTCATCGGTAAGTTGTGATTATTAACCCCAAAACTACACACGAATCGCCCCGGAACCGTATCAACGTCGTTTACGCTGTAATCAACGTTGTATTCTCATGTCAACTTGCAAGCGACACGGCGTCGATTAGTGTGCGTTGTAGTATGGAGTTTCATACAAATAATACTTAATGGCTTGAGTAAAGGCCATGTAGGTAACGGTGCTGGTTTATAAAGAAGAGGGGGCGACTCACACTTGATGGGTCTTTTATACTATAATAGATAATTATCATTCGCACCTAATTCAAAGCATCAACGCGTTTGGCGGTGGATACCCACCTAGAAGAGAATAATATTATGAAGCGCTCGTAGCGAAGTTTGCTTAGCATTTCTTAACCGATCAGCCAGGTTAAGCAACGTCCACCGCGGTCATGAGTTGGATGACTGACCGCTAGTGACACTACTACTGAGCGCTTCCGTGCCTCGGAGGGCACGTTAAGCCGTCAGTCGTCGTCTTAGGATGACAGATATTATAGCATGGTGGTAGGGAATTTTGCGAATGCCCCCCTCAAGTAGAAAATTTGTTGCCAAGCACATAACGGTGTGTTCCGGAAGCTGTCCTTGAGAGCCAGTAACTCCAGGTTAGCTTGAACAACATCTGCGACCACATCATCACTTACCATCAGGTGAGATAGTGGTCAAAGGCTTAACTATCAGCATAAAAAATGTAAGGCCTTGGTAACCCAGTAGTGGAAATAGAAAGTCACTTTTAATATTGTTAGGTTTGCAATAACGCCTGTTATCGTATATTTGTGATTTTGTAAAGAAAGTCACTTGTTCGAATCCTAGCATCGCGCTATCTGGGGTTTCGCATGATGTTAGGACATTTTGTGACATCCGTTATGCTAATAACAGCCTCATTTAAAAAATCTGTCACCAAGTTTATTTCAATGTAACACATCGATATTAGCTTGGCTCGTAGTTGTTCTTCAGAGCCAAATCTAATTCAAGTCTATATACCATTTTCACATAAGTATAGTTGAGCGAATGATTAACGGCTAGCCTAAAAAACTAAAATAAATCTTGGAAAAGGAATAATTATAGGTACTATTCCGTTTCCAAGCGTAGAAATAGCTTAAAAACTTTAAATTATTTAATTTTTTCACCTATTTCAATATAAGGAGGAGGTTCGCTATGGACTGTATTTTTTTATTTGTGTGTATTAGGTACCTCATAATTCTTTACAGTGTGTACCGACTTTCATGTTTATTTGATTTTTATATTCGAAAGTTGGTGCTTGTCATGTCCTATTCAAATGTACGTGTAGTGAGTTCTAAAGAGTAGTATTTGAGTTATACCTTATAATGCGTATTTTACGTTTGAAGACCGTCGTTCTTTTGACAACTTTTTTTTATTACATACACAACACTGCAAGACTTTGTACCTGTACTTATATCGAAATCGTTGAACATGCACGAGGCTTATGTTTCTACCTACGAAGAGCAAATAATTTTATTATGAAAGTACGTATTTTATTTACGAAGGATTTATGAACACGCGGGGAAAAGATAACGCCTGCTTACCGCTGATAAAATGCATATCATCAGAGATGAGATTTTACTTGTGTGGAATCGCTCAATCTATACGAATTTGAGTTGACGAAGAATGAACGTAAAACGGAGATGAAATAAGCTTGAAAACCGGTAAAGTACTAATTGGGATTGATTGAATTGGAACACATCTTCGTGATCGTGAGCTCAATATTTTATAGTTTTTACCACAGATAAAATGCCAGTTACTGTGTTTTTGACGAATGTTTGACGTTTGTGCGAGTGTGGAATGAGCCTTTGCTTTTTGCGGAAATAAGGACGATAGGGAATGAAAGGCTCGAAATGGACAAGAGAGTAGATTTCGAGTAAAGATTAACTATGCAGATTAATTGGGGTAGAGACATACCGTTAATAACTTTCCTATTTACATAATCATTAAATAATAATATAGATGTTTTTGTTGCTGTACAGAGAAAATTAGAACAATTTTTATCTATATGAAATGAAAAAGCAATTTTAGATACACATGTTGGCAAATTATCATCTTTACCAATTTTGTTAGAGTAGGAAGAATTATTATACTCATAAGGTGAATTTCTAGAGACGGGTTGGCTTCATGAGATCACTTATAAACAAGCATAAAAAGGGGAATATTATGCTTCGACATTTTTCAAAGGTTATACTTGAGTAGACAAACTGTTGCCAGGCACCTAACGTTGTATGGGATTACTGAAAAATAGCATCAGTGCATATGTGTACGGACTTTGTGCTGAGTTTTCTCATTTTGCCCACATTATTTATTTAAGTATTTATCATATCATCTTTTTTTTCCCTCTATGTTAGTTAAAAAATAATTTTTAAGTTTTTCTTGTGTATTGGCTCTTACTGTTGTTTCTATCTGTATATTTTTTTTGTGTGGCAATAAACTAATGTTGATTTGATTTAAAGTTCCCATTCTAGATTAAACTTGATTTAACAAGTGACTAGCTTATTTATTTTGAGAATCATATTTGATGCCCTGATCAGGTAATGATAATTTACAAATTTACGGGAGAAAAAATTATAATCATGTGCGGGATTCGAACCCGCGTCCATCCACCCAATGACTCATAACTCTAATTTTTGATTTAGTTCTTCAACCATCGTATCGGGATGGAGCGACACCTATAGTTCAACTTGCGTTGTACTACAAACAAGACCAATTTTGCTTTTGGTTTTAAACATGTAAATGATGACGCAACCTTATAATTTTGATATTGTTATGTATGCAATAATGCCTGCTTGGTGAATTACATTACAAAATTACAAATTTACGAGAGAAAAAAATATAGTCCTGTGCGGGATTCGAACCCGCGTCCATCCACCCCTATAGCCGGGGTATGCTCTAACAGATTGAGCTAACATGACACAATGACAACCTTATTTAAATATAAATACGCATAATTAATTAGGGGTAACTCAAATACTCTTTTCTCTAATCTCTCTCAAACTCATATAGGATCAAATGACAAGCACCAGCTCTCGAGTAAAAAAAATATACAAAATCGGTATACTCTGTAAAGGGTTATGATGGAGTAACACAAAAAAATACTAATGAATTGAGAACCACCTTCTTTTTTTAACTCGTCTAAAAAGCAACTGCGTATTTTTTTTATAATTAATTAAAATAGTGTTATAAGAAAAATTGTGAAATTCATATTTAAAAATATTTTTCAAGAGGGCTAATGGCTCTTATATTCGATGTAAATATCTTTTATGGGGAAAAAAACGTGTGCATAGGATTCATTTATTTTACTACAAAAGAACCTTAAGATTATATGGGATATTTTTTGCCAAAACCAATAAATTACAAGTTATAAGTACGAGTAACTAGTTAGTCTGTCGTTGAATGCATTTAAATATATTTATTTTGTTCTCATTATTATCTTTTGTTACGTCTACGTAACTTCATTGTACGAAATTATTTGAACATACAAAGTTGCAAGTCTAAGAAACTTCTATTACAGAAAATTTTGATGCACAAATCTTAATGTTTTTGTAACATAATATACTATCAAACAAACGAATAAAATACATTCCAGAATTCTAATGAATATCTTCCACGAAGATTCTAATATATACAATACATAATAGAATAGTTTTTGATGATGAGTGGACAAGCTAACATAAGAAAAAAACTTACTAATTTATTTTATATTAACAAACACTATTACTCTGCAAAACTCTGTAAAAATAATATCCAATTTCACTCGAGATTGTAATGTATGTTTGTAAGTTTATTTATTCATCCATAACTTTGGTAAACAAACAATGTGTGTGTTTGTAGTACCCCAAACATTATTTACCAAAGTTTTGGGGGAAGAAATACTCATAATATATACATAACACTCCTTTTCGGCGATCGTGTAATCTGTCTAAAAAATATCGTGAACTGCATTATAAAAAAATAATACATAGATATTGCATTTTGCGTAATTGCTTTCTTGGCTCTTTTTTACACGGTCTTATTTGTGACAGGGAATACGAGTAGATCGGTAACTGTACTATAGTAGCGGTAATAAATAATACGTGCACAGGTATTTTCATTTTGTGGCGGCCGAATCGCCTCTTGGAGTGTTGACAAAGCGCTTCATTATCTTCTACGGAATTATTCCCGCGGCTGCGTGCTGGGGGCCATGAAAATTTGATTGTTTCGCGTGCTACGATACGTAGGGTTTTTTTTTTAATATTATATAAATCTAAGTACACTCCACAGACTCCAGGGTCCGTGCCGTGCTATACGGTGTTAAGGTCAGCATTATGCATCAACGTTGTATCTTTTAATAGTACAATTATTGTAATTATTAAAGAAAACGTAGAAAGGTTATCAAGTCAAATTTGTCTATCCTCGTCGGTATCACAATTGTTAAATATGTAATTCTTAACATTAAATGATTTGTTCTTAATAATGGCCTATGCTTTTTATTTTTTCTAAGTAGTTGTTAAACGTAGAACATTAGAGATTTCTTCAGTGAACTTAAATGTTCCACTCTACCCAGTATATTAGTTTTATAGAAATCGCTAAACTCGGGAGTTAACTCTAGAATCAATCCTTACGCTCGAAATTCTAAATTTTGCCTGTGACATTAGGCACTGTTTATTATCTAATGTGCATTGTCTAATGTTAGGCGGCCAAGTGGCCGAGGGGGTTTAGGCATCCGACGCGATATCGGAGGACGCGGGTTCGATTCCCGCCTTGGGCATACAATTTTGTACTCCAATAATTTGTTAAATATATTTCGCTTAGCACGCGATAGTGCTTGTAATTATATTTAGAAATATGGTTTGCACTATTTTAAGAGTAAGTATATGGTCTAAAAATTAAAAGAAATCTGTCTTAGGTTTTCGCGATTATTACACATAGTAATTAAACAACTTTAAACGGTTTAAATCGCGCGATCCCAAGCAGGTGGTACTTGCCAACCATCAAGTACCACCTGCTTGGGATCCTGTCATCAAATTAATTAAATCTCAAGGCCGACACAAATCTGCAAGACCTCTGGACACTGTGAGCGAATACTGCGTGAATAGGGAACGTTATGATTAATATAAAAATGTTCGAACGGTAGACCAAATAATTTTCTTAATAACTCATGTGACAAATAAAACCAATTAGTCACCCCGTGACCACGATCACTGCAAAGTGTTTGAAACGTCGGGACAAAAATAATGATAAATATACGCGATTTAAACCGTTTAAAGTTGTTTAATTACTAAAAGAAATCTGCTTTATATGTGATTTTAAATTGAAATCGGCGCACTATGAGCCACTTTAACAATCGTGTTGAAAAAGTTTATAATGTCAATAATGTCTCAATCACCAACAATTTTATTTCAGCTAATTCAGGTGCAAAAAAGTGACTTCCCTAAAGGCGAGAATAGAAAATCACTTGGGGATTAAGGTTCTTTCAACTCGCAAAAAATAATAACTGTTGATTATTGAGCGATCCCATTTTCCCTTGGCACCTATCCGCTTTGATCTCTGGAATCGTTCTTGTTATTGGAGCAATCTCGACTCACCATATAATCATATTTGTTTTATTTTGTGCCAATATCCTGTTGCTCTAATGTAACACAAGGTTTCCGCTTACAGACTTAATTGTAATAATAATAATAATGTTTATTGTGCAAAAAAAACAGGTACATAGATCAGACACAAATAAGGAATTTTAACATTATATGAGTAGCATTTATCTAAATAATATGTCTATATAATAATATACATACCTAACATGAAAGTTGCCTTATATCACACTAGCCCCCACACTAGGATACCCTGTGTTGTGGGTGAACTAGTTTCTCCCAAAGAGCATTTATTTAGGGACAAGACGTCATTACAATTATAAGAAGTAATAATTAAAAACTATTAGGGTAGAAACCTGTTTGGAAAGTAATCTAAACATTGTAACAAAGCTGAATATGGAATTATTATCGGATATAAAATGAACATTTGATTATAAACGAATGAAAAATAAGGATCAGAAAAATAATATACATATGTAAAATATATCTTATTGGAATTATAAAATAAAGGAAAGTTTGGGACATACCCTTTAACTCACAACATGCACTCGTATCACACATAATGCGAATTTTTTGCACACAAAAACTTGTCAACAACCTTGCACGTAGACTTACATTAGAACATTACAAAAATATTTCTAAGATATTCTAATTCAATATTATTATTATTAGGATTGGGATATGATATTATGATTTTTGCAGTTTTAAATATTATCTCAAATTTCGATGTTGATATGTGATGTGATGGTATTTTAAAATGCAGAAATGAACATTTGTACCGCTGTTCCTCTTTTATGCAAATGGCTCCATTTGATAAATATTAAATTATAAAGAATAATTCACATTGCAACAATTGTTAAATAATAACAAATATTTTTAAAGTATTTTAAGAAAACATCACATTAATTATTTAATAAAAATATATATCTAGTGACAGTTCCGCCTAATTTCCTGTTAAGCCGACGTGACGTCACAAACGCCACGCAGCCAAACCGGAAGAGTATTCGACGCGTTTCGCTTCTAAACGAAGAATCCTCAGGAGGTCTTGACTCAACGAGCGCACGATCGGGACTGAGTTAGTTGTGAAACAAAAAAAAAAAAAGATTGTACATCTAGGAATACTTATTCCCATTGTTCGGCCAGGCACCATTCGATACTTAATTTTAACTCAACCTAATAATAACCGCAAAAATATGGATCTTAAACCTATTCATAAATATTCATCCGCTAATGCACCCGCTCCCGCTAATGGCAAACGCTATACTCCGTCTGGACATACTACTTTACTTATACCGAACCTTTACCCGTTCTACCGTGAAAGACCTTATGCCTCATACTCATAAGGTCGAATATTATACACCCGCTCCAGCTAATGATCCTAACAGTACAGTAACACGTCGTCGGTTTGTACTGTATCCTATGATCAAGATTCGCACACGATAACAACTGCCTTATTGGCAACCGCTAAAATAAAGGTTCTTGATGACATGAACCGCCCTTCCTTTCTGAGATGCCTTATTGATCCAGGATCTCAAAGTGAGTACATATCCGCTGATTGTAGTAAGCGCCTATCGCTTCCTATGTCCACGCAAAGTCGCTATTCTCAAGTCCAAGGTACAGGAGGGGCTACTCAAAAAATTCTGGGAGCGAACTTACTCAAATTTACAGACGTAAATTTTTTTGAAATTTTTATTCGGAATTTTTTTTGAAGGGCTTTGTAAACGGTCATGAGTATCACATCCAACCCATGGTAGTAGATAGTATTACATCACAATTACCTGTTTCGCGCGTCGATATCAGTGCCCTTAGTCGCATACGTAATCTACCTTCGGCGGACGATGACTTTTCCCAGCCCGGTCCAATTGACCTCTTAATAGAGAGTGAGACTCTAAAGAGTAAATATTTACTGTCAAATTCTAATGTCCAATAATATAATTAAATATGACAATAACTTACCCGTTGCCTTGGTTTATATTGTTATGGGAAACGCACCTGTCTTATTATTTTTGTTTGCAAAAACGCCTGCTATGCGGATTACATTACAAATATACGATAGGAAAAATTTAAGTCATGTGCGGGATTCGAACCCACGTCCATCCAGGGGTGGATGGAAATTTTTCCTATCGTATATTTGTAATTTTGTAAAACGCACCTGTCATTACCTCGCGCTCTTTTTCGCACACATTTTGTGCATTCACTAGTGACCCGCTACATAGTCTTGTTGAAAGGTTTTGGTCCACTGAGGAACCGCCTTTTTTTTAGTTTAGTCGTTTTTAAGCCCTGACGATCAACGGTGCGAGAAAATATATGCTTCGACTACTACGCGAAATAAAGATGGCATTTATGTAGTACAGCTTCCATTTAAGGAAGATTTTTTTTTTTTTTATGCCTTATCGGTTAGCCTTTGACCACTATCTCACCTGATGGTAAGTGATGATGTGGTCGATGATGTTGTTCAGGCTAACCTAGAAGTCAACAAACGCGACGCAACTCCTACATAACCGCGAAGAAAAGGTTTTTGACACTGGAGTAGAAGTTATTAAGATCACCGGACTTAAAAAATATAATGATATTATTTCTGACTATCTTGACAAAGGAAGGTAAAATACGTACCGTGCGCTTCTTCGGCCGATATCATTCTATCAGGTTATTATCTACCGCACCATCCTATGATACGTGACGATATGTCGACGACTAAAATTAGCATTGTTTTAAATGGCAATGCAGCGACTGATTCAGGGCTGTCGCTAAATTATATTTTATACAAGGGATGCAACTTACAAGCTGATATATTTAACATTTTATTAAATGTACGCATGCACTATATCGCATTTTTCGCGGATGGTAAAACGATGTACTTACTTATGTATACATATGCATCCGTCACACCGCAATTATCAACGAATTTTACATCGGTTTCAACATCCGATCCACTTCAGACCTTCCAGTTTGACAGAGTTACTTTTGGGCTAAGTCTTCGCTAATGTTAGCTCTGCGTACCCTACGGCAATACAAGATGAAAGACATAGGTGGCCAATCGCTGCCGACGTTATTGAAAATGATGTCTATATGGATGGCCTTGCATCTTCTGTTTCTTCAGTAGATCAGGCTGTCTGGGTTTGAATTAGTCAAGTGGAGTAGCCACTCGCCTGAGCTACTAGAACACATACCCGTGTCACATTCTGAATCTATTTAATTCGATGATGATGACACTTTCAAGATATTAGGACTACGCTGGCTTCCCGCATCAGATTTACATTTTTGAGTGATATCCAACCATCCGCTATTACAAAACGCGCTATTTTATCGATGACGGCACGACTGTACGACGTCTTAGGACTTGTCGGACCCATTATTTTTTACGCAAAATTAATAATCAGGGAACTGTGGCTCTTGCAAATCAACTGGGATGACAAGCTGTAGCGAGAGCGGCGCGCGACGCGGCGCGGTGTGGCGCTTGCACTCACCCAGTTTTGTATTTCAAATTACAAAAATACCCGAACGTTTTGGTAGTTGTATCGCTTATCGTTTCATATGGGTAATTGTTAAGGAAACCGTACTACCGTTTCTATACGGTTACCGTTTATATCTGTTACCAATACATACAGTTATCGTTTCAAACGGAAACCTTTATGAAGCGGTTTTTAAATCCCTGAATTCACAACAAATAAAGTTAGTAGGTACTATGTAAAGTACCTACGTAAATCCATAGAATAAAGTTGAATAATTGGTTTTGTTGTATAAGGTACTACGAAAGTTTTTATAGTAAGCTTAGCGATGGTTGTAGGCACTTATACCTACCTAATCAAAAATAACCTATACTTCCTTGTTTATTGATTGTTAGTAGATAAACCTACCTATGTATACTTATTAATTCTTACTTATGTCATTATTTTATCAGAAGCAGTGATGGCTCAGTGGCATTGGCTATGGACTGCCACGCAGCAGGTCAATGGTTCGTATCCCACCGCGGGCTTGAGTTTCACCGCATGTTGGAAGGGCATTTTGTGAATGCCCGCTTGGCTAGTGACCACCCTCAAGTAGAAAATCTGTCGCCAAGCACCTAACGGTGTGTTCCGGCAGCAGTCCTTGAAAGCCAGTGAAAATACAGGCAAAAATGAGTCTTAATAAATATGTCTGAAGGTGATGGGCGCAGTGCAGTTAGTCACTTGTGATGAAATGCATCTGTTATAGGCAGAGGATACCGCTTAACATCAGGTGGGACTCGTTCTTGTTCCTTAACAATAACATAAAAAAAAGTTACCTAGGTACCTATCCAGTCCACAATTTTTGGGTCAAATACCTAGTTCTCGAAATGGTCCCATATAAACACGTAGAGCTACATGTTTTATTGCACATAGAAAACCTACAATTTAAAGATACGCATAACTATTATTTCCAAGTACAAGGTCAACTGAAAATAACAAAGCGGCAATACTGTTATTTTGTTATTGGGACCCCAAACCGCATGGAATTTTACCGAATTGAACATGATCCTACATCTTGGACAACAGTAAAATTTACGAAATAAAGAGAATTTTAATTTCAAATGTTTTCTACCAGAAGATTCCCTCGTAAATTAACTTAGAGACAGATTTTGAAATCGGTACGATATTATAGCTCTCAAGAACTGCCACCCAAACACATTGTTAGGTTAATTTTTCTTTCAATCTGACAAATTTTATAATTCTAATATTCAAATATGTGCCATCTATCGGAACTCGGTATAACTGCATTCTCCTCTAACTATGTACATAAAAAAATAAAAACAAATTGGTGGATTTTAGAAGCAATATAGTGAAAAAACAATTTATTTTTCTTCCAAAGCCATCGTGTTGGGTATCAAAATGAAGGACTCTAAAAAACGATTCTCTGAGTATATTAACTTGCAGTTTTAATTTCAATAGATCGATAAAACGCTTTACGGAAAATAAATTATTTGCTGTCGGGTTTTTATTTTCTTTATTAATGTATACATGTTTTATCATTTCTTTTTTGCACACTGTACCAAGTTCTAGTTTTGACGTCACAAAATGGCGCTAGGCCGATCCTATTCTTATTTTAATCGCATTGTATGTTTTTTAGGTTTTTATCCCTTACAAAATAGGTGGAAGAAAACGTAATTCCGTTTATTAATATTTTATATATGACGAAGTTCAAAGAAAATCCACATGTACCGTGGGTCACTATGGACCAGTCATACAAGTAAGCTATAGTAAATGCAATATAAAAAAGGTGGGTACATATAACTAACTTCTTAGTTTTATATTTATGTATTACACTTTGTTTGACAAGGATATTTTTACTAATCCGCTACACTAAGTGAACTTGATGATAATGAATAAAATAGTGTAACGTAAACATATGGCTCAAAGCTATATTTTTACATCCACGTTGTACTTTTTTATTATTTTATTATATGGCTCATTGTATTTTGTTGCATATACGTGGTCTTTGTGTGACCGTAGATTAACTTTTTGTATGGTGGAAGGGCATTTTGCGAATGCCCGCCTGGCTAGCGACCACCCTCAAGTAGAAAATCTGTCGCCAAGCACCTAACGGTGTGTTCCGGCAGCAGTCCTTGAGAGCCAGTGAAATAACAGGCAAAATGAGACTTAACAACTATGTCTCAAGGTGATGGGCGCAGTGCAGTTCGTCACTTGTGATGAAATGCATCTGTTATAGGCAGAGGATACCGCTTAACATCAGGTGGGCCACGTGCTTGTTCCTTCACAATAACATAAAAAAAAAATTGCTTATATTTTTGTCGCAAAATGCCCTACCACCCTGCAAAACTACTGGTTCTCAAGGACACACAGTGGCTTACGCCGTTCAAGTGCTTGGCGACAGATTCTCTTCTTGAGGGTGGTAGCTAGCCAGGCGGGTATTCGCAAAATGCCCTACGACCATGCAAAATTACTGGTTCTCAAGGACACACAGCGGCTTGCGCCGTTAATTGCTCGGCCACAGATTTCCCAGTCATTAATATAATAATTATATCCAATATAATGTCATATATAACATATTTTTTTGTTAAATGAATATAACTTTAAAATCACTTAGCCGCGATGTTGATAAGTAAAAGGGACTATCATAGAATATCTTACTATCTTCCTCTTAAACAAAAAAGATATAAACATCATAAAAAACAACTTTTCGACCGGAAGTATATAATAAGTACAAATACGCCATGCGCTTACACTCTCATCTGTCCTTTAAAACAATATAAATTAATAAAAAGCCATTCCAGTCAGCAGCGCAAGCTCTAAAGGCATCCCTTCCATCCACTTGGAACTTCTTAAATAGGTTCTATGGAACCGGTACTTTGGAACTGGAACAAAACCGGAACTGAAACCGTACCAAAATATGGAACCTTTATAGGAACCTAAATGAAGAACCGTACTGAAATTTAGAACCTGTTTTCAACCCCTGGCGCCAGGTGGCACTAGAAATTCCTGATTGACCCGTAGCGGCGTTTAATGGTCATGTTCATGGGATTAAAACATTGGGTTCTGTTTGAACGGTTTTTCGACGGGGTACGGTTATTATTATTATTATAGGATCAAGATGCACTTACCTCCGCCAACGTCTCCTCGACTAACCTGACCTTCGTTATAAGCTGTTCGAGTCCGTCCACCGCAACGTTAGACACTCGTTCTCGTATTTTATGATAAAGCAAACCATTAACAATATCTAGGTATCTTCATTACTTCTTGCACAACTTAATATGGCAATTTTGATAGGTAACAAAGCGCGCACTTTACAAACAAAAACATCGTTCGTTGTTTTGTTCGGCGGCAAAACTGTTTTCTCGTCGTTTTGGCGGCATTAGGAAACGTGCGTGCGCGCGCTCTCGCTTGACGATGGTAGGTAAAACACAAACAGCGCGGGCGGGTAAAGTTTTTGGAAAATGAGCTTGAGGTCACAACGTCGCGTCGGGTCGTCGCCGTCGTATGATATGATAAGTAGCTTTTCGACTTGACCGGATGAAATTAGGCGTCTCCGCTGTACATATAGGTATATGTATAATTCACATCGTTAACTCGCCGCTCGATCGGATAGGTATCATTGTGTTACGTAAAGTGGACTCGTCCGCGTACTCTACGTCCACGTTTGCTCTATCGCGACTTGTTGCAGTTCCGCCTTGAGCGCGCGGTTTTGAAAAATGGACTCGCCCATGTGTTTTGATTTTGTTGTTAACTGTTGAAATTGTAGTAATTCGTTGATGTTTACTATAGGAAAGAGTTCACAGTGCACTTTTAGATGTTCAGTTGTGTTTATCTTTATGTTTTCGTATTGTATTTTGCTAAACAACACTTTTCATTCGTGGCCTCTCGTTGGGCGTCACTAAAATGTTCTATATTCCTCAGGGTTTTGGTATTCACTTTAAAAACAGGTTCTCACGAAACGAAAAGAGTATATTGATAAAAGTTCTGACACAAATTTGATACACAATACAGTAAAAATTAAATAAACAATAACAATCAGGGGAGCGAGTATCTCACGCGTCGCGGGTCAGTCGCTATTCTCCTCTCTTTCTCTCTATTTTCGCGCGCCGGCGGAGATGTGCGAAGAAAACCGATCGTCCCCGTATTTAGGTGCGTTCAAAAACAATCCAAAATTAAGCTCGCCCTACAAAAGTGATTTTATTACTACCAAGGGTATGTTCCATTAGTCGCTAAGAACGTTATTTTCGATAATTTTGATCACATGCTGCGTCTCTGGTTGTGATCACGTGATCGTTTGTAACTGTCATCCCCGTTCCATTTTTGGATAAGAACGCTAAGAATGCCACTAAAATTTGCCACTTCTGTTACTTTTGACATTAGATGTAGCGTTTAGGGCAAAAATAACGCCAAGACCCATGTGGAAAACTTTTTGGGAGTGTGATCGTTTTTAGCGTTTTTAGCGAATCTCACTCAAATGGTACGCACCCCAAGTGAACAACCTTGTTGGTTATGTATTTTGAATTATTAGTGGTAATTTCAATACTATAATGAGAAGGAAGGGGCTGATGACCTACCTAAAGTGACAACTATGGTTACAATTCACTTATTAGTTCGCGTTATTATGTAGGTTAGGTATACCTACCTATGATTTGGCAAGAGTTCTGCGCCTTGATGAATTAGCTTGGTAAAGGAAATAAAGGATACTTATGGTTTGCTGCACTCTCTTTGATATTTTTTTATCTAGATCAATGTAAGAACAACATTTCTCAAATTTCAAAGTTTGCTTTAAACTTTGATAATCATCAAATTCAAGGTTAAACCCTTGCTTAAAAAACACATTTATGAGGCTATCAGTTGCTTATATAAATAACTGTAGACATATTAGTACTTACCTAACAATCACATGTGAAGATTAGGCAAAAATTGAACTCCGGGTGGTGTAAGCTTTGTCGTTTTAGAGTTGGTTACGTTAGTACGGTACGGTAAGTTTACTCATGGAATACACCGTCATGAAAAATTACTTACCATTATAAATAAAATAGAAAACAGTTAGTATATACATACCACATACACTTAATGTTGAAAATAAATTGGCAATTATACGAGGATCTAACGAATTTGGTTTCTTACTTGATCACATGTAAGTAGTAAGAAACCAAATTCAAAAAATTTAAAAAATTACAAGTTTTAGATAATATTATGATAATCATAAGAAATGTATTAATTCAAGAAAGAATATGAGTATATTCCTGACACATCACATCACCATGCGGGTTAACCTATTTTAGGTCCAACTCTGTTATCAAAACACTACTAACTAAATACAATGCTACAGCAACTACAACAAAAGCATTTAGGCAACGTAAAGGCCTTTCCAGGCCTACAGGCAGTCCAAATGCTCCAGCCCACTACCGGTTGGCAGCGTACCCAGCATCCTGGCAGCATTGCCCCGTTGGATTATAATGATTACCAGGTTAGCCAAATAAGTGCCAGCATTTTAATCATGCGTCCCCAGCAGGTCAGGTTTTTAGGAAAATCTACTATAGAATTAAATGAAAAACTTGAAAAACCAAAGATTTGATGTACATAAAAAACTATAGCTCCGATCGCGCTCAAAAAAAACCCGTAACGATCGCGAATAGCGGCCAGCGTGTAATGATGCGTAGAACTATTGATTATAATATAAAATGAATGCAAAAAAATTAGGTTAAGTTAGTTTTTTGATTTCGAATAGGGATTTGATGTATATTAGCTCCGATGGCGCTCACAAAAAATCTGTAACGATCGGTAAAAGTGGCCCGCGTGTAATGGTACGTAGTCCTATTGATTATAATATAAAAGGAATCCAAAGAAATAATACAAAAAAAAGTTAAAAAAAGGTTTTTTTTTTGGTTAGGTTAGGTTTTTGATTTTGATTAGGAATTTAAAGTATATCAAAAACTTTAGCTCCGATCACGCTCAAAGAAAAAGCCGTAACGACCGGGAATAGCGGTCCGCGTGTAATGATGCGTAGAACTATTGATAGAATATAAAATGAATAAAAAAAAATAGTAGGTTAAGTTAGGTTAGGTTTTTAGGAAAATCTACTTTAGAATTAAATAAAAACCTTGAAATACTGCACACCAAGGTTTCATGTTTATTTTACGGCTATAAGAAGTAATTTAAGGAATATAAGCCGACACTAAGATAGACGTCTTAATAGAAATTGGTACACCTGAAAAATTGCTTACTGACCGACTGAAACTTCTATTAAGAAAATGCATATATGGAAAAGTCTATAATAATATTACGCATCTAAAATTACACATGTATAGCTCTTCAAGTGTAGCTAAAACGAAACATGATTCGACGACACACATTACGGGTCATTAATTGGGAGAGTTAGCAATTAAATCTTGAAACTTGGCCGTTTGAAGTCGAGAGCGCAGCCTTCCGTAATGACGGCCAGTCCGGAACATGACTCTTCTCAGGTAAGGCTTCAGTTTTGAGTCCAGCCTTAAAACAGTTTTGTATTCAAGTGTCATTACAGTTTTAACGTGAATCCTGAAGTGGTAAAGTTTGAGACATAAATATCAATATACTTACTTCTGAGATTATGTTTTATAAAACGTGCTATTAATATACTTATTTTTCTTTCTGTTACGATAAATTTGACTCTGTGATCAACTCTCGAGACTTATGAATTAATAATAATGATTGTTTTTTATTTGAATTGTGACTGATAAAGCACGAGGCCCACCTGGTGTTACCCCACCAGCAGTAACTTTTGCCTGCGTGACAAGTAACAAACTGCAATGCGCAAGTCATTATGATACAGAAAGTTGTTAAGTCCCAAATGTCATTTCACCAGCACCCATACCCTTTAAACCGGAACACAGAAATGTAAACATTACTGCATGGCGTTAGAAATAGGTATGGTGGCAGCCGGACGAATTCGTGTTCAATGAGTTCAACTGCCATTAAAATATTGATAGATATCCTTACCCACTTGTACTTTTGCTTTAACGCCAACTAAGAGAATATCTATTCAAAATGACAATGAACTTTTAACCTTTTTAGAAATTATTTCGAATGGAAAAAGATTACTTCCAGCGGGACTTGAATCCGCAACCCCCAGTTTTTTTTTTTATCCCAATTGTGGTTATCTTTATTTCGGTTGTAGTAATTTTATATCAGCATCATCATTACATCAACCGTAACGTCCACCGTTGAATTTGCCATAATCCCCACGCTTGGCAAGCTTCTTGGGGATCGCAGTACAGTAAGTTGTAAGTTCTTCATAAGGGGCTGCTTCCCACCTTCTGGTTTTTTTCCCTTAGTCGCGTCATACGACACCCACGGAAAGAAATGGGTTGATATTCTATCTTGGCACCTAGTTACTGATTGCTATTACATTAATTGACAGATTTAGGGCACACACTCAATCTAGCGATTCACTTGCCCGCCCAATTACAATATATTGAAAATATCAGTAACAGTAAGTACTTCTATAATACCTATCACGTAGATGCACATTCAGGTACCTATTTTACATTTATATTTCATAATATAAAATCTGATAACTTAAAGGACTGTATGCAAAGTCAGTACTCCAAGCACTATGACAGCTGCTGAGTAGAAGCTACTTTCACAAACCAGGCATATAAGTGTTTAACAGAGCCACTGCGCTTTTTGCCTTAGAATTTGTAGTTAACAACGTTCTTTCATTTACATATTTACAAGGTAACGCCCTGTGGGGTGCCGGGTGATTTTCCTGTGGAAGCCGTAAGAAGTGAGTAAAGGAAAATACTAGAAGTCGGGCAGCAGCGCTTTCTGAAAAACTGACATCTTAGTCTCGAATCCTCAAGCCGCCTGCCAAGCTTTAGGATTATGGCAAACTGCTCGTTAATGTGGGAGGCTGTCGTCGGTAGTGGACGAGCCGGCTGATACTGTAAACGCGATTTTTATATGCATAATGCCGTATAGGTATATATGTGCCAGTATAAGAATACAGGACCATTTGATATACTCCGATTGAATGTCATAAAAAAAAAAAAACGGGTATACTGTCAACAAGAACATATCAGTCGAAGTTGAGAGTTAGCGCTAGGAGGCGTATGGCTATGAAACGTATACCTAAGCTTTCTTATTTAAGTTATTAGGTCGTCCTTTGTATACTGTTAAGGAAAAACTATTTTGTAAGACCCCCAAAACCTCATTGGATCACGGTAGGAAGATAATGACGTGCACTTATACTTTTTAAAATAAATAATCAATATGGTGGACACCTAAGCCCGTATACACATATATACACACACAAACGACGTATTAGGCACTTATTTGATGAATTTGTACAATGAAACCCTCGGCGTGGCAACCGCAATAACAATTAATAATTCCCGGCCTGTAGGTACTTATATCCTATATGGCGTGTATCCGCTGTGCATACAAGTCATTTGTGTGAGTTATCATAATTTGTTGAAGTTTCATTGTTGGAGTTGATAACTTACCGATAGCACAAATTACGTTACATATAGGTGAATTAATAATCTCCCTTGTCAATAATCTCACTATGTTGAAGGCGGCGCGGCGGTGGTGATGTCAGTTTTTATATGTAAATATTATATAATACAGATAGTTGTTGATTAATAGTATGATATTGCCTGACGAGAGTAAGAAGATTAAAATTATTATGATGACGCTGAATGGAACTAATACTATTCTAATAGCCATATCATCTCCTGATGACATTTTCAGCCCACCATTATTTAAACAAGACTCGCGCTGCACTCAATCACTTGTGAACCTTGGAGAACTTTCAATGTTTTCTTTATTCATGTGCTTCCATGTTTTTGGTCAACAAGCCACCGATGCTTTCAAAACACATAAGCATTAGCTTATATTATGTTAAATACTATGGAGAAGCGCGAAGAGAAGGATTGGAATGAGGTTGCCGCCTTTACACCTTTACATTTACCGTTATCATTCTAGTAGTGCGCGAGGGGTCGTGCTATATGGAGGATATTTATTGATTTGATGGAAAAATAAATGTTTTTTTTAAATTATGTAGAATTTAGAATAAATATTAACGAACTAAGTTCTTAACTTACTATGAGGGGAAAGTGATAAACCAATTTTGCATGTTAGTTAAGTTAATGGTAAGTACTACATTATGTAGTGATTCGTGTGCGATCGCATAAAAATTTCGTTATTACATAGTTTGAAAAGATCATTAAAATATATGCGATAACCTACTGAATAAAATGTCTTCTTGCTTCAAAATCTATTTTTTTACTTATCTAAAGACGTAAGCAATATCCATGATTGAAAAGATAGTATGTACACTCTTTTAAGTCATTAGTATTTCAAGCACTTAACGGTGTGTTCCGGCAGCTATCCTTGAGAACCAGTAATTCTAGGTTAAGCCTGTTAACACCTACTTCGACCACATCGTCACTTACCATCAGGTGAGATTGTGGTCCAAGGCTAACCTATCAACAATACATCGATTGTTGATAGGTTAGCTTAACGAAATCTAACCTACTAACAATACATCGATTGTTAGTAGGTTAGATTGCTCTCACAATTCTGGTTACTATTAGATAGTTGCAATTATTATAGCTTATTAGTCAATATCTACTTTTTTCAGTTCATTGATTATCACTTAAAAATATACTGAATTGAAACTACCGAAGCTTAAGTAGACCAACACAGAGAACATATTCTAAAAGAAATCATTAAGTTTGTATGATCCAGTATGTCATATGTGGTCGTACGAAAAAATATCATCATCATAATCCAAAAACCTTCCGTTCATGTTACGGGCCTTAGTATCTTCAAATGCGTAGTTTCTACAGAGAACTCCTCCGTGACTGCTGAAGTTTTGAAGCAGTGATGGCTCAGTGGCATTGGCTATGGACTGCCGCGCAGCAGGTCCATGGTTCGAATCCCGCCCAGAGCTTGAGCTTCACCGCATGGTGGAAGGGCATTTTGCGAATGCCCGCCACTATCAAGTAGAAAATCTGTCGCCAAGCACCTAACGGTGTGTTCCGGCAGCTGTCCTTGAGAGCCAGTGAAATAACAGGCAAAAATGAGACTTAACAGGTATGTCTCAAGGTGATGGGCGCAGTGCAGTTCGTCACTTGTGATGAAATGCATCTGTTATAGGCAGAGGATACCGCTTAACATCAGGTGGGCCTCGCGCTTGTTCCTTCACAATAACATAAAAAAAAAAGTTAAAGGTATGAAAAAAATATATGTCATAGATGAATTCAAGTACAACATTTGCAACATATGATTTGACGGTATTACAATTACTTTTGCATTAAAAAATCAAACAACATACTATTTAGTGACTTATATTTTGAACTTCTAAACGGCTACGATTTATGGAAAATAAATTGTACCTTAATATATATATATTAGGGTACAATTTATAGCATTTGTAAATCCATTTATTCATGTTCAGAACGCTAGTGTTACTGAGGTGCGCTGCGCGGACGCAGGCGGTAGTCGTGCGCAATTGGCCCGGAGAGGTTGTGTCGCTCGTAGCTCCGCTCGCGCTTACGCCTGACGATGATCTTAACTTCGTGTTAGTGTATTAACACGCGAGTATTTTCAGCAGTGTGTGTGCACTGCATGCAATGAATCGCTCGCTGCAGAGGGTCAATTCGAGCGCGGGCCAAAGTGGGCCAGCCGATTTCAAAAGGTGAAAACGGGTATGCGCGTGGACTTTTATAGGAACTTTCTAGACAAATTTTGTTTGGTTTTATCACTGATGTATTAAGAAAGCAAGAATCAGAAAGCAAGAATCAATACTTGAACTTGACTATGTAGTAGGCAGGAATTTAAATACCGGGTCATAAAGTTTACTGCTTAAAACGATAACCTTATGTATGGGTAACAAATGTAAAAGGTAACCGCAATGAAACGGTAGCACAGTTTCCTTTACGATTACACTTATAAAACGGTATTCGAAAATCTGTCGACAAGCACCTAACGGTGTGTGTCGCTATGTGTCCTTGAAAATCAGTAATTTTGCATGCTAGTAGAGAATTTTGCGAATGCCTGCCTGGCTAGCTACCACCTGAAAGTAGAAAATCTGTCGCCAAGCACTGTACGGTGTGTGTCGCTATGTGTCCTTGAGAACCAGTCGTTTTGCATGGTGGTAGGGCAATCTCCAAATGCCCGCCTGGCTAGCTACCATCCTCCAGAACAAACTCGGTCGCCAAGCACTTAACGGCGGGTGCCGCTATGTGTCCTTGAGAACTAGAAATTTCGCATGGTGGTAGGGCATTTTGCGAATGCCCGCCTTGCTAGCTACCATCCTCAAGTAGAAAATCTGTCGCCAAGCACTTTACGGCTTGTGGCCTTGAGAACCAGTTATTTTGCATTGTTTAGGGCATTTTGCGTTTTTTTTTTTTTTTTTGCATGATACGTTAGCCTTTGACCACTATCTCACCTGATGGTAAGTGATTATGTGGTCGAAGATGTTGTTCAGGCTAACCTAGAAGTACTGGCTCTCAAGGAAAGCTGCCGGAACACACTGTTAGGTGCTTGGCGACAGAATTTCTACTTGAGGGTGGTAGCTAGCCAGGCGGGCATTCGCAAAATGCCCTACCACCATGCTATAACGATTGCCATCCTAAGACGACAACCGGGACCGACGGCTTAACGTGCCCTCCGAAGCACGGAAACGCTCAGTAGTAATGTTACTAGCGGTCACCCACCCAACTCATGACCGCGCGCGACGTTGCTTAACTTTGCTGATCGGTTGAGAACAGCTAAGTAAACTTCGCTACGAGCGCTTCATATGCGGCATAGAATGCCGGCCTGGCTAGCTATCACCGTCAAGAAGAAAATCTGTTGCCAACCACTTAACGGCTTGTGCTACTATGTGGCCCTGAGAACCAGTAATTTTGCATGGCATTTTTCGAATTCTCGCCTGGCTAGCAACCACCCTCAAGAAGAAAATCTGTCGCCAAGCACTTAACGGCTTGTGCTGCTATGTATCTGTGAGAACCAGTTATTTTGCATGGTGGTAGGACATTTTGCGAATGCCGGCCTGGCTAGCTATCACCCTCAAGAAGAAAATCTGTCGCCAAGCATCTAACGGCGTGTGCCGCTATGGGTCTGTGAAAACCAGTAATTTTGGTAAATTTTTTGTACATGTTTGTTACTTCGACATACCTACATTTTAATTTTACTCCTATGTTAAATAGCGAAAAATTAAGTTCTGTGATAATATAATAGTAAGTAGGCATATGCTTAGATCTGTATAAAAATTCAAAGTGTACCTACCTCCCTAGAAACATCCACCTTGCAACTGCGGATACTCACTAGAAACGTACGGTAGGCATATAAAGTGCACAGCTACCGGCACATCGCGAATCTGCATATTATTTGACCTAACCGTTATATTGGTGTAGCGAGCGCGGAACGTACAATGATTATGAGCGGCGATGCGTGGGTAAATCAATCTCGATTGGAGCCAAGGGCATTGGCGACTCTATACGCTTTAACTGTACCTTACACGTCATGGAAGCATCGCGCGTCGCGGAAATGAATTGAGTTGTACGCCCAATAAAAGCCGTGGAAGTTGTGGTAAAACAAATATGGAAGTCTGTAAATAAGTCATTGTTACTTGTATGTTTAACAAGTAAGCAGTTTGTAGTACAACGCAAGTGGTACTATAGATGTCGCTCCATCCCAATACGATGGTTAAAGGAACGATACGATAGGAAAAATTCGAGTTATGACGTCATGTCATGTTAGCTCAATTGGTTAGAGCATGCCCCGGCTAAAGGAGTGGATGGACGCGGGTTCGAATCCCGCACACGACTTAAATTTTTCCTATCGTATATTTGTGATTTTGTAATGTAATCCGCATAGCAGGCGTTATTGCAAACCTAACAATATAAAAAAAAGCAAAGTTGTTTATTGTTGCAAATGCCGATTTAAAATCCCGAGCTGGCGGAGTAGTAACATATTATGAGCGTAGTAAATGGTTATAATAAAGACTAGTTATCACTCCGAGGTAGTTTAAGGAATGAAACCCAAAAAGATTTTGCTCTTGTGTGATTTCCTATAATTTTTCACTTCTACCAGTTAGTAAAATATTAGGTTACAGGACAGATTAAAAAACAAGGCAATATTTAGCAATAATTTTCAATTTTACTTTATAAATGAATGTTTTGTTCTATTCGAGTAATAACACATGTGAATGTTGTACTTAAACAACAAGATGAGTCTGTCCACGTACTAAAGAGTCCCCTCGTAACCACGACCGATGCAACTCGATCGTAACGTTGAACCCAAGCAACAAAATCACACAAAAGGATAGTCAAAAATTGGGAGCAAAAAATACATTAGAGTAACTGTTTACAGAATATTCCGTAGAAAAGTGGGATCACTGTGTTAGCCGCTTTATTAAAATTCAAGGCGAATACTGTAAACATGCACATACCTACATTTACAAATTATTGGAGTACCTACTACATTAAATAAATATGTGCTGTAATTTTCGCTCAGCACGCGATAGTGCTTGTAATCTTATTTAGAAATACCTAATACATATTTTATTTTGTCACCTACATAGTTTGTAGTTCTAATCCATCAAAAAGTCATCAAATCCATTTCCAATAAAATAGTAACACTTTGGCCACTATGACCTCACATATCTTAGAAACTGTACTGTATCAGCCGGATCGTCCATTGCTGAACACAGCCTCCCCTATTTAGGGGGTATCTGCCACAATCCCCACGCTTGGATGACGGCTTGGGGATCGCAGTGTAAGATAGCAGTTCTTTAGAAGGCACTGCTGCCCACCTTCCAGTATTTTTTCCCTTAGTCGCCTCTTACGACACCCACGGGAGATATGGCGAGGTGCAATTCTAACCCGGCACCCCACGGGGGAACTATGAATGTCATAGGATATCTTAGAAACTATTCAATACCTATTTCGTCTTTTGTGTACCACGATACGCGCGCCCGCCGCCCGCACCTCGGTCCGATTTGTCGTCCTACCCCCGCAACACTTTACCCCGTGGACAAGGACTCATTAAAGTGGTCGGCATATAATTTAAAGTTAAAAATTGCCGTTTTGTTCATAAATGACTTTTTGTCACGCTAAGCAGATTTTAAACACCAACCGAAATTCGAAGATTTCTGAGAATTACAGAGATGTGATGGCTATCAATATGTCTTTTGATATCACATTTCCAAGCTTTGATTTCACATTTGGGGTACCATCGTCTCAACACGATAACCCAAAAACAGACTTAGATGTGACAACTACTAAAATGACTTTTGACATTATAAATATCAAGAATCTAGCTTCTGTATAATCGAAGCCAAATAAGTATCAAGTATCTAACATAACAATAACCATATAACTTTTGTTTAGGTAGAAGTTGTCAAGGTGTATTCTAAATAATAACAAATATTAGAAAAATATTTTAATAAACATTAAATTAATATATTAAAAATACATAACAAATATTAAAGAAAATAGTGACTATTCCGCCTACTTTTCCTTTTAAGCCGATGTGACGTCACAAACGACACGCAACCAAATTCGACGCGTTTCGATTCTACACGAAGCATCCTCAGGAGGTCTTGACTCTTTGAGCGCACGGTTGAGATATATTTTATTTATGAAATATATTTTTAAGTAATATTTTTAAATTTTAATTTTATATTTTCCTAAAATATTTGTTATTATTTAATATGGTTATCCGCAAAGTAACGCCTAAATCTGTTAAATAGGTAATACATACGGATCAAAATTAGCAGTACATACTATTATATAATTTATATCGCTTTCATGGCCTTTGTTATTCTCCAAAACATTCCTTTTCAATCTCTAAATTCTGCTGCTAACATATGTTCCGTTAACAGTTTTCTTCAAAAGGTTTTTGTGTGGATTTATTGAACATTCACTAATCAAACTTTAGCGGTGACACAAGAATTGTCCGGGAGTTGAATTTTCGAAGCTGTATTATTATTTATGAGACCAATAGTTGCATGTAAAGCAGCATTGAAGATTGCATGGAATAAAAACTACGTTCTTAACAAGGTATACCGAAATACTTGTGGATGGGTTTAGTCTAACTGAAGAAGCATGAGTTTTTGCGATGAAATAATTTAGACGAAAGCATGATTTAAACTCTATTTAATTATATGTTATCTCGTCTTTATTGTAAAGTATATCTATCACAGAGTTATTCATTATACTATAACTATGTCATAGCTGTGATACCAAGTACCTATACTAGAAAATATCTTCAATTCAGTCAGTAATATTTTTTTAAACACTAATTGTTAAAAGTTACGCTTTAATTTGCAATTGCTAACACTTGATTATGAAGTAAAACGACTAAGATAGCCCGCCTTCTGTTAACCATTTGGGTACGTAGGTACAGACCGTGCAGAAGACACGGCATGGTATTTCATAGATGTTAAACGTCACACAGTATATATTATCATTGACTACCCCATCTTTCTATCCAGAAAATAGCAATGTAAAATATTCTGGCTGGTGTCTGAAATAAAGGATAAAGTACTGAGTGTGCTCCTTCAGAAGACATACTTCCAAAGAAAGCTCATTGTAGCAACTTTGAGAAAAGATTGAGTGAGCTTGGCTTCTGAGTATTGCTGGTGTACACAGAAAAAAAGGAATACTTGAGCCAACGCAGTGTGTTTTTATTCAAGAATATTTGTGATTCATATATATTGAAAACAATATATTCTTGAAAACAGAACACAATATTCTCAGGAATATATTCTTGAATCAAAGTATATATTGCATTCTTCTCTGGAGAAATCGTTAAAGTGTTTAAATACGAATATGGTAAGTGTTGAATCCAAGAATCTTACCATAAATATTCGTAAGTGAAGCACCTTAATTACATTCGAACAAAAATATTTAAAAATATTTCAAGAAAGAATATAGAAATTTTATTTAGAGAATAAAATGTTAACAGAAGAATTCCTATTTTATTGTTAGAAGAATATTTTCGTTATCTTGAAATAATAATTTGAATACTTTATGTGAAGAAATATTTTTTTGGTCAAAACAATATTCCTAAGAATATTCGAGTGTAATATCAAGACTCGATTATTTTTCAGTTCAGAATATATTCTTATTGTAATACAGCATTGTCTTGAATTTATTAAGACAATGTATATTCTTGGCTAAAGAAGTCTTTTTTTTCTGTGTACGGTGTACAAAAGGGGTTGTCTGTGATTAATGACGTCACGGTGAGCACCTTGTAGATAGCAAGTTCACGAGCACCCAACACGCCATGTGATTGTGATTGGCAATCGTTTAGGTACGTAATCACCCCGTGCTATAGGTACATACATATGCAGGATGTGAATTCTATATGGGGATAATACTGTAATTCTTTATTAATTTTTATTAACCTCTTTGTATACACAATTAAAATTGATTTTGTTCCTTATTATACATTTGTATAATGACATGGTTTAAGATTTTTCTTCAGTGATCAAATCAGCCAAGCTACTTATTGAGATCATATTTGCCTAGAAAATGACACTTTGTCTGTGTATTTTCATGATATAATACACAGACAAAGTGTTAAAATCACTCTCACAGATAAGTGATAAAAATCACTTATGGATCTTTATGAAATAGTAGTGGAAGCTTAGATACGACTTCGTTATTGAAGGTATCAAGAGACAGGTAAGGTAAAAACAAACAATTTTAATTGCTAATGATCACATTGATTCAAATGTTTGAAGGACAATAATTGAATCTTATGATGAAATCCTCAATTATTCTTGCATCAAATGTAACGTATATTAATAAGAATACAAAGCGATATAAAGTTGTTATCACATTGTGAAATAATGGTTCAACCAAAAAAATACTAGACTAGAAATCCTTATATTATAATAAGCCTCGCAATGGTAATTGCCGAAATAGACTAATTTATGGAGCACATACCGATGGGTACAGATTCTGTGCAGAGCAGCATGGTGATACTTGACGATTTTAACGCCCAACAGATGGCTTGGTTCGCGCACCATCTTTCGTATAGAGATAAGTGTTCATGACTTTGCTTAAGCGTTTTATTTGACACTAATAGTCACCTTGCCTACGCATATCCCAGATGTGAATGACCATCTAAACACCTTCCCTGTCGGACCTTCTACTGACCGCTCACCCAGACAGCTAGTCAGTATCCGTTAACGCTCCTCTCGGATCGTTGGATCATGACTGATCTTGAGTTCAATTCATTAAAATACAAAAAAGGATCGCATCCCGTCCCCGCAGACTTAGATAAAGTGAATTCAGAAAACTTACTGTTGTCTCCAGGTTCCTCAAAAGAGTTATTGCATTAGTAAAGTCGGAGCTTATCGGAGAATTGGCGATAGATTAGCCCACCTTCCTTCGAGAACACGTGAGTTCTGGTTTCTTACTAGAACTGACTAGACGATTTTTTGTGAATCATCTCTACCGCCTCCTTCCCTATTCACTATGGGGCCCATTTGCTAAACATAACATTAAGTTCTACATCTTCACAAAGAAGCTAATTCCTTGCTCAAAAGAAATATAGAGCTTTTCTGGGCCAACACTGTTTAATCCTGTGTCTCTTAGTAAACAAAATAGTAACAATGCCCCCCACCACAGCTCCTGTGAGCTTAGTAGTGCGCTTTGAGATTTTTGTTATGATTGATAGGTCCAGGAGTCACCGTAAAGTGCTTGTTAGCATTTTCCTAATACCAATGTAAACTTTAAGAGCTTAATTTTAGTCAACTACTTACGTTATTTCCAAATACATAGCATTGGAGATCATTAATTTTATGTATTAGGTATACACCAATCAGTTATTATTTTAAATTAATTTTTATTTATAGTTTTAATACATGTTTCTAAGTTGAACTTTATTTTGTGAACTACTTAGATATTACATATTTGACTAAGTTGTTACGTTACGTATTGTACCGTATCTTAGTAGCTGTAGGTATCATTAAATGCACACACATCACATTAATCAAGTTCAGTTGACATCGTCCAATCAATTAATGTAATGACTCTCTATACGTTGAGTACCTAAATAAAAATATTAATATCGATCCTATGCAGTACCTACTACTATGAAGATAGTTCCTGGTTAAGTATTAGTTGATATCTAGCGGTTTCAACAAAATGTCGCCTCCCACCGTCCGCGTTAACACTTTTGTGACAGAAAATGACAAGCCTTACGTCGACTCTATATCACAAATGTTTATCGTACTACAGGTGATTTTTGGTTTAGATAGATTGCCATTAATTGGTAAAGGGAAATTTGTCTACGTATTTTGGACTTTTGTATACTGCTTAATTTTGAACGCTGCAGTTACATATTCGACGCTGCATACCAGTATTCATGAGGTTACCCTTATTACGAGTACTACATTGACATGCAATATTATAATTGCCTTATTAAGTTTTTTGCGCTGTAAATGGATGCAAAAATATTATAATGAGCTGAATAAGTTCGACAAAGAAGCCAGCTGTAGACCAAAAATTCCTTTAAGCAGTATTTGGAACGCGGTTTGTGCAGGTCTAATGTGCATCTTCATTGTATTGGTATTCGAAGTACCACAGCAATTTGGATAATAGGCCACAACAGTTTATGCCTTTGTTTTTTATTAATGTGCTGGAAGTGTTTTACTTTGAACATCTTTTAAACCTTTTGACACCAAGAATGAAGTTGATTAATTATTACATGGAGTCTTCTCTGTCAAGTTCATTATCGGAACCGAGATCTCTTCAGGAGGAATTCATATACTTGAAATCTTACAACGCTAATAAAGATAAATATCAAATGAGCAAACTTATGGATCTCTATGAAATAGTAGTGGAAGCTTACGACTTTTTAATTGAAGGTATCAAGTGGCAGGTAATGTAAAACATATAATTTTAATTGCTAATGATTACATTTATTTGCATTGTTATCACTTTGGGAAATAATGGTTCAAACAAAAAAATATTAGATTAGACATATACTAATATTATATTAAGCGTTGCAATCTACTTTCAGTTGCTGGTGGTCATAATATCGGCGTTTATTACGGTTTTGGGTTACCTATATACATATTCTATGAAAGCTATTCATGCCAGTGAGGTAAGCGTTTCCATATTAAGCTAGTTATGGTGTTATTTTATATATAAAAAAATAAACATCTATAGCTGATAAGCTAGACTGACCTCTACCTCACGTAATGGTTAGTGATGGTGTGGTCGAAGATGTCGTTCAGACTAACATGGAATTTATGCCTCTCAAGGACAGCTGCTGTAACACAGCGTTAGGTGCTTGACGATAGATTTCCTACTTGAAGGTGGTAGCTAGCCAGGCGAGCATTTGCAAAATAAACTAAATTTTAGGTTTTACCTACTATAAGTCAAGCAACATCTGGTCATCACAAGCCCTTATGGATTTTCAAATATTTATTTATTTATAGATCATGACGGAAGGCTGCATCACGTATCTGGGAGCGACTTTGGCGATAATGATTCCTCTGTTCGTGCCTTGCACGTTCAGTGATCGTCTTCATAACGAAGTCAGAAAGTTAAGGGAATTATTGGCTTCACGGCTCTATGAAAACCAATTAGGTAAATTATTTAATGGTTATCAAGTAATATTGTACACGGTTTCAAAAAAATTGTTTATTGCGTACATTTGACTAAACTGCACTGATGGGTTGCACTCGGACATGTAATAGTAATAGACCTCAGATCAAATAGACAATATCTTACTAATTCTGCGTCACCTCGATATAAAAACTAAAAAATATGGTACACAGCAACACGGTGTAGTAAGCTACATCGTCTTATCGAATGTAAATTATAATTTATGTTAGTGTAAGTTTGAATACGAGTCAATCTTCTTTTTACATAGCTTTTACATAACTGATAGGCTAGCCTTTGACCACTATATCAACTGATGGTACCTAAGTGATGATGTGGTTGACGTTTACTAACACGAGTATTTGAAGTTGTTGTTTAGGCTAACCTAGAATCAAAGACAGCTGCCGCAACACACCGTTAGGTGCTTGACGACAGATTTCCTGCTTAAGGGTGGTAGTTAGCCAGGCAGGCATTCGCAAAATGCCCTACTACCATGCTGTAACGACTGCCATCCTAAGACAACAACTAGGACCGATGGCTTAACGTGCCCTCTGAAGCACGGAAGCGCTCAGTATTAATGGTACTAGTGGTCACCCAACCAAGTCATGACCGCAGCGGACGTTGCTTAACTTATCTGATCAGTTATGGACGGCTAAGTGAACTATGCTACAAGCGCTTCGAGATATTCGTCTTCCTGTCCATATCCCAGGCTTAGTCGGTTGGCACAACATGTATGTATTCTTGTGAGCATTGCGCTGGCTCTATTGGCAACTTACGTATCGACCCTAGGCGTTCCCACTGCTGGGATAAAGGCCTTTTTCTCAAAGACAGAAAGAAACAGAGATTTTTGTAGCAGTGATGGCTAGTGGCTTTAGTTATGGACTGCCGCGCAGCAGGTCCATGGTTCGAATCCCGCCGCGGCTTGCTTCACCGCATGGTGGAAGGGCATTGTGCAAGTGCCCGCCTGACGACCACCCTCAAGTAGAAAATCTGTCGCCAAACACCTAACGATGACATAATATTAATATTTTATCATCATTTGTACTTTCATAATAAATATGTGTAGGTATTGACTTATTTTGTATAAATAAACTTTTGCACACCATTGTCATAGTAGAATGTTATGGACATTTTTGTAAAGCTATACATCTGCTGTATCTGTACAAAATTCTTGTGAATAAATGATTTGATTTGATTTGTTCCGGCAGCTGTCCTTGAGAGTGAATCTCACATGAGGCTGAACACCTATGTCTCAAGGTGACGGGCGCAGTGCAATTCGTGACTTGTAACGAATTGAACTGCGCATCTGTTATAGGCAGAGGTTAGTCCGCTTAACATCATACCTCCTCCTTTTAGATGTCGGTAAAAAACAACACAGTTTGCATTCTCCTAATCCTGACAACATAGGTTGGGACCTATATAACTCTCATATTATAAATCTACTATATCCAATTACTGAAATCATGGTTTGCTCTAGCCCATTTACTCAACAGTCGTTCATCAATACGTATTACTAACCAGTGAACATTCAAACATTACCTAATACCTAAATCTTCAAATGGGAGAATTATCAAAATACACAGAAAAATACTAAGATTTGTCTTATATCTTTATTATTGTAAGTAGTACCGTTAAAAGATTACTATACAACCGTAATTTTCGCCGTCACATGATGAGCCAGTCTCAAAGCAGAGATAACTGCAACCAACGTCATTGTCGTTATATCCAAACACCCAGCTATTTCCAAATGGGGGTTACTGTGACTGTAATTGCCATTGTATCCCCATGCCAACTAGGACCAAACCAGAGGCTAGTAAGACATAGTCACATCGTTACCGTTATCCAAATAGCAGAACAAGGGATAATAAATTCATCATCGTCATCGCACTCAAAGCGTTCCGCCAATGTGCTGTGCGCTTGTAGACGTTGCCTAGTTTATATCGGAGCTTTGTTTTCGGCAATGAATTTCTAGGTAAAAAAATTAAAGACTTACCTATATCATCCTCTTTCTTGTGTCAGCCAAAAACGAGCCAAAAGCGGCGTCTTGGACAACAGCAACATTAGTGGTATTGCATGTGTTTTGCCGACCTGGAAAGTAATTTGTAGACACCCTTTTTGTAACGCCTCTTATTGTAATACTGCGGAGACTACTTCGGAGTTGTGTTATTCCATATCGTGCAGGTCCTCGGAAGAATTAAGCCTACAACAAATGATTCGTCACATTTAAACTGCAGCATTTAACTAGGCTTAGAAACCAACCTAGTGACCCTAGTTAGTACTAGAATTCAGTTTGAAGTAATGACTCTGCACTAAAGTGCAGCATCAGAGCCATTTCCTTATAAAATTACATAATTAAACAATCAAAGATATATTTTTGTCTACAGATAAATCAAGCCGCAGAGTTGCGCGCGCGCTGCTCGCGTTCACGGAAACCCGCGACCTGTCATTTCGACTGCTGCGCATGTTGACCATAGATATCTCGCTGCCCTTCAAGTTCATGGGGCTGCTCGTCACCTATCTAATTATCCTGCTTCAGTTTGAGAAAGTGATTAACCCTTAGTTATTTGCAATAAGAACATTGTACTTGTTTTCTGCAGCACTGAATCGGTATTTTGAAGAGTGTGTTAACTAATAAAAATATTTTCTACTACTAAATTCTATGTTGTTATACTGTTCTTGTCAAAATAAGAAAGTGATTCGCTTGATGTTAAGATTTTCTCTTTATTTACAAAAGTAAATTATGTACAATTGTACCTACATATATACACGAGGCACTCAATTTCGGTTTTGGTTGTGTGAATTTACTGCTTAGTGAATCTAGAATACAGAAATGATTACACGTTATTTTTTTGTGAAAGGAAGAGATGAGACGGGTAAGTAGAGGTGTGATAAGCGGCTTCTTTTAGTAAGCGCTGATAAGTCTTAAGCTTTATCTTAAAATCAGACTTTTGAACGCTTATTCGTTGTGACGCTTATGTACGTAAAACGAAACGAAATCATAGTGTTGGAACAGAATAAAACGTAAAATAACCAGCCAAGTGACGTCATCAAACATCGGCTGGCGGTCACGCTACTCGATAATAGATGGTGCCACTGTCTTAGCACCTCAGGCTGTACAGTAAGGCCACAGACAACAGTGTTCTGTGCAAAGATGTTACCAGAGCAAAAAATTTGCATTATTTTCGTGTATTGTTTTTGCACTGGTAACAACTTTTCTCATGGTTCTGTGGAAATGTGTTACCAAGACAAAAAACACACTTTTATTCACTAGTAGCACCTTCGTTCAAAAAAAATATCTCAATTTGACTTTGAAATTAAAGTTTTAGGCTAGACAATTTATTAAACTACAAACACTACCAAAATACAATAAAATTACTTTCACATCAATGAATTTCCCTTCGTACTTTTCAGGCTTAGGACTGTCCGAAATGAATCTTGCGTCAAATAAATAATAGCAATATTCGTCAAGGACAAACAAAACGTACTGCTATACTATGCTATGACATATATTCAACAACACAACGAAGAACTTTCTTGTACTTTCAAAAAGTTTAAGTCTTATTATTAACCAACCAGATACAGAGCGAATAAACTTACTTACAAATAATGCGCACCTAAGTAAAACGTAAATTAGTCGTCTAATATAACGTAGTCCGTTGAATTGAAATTAAGTCTTATTTGCATAGAGGTAAGGTTGTCGAAAAATATTATTTTTAACACTCACGTTGAACCTTATTGCTATGAAGATAAGGTTCGTCATTCAAACTTTATTATAAGTCGTGTTGTGAACTTGCGAATGTTGTGTTGTACGCCCAACGTAGCCGGCCGACCATTTTGCCGCTTTACGATAGCGCTTACATATTTTGACAGTGTACTTATTGACTACTTTTGATAAACGCTGTTGTAAGTGATTTCCGCTTAAGCGCCACACCGCTACGGGTAAGTAGACGTCTGATAGTAAGCAATACTCCTGTCCATTGTAGTTGCAGTACCATCATTTTGAGTGACACTGCAGTGCGTTCATCAACTCGAGATGTTAGTTCTTATGCGTCGCTCACCCACTAACTCTATTTGCTATAGTATCCTTCACACCCTCGCAGTCAGTAGTGTTTACACACTACAGTTTTGAATCAGAATTTCTGACGCTGCAGTGCAACCAAGGCGGACTCTTGCTGAAAAGGCCTACCATCTGGTGACTTTCTTTTATTTTAGTTTCACTCAAGCATATATACATAATAGTCAATTGATATGTACATACCATGTATTATTATCATGTATGAAATTAAATGTTTAATGTATTACTGAAGTATTTGTAGATTAAGTACAATAGTTAGACGAACTAAAACAAGATCAAATTAATAAAAAAATATGCATTTCCCGTCAAAGCGTTTAGCGTTCGCCTAAATGAAAATTATTTTGAATAATGGGGAAAATTGCAACTAATCCATAAAATGTCATCGGACGCTCACGTACACTGTTGGATTTATAATATTAGGTAGGAACAGTGTACAAAACATCATCGAAATTATTAATCTAGTGTGCTAGTGAACACAGGCTTGTGTATACTTGTGTGCATGTTACATGCGTGTGTCTTGCGGTTAAAGGCATTTTGGAACTACCTTTGTCATAGTAGAAGGAGTGGGGAAGTAAGTTATCTTCATACAAACGCATCGCGCACGGCTTGTTTGTGTGCGCCATAGTATCTATGCGTCCCGCACGCACACTCTAACACAATCTCGACCCGTTTCTCAGTGCGCCAGCCGGGGCTAACACAGAACAAGGTTCGCGAGTCACGGCTTTTGGCACCGCTAAATAAATGAAAAAATGTTTGATAATCGCATGAGAACTTATTGGTGTGTGTTCGGCTGTATAAATAATTCATAGATTCCAGAGTTGTCTTTGTTCAGATTACCTACTGAACAGGAAAGGTAAGCAAGTCACATATTCTAGCATACCTATGGTTTTTACTTGATGATGAGTGATGCATACTTATTTTTTTGTTGTATTAGGCATACCTAATACAACAAAAAAAAAAAAAAAAAAAAAGTGTCGGGAAGTTGTATTTTTTACTTGTGTTCAGGGTTAGTGGCGGGGCATACCCCGCAATGCACGTCTCTGGCCCCGCACCCACATAGGTATCGCCAGTCGGTATTTGTTTCATCGTGAAAGGTGTTATCATCGTTTAGGTATAAAACCGACCTCACTAACCCTGAACACAAGTAAAAAATACAACTTCCCGACCCTTGCCTATTTCTAGGTATACTGAATTAAAATTTAGCATATATGAGTACATACATTATAAATAAGTGACAACCCTGAGACAGGCAAGTATGGTAGGTAATTATATCGCGAATTGGGTCGGAGATGGCCTACTTGCCACTCTTTCTACTATGCCTTTGTGTATGCATAATAGTTATTAGTGTGGCTGTGTGCATATACGCATGCAATATAAAGGTGTTACACATACTGGCGTGAGTCAAGGCAGCACGCTCGGACCCACCCAGTTCTTGATCATGATAAATGACTTGCCGACTGTCGTCAGGTCTGCTAGATGCCTCATGTTTGCAGATGATCTGAAGCTATTTTTGGGCGTAGCAAGTACTGTAGATTGTGAAGCGTTGCAGGGAGATATCGAAAGAGTTGTAGCGTGGAGTGAACGCAATCAACTGGAATTTAATATTTCTAAGTGTAAGTGTATCACATTCACTCGTTCTACCACGCCAACTATGTACCAATATAACATTAATAATGTCCCTCTGGAACGTGTGGAGTTCATTCGGGATTTAGGGTTAACGTTGGATAGAGAGTTAACATTTAATACTCATATTAATGATGTATGCACGCGAGCTTACAAAACCTTGGGTTTTGTCATGAGACAAACCGCTCGATTCCGCAACAGACATACAATTATAGCCTTATATTATGCGTATGTAAGAAACATATTAGAGTATAACTCGATAGTTTGGGATCCACACGAAAAGAAATATAAGCTTATGATAGAGAAAGTCCAGAAAAAGTTTGGTAGGTACCTATATAAGAAGATGTATGGATATTACCCATATATGTATCCGTCCCTTTTTGTAGCAGGTATGCTGGGAATCAACACATTAGAGCTGAGGCGTAAATGTGCTATAATGATCCACTACTACCTTCTACTCAATAATAGGATAGATAATCCATCCACCTTGTCACACTGTTCCCTATTTGTACCAGATCGAGTACGTCCTCGGCGTGCGGCGAGCGCGCGAGCTTTGCTTACAACCCCACCTGAGTGGTTGGTGCGCACGCAGACTGCTCATTATGCACCCACGGCCCAAGCAGTAACATTACTGAACGCTCTGATTGCTCAGGAACCGGAAGTAGATATATTCCACTCACATCTAAATGCATTTTTAGATTATTCTATTCGTTTTTTAAGTGTGTAGTGTACTTGCAATGTGTAAATGTCTTATTGTGTGTCTTGGTAAGAATACTGTAAGCGCAATAAGTAATTGAATAAATAAATAAATATTTAATGTACCTAATAAATGTGTGTGTGTGTGTGTGAACTTTGTGCGATAATGTTGACGGAAGGTGTTTGATAAGGCCTGTTTCAGAATGTTCGAGTAAGTTCCGGTTATACTACCCAGAACATATTATTTTATAAATAAAACACTATCTTTACGTTTCACAGTCATCAATTTAGCCTATCCATCGGTTAAAGCTTGAAACGCGCTGCATGTGAACTGTCATTTTTATCATTCAGTTATTTTATGTTCTGGGTAGTATAAACGGAACTTACTCGAACATTCTGAAACAGGCCCTAAATCTGGTTAGAACTCTAACCACTATAATAAAGGCTGAGTGCACACCGAGTTTTAGATGTATAAAATATTTTTTTTTTTACTCGCGGAATACCTTTATTATCCAAATACTACAAACTATATACAACACTACAGCTACTACAATAAAAGCATTTGGACTCAAAGGCAGTCCAAATGCTCTAGGCCACTATCAGTTGGCAGCGTGCGCAGCATGCTGGCAGCATTGCCCCGTTGAATTGCAAAGAATAACTAAATTATAAATTGGTTTTTGTCTTAGTATATTATATTCATAAAAGGTTTTTATATATCATGAAATAGGTTTTTGTTAAGAATGAGTTATATTTAAAAGAAAATGGTATGATGACGTAAATGAACAGGTAACAGTTGATTGTAATATACATATACGCTTTTTGCTTAGTGTACCTGAATAGATAATATGGATTAGAATAATATAAATAATAAATAACCTTCACCAATGTTCGTTCGAAAATATAATGTAATAAATATTTAATATACGTGTTAGGAATGTGACAGGAATGCATATTTTTTAACAATTTGTCATGTAAAAAATAAATTTATTTTATTTAGGTTTATTTTATTTAAGATTATTATTGCTGGACTTCCAGTAGTTTCTCAGTTTCATAGTGATTAAGGATATTATTTAAACTATGTAGCTAACTATAAGGATCATTATTTAAACTATGTAGCCAGTTTTTTATTTTTCTTTTTACACGATGATTTTACACACCAAAGAATATTTGCATCTTATTATGTAAATATGGGCAACGAAATAATGGAGATCTCTTAGCAAATTTAGTGTTGTGTGTGTCACCTAACTTTAATATAAGCACTTACATTATCAATGAAAGACAAATTTTAATGTGTCTTCGTTTCAACTTGCTGTATGTATTATACAAATACGTTTTAACGAGGCATTTTTTTGTTCGCGTTAGAAGTGGCTTTGGCGGTCCTTTGTACCTTAATATATTTCAGGAATTTTCGGGCCCACAAATTCTTTGGCGAAAAATAACCCTTTAAGTGGTACATTTATAGCTGCTTAAATATAACTTGTCCTGGCCTTTTCGTAATTTGCCATATTCTCACAACTGTATTGCTGTGAGCATCTGGCCGCAAGATTTACAGAAAACATACCTATAGTATCATGTCATAAGTATTGACACTGTAAATTGCCAATACTTATGCATGTTTTCTATACTCAAATTAAATAAGTATGAACTCTTACTTTTTATGATGGGTATGAAATGATATTATAGACCCCCTTTTTTTAAAGAAAGAGTTGCAAAAACCCCCACTTAAAATGAGATATAATTATGATATTTATAAAATTCTAACAACTTAAAAAAAAATTAAAAAAATGAAATAAACTACTCTATACAGCTATTAATTAAGGCGCTCTGGTAGACGATATTTAGGTTTTCAAGGGGGTGAAGCAGATGAAGTGATAGACTATCAACTCCCGGGCGCGGGGCGCCCGCGTGTATCCGGCTGCGGCATTCAGAACCGTGCAGCACGGCGCGCGCCGGCGACACGGTGCGCGGCGCTCTGTTGACACCCTTATGCATTTAAACTGTTCGAGATATGTCTTAGAATTGCAAATTCAATACTTAGGTTTTTTTATGTTATTGTGACGGGGCAAGCTCGAGGCCCACCTGATGTTAAGTGGACTAACCTCTGCCTATAACAGATTCATATCGTCAACGACGAATTGCACTGTGCCCGTCACACTGAGACGTACAGTTGTTAGGTCTCATGTGTCTGTAATTTTACTGGCTCTCAAGGACTGCTGCCGGACCACACCGTTAGGTGTTTATTATAGGTTACGTTATAATAAACAAATATACTAGAGTCATGTGGGTCAAGTGTGCGCAGCGTCTAAGTGTGCGCATTCGAAATATCTCCAAAACTATATAGAGCTAGGGAACGGTAACCCCCCTCTCCAGTGCCCCGCGGGATGTCCTGTGAAGCGGTCATTTTACAGTGGCTGCTTGCGCGCCATTTTAATCTTACAGGTAAATGAAGATTTTTTTAAATTATTTACGATAATTTGTCATATTTGACACGTAATCTTTTGTAGTCATGTAAACTATTTGAAAATATGCTATTTTCTATTGAGAACAACATAATATCTAGTTTGATATTTGCCAGTATTTGAGTTGTTATGTTGACGCAACAATCAACGGCATTCATACAATTCTGTTTCGATGGTTTGGGTTAAGTGTGCGCAGGAACCAGTCGTGTAAGTGTGCGCAGGCGTATACATACCCTGCTTGCAAATCTTTTTGCATGTGTTGCTATTTTTTGTTTCAAAGTTCAAATATGCTTTCAAAATTCCTCGAGATTATCTAAGGAAAGTTCCGGATGCATACAAGCTCTGCCGAAAGCAAAATCACAAAGTCAACGACAAAAAGGTGATACTAGATGTATGACGAAGTAACTGAGGATTTATAAGTTCCAATTGATGTCATATTTTGATTTAAGACGATAATTATGTTGATTACTTTAAGTACATATGATGAAAATTTTAATATATATGTTTATGTTCTAAAAATATGTCTTTATTTGTTGTTGCGTACACTTACCCACAGTGCTGCGTACACTTACCCCTATACTGGGGCAAGTGTGCGCGTATGGAACGGTCTTTGTTTTCTATAATTTCTTAAAATATAAGCTACTAACAATACTATTATTGTGTATAAGTTGATAACAAATAAACAGTCTTACTAATTAACACAGTTTTGTTTCATTCTACACACAGTTGTCGAGTCTTTGAAGCGTCAAAGTTTAAATGAGCACACTTGACCCACATGACTCTACTTCTTAATTTTATTTGTACCTTTGTCTTTATATACCTAAATACTTAGCTGATTACTAACGTAATAAAATTAAATCTCAACAGTAGGGATTGATTCCGGTATATGGCTGGTTGGGCCGACAAATTGGGGGTTAGGTCATCCCAACAAGGGATTTATATCGCTACCGAAATAGCGGTATAAAGTGTTGCACGTTTTAAGAATAACGTTTCTACTTACTATATCGATTTCTCATGCTAGTGTTTGATAACATCATCATCTATCTAAACGAAATAGAGTAATTCCGGTATTTTAATTTTTTTTGAGGTTTTAGCCATTTCGTGCATCTAACCAGATCAGGTAAACTCGCAAAGTGTAACGTTGAGTGGCGGTGGCGTACCATCAACCCCACAACACAATATATAAAAAAACTGCAAATTAAACATAATATATATAATAAAACAATATAATTGTATGAAATTAAATTTTGTTAAAACTCGTGAAAATTAAGCTGTCTGCTACAACAGGCATTCTTGTTTTCTTTATTGTCGTCGCTTGAAAAATTAATACAAGCCGGGGATCGCTTAGAAAATAGTTGTCTTTGAGGAGTTTCTGGCTGTTCTTCGTTCTCTTTAATACCACCACGTTCACATTCTTTTTTAGTTGCCGAGTCATCCCTTACATTCGGTTTTTGTTCACTAAGCGGCATCCCTCGCGCTCGCCGAGAATCCACAATTTCAGGTAATAACCACTCCATATAAAAGGTCAATAACTTTTCCTTCATATTTTTCTCCCAGAACACATCGTCTCTTTTTACGATTTCTGTTTTAATTGGCTTATTATCACCACTCCAAACAGCGAACATGCATTTTTCTTTACGAGCCACATGAAGTTGCCCTTGGATCTGGTGGTACCAATTAGAATTTTTGTTCAGTTTGACCAAATTTGTTCTTTTATTATATCTCCATATCTGTATTTTATTTTGTTTTATAGATTCTTCTAGACCGTTTTTAAATGCCACTATAGGACATTTTATTTCAACTAATGTGTCTTGGCCTATAAGACCATCGGGTGTGGCCCCAATAAATGGATAGTCATGATCCACAAACAACCCGCAGGGCTCAATGTTAACTCTTTCTTGAGATGCAAGTTGTTGCAAAGCGAGGTGCTCATTTTCTACCCCATGTGCAACCGCTGTTATGTTGCTAAGGTTCGTTTTGTACAAAATTGCTTCCACTAACTTAGCTTTGCTAGTGTTTTCTCTTCTTTTTACAATTAATCCAAAATTTGATGCGGTTATCATGTTTCTCCTCAATTCTACCCAGTCACTGCTATCTCTTTGGTATGTAGTGGATGCTTGTATTTTGTCTTTGTCTGTTGTCAATTGTTGTAGATTTTGAAGGAACATCTCCTTGACTTTATTTAATTCATCTGGGGTTTAATCAGGTGCAGCACTTTGAGCTCCGTACTCACGTGGCGCTACGTTGTCCTTCTTTAGCATTCGGTTTTTTTTGTAAGGGTTTGCTTTATTACTTTGCCTTTTCAACAGACGGCGTCTTTCAAATTTTTTCAGGATGCTTCTGGGACTCTGCCCTAAAAGTTTTTTATGAAGAAGATGCCTAGGATAGGTGCTGTTGAAGGATACAACTGCAGCATTGCAGCGTGCCCGATAACCCCGACGAAGGGAAAAATTTACTCTTTTACCCCCAACTACCTTGGCAATGACACTATTAAAGCGCTCAACTACGTTGGTATCCACGTCCTCAAGCATGCTCCTTGATTTGGATAGAACTGATTGAATAATCGTTTGTATCCGAAACCAAAACATAGTGCTTTCTATTTCCGTGTTACTTTGTGTTGTTTTTTCTTTTATACAGTAGTAGTCTTTACATTTTTTGTGGTCACCGAAAGCATGACTAACGGAATTTCGGACCTCGTTTCTAAAACTCTCCACTGTTTCCGGTTTTTCTTTTTCAGATTTGAAGTTTTTTATAGACGCAATTACTACCTTGCGGATACACATTATTTTTAATTCCGTTAAGGTTTTTCTATGCGCCAAAGGATATTTAGTGTCCTTAGTCATAGCTCTCAGTTTGTTGCACATGCTGCGCAGCACATGATTTCTGCATTCTATTTTTTGTACTGTGTGGTTTGAGTAAGGATTACGTGCCAGAATTTTCGCATATGTAGCAGAATCGCCGTCAGCAATTAATCTACCATATATAACATTATACATTGCCAAAGATGTTTCTGATTCCATACCACTGGATGACCCAGTGTAGTTTTTGAAGCATACGTGTTCTGGTATTACAGAATGTTTTTTCTCTGCTCTTGCACATACTAGACAGTATTTGTTTTTGATGCCTATAAATAATACTTCGCCAAATCTGCGACCAACGATTGCTGCGGCGCCAGACAATGCCTTATAATTGTTTCCGTAAGAACGTGAGGACCAACAGGCATCCGCAAACACGTCTACTAGAGGTACACCGTCTTTCGATAATTTTCCTTCAGCTTTAGCTGCATCATGCTCACGCTTAGCAGCTGCTGCCATAGATTCCACCGCTGTAAGTTCCCAGTTTTCGTAAACCGTGTTTTGAATTTGCGCATACGTTTTTCCACTAAATATGGGGACATCCATACATGCCGTTATTTCTTCAAACTGAGAATAGCCAATCCCAGCGGAAGTGATCCCGGTAACAGCAGCCAAATTAGCATTAATATTATGTTTACTCGCTGAATCCTCACTGGTTACAAAAAAGTATTTATTGCACAAATTACATCGAAACTTATATTTTGAGATCAAGCCACTTCTAGTTTCTCCTAAAAGTGACATGTGTGCGAAATTACAATTAAATAAAGAACTATGACCAGATATATTTTGCAGCTGCTGGATGAAATGTATAATGTCAACCCTTCGACCCTGCACTGATGTCACTTCTGGTGGACAGTTGGATTCTACAACCAAATCTTCCGTGATATTTCTGAAACAATACAAATATTTTGAAAAACACTAAACTTTCTACCTCCAAGCAAGTAAAAACAGGGAAAAAGTTCTAATAATTATTAACCTACTTCCAAAGAAGGAGGAAGTTCTCAAGTAGCCTGAAACAACATAAATGGTCAACCAATTAAGGTGTTTGTTTTTTGTTCGATAGGGTTTATGGGCAGTGTGATTGTAATATAAAACATAAACATACATAAAAAATCTGGAAATTGAACACCTGACAAGGTGCATTTGGGGTTCTAACGATATATATTATAAAGTTGAGTCAATCGAGACGAAAATTTCCATACATGTTTTCTGGATTTAATAAAGAAACAAATATTGTTAATTTTTTTAAATTACAAGTTTAGAAGATTAGATGAGGGGTGAAAAATATTAGCCCGAGACAATAAACCGTCAACCGATTCAAGTGTTACTTTCTTCCTAATTGATTTTAGAGTAGGAAGGCGTTTTATACTTATGTATATTTAATATGTTTTTAATATACAGATTTTATGAAGTGTCGTGTTTGGACTTGTGTAATTTGGTTCCAGGTGTCTCTCAACTACTAATATAGTCTTTACAATTGATATATAAGATGGATGAAAATGTGTGGTAACTTACCTCTCATTTATTGCGGTATGGTCCAATGGATTTCCCAAAGTTTGAAATAATCCTGTTTCAGCCATGGGCTCAGAATCTATAGATATTTTTGGTGTTCTATAAATTAAAAAAAAGAAACTGGTGAGCCACTTTCATACTTTAAAAAATAGACTTTCTATGTGACAAAAATATTAATATAAACCAAAAAATAATATAACGGGTTTTAATTTTTAGTAGTAACCAAATTGCATACTTTAATCTTACATGTAAAAATTTGGTTTTGATCCAAACTTAGTTACTTACATACTTATTTTAGTACGTATTTTATTGAGTAATTTCATTGACAAATTTTGATACCTATATCCAAAAAAAAAATATTGCGCGAGAAGGGAATAGGCAGCGAATTTGTCAACCATTTCATCATAAATACAAAAAAAAATCATAGGTAATGAAAAATGAATATTTCACTCCTTTATTGTTTTTAAAAGATCATAGACCGAAAAAAAATCTTTGAAACCATTGCGGTATTTCGGAATTAGGAATCTCATGAACCCTATACCGGAAATTTTGAACCATTGCACGCCCTAGGCACCTCTTTTTTACCTTTTCAACATATCTCACTCTCTCTCTCACTCTGAGATATGTTGTGAATTTTGTCAATATCGATTATTTTTCGTGTTCTCGACTACAAAGTAAAAAAATATAATAATTTTTTACTGTCATTTCGTCAAATAAATAAAAAAAAAACTATTGAATAAATGATTGTTATCATGTCATTTATAGTAAGTAGGTTCATATACATTCAATAAGCTTACTTGGGATGACTTGAATTGTGGATAATGCTTGTCTGTGTTGAGGTTGGAGTAGCAACAACTGTAGGAATTGTACTTGACGTCCCAGGACATGGAGGACTTTTGTGCTGAGAACAACTTTTTAGCCTGAAATTGATTAAACAACTTTGGTTTGGTAATGTACTTTGGTATTTAAATATCTACCGAGATACCTTAAAATTTTAGTCTCAAAACTTACGTTCCGTGTGGGAATCGAACCCACATCTCGCGGCTTTACGCGCTGGACTCTAAAACTAACTAAACAAACGCACATGTTCCATTTTCATTTTTTATTCGATCCAGATATAATCTGAATCTAATAAATCCACAGCAATAGATTTCATTTTATATCTGAATTGAATCGAAGATCAAAATACAATGCGCAATCGAAATGCATTTCAATTATACTTTGATATAGGTATAGCCTTTCTAATAACTAGAATCCCGGGGATTTGTCTGACGGAGGAATAATATCTATTAGGTACTAGGTAGGTAAATTAGGTATCAATTGTATCTTACTAGTAAAATGTGCCCTCCGTTGGTTCTCCTGTTTGTGCATTTTCATCTTCAAATCGTCTTCTTTTACTATAAAGAACAAAACTATTATTTCAGGAAAGCAATTGTCAATTATCGATTATTTTGTGCAATTGTCACATAACGAAACCATTGCTTCCTTGAATCCGGATCTTGTAAAAATATACCACTGCGAGCCAGCAAAGCATGTGTATGTATTGCAATAAAAACAAGTGTATCTGTCTTTACACTACACTTCATACGTATTGCGTAAAAGGTATGGTACGTAAATTAAATAATAACTCAGATATTTACTTACTTTACAACTTCCATCATGTGTTTTTGTCTGAGAGAAAAACATCTCTTCACTGCTTTCCTTTTTTTGGATTTATTTCCCATGTTAAAATTCAATTATGAGGCTTCCCAAAGTGACACACGTCCGTCTGGCAGCACACCTCAGCGGTCACTGTCGCACTGCACGAAAGGAAAGAGAAGCAAAATGATGACCCGTAGGCGCGCCGGAGTGCTCGAGTAAATTCGCGATAAAATAATTAAATAAATGAATATAACACAAAAGTAAAAAAAATAAAACAATAGGAATATGTAATTATATTTATTACGACGCTTGTATTAAACTTATCAAGATATGTTGATAAATACTAGAGTTACAACTGCTAGAAGTCAATTTTTAGAGCCATGTTCATATTTTTTTTTTATCACGAAAATTGTTTGTGATCATGTTTTGGGATCAATAGCTATCTCATAAATATTATCAAAATTAACATATATTTTTTGTGTTGCCACAAAGGTAATATTACGGCTCCATTGGTTTTTTAAAAGAACCTTATGTGGCGCCTCACCTCGCCTTAAGAGTTCATTACCGACAACTTTAAAGCTATACTTATTAATGTTATAATTTATGTATCTCACATGTATTCAAAGATCTACTTTTATGAATATCGAAAGTTCAAAGTCATTACGTATAGTGCAGTATGACTATTTCTCATCTTGATAGATTACTGTTGTAGTCAACAGTACTAACTCGTTCAAGTTTATGTCACTGATATTTAAACAAAATGATACTTTATGCCTTCCATAGAAATTTGTATACTTTTATACCACACTTTTAAGAAAATTTTACTTTACATTTGTAGAATAATATATGGCTTGACTTGTAGTTCTCACGAATTCCATGTGACTTATCAGCCTGGTTTTAAAAAATGTACAAGTGGTCTCATTTGGTCATAATTTTGTAAGTAGGAAAATTCAAACAATAAAATTGAGAGGCAAAGCTAATAAAATTAAGAAATCGTATAAGTTGCATAAATAATTAAATTGAAATATCCAAAAAAATATGCAATGTCTTCGACTTGAAAGCCTCCCTCCTTGTTTTGGAAGTTAATGAAATGGAGGTTTAGAGAATTAAAAAAATCTGGTTGTGTGAATTTTAAAACCGAAATCTCACTAAAAAAGAAAGAGTTAGATGAAGAAACAACATAATACATACGTGAAACGGTTTAGGAAAGAAAAGAAATTGATAGGAGTAATTCAGGCTGCATACTACATTACATATGTCATTATTATTCCTAGCAATCAGGGCATAAAAAAAAACACCTGCTATTGTATATTATGTTAAATATAATTTCTATACAATAAGATATTTAGTCATTGTCATGATGATGACAATTAGTTAAATATAAGAAAACTAAACGTGCCTTTATTTTGGCGTACTAAACACATAAACTTTTGTCAAGGTATAAAGAAAACGCTTAAAATTTTAAAGGAAGTGAGAACTGTTACAACTAGTTCAATAATCTACTAACTTTACCTCAGGTCCACGGCAGCCGTACGGTTCAACCCGCAAATTTTCTCCACAGGATCCTATACTTTTACAATTATACGTTTAGCTTCACTTTGATCCATTTTATCTGCCTAAACATTTATGTTTAGGTTGTGGACCTTTTGTGTACCATTGAATCAATCACAAAGTTTTGTAGACATTCCTCATTCAATCTACTTACGCCCTTAAAAAGATTAAGGAACGTGGTCGCTTGCATAAAAAAAAGCCCGCCACCTTAAGTATTGTTTCATATGACTTTGGTGGTCGAAGTGTGAAGTAAGCGCGCAAGCCTAGCGAGGGGGCTTAACACCGTGCATTGGTGACCTTAACGCACACCTTAACAATATGATTATTTAAAAATCCATTCATAATATAGACCATTGAAACTATAAATCTTACGATTATTCAAGAACAGTAGTAAAAGGAATCGGCTTCTAATAATGTTGCCGAGGGCTAACAAAATTTAATTTTGAATTTGCTAGTAGTATTTATAACGTTACTTATTGACCGAAATGTTTTATATAATCATAATTATCAATAGTTGGAAGACGTCCACGGTTAATCAAATGCCTCCTAAGTGAACGCCACAAAGAACGGCTGTTAGTAATTTGCACCCATCGGCACTCCGCGACTTTCTCTACGTCATCAGCCCACTTAGTATAGGGGCCTACCTACTCTTTGTCATCCAGTGTAAAGTGGTAACCAGTTGAGAACCTTTCTCCCTCTTCGGTTATCGGTTCGTCGTGCAATGTGGTCAGCCCATTGCCACTTTAACGCTTCAAATCCTTGCAAAATATGAGATCTATGTTACTTCGGTGAATTTATTTGTTTTGGATTTAATTTCGTAAAGAAACGACAAGTATAGCACTCTTCATGGGACGTTGTGCGACTCTAAGCTGTTTTAAAACGGCTACAGTTAAGGATCACGTCTCAGTACCGTATGTCATCACGGACAAAACACACTTTAGTTTTCAGGCTCTGCGCGGTATGTTTCACTAGATGTCGCGTGATTTCCCAAACAGAGGCAAGCTTTTGCTAAATTCGAGTTGGTTTCATTGGACGACATCTTTTTCAAAATTAGACTGAACAAGTATCGTTTTACTATTACCGGTACGAGTGTAACATGGACATTTGTTAAATTTTCATTTTCATTATAAGACCCACCTACTGGGAAATTCTACCGAGGTAACTTAGCATTGTATGGATCTCTTCAAGTGACTGCCATAATTAATATATCATCACCAGTACGAAGGTCAGTAATATATGCGCCATAAGGATCATGTCTTAGTGCCGTATGCCATCAGTTTTCAGGCTCTGCGCGATATGTTTCACTAGATGTCGCGTGATTTCCCAAACAGAGGCAAGCTTATGCTAAATTAGTTTTGGTTTCATTGGACGACCTCTTTTACAAAATTGGACTGAACAAGTTTCGTTTTACTATTACCGGTACGAGTGTAACATTTGATTTATTTACCTGCATTTCATGATAATGATATTGTTACGGCGCAAGAGCTCAAACAATCTAGAATAATCCAACGTCAATAAACAAGTATAAGAAATCAAGAATGTACCTACGCTTCACAAACAATGTTATAAAAAAGGGTCACCTTTGTTCTCAGGCAACTAGTAAACAACAACAGTATAAGTAGTTAGTTTACATTGAATTTCATACAAAAGTTGTTTACAGTATAAATGTGATTTCTGGCCCCTGTTTTTATGTCTAGACTGGTATTGAACATTCTGGAAACTATGACTTTTGGGTAGAAATGGGGTCGAGTCCGGGCCGACCAGTCTTTCAGTTTTACTTTGAGTTCAAAACGAGCTACAGTTCGATTATCTTTTGGCCCAAGGGCTCCAAGTGCAAATAGTTAAATACAGTGAAGTGTGTGACTAATGATATGTAAAGTGCGAACAGTTCAGTGTTGAAAGTAAAGTTTGAAGGGAATGTAGAACTGGTGAATAAAGGTGTCAGTTAGCCGAAAAAGTATTGCATTATTTATCCCGAACCCTCAGCTCGTAATAATATAATAGAATGAAGTTGTGCTTAGTTGCGTTGCATGAGAGCAACGAAATTAAATGATAATTCAGCTCTCTGGATAATACAAAATCTAGCACAATTTAGTATAAATTGGAATCGTAAATTTTGTATTAATCAAAGCTAAGGCTGAGAGGTATACGCATTATTTTCCTCAGTTAATATTGTTACGGTATCTACAGTCAGGTAACCAAAACGTTCAAAAGAAATTTAAATGACTTGGTAATAAGATTACAGGTACCTTGTGATAAAATAAGCACTGCGCAGCCCAATTCACATTCTACTTGCGAAGTTAACAGAGAGAAACGAAGCTCGACAGTGGCATTAGCTCCTTATGATCGTAAAACGCGAACGTTTCGGATAAGGCCTGCAGGTCGCGCACATTTGGAGAATGCGAATTATATTGAGTCCGTGAATTTACGCGCAGTAATTCCGGGGCTCTTTGCTCCCTTTAAAAGATTCAGATTACTGCTTGCCATAGACAGATATACCCTGATTTCCGATTATTTCGGGTATAAAGGACTCGGGATCGTTTGATGGAATTCGGCGAATGTGGTCATTACATCGCCTAAAGGGATCCGGGTTGTCAGAAAGATAGGCAGTGTCGCGCACGCACGCAATGCGCATGTAAGCGAGCAGATATTGCTGATTATTTTCTTTTAAAATTTTATGAAGCGATGAGTTATTTTGTTTACACTATGAACTCTTATGAACTCAACTAGTTTTCTTATATAAAAAAAGCTAACAACGTAAAATTATGGTTAAATTTCACCGCCTGAATTCATTTTGTATAAAATATTTTGTAATAATTATTGTAATAAATGGAAACACTTTTCTCGTCTTATAAGTATTTACTGAGCCAAACTTACAATGTTTGCTATATAATGTATAAAGTAAACGATAGATATCAGATAGAAGCACACGATGGCGTGGTGGTGAAAAAAGTCTCTCTCCCCAAGACTTGGGGTTCACACGATCGGCGGCCACGCGCAGTGATTCGTCCTTCAAATAACAACCGAGCGCGCGGCAAGGCTGCGCGCAATGGTTGGATGAATGGCGTCGAGACGTCAGTCGGCGAGACGATGGCGGCAAAATTCAAATGACCGAATGCTCACGTTACAGTCTCCCCCTCTAGTCCAAACATCGCGCCCTCGCGTTTGGAGTATCACAAATGTGACCAAATTGCTTGCCACTTATTAGTATAATTAAAATGAAACTAATTGACAGAAGTTCTATGAAGTTATGAAAATTGAATAGCTAAACCATTTTTTTACTTTAACAATTTTAACGTGGGCGACCTCTCCTACGCTTACCGTGCAGTGGTGGTTGGACAACCCCTACAAAAGGTGTAAGTTGCGAGACATGATATTTACCTAACACGTCCCCATCGTCACGTTCTAAACGATAAGTTGTATCACTTAGCACCTCTCGGATCTTATATGGACCATCGCGTCTGGGTATAAATTTTGGCGTTTGACCGCGACCAGTATCGTTGGCCCCTTGAGTTTTGAGTAACACTAGGTCTTCTACCTTATAGTCAGGTGCAGGGCGGCGTTTGTCGTCAGCGTACCTCTTCTGTTTGGCTTGTATCTCCTCATGCGCGTCCCTGGCATCGATTAAAACAGTTGATAACCGCTTCAGGTAAGGGGTGACGTTGACAATAAACCTGTCACCATCTAAAATATTACGCATATCATTAACAACATCAGCAGGTGCACGAATCTCTCGCCAAAAGGTTAATTTCGCAGGAGAAAACCCTGTGCTGTGAGTGATGGCGGAATTCATTGCGAATCTGATAGCGGCTAGGTGAGTATCCCATGAGGTGTGATCTTGACCTACATAAATAGCGAGTTGTGGTTTTAGATCGCGGTTCTTGCGCTCGACTGGGTTTGCTTCAGGGTGATAATAAGGTGTTAGCGATTGCTCAATCCCAAATATAAAGCATATTTGCTGCATGACCTTGCTAATAAACTGAACCCCGTTATCGCTGACTAACCGACGCGGAACCCCGTACCGCAAGAACACTTCTTCGATCAGGACTTTAGCGCAGTCGAAACTAATTGCATTAACTATCGGGAATAGCTCTACCCAACGAGAACAAACATCTTCAGCGACTAAAATCCACCGGTTACCGGATTCGGTAGCAGGAAGCGGTCCAAACAGATCTACAGCAACCACTTCAAATCGCTGTGTTATAGCCGGGGACTGTATAAGTCCGGCTGGCTTACGATTGTCCACCTTATACCTTTGGCAGGCCACACACTCCTTGACGTAACTTGAGATAGACATTCTCATACCTGGCCCCGACTGGCCAATAGTAGCGCGAAGCGATGCGTTGCAGAGTACGTTCGATACCAAGGTGACCTGCAGTCGGAGCATCATGGTACTCTGAAAGGATTTTGGATCTCTGATCGGAAGGTACAACCAAGCACGCATCGTCGTCATCGTTAGGTTCTGGATTATACCGATAAAGGACACCGTCCGAGATAACGAAACCACGGTTCGCCCATGGTCTCCCCCTAAACGGTTCGTCTACTGCCTCTAGGTCGTCAATGATTTTGCGAACCGGCGTCCTGCAATTGCAAATTCCTGTAACAAGAAGGGGTCTCTGACGGTACATCAACGACGACCTGACACAAGTCACAACTAGTCACGTCTGCGCAGTTGGGACGCGAAAGTGTGTCAGCAATGACGTTGGATTTTCCAGGGGTGTACTCAATACGCAGGTTGAATTCCTGAGGAGTAAGCGCCCACCTGGTTAAGCGGTCGCTCGGCGACTCAATATTCATCAACCATCTGAGCGGTTGATGTCAGATTTCACGATAACATCTGCGCCTTCGATATAACCACGAAACTTCGTGACGGCCCATACAACCGCTAAGGCCTCCCTTTCGGTAGTTGTATAGTTTCGCTCTGCCTGAGTTAAGAGGCGACTGGCGTACTCTATGGGGCGTTCATCAGCCCCCTCCCCCTGCATTAAGACCGCCCCGAGACAGTAACTGCTGCTGTCAGCCCTAAGCGTAAACGGCTGAGTATGATCGGCCTGACGTATAATAGGTGCAGACACTAAAAGCTGCTTTATACGCTCAAAAGCAGACTGTTGTTCAGACGACCATAACCAAACGCTATCCTTCTTTATTTAAGAGAAAAGTCAGCGGTCTAGCTATTTCAGCATAATTAGGTATGAAGCGTCTGAACCAACTTGATGTCTGAAGAAAGCATTTCAAATGCTTTATATTCGTGGGGACAGCCATATTGCTAACAGCGTCTGTTTTGCTTGGGTCGACTTTTAATACGGCGAGTAATAAAACTCGTGGGTGCACCTTGAGTGGCAAAGCAGCTAGCCTTATTGGTTACCAGCATGTTGAGCTGGGCACGCGGCTCAGCCGACAGGCGAACTCCCTCGTCCACTCTCAAGTTTAATAACTGCGAGGCGTCGTTGCTCAAGGTGTCAGCGTCGGTACTCAAGGTATCGGCGCCGTTCACTGGTACTAAAGATTTATGTACAAAACCGTACTCACGTCCGGGGTTCCTTACTAAACTCCAGGTATCTCCAGGTAGGTTGAGCACGATCCCCGCATACTTAATAAAGTCGCGTCCTAAGAGTGTCCTCGTGTCCGCCCCTGGTATAACAAGAAAGGTGGTGGGTATCTCATGGCCCTGTAAATTGACAACAACTTTGTATGACAAGACAGAACACAACCTTTCAGTACCATCGGCTAAGCGGATACTCCGCTGCGCTTCCGAAAATCGAGTGTTGCAGTCCTGCAGCAAGCGGTGTAGTGACGGACTAGCAATACAGTGCGTTGCCCCTGTATCGACAATAGCGACTCCGCTACGACCCAAAACATTGATATTTATCAAGGGTTGACACTGGTCGTGGTCAAAATTATCGCCAGATGACGAGTAACGAGCTTCTAGGATACCGGTAGGTACTTCATAAGGCTGGTCTAATGTACTGTTACTATTGCAAATCGAATGTAATAATTTGTTGGTACAAATATTAGCAGAATCGACCCCAGTAACAGAATCGGGGCGTTTAGTGCAATGAACACCAGAGTCAGCCCCAATAACAGAATCGGGGCGTTTAACACAATTAATACCTGAATCGGACCCATTTATAACAGAATCAGCCCGCTTACGCTCCTAAATCACGTGATCGCCGCAGTCGTTAACATTCGGTTCTGAAACTATGCCTGTAGATGAAAAGTACAACTTATTGTCTATAACATGTGACGAAAAAGGTTTACAGGACGACGAATCCGAGCGGTCACTGATGCGAGAATCACAGTTAATTGTGTTAAAAGTTATCTCATTAGATGATACCTTTTTGCTATTGCAAGTACTACATTTAGATTTAATCACACCTGGCTGTCCACAACCATAGCAGCGTTAAGACAGGTCACCCTCGCTAGACTGCTTATTGTTATTCTTAAGATTTCTACATTCATTAACACCATAATTTTTACAGTAAGAACATCGTTTTCGTTGTGGTTTAATCGCACTGTTTGAACTAGAGGAAAGGGCTGGTGTTGATAACGACAACTTTGAGCCGCGGCAATGACTCTGAGCATTACAAATGCTAGCGCTATTAGATATTTTAGGCGTACTTACGGTTTTAGTGTGACATTGTACCTCCGCTATCGTCTCCTCGACATGACGAAGTTTCACAATCATCTCGTCAAGTGAATTGATCGTTTCTCGTGGTAAACGTTTGCGTATCTTTCGATCTAAAAGGCCGTAAACTATATCAATCTTAGCCGCGTCACAAAGTTCGTAAGGTAGCTGACTCATGAGGGCCCTGACTCTGCACGCAAACACTTCACTTCGTTCCGGGGGTGAATGCTCGTACGCGAATATTTCACGGAACACTTTGTGGGCTGGTTTGACGATGCCGTACATCCCGCGTAGTTTCACAACGGCATCATCCCAGGTGCAGACTTCTTTTTTTATGCCCTGCCACCAGATCGCTGCCTCGCCGGTGAGTAACATCGGCAGGCCACGTAAAGCATTCTTGTCACTGACGTCAGTGCACTCCTTGTACACCGAAACTGCATCGATAAATGCTTCTAGAATCTCGGCATCTCTTACTGCTCCATCGAAACGGGCTGAGCATTTACTAAAGTTGCCCGCTCGTGGGTTACTCGGTTTTACTCTATCGGTGACGTAGCCGAGCGAAGCTGGGGTGGTAGGCGTCAGTGCTGATGCTGAAAGAATCGCTTCTATGAGATTCCGGTTTGATTCTGCTTGTAATTTGGCGAATGCTTCCATCATAGCAAACATATCCTGGGCTTGGTAAGTTGGCGGCGGTTGAGGTTGCGCCGGTGCCGTCGGTGTAGACGTCCCCGCCGGCGAGTTGACAATCGTTTCATCATGGGCTTCTTCCGATTCCGAATCGGTGGTATGGCGCTCCCGGTCGTCGGCATGGGCACGACGAGTAGCCGCTTTTCGGCATGGGAGTGGCATTCCGCTGTGATGAGAAGATGTCGAACCGTCTTCCGTCTAGCCTTGTTAAATGATATCTCAATCTTCAGGCGTGTTCGGCCGCTAGTTGAGGCGCCAGTGTAATAAATGGAAACACTTTTCTCGTCTTATAAGTATTTACTGAGCCAAACTTAAAATGTTTGCTATAAAATGTATAAAGTAAACGATAGATATCAGATAGAAGCACACGATGGCGTGGTGGTGAAAAAAGTCTCTCTCCCCAAGACTTGGGGTTCACACGATCGGCGGCCACGCGCAGTGATTCGTCCTTCAAATAACAACCGAGCGCGCGGCAAGGCTGAACGCAATGGTTGGATGAATGGCGTCGAGACGTCAGTCGGCGAGACGATGGCGGCAAAATTCAAATGACCGAATGCTCACGTTACATTATGAGTTTTTTAGAATAGAGTTTTGTTAATTTACAATTACCACAACATGAGGTTGGTTAAAACATAGTTCAATAAAAATAAACGAACTATTTTGTTATTCCATAAATAGGTGTTTGGTAACAAATATAGAATTATTGAAAATATTTATTGTAAATACTTAGACCTGTCCGTTGTGTAGCTGATTATTAATCAAAATGTTATCAATTTTTAATTCAATTTTCGGAAACATTATTAATGGTGATCTTAATATTGATATATCGCATGAATGAAAATTGAAAAAGAATCAAAAAGTGTATACTTTTATTGGGATTGTAGTTTCAAAGGAATGGTAGAGCATCTGTTCCGCACAGTAGGTATTATAGTTGTATAGTCCCTAAGACTTATAGCTTCTTATGTGCAATAGTAAGAAGAAGATATTGTATAACAATGCTAAAAACGTTTAACAGCTTATTTTTAGGTACTATTTTTAACGATGCTTTGGGTTGAAACTGACCAATGTATTGTATTTACCAAACTTACTGTTAATAATAACAAAATAAAATATACAGAGTCATTTTATTTGTTTGCTTGATACCACACTGCGCCCGTCACTCCAAAGCGGTAGTTTTTATTTACATATAATATTAATAATAAATAATTTATTTGGCAAAACAAGACATTTAAAGGATAAAATATAAAGGAGCCCCTGGTTTCTAAATTAGGATCTAGACCCGTGGCATAGGTTCCAGGTCTCTTTCGTTGAGCTAATACAGAAATAATGCCTTAACTACCATCCGGTAAAAACTAACCGGAAACAATTTAGTTAATTATATTTAAAAAAATACTGTGAATTTATAATAAACAATTTGCTGAAGCAGGAAACTGTTTAAATAGACACAAAAGTTCCTATCAAACGTTTATATTAATTTCGGACATCAGATTAGTATTTGTCAAAATTACAACGAGAGGAAAAATATACTTAAGTGCGGGATTCGTACTCGTGCCATCCACCCATATAGCCGGTATATGCTAAACCGCTAAGCTACATGACATAATATAACGCAGGACTCTAATTTGTCCCTTCGTGATTAACCATAGTGTGGATGGAGCGATATCTATAATTCAACTGACGTTGCACTACTATTGATTATAGTTTTTTTGTCGTTGTAATTTTGTAAATCCTTGGAGGCATTTCAAAAAACAATATTAAACAATGATTAGTATTGCTATGTTTGCAATAACGCCTGCTATGCGGATTACATTACAAAATTACAAATATACGAGAGGCAAAATGTATGTCATGTGCGGTATTCGAACCCGCGGTATAACCAATGAGTAATTAAAGAATGTAATCAATTGAGCTAACATGACAATGACGTCATAACTCAAATTTTTCCTATCGTTCTTTAACCATCGTATTGGGATGACCAACTTCATAAAAAATACTAAAAAACTACCCATTTTAACTATCTGAACGTCAAAAATTACAATTACGGGCTTTATCCGTAATTGTAATTTTAGATTGCTGGTCAAGGGTCAATCCTTTCATGGTTTTGAGTTTTACACCAGGTTGGATTTGCGATAACCACCACAATGTTTTGTTTTTTTTTATATACCTGATGGTTTAGCCTTTGTCCTCTGTCTCACCTGATGGGAAGTGATGAAGAAGTCGAATATGTTGTTCAGGTTAACCTAGAATTTTACTGGCTCTCAAGGACAGCTGTCGGAACACGCCGTTCGGTGCTTGGCGACAGATTTTCTACTTGAGGGTGGTAGCTAGCCAGGCGGTCATTCGCTAAATGCCCTACCACCATGCTATAACGACTGCCGTCCAAAGATAACATCCGGGACCGACGCCTGAACGTGCCCTCCGAAGAACGGAAGCGATCATTAGTAATGTCACTAGCGGTCACCCATTCAAGCCATGACCGCGGCGGACGTTGTTTAACTTTGCTGATCGGTTAAGAACAGGTAAGTAAAATTCGCTACGAGCGCTTCGAAACAAGGAGAAGATTTGTTATTCAACTACAAAAGGATACCTAGCTGCAAGAACAAATTTTTACATCTACAACTACATCACACTTTCTAAACCTTACTCTTCCGAACGTATATTTTGGTCAGCGAAGAATACCATTTGTCTTCGTTAAGGGGGATGTTTGCTTTTCCCCAAACAAACTGCAAACATTCTTAAGTTTTTATCTAATAGATTCACACCGGTATTGTTTACCGGTAAAAAAATTGCAAAAACTCCATTCCTCGCGCCATAGACCTCCTGATAAATTAGCATATTTTTTCGTTGAAATACTGTATAGCGCTGAGTGATGGTTCAACTTTATTCAAAGCATGTTCAATTAACAAGATGCTATATTAACATGGTTTAATTAGACACAATCCAATTGAGTTTAGATTAATAAAGGGGCCATATGCCAAATTTCCATAATATACATTGTGTACCCGAAAGTATTAAATTGAATAAAGTGTTTTATTATTGTGTTTTGTGTATATGTGTTTGTTTACCCAATTTTTTTGGTATGTTTTCAAGTCCTATTCCGATGTAGCGCATAAATTAACATAAGAAAATCTTGTGAGTATATAATAAAGTACCTCACTAGTTTCCAAGATATTCTCTATAGAATATTCTTTGACTCGAGAGTATTTTCAACATCTCCGACTGGTCTCCATGGCAACTGCCCGCGATAACCAAAGCACCTACGAGTGGGGTTCTTTAACAAATGTGACCATTACAACTCCTATTTGTAATTGACGATATGGTCAAAGATCACCTATATATCACATAAAAAAGCTTTGCGATTAGAAGCTACAATATATGACAATCTAAAGTACAACTGTATGTTCAACATTCAGTTACATAAAGTGACAGTTACTGTTATTAGTTCGCCACTACCGGATATCCTATATACTTACATACACTATGGGGTAATTTACCTATCAATTCGGATTAGCTAAATTCTCAAGGGTTATAATTGGATTTGAAATAAGTGACCGTAGACCCTTGCCCCGAATGTAATTCTTAGACACTCATTATTTTATGCTTATATAAGCAGATATACGAATATAAAACGCTTATTTCATTCAACAACGTATTTAATATAAAACGCTTATGTCCGTCCGTCTGTCACCAGGCTGCATCTCAAGAACTGTGATATCTAGACAGTTGAAATTTTCACAGATGATGTATTTCTATTGCCGCTATAACGACAAATACTATAAATAATATAAAATAAATATTCAAAGGGGCCTTCCATACAACAAACTTGATTGTTTTACCATTTCTTGCTCGATACTAAGAAATGACAGATGTCGCAGTGACTTAAGTTCGATTTTAGTTTCATATTTGGATACCAAATATTCTAAAAACTACTAGAAAATCTGTTGAAATACAAACTGTAAAATTTTATAACTCATGTCACTTTGCCATCAGTCACATCTAATACATATTTTCTAGCAATTTATCGAATACTTGCAACCCAAATATGCGATTCAATATTATGAAGAATACATATTTAAAATGTGTATCAAAGAATGTTTCCTATTTTATTTTATATATTTTCAACCATAATATGCAACTGAAATCAAGCATTATGACATCATGTGTCACATTTGTCAGCTGTCACATCAACATTTGCTATATCTTTGATGCAACATATTAAAATTTTAAATTATTCGTTAATGCTCTTTCTTCTTAGGGAACTTTTAGTCTGACGATTCAATGGTACCACGGTTAATAGAAAATAGCAGATACCACTGTACCTTCAAAGGTTGGTACCTTTGAAGGTACAGTGGTATCGGCAAATGAATCGAAAGATCGAACACACGGACAGACCGATAACCGAAAATTAGTAAGAAGATTTCATTTTCCAGTACTGAAACCTATATGAGAAATCTCTTTTGATTCCCTACTATTATTTGGGCAAACAATATTTACAACAGTTTGTAATTTTTAAGAACTATATAAAACCAAAAAAGTACATAACACAAACTATTTGTGTGGTTCTAATAAGGTTTTATAATCCAATATTGTGATACCAATTTTTGAGCAGTGATGGCTCAGCGGTATTGGCTATGGACTGCCGCACAGCAGGTCCATGGTTCGAATCCCGCCACGGGCTTGAGCTTCAACGCATGGTGGAAGGATATTTTTCGAATGCCCGCCTGGCTAGCGATCACCCTCAAGTAGAAAACCTCTCGCCAAGCACCTAACGGTGCTGTCTTCCGGTAGCCCCACGTTGGGCGCCAATGTCACCTGCCTACCTATGATTGGTAGAAGGGAGCATGAAGAGAAACAAGAGAAGAGTACAGTATAAGGTATAATGAATAGAAAGGGTCGTGGATCTCAGACAGTTATGGCAATTTTTAGCAAGCTTCCTTGTTTTAGGACTTATCTCCGGTCCGCTAGTATATGAGTCGATGCTGAGACTCAGCTGAGACTCAGCTCCACACTGCCGCGCAGGTAGATTGTCCCAGCTAGATGTATGTGTAGAGACGTTTGGCTGCGGTCGGTGCTGGAGGTCAGAGGACGGCCGGAGTTCGGGCCTCGTACGAAGTCAGGTACTCGTGGTCAGGTAAGCCTCGTACTGGAAGTCCGTATACTGGAACCCGTATACTGGAACCCTGGAAGGCACATGTTACCCGGTCACAATGGCTCCAGTAAAGTGTTGAGCTGTCGGGTCCACTGTCCCTCTGCTACTGAGCATGTAGGGACTCGCAGAGGGCCTTTAGGGATGTGGCCCGCCAGCAAACAACAGATGCCATAAGGGCCAATGAAGTAATGCTGCTGGTGAAGAATTCGCATCTGCTAAGGCTTCCGCTACCGAGCATAAAGGGACTAGCTAGGCCCTTCGCGGATGCGAACCACCAGCCGCTTAGAATGCCAAAAGGGCCAAGTAGGTATGTTGCTGGTCAGGATGCGCGCAATCCACGAGGTCCGTTCACTACCGAGCATAAAGGGACTAGCCTAGGTCCCTCGTGAATCGCGAGCTACCAGCAACACCCTTTAAAGTTTGCCAGAAGGGCGTTAATAGAAATACAAGTAGAAAAGCACAGAAAATTACAGAAAAATATACATAAGATACACAAGAGAGTTATGCTACTAGCTAGAAGAGCTACTAGCATGTAAAACACATAATAAAATACAGTAAATAGCAGTGAGAGTACATACCAAAGGATAATTACACATTTTCAAAAGTTAATATTGGAGGTTATATTATTGTGGTCAAGTACACTTTCATTTTCAAAACATAAACTTACCCAGTGTCTGGGGTTTTCAGAAGTTAAATTTAATATTTTAATTAAGTTTTAGCAACAACTTTCAAACGTAGAAATTAATTCAAGTGGTGGTCACTGCGTGGTTGGTGGCAAAGTGCCGCCGATTTTTCTGATACGAAGGACATTAAGTTCGCCGGAAGTTTGAGGTGCATTTCGCTACCATATATGGTAATGCGTCGTCTCTATAATATTACAAACAAAAAAGCTGACATTTACTCATCAAATAAGTTTGAATGCAATAAGAAGGTTAAAAACTGGCTCTTAGAGCTAAACTATAACCAAACAGAAGAATTACTACAAAGCGTGGTATAATTAGCTTATATTAACTTCTTTACTCTATAACCTTTTTTTCATAATTTTACATACTCTAATTTTCACATATTCTACTCAATAAAAATTTGCAACAATTACTTCTATATAAACTGTCTTACATATGAGAGTATTTTGATATCAACACGTGCCCACGAGATATGTCTTGTTTCACCGTCTAATGTACGAGCACTTACTCATATAATTATTATTATATTAACTTAATTAAATTTTACTAACTGGATTTGCGACAATTTGCTTTGTGTCCCTGTCAAATAGAAGTCAAAACATGTTTTTTTTTAATATAAAAATATACCTTGCCTACAAATATTATACTTATCACTAATATTATGGGTACCTATCGTTGTTATTAGGTACATCTAATTTTCTGTTTTATTATTATTACTTTGTTATCACTAAATACTGTTTATTCTATAGAACTCATGCTTTCATAGCTCAAACGCTGTAATGTAGCATTTGTAATGGAGGAATCTTGTTGCTTATCCGAAAATACGGACTAATTTATAGTTTAGTTTCGGAAACAACAGTTTCCATTGTCATATAACATTTTTACAGCCATTATTGTTTATTAGATGTAATGTTATGTTATTTTAAGTTTACCCGTGTATGGCTTGAGAAATAAATAAAATTATTATTATATTATTATTAAAAAAGCCACAAAACCATTGGAGTCATTTCTCCACTCAACTTTATTTAAATTAATTTTAAATGAAAACGTTCGTCTAATAGGAAGTTAAAAAATTAATTGTGGTGTTTTATTGATATTCAGAGTGAATGAGCAAGTATTAAAAGATATGTTTTATATTTTTGAATCAATATTTTTCTTATTATATAGTCCAAATAATTATTTTTATTTATTTTAAGGTTTAAATTATTTAGTTATGCAGATATATTACAAAAAGTTTATACCTCCAAGGCGACATCTATTTATTTCGGGTAGAAAGTTTTCTTTCAATCTGAAGGGAACTAAGGCTTTAGATAGAATATGAGACCTCTATCGGTTAATCGATGAACTACCTCAGCGCGTGGCACAGGTAGTGAGATCTCGTGGTGATTCAATAGATAGTTCCATTGTGCGGTAACTGAATATATAGCGTTAATATTAATTACATGTTATTTAATTTTATTACTCAGATATATTATTTTCACCGTTTTTTAAAACGGTTACAGTCCTTGAGGGCCAGTAATTCTAGGTTGCCTTTGACCACATCGTCACTTACTATCAAGTAAGATAGAGGTTAAAGGCTTACCTAACAGCAATAAAAAACAAGGTAAAACTAACTACATAATAAGTAATCGTCCGCGTCGTATTGCTTTGTGGCACCCCTTAACCTAGTCCGCTGATTGAGCTGGTTCAATCTGGTTTAGTACCCGAGCGGGTGGCGTTGCAACCTCCGGGCGACTTGTCATTACAGGTTACACACATATACTCAGCTCTGCTTGTAGTAGTGAAGCTTTCCTTCTGTATGGTTATTTATTAATGTGCTCTAGCTCAAGACCGTGGCAGAATTCGATTTGAAGGCGATAATAGCCTCATGCATTACCTATGTAAGGTAATGCATGAGGCTATTATCGCCTTCAAATACTAATCATATGTTTTTATTTTTATTTTGCGGTGGTATGCCTTTACTAACAAACTATTACGAACTATATACAACACTGCAGCTACAAATTTTTTTTATGTTATTGTGACGGAACAAGCCCGAGGCCCACATGATGTTAAGTGGACTAACTTCTGCCTATAACAGATGCATTTCGTGAACGACAAATTGCACTGTGCCCATCACACTGAGACGTCCAGTTGTTAGGTCTCATAAGCCTGTAATTGTTCTGGCTCTCAAGGACTGCTGCCGGAACACACTGTTATGTGCTTGGCGACAGATTTTCTACTTGAGGGGGGTCGCTAGCCAGGCGGGCATTCACAAAATGCCCTTCCACCATGCGGTGAAGCTCAAGCCCGCGGCGGGATTCGAACCATGGACCTGCTGCACGGCAGTCCACAGCCAATGCCACTGAGCCATCACTGCTTCAAATAGTAAACAAGAAATAAAAATGAATAAAAGCATTAAGAAAACCCACAAGTCAATGCAGACTCACATGCAGTCCAAATGCTCCAGCCCTCTACCAGTAGGCAGCGTATTCAGCATGCTGGCAGCATTGCCCCGTTGAATTGCGATGATTATTCGTAGAGCCAAATAGGTGCCAGCACTTTTATCACGCGATGCATCGACCAATAGAAAATACGATGAGCTCCCGGTCCCCACGGAACCGACGTCTCTTCAGCAAACGGCTCAAATATGTAAAAAAATAATCTTATTATTATAGAATGACATGAGACGAATTACTTAGCATTCCATGGATTCACCGTGCGGGTGCCGGGTCCATCGCGTTGCAGAGGAAGAGGCTAGAGGGGTGCCTGGGACTTGCAACCCAGGAGTAGGATTAAGGGGCCCCTTTATGATATATCAATGCTCTCCTTCACCACTCGAGCCTCCTCCCCTACCTAACCAAATTTGATAAGATCCTACTAATGCCGCCTTAGATACACGTTCTAGGATGGAAGTTACGGTTGTTCTTGGTAGGCCAATGCGTTTTAGATTTTTGGAGTATAAAAATATGTCTGGTCTGGATGACGAAATACCAACATCCTCAGGAATTTTGTAATGTTTTTCATACGTGTCCATCAAAAGAGTCCAATCGGGAGCTGCGCCTAAGATGGAGTAAGGCTTGGATTTAGATTTTGTAGATGACCCTTCTTTTACAAAATCGACGTGTCGTTTATTCGTGGTCAGACCTTTTTTTGCTCTAGCTACCGAGAGACTCGCGGCTTCACGTATGATTTCGAGGACTCTATCATGGCGACGTGAATAATGACCCCTATCAAGGAGCACCTTGCATCCTACCAGCAAGTGCCTAGCTGTACCGATCGCCTCCCGACAAATACCGCAAGACTTTTCGGTGGCTTTCCCCCATCTTACTAAGTTACTTTGGTCTGGGAGGGTCATCTGAAAGGCGTTTAGATAGAATTTTAATAAGGCAGGAGACCAGTCGTATATCAAGGTGCGCCACTTTAACGCCAGAGGGATACAAAATTCACCTATAGTTAGCCATTCGCTCTGCATTTCTAAGCTCATTGCATGCACTTTATAGCTATCATTTTCACCTTGCTGAAGAAAAGATTTTACAACGTCTTTATCCTCCATTTTCTTTTCCGACCCAAAACCCGCTTTGCTGGTCTGTGCACCTATCATAAATTGTTTGTGGAATTGAAGCCTCGAGTCAAGGTCGGAGGCACTTTTGTCTTTTGGGAGAGATGCGACTATATCGTCTTGAGATTTTGATAAGACGTGCGTTTTGGTAACTCTGAGGTGTTTATAGAGCTCCGATGGTTTCTTTAATTTCATCCCAAAATTAGTTTGATCCCTAAATAGAGTAGATGGGTCTGCCGAAAGTGCGAGCCCAAACCAAGACTTCAATGTCCTTATGACGTTTACATCCAGCTTTGTTAAAAAGTGATTTTGTAATGTCGTAAACTAGAAAAGGCCAAGTCAGACGTGATGTTAAGTAGTTGTCGTATATCCAAGCTTTTTTAATGTTATTTATTGGTTGTTGGTCTACCATACTAAGATCTTTTAGAAAGCTATCGACAACTGCGTCTAGAGATGGTGTGCGACCTTTGTGATCAATCTTTTTACCAAGAAATTTAAATGGCACAGATTCAGCAATTGTGGAAACACATTCTCCTCCTATCAAGAGTCCCGGATCATAAGAGGTAAATTTGGTATTCCGTCTGCCCAGACACAGACAGTGGCATTTACTTGGTTTTGTTCTCAACCCTCCAGACCACGCACAGAACTCATCCACTTCTCGTAAAAGTTCCTGACATTGTTTTGGATTACGTGTCAGTATTGCAAGATCATCAGCAAAAGCTAAGATGGACTCTGTGTATCTGTTATTGATCTTAAACCGATAGCCCCACTTTTTTTCATGACTAATTAACTTGTCAATTAAAATATTAATTACTACGTTAAATGCGATTGGTGACAAGCAGCAACCTTGGAACAAACCCACATTATATTGCAACGTTTTAGTAAGTCCCTTTTTTGAAGATATAACAAATTTTAATTGGGAGTAATATGATGCGATGATATCGCTGACCAGAAGTGGAAAGTTATACCATTTCATTGCGAATAACAGCAATTTGTGCTGCACAGAACCAAACGCGTTCTCTAAGTCTATCAAGCACACCGTTATTTGTCTTTCATATGTTCTGGCATCTTTTAAACTTTCCGCTAGTAAAGTATTGTGTTCCAGGCATCCAGAAATTCCAGGCAAAAACCCTTTCTGGTGATTGGGCCTGAAATACCTATTATTAATCATAAATTGTGTCATTCTAGTTTGTAAAATTGAGAAAAATATTTTTGATATTGTGTTTGTAAGTGCAATCGGCTTAGTATCTTTTGGATGAGTTACTTCGTCTTTTTTTGGAATGAGGACAAAAATTGCTTTTCCGAATGCCACTGGTATTTGCTTGCTTGACCAGATCTTAATGAAGATATTTAAGAGATGTTTACGAACCGATGGACACTTTTTATACACTATATATGGGATACCATCAGGACCTGGCGCTGATTTAGATGTTTTGTTTTTCAGCTGTTTGGTTATTTCCTCCATAGTAGGTGAGATGATATTAAAATCAACATGAGGATCATGTGGTCTTTGGTTTGTGGGATCCTCATATGAACTCTCATGGTGGGGCATTTCGTATGTGCTTTTGAAGTGGTCGTAAATCTGTTCATTGGTCAAGAGAAGCTGTCCACCTTTTTCATTGAAAATGTTTTTTGAGTATTGAAAAGGGTTTTTATCAAAATTAACTTCATGTTTTGCTCTATTCAAGTTGTAATGATTTGTAATGATATTCCTTGAATTAATTTAAGAATTGATCTTAATACCCTGGACAGTTGATGACTTAGATGGTTATCGCCCATGGCCTTGGCATTCCTAAGTTGCTTTATTAACTCTCTTTTCTTTCTCCGCATTTTCAACTTAAAAGTATTTTCTTTGTTTTTGTGAGCATAATTAGTTGGTGGTGGATAGTGCTCAGAAAAGTAGTCATAAATAGTGTTTTGGAAAGTGTCTACTTGGCTGTTTAAATCTTGTTTTGATCCTGGATGTTCTAGGATGATTGCCAAGTTTTGGTCAAGTACTTTCCAAGTTGACTGTTTAAGGGAAGGGATGCTAAGACGTGTCCGGATGTTAATAGTAAAATTCTCGTCTTTCCGTAAATGTACCAGTAATTTATAAAAACATTATAAATATATCAACATATAATCAATCACTTAGATTATTACACTTCATAAATTTAACCTGACCTCTATTAAATTGATTGCGTCTAAATGCGTGTTTGGTATAAAATCAATTATAGGACGTCATTGGCTTGGGGCATCATGATAAATGAACTTTTTATAGCGTTGGCCTACAGCCAAATTTATATTGACATAACGGTTTCAAAAGCTCAATGAGCCATTAGGTTCTATGTTATTTTTTTGGGGAACTTTTTGTTTACTTACACGTGTATGTTGGCATCTTATCGATGAGGTGATGATTGATTTAGTGGGGTTTGGTTTACATTTACATACATCTCTATTTATATTCTTATTTGAAACTATATATTGTAAATTAGTAGAGGTACTTAGTAGCTAATTTACTTTTATTTTATACATAAATTTTAATTAAACGATACTAAGTTAGATAAGACAGTCTACGTCTCACTAATTCGTAAGTTTATCTGTACCTGTTTTGGCAAACCGTGGGGTGCCGGGTTAGAATGTGACCTCCCCATTTCTTCTCGTGGGTGTCGTCGGAAGCGACTTCGGGAAAAGTGCGACAAAGGAGCAGTATGCCACTTCTCACGTGGATGTGAGTAGGGTGTTGTGTGCATTAGACGCACTACAGGGCTGTAAACCATCTTAGTGCCAAGCCAGGGATTCAAACAATATGTTTTTGTATTCATGTCTTATATGTTGTTAGCGTAAACATATTATTCGTAAAATGTTTCGTCTTTTGTTTAGTCCGTAGTAGTAGTAGTAGTAGTGTGTTATGGCAAACATTTTATATGACCCTGAAACTGTGCCCCGTGAATGGCAATAGGCTCGTGCCCTATTAAATGGGGCTTTTGAAGCGCTCGTAGCGAAGTTTGTTTAACCGTTCTTGACCAATCGGAAGTTAAGCAACGTCCGCCGTGGTCAGGAGTTGTATGGGTGACCGTTAGTGACATTACTACTGAGCGCTTCCGTGCTTTGGAGGGCACGTTAAGCCGTCGGTCCCAGTTGTTGTCTTAAGATGGCAGTCGTTATAGCATGGTGATAGGGTGTTTTGCGAATGCCCGTCTGGCTAGCTACCATCCTCGAGTAGAAAATCTGTCGCCAAACACTTAACGGTGTGTTCCGGCAGCTGTCCTTGAGAGCCAGTAATTCTAGGTTAGCCTGAACAACATCTTCGACCACATCATCATTTACCATCAGGTGAGATAGTGGTGAAAGGCTAATCTATCAGGCTAAAAAAAAACAATATGTATAGAATAACTGACAGCTTTCTTAGGATCGAATAGAAATGATTATTAAATTATGTTAATCAAAATTTTTGTTAAATTCTTGCATTTGGAATTTTGAAAATATAGCATATCGTCGGTGCGCTTGGCGAATCTGATATGTGTTTAATTGCTACTTTTCAGGAGGAAGAAAAAACTTATTAACTCATTGATTTTTCATTTTATCAAAAAAGTTAAATAACATTATCATGCCAAAAAATATATGTTATTTTGTGACAACGATGATTTAATTTGAACCCGCTCTCCTAAAGCACAATTTATTTTTTTGTTTCTTTCGTTGCACATATCAGATTTGACTGGATTAATAATTTTTGTTATGTGAAAATTACGCACATACAAATTTTCACTGACAGAAAAATCTTTACCAAAAATTGTCTATGTGTCAAATACAAAAGAATATCATTTAAGAAATTAAAGGAAAACATAATAAAACTTCAATAGTTTAATATGGAAATCAAACCTTTATTATATGTAACGAAATATTTGGAGTAGGTATCAGAAAAATACTTAACAAAATAACAACTCTTCTTTTGATATTGAATGCTTAAGAGTTTTACATAAATGGGTAGCATTATTGTAAGTACAATAAAGATACTTTCTAAATAACAAAGAGATCACAATTATGTCACGATTCAGCTTGAGTACAGAGTTCAAATATTTTTAAAAAAAAAAGAACAACACAAAAGTACGAAAAAACATTTTAAATTTTCTTATAACAAAATCAACAATTACTAACAGTATCCAACAAATTGCTTATTCGTGTAATTAACAGAGGTTCTAAGCCACCAGGATTCACAAAACAATTATAACTTAGGTCATGACAACGTATTATTAAAAAACATTGTCTTAATATAATATTATTAATCAATTACAGCCAAGGTTCGTTATTGTGTTCCTAGGCATACCTACTAGTTTGAACCTATGTATTTTTTAGTCTTAAATAAGTACTGCTCAGTAATAATAATCAGTCTTTTGTTGTTTCATACGAATAATACTTTGGTACTTACTATGGATTTTAAAATTATATATAGACACTAATATTAATAATAAACTTATCAAAAACCAAAAACCAACTAATTTTATAGAGATTACTAAGTTTAAGTTTAAGCTAAGTCATCATAAATTAACTGCCATGTCATTGCTTAGTTATGCTCAAGGCTGTCATAAAAGCAGTGGTAATCTCTGTGCATGTAACTCTTTAGGGACTGTAAACTGTCGTATTTTGATTTCTCAATTTTTCTGGGCGTTGTGTACAGTTGTTTGGGAACTGGTTGACCAGCGCGCATTCGTTGTGGCAGTAATTTCCAATCATGTGGATGACGCAATTTGTAAAAAATTTGTCCATTCTTGTATAACAAACCCCTTATATCGGTCACCACAGGATCACCTGTTTTCTTTCCTGGTCTGATGGAATCAAGCAAACATATCGTTTCAAAATCTTTAAAGAATGTATAATCTAAGTGGTGGATAGTATAAGGCTTAGCCGGACGAGCTTGTGACATGCGATGAATGTAATCAGCTGGAGAAAAAATTGGGGGTTTGAATAGTTGCTCCAAAGTCGAATGCACACTGTCCACCTGCATCATTGTGTGCCCTTTTTCTAGAATAGTCTGTTGAATTTCAATATCTCGTTGTTTTGTGAGATTACATAAAGCTGAGGCAAGTATTTTGTTGCGGTTTTGGTAGGAGCACCCATCAGATATGAGTATTATCTTTTTGTAATTTTCGTTGAGTTTTGAATTGATGAAATCCAAAAGACAAGAAACAAACTCATTTGCTGTCACACCGCCATCACCTTCGTGCCATACATATAGATGCACTTCCTTATTATTGTTTTGATAAAGCGTGAAATTATGCAACTGCAGTTTTGTTTTATAATATTGAGCAGATACTTGAAGCTTTGGCGATAAAAGTACACCTTGTACATCCATAGTTACTACTAGCACTTCAGATGAACATATCGAGTTAGCTTCTTCTTTAGCATTGTAGGCTTCTTGCTTCATTTGTTGATGCAACTCATATTCTTCAATTGTTAAATTGTTCTCTTTATATGCAGTACACGTATCGCATTGATCCTTTCTAGGTTTAAATATTGAAATCTGTTCACGCTTTAGTACTGTACAGAATAACTTACGTCTAGCCACCTGTTTATTATTTTCACTGCACCATTCCTTATACAATCTATGCATGTGACTCTTGCTCCGGAAGGAGTCTTCGACGTAGACTCTATTTGAACTAGATCTACAATAGTGGCTGGGCACTTTTGGCAATAAATCCAACCATTCCTTAATAACGCTCTTTTTTATGGAATCGGATGGTCCAGAATGGCCAGGGTCAGAATCATCATCGCTTTGTTGAGAATCTTCATTAAGGGACTTCACCCATTGTAATATGGTCTCATTATTCATGTCCAAGGTATTGAGCAGAAATTGTTTGCAAACCCTCACCAACTCATTGTTATCATCCGGTAAAAGACAGTCGTAACCTTGTTTTTTTTTAGTGGAGCGGAGATTTGTGTTTTGACGCCTTCTTTTGATTGGCCGGATTAGTATCAAATTTTTTAGGTAAGCCTTCTTGGCCACCCACGATTCTAAATTCCAGAAGAAATCGAATATGTTTTTTCTTTGTTCTTCAGATATTTTTCCACACAAAAAACTCCTCAATGATTTTCCTTCAGTTGCCTCGTGTGTACATCCTTTAGCTCTTATTTGTTTCTTGTCCTTGGTCACAAAGCTCACAACTCGTTTATTTTGGTCGTCTGGGTTTTCGCGCAATTTTCGTCCCATATAACATTTTCCTTTCACCCTTTGACTCGTATTAAATTTTCTGTTTTTCTTTTTTTCTAAAACTTTCTCGAATTCATCTTCAGTATCTTTATCTTCACTTTGTTCCACTTCAATCAGCTCTCCCGTTCGATCATCTAATCTAAAATTGAAAGAAGATTTGTTCTGAACAATCTCTTTGAATTTTGGTACAAACATTCCAGTTTTTTCATTTAAATAAAATTGGCTGGTATTGTTATTTATTTCACTTTCAGGTCTCATTGTTTCATTAGCCAAGGTGACATGGGAAGTGTCAGTGACTACTGTCGATGACACCGTGATTCCATATTCGCTTTCATGTTGGCTTGTTTCCATATAGTCATAATTATTTAATGTTATGTTATTGAAGCCGGTCTGATCATACTCCATCTCGTCGGGGATAGGTATAGTTGGGTTCATTGATTCAGCCCTAGGTTCACTTGATTCAATGTGAGAATTTTGAGAACTAGCAGGTATTTTCTCAGTATCATTGTATGAGAAAAATTCAGACTGATTTTGTACAGTAAGCCCTGTTAAATGCGGAAAGCAAGCATTGATCAGTGATGAATCATGATGTGGTAGAAAATCTGAATTTGGCGAAGCATTATCTGACGTACTTTCATTACCAACGGAAATACTTCCAGTGCTCAAGTCTACAAGCATTTTTCCTCGCCAATTATTTCGTGATGCCATGATCGATCATATATGTAATAAATCTGAAATTAAAATAAAAGAGATATATTCTATTTTTTTAATTAAATGAATAAGTGCAGTGTGGCTATCTAACAATACTCAAATCAAATAAGCAAGGCATAAAGTACGTACTATAGTTGGAACAAACTCATAGCATCTGAGGTTATAAAACGTGGTGCCATGCGCGCACTTTAGTACTTGCACTTAAGCATAAGTGTAAGGGAGCAAGCAATATGCCCTACTCATTTTCATTTGATGGTCACGAGATTTTCGACTGACTATTCGAAATGCCTATGTACTTTAAAAGCTAATAAAATGTTATCATTTTCATTAGAAATAAGAAAGATGCTGTTACAAAAGTGGGTTAGGAACTTTTAAGGTTATTTTTTCAGGAATATTAGAATAATACAAGGTAAAACGTATTTCAACCGCTACATAGCAAATTATTAGTAAGATTAACAACAACATAACAGAATTTTAACACTTACCCAGGTTGTGAACAAAAATATTATATTTTTCTTCATATAACTTTGCAAAGACTGGCCCTCGAAACCATGTGGATGACGGTATAATTTCTGCTAAGTAAAATAAGAGATATTAAAAACTGATATGTGTTTAAAACAGTTAAAATACACGATCTTCAAATCTGACAAGTGCTCGCAAAATCTGATATGTAATAGTTCAATGATCAGTTAAATGTCTGAAATACACATATCAACAATGGCATCAGATATTTTGCACATAACAACAAATGTAAATCATAAACCAGAGGGTTTATAGACATAATCGTTTTTGCATTCGATGCAGCTTTTAAAAATGAAGCACATACGCTAAAAAACGAAAAATCGCAAAAATACACATATCAGGTTTGGCAAACGCATCGACGATATTTTAAAATTTGCACTGCATTATAATGGTAGCATGTTCAGGTATGTTTCTAAGCATTACCGCCTGCTGTATCCAACCTTCATTCTAGTAAATAAACGAATTTGAATTTGAAGCTAAAATTCAACTGATAAAAAAATCTAATCTATTCTGAAGATTTGCGTAAAAGTCCTTGTAAACTCTTTGGGAACAATATGTTTGTTAAGCACTGCTTGAGTTCTTGTTTCTAGAAAGCTTACTAGAAAGAAAATAGAAATGGTAGATTACAAAAGAAGAAACAGTGGCAAATATCAGTGAAAAACATAATTCGATTTTGCCAATGGTATTACATTTATAACAGTAAAATTCCAGAACCGTGCCACATCGGCCTTTTAAGGAACTTTACATCCTGTTGGATGTTGTTAAAGGCGAATAAGGGAAAAGACACCTACTGCCAACATGCCACAACTCACTTATGTGCATGGGGTGTTGCTGCGCATTGGGAGTACTTACCTTTAACAAACTAGCGCTGGAGACTACTTAAAAGAGCATTCCCAAGGATAATAAAAGGAAATTATTGTTCAATGTTTTAGCTTTGTTTTGACGGCCGGCAGCAAAATCGAAATGTAATTTATTAGCTTTTGCGGCTGGCCAATAAAACAAAGCTGAAACATTTAATAATTATGCCCATGTGTTATCCTATGTATTTTTAGGGAAAACAATTTTGTTACTATGTTTTGTTCTCTTATATGTATGTAAAAGACATTATTATATGCTTTTAAAAGACATTGTAACGACTCCACATTCGTGTGAGGTAGAAAGATGATGATATAATAATCTACATGAGACTCAGTGTTTAAAATTGGAATCGTTTAATAATGGCTAGAATTTCGAAAATAGTGTTATAATTTATTTCAGTTCCTTATCTAACCCTATTAATTTCAGTAGTAAGAAAGCAAGTTTTTAGACGGCTGAAATAGGTAAAGTAGAACAAAAGCAAACACGGAAGATACTTCTCATATTGAATATTTGCAAACGACTTTGTGATTTTGTCAGAAGACCCTCTTAATCTGCACTGTATGATACAATTACAGAATATATAAAAAAGAAAAAAATCTATTTATTTATTTATATAGCAGATGCTTACTAGCCAACGCGCACAATAAGCTACTTAATTAAAACTTATATATATTAGGCATAATTGTACAAAAACGTGAAATCTTATCTAAAAATATCTATATTAGAATCCCATACAATCAGAGCGTTGAGCAAATGAAGGGCTTGAGCTGTAGGAGCGAACTGAGATGTTTGCGTGCGCGTTACTGTCGGCAACGTGAACAGAGAGCGAGGCACGGCCAGTTCACGTCGCGGCCGTAGCCGGTCTGCCACAAATAGGAAGCAACGAGATAGAGTGTCAGGATTATCCACCCTGTTGTTGAGCAGCATATAGTAGTGTACTAATAGAGCACACTTACGTCTGAGCTCCAAACTATTCATACCTAACATACCTGATACGAAAAGAGATGGGTATAAGGATAGTATCCAGATATCTTTTTATAACGGTAACGGCCGAATTTTTTTTGTAAATTTTCGATTATTAATTTATATTTATATGGATCCCAGATTACTGAATTGTACTCTTATTTACTTCGTACATATGCATTAAATAAGGTAATAATCGTGTTCCTATCTTTAAATCTACCAGATTGCCTCTTAACAAACCCGAGTGACTTCGATGCTCGGCCACATATCTCAACTATATGCGGATTCCTTGTTAATTCAGTATCCAGAATCAAACCTAGGTCTCGGATCTGAGAAACACGTTCCAAGGGAACACCTTCAATATTATATTTGTATAAAGTGGGTGACTTAGAGCGAGTGAAAGTAATCGTTTTACATTTTAATGTGTTAAACTCAAGCTGATTTACGGCACTCCACTTTACAACGTGGTCGATGTCTCTCTGTAATGCTTTGCAGTGAGCTGCTCCTTCAATTCCCAGGAATAGCTTGAGATCATCAGCAAACATCAGACAACAAGCCGAACTGACGACATTCGGTAAATCATTGATCATTAATAAAAATTGGGTGGGGCCAAACGTACTACCTTGACTTACCCCAGAACAGGTTATATATGTGTCTGAGCGGTAACCAGAGAGTTGAACATATTGAATTCTATTCAAAAAATAGTTAAAAAAATTTTTTAGTAACTTTGGGGTGAACCCGGCAGCAGAAAATTTCCTTAATAAAACATCATTATGAACACGGTCGAATGACTTTCTAAAATCAAAATAAGCAGCATCCACCTGTCCTTTCTTATCCATTTCACTGACGGTATAATCAATAAAGTTGATATGATTAGTGACTGTAGATCGGCCAACTCTGAACCCGTGCTGCGCATCAGCGAGCTGAGTATTAACCTGTCTGGTAATGTGACGGTTTAGAATAGTTTCAAATAATTTACCGAATGTCAACAGAACGGTGATTGGTCGGTAATTTTCGACGATACTTTTGGAACTGTCCTTGGGAATAGGAGTGACCCTAGAGATTTTCCATTTAGATAGGTAAGTAGAGGAAGTAAGAGCTAAATTAAAAATGTGCCATAACGGCAGTTTGAATACATTGTAGCAGTCTTTGACAATAAACGGTGGGATTCCGTCGGGACCTGCTGAAGAATGTGACTTAAGACGTCGAACAGCGAGAAATATATCCCTAATACTTATACTATCCACCACAATGCTTGAGGAACACAAAGAATTAGCTGATTCTTGCTCGGCCACGTCAGTTGATAATGTGAGATAATTATCTAAAACACAGACTTAAAATAACTTGCGAAAGCATTCGCAGCATCCGCATCAGATACGGTTCGTCCACCATAAACAAATTCTTCGCAGTGTTGCCTTGTTGCCCCGCGCTGGACCTCACAGCATAGGGGAGCGTCCCCTGGGTGGCGGATAGGGGAATGGTCGGTAGTACAGCTTAGCTAGCTATCGGCTAAGTCCGATGGACTCGCTGACCAACGATGGGTGTGCCCTACAGCACTTCGGGGGTTGTGCGGCGGGTTAACAACCCTCCCACGTCAAAAACCTGTTGTTACGAAACCGATAAGAGAATATAACCGATCTGATCCCAAAACTAACGAAACACGGCGAGATATAATGGAACTCCGATTAGCCACATGGAATGTGCGTTCTCTCTATAGACCCGGCGCCCTATATCAGGACCACAAGGAATTGCAAAAACATAGATTTGGTATCACAGCGCTCCAAGAAGTAAGATGGCCGGGAAAGGGAGAATGCAATGTTGATAATAGGGCAGTATTTTTCTACAGTGGCAGCGACATTGGTCATAAAATGGTGTTTAAAAAAGTTAGGGAAGGCCAAATTTTTCTGTCGTTAGAGGAGACGAAGGTAAAAATACCAGAAGGTGGGCAGCAGTACCTTCTGAAGAACTGCCATCTTGCACTGTGAATCCCATGACGCCTGCCCAGTGTGGGGATTACGGTAAACCCTCATGTAGAGGTATTTGTTCAACGGTGTTCGTTATGGTTGTTGAAGAACATTGTTTTGTTCATTTGCCGTTTGTCAAGTACTGGTTACACAACTGGGATTAGCAAAAATGTATTCAGGGTCTAATCATGCAGAAGTCGTGTCTTTATGTCGCTGTCAAATCTAGTGTTAGGTACTAATGTTGTCTATAAATTGCTAAACCTGTATGAGAGTCTTAGGGAGCACAAGGCAATAAATATTTCTTTGGAAAGTACCACATTATTAAAGATGTCACATTTTCAATTTTCCCTCCGAAACCTCAGGTGTTTCATTTATCTTACGTTTTATTTCAATACAGTGGCATTTTTTTTAAGCCAGGAAAGTGTTTCTTATTTTTTTAATTCCAAGTTCAGCTTCTAATTCTTAACAGCGCCAAAATAGATTGGGCAGATTCCTAAGGCTATATGGCATCTAAGGTAACCGCTCGATACTTAACCTATATAATTGAAGAGTAATTTAGAGGGAAAGATACATCATTTTCAGATTGACAAGTGGACACATACTCGTCTTAAGTATATTCTATACTTAGAAAATCAGAAAAACAGACTTCGATAAAGAATGTACCTTTTCTGGGTTTTAAACATTTACCTTTATTATAATAAACTGATTTGACACTAGGCTTCCCCAATTTATATTATAAGGTTACATAATGAAAATACTCTACTTATTTGGCTATAAATTAGTGTTATCTTTGCATGTGTAGAAACAGTACACTCACAACTATTTTACATACGAACCGATTGGGAGAATGGGTAGAAATCATGTTATGTGTACCTGTTGTACCAATGGTATGATGAAATTAATAATAATAAAATAGATTAAAAAAAAACGTTTATTTAGAGACTTATTCAGTGTTCGAGTTAGTTTCCCTTGAACTTTGGGGCTTTATACTCACATAATCTCAATAACCTCTGCACTCAGCTCATAATATATATGGTTAAAAAATATTATACTATCTTGACTTGACGAGGCCCAATTTTCCGATGAGACCTTCACTTTGCTGAGTCAATTATATGGTAACTACCAAATGCGAAATATCAATAGGATCAAATGTATCATGGGGCAGATGTACCGCTACAACTATCCCCGGAAAACAATTGCCCCATTGAAAAAGGTGAAATTCACTTGAATTGGAACTCGATATCGCACATTTTTTTTTTAATTATTGATTATGATGAGTAAGAGTAAAGCTCACCTGGTGTTAATCGGTAACCTCTGTCTATAAAAGATGCATTCCGTCACAAGTGTCAAACTGCACTGCGCTCATCACCCTGATACTTAAATTTGTTAAGTCTCATTTGCCTGTAATTTCACCGTCACCTTTCAAACCGTACTACGAACATTACTGCTTGGCGTGATTACACTGTAATTGACAATAAAAATGCCCAAAAGTATAAACGACCATAAATAAAAACGCCCAGTGAAAATGACGACTCCTTGATTAATAGTATTCTATCTAGACCTTCTGGTTTTTATGGAAATTTATTGATTGATTATGATTTTTTTTCTTTAAGAGAGCCTCGCAAAAGTTCTTTTTAAAGATATGTATGTATTACTTGCTGATGGTTAGATCAGTCGTTTTATGTATTGAAATGTGGCCTAAACGCGATAATTCCTGGCACCCCACGGGACGCATAGAATGCACCCCATCTCTTGTAGGTGTAAGAGCCGACTATGAGAAAAATACCGGAGGTTCATCAACAGCACCTTCTATTGAATTGTTATCTTATACTGCGATCCCCAAGACACCTGCCAAGCGCGGAGATTACGGCAAACCCCCTTTAATGAGCTGTGTTCAGCATTGGACAATCCGGCTGATACAGTTTACCGTTAACTTGAATAAATAACACTGAACTAGTAGTAGTCTAGTATAATGAGAAACAATGACGGCCGAGCGGTAATAGCTATGGACTGCTGTGCCGCAGCTCCATAGTTCGATCCCCACCGCCGGTATGAGCTTTACCGCATGGTGAAAGGGCATTTTGCGAATGCTCACCTGGCTAGCTACCACCCTCAATTAGAGTATCTGTCGCCAAGCACCTACTAGTATGTTCCGGCAGTAGAAAAAAAGTATTATTTGACTGTTAAATTTGAGGATAAATATTCGTAGCTACATATAAAATAATTACGCGAAATAATAAAAACTTTTACGTGACGAGAAAAAAGAACACCCAAAGCACAGAAGTGCCATTAAGCGTCTCGCGCCTCAAGTGTAAATTGAAAATAATTTGAAAAGTTTTTGCGTTGATAATTGTTTTTTCTTTTTATTTTATCAGTATTATATTTATGCTACGAATTTGTAGTATTTATGGAAAGTCGTAGCATTGTATGTGTTGTGTTTTACGGGGTGCCAAGAGGGGGAAATATTATATTCTTTACCGACATGACTTTACAATATCAGCCCCCCCATTGCTACATGTGGGTGTCGTAAGAGGAGAAACTATATGCCTGCGTTCAACAGGTTTCAATTTTAAGACCTTTTTAATTATAGGTACGGCTGTAATCCAAAACACAAATCTCAATAATAATAGCTATTACTTCGGTACACAAACCAGTAGGTAGTCTAAGATCAAAAGTGTCTGAGATAAAGACCATTTAAGTTTGACAGTTGATCCGAAATTAAGTTCCCAATGAGAGCTATAAATTCTATAAATTTAATGTAATTTTGACAACTCGATCCGTCGCGTCGTTTCAATAACTGCTTTAACTATCTCCCATCTACCGGTGAAGTTTTTGTTGTGAGGCCATTTTATCCTAAATGTGTACTTATAAAATAAAAACCTGCCAAGTGCAAGTGGGACTCGCGCACGCAGGGTTCCGTACCCATTATCTGTAACCTAATCTTACAGACACTTTTCGCAGTGTCCGATTGAGCTGGGTAGGTACGGCGAAAACCTCTTTTATTGTATTAGAGCCCCCTTAATTATTTTAATTATTTATACTTAAGGAGAACATAAAACTAAATATTATGTGAATAGTTAAAGCGTCTACCTGTCACCGTTATCAGTATCGAGCAAGAAACGGTAAAAAAATCAAGTTTGTTGTATGGGAGCTCCTCTTAAATATTTATTTGCAATAGAAATACATTCTCTGTGAAAATTTTAACTGTCTAGCTATCACCGTTCTTGAGATACAGCCTGGTGACAGACAGACGGACAGTAATAGAGTCCCGTTTTTACCCTATGCGTACGGAACCTTAAAAACTCTAAAATACGACCTGAACTGTCACTTTTGAGAACCTGCTCAAAAATGATAGCTGCTCATTGCAAAATACACAACATTGAAATTGGTGCAGTAGTTTCCAAAAAAAACCAACAACATCTAACTCCATACACATATACCGCCTCCATCCCGTACCACACGTCGTTCGTAAAAAGAGCACTCACATATTCGGTACCACAGATTTGTGCGCTTGAAGTATCATGCTCACAGTGATAGTAGACAATTTGAACGTTTTTTGTGGGGGATAATGCCTTTTCACTGCTTATTCACCACGGGGGTGGCAGATGGGGATGTGTGCGAGTTGAGCTCATAAAACCACCGTGAGCAGTATTCCGGCAAGGTGGAGCAGTGATGGCTCAGTGGCATTGGCTATGGACTGCCGCGCAGCAGGCCTGGCAAGCGACCACCCTCAAGTAGAAAATCTGTCGCCAAGCACCTAACGGTGTGTTCCGGCAGCAGTCCTTGAGAGCCAGTGAAATTATAGGCACATGAGACTTAACAAATAGGTCTCAAGGTGACGGGCGCAGTGCAATTCGTGAATTGTGACGAAATGCATCTGTTATAGGCAAAGGTTAGGCCACATACCGTCACAATTACATAAAAAATAACATGGCTTCGCGTTAGCATTTACCATCTTGCCCCGGCGGTAGGCCCAATTTAATAGGGCTTGTGCGCCTATGGAGGGGCGACCTTGCTCTCTAAGACCACCTCTAACTCGTAGGGCAGTGAAAGTCAGTGGCGAATCCCCCAACTCTCCACCAGTGACCCCAGTAGACGATTTCACCTTAAGTTAGCTTATTTCCGTTTGTGCAATCATATATTTGTACGATTGATATAAATTAGATTTCACCAAATATTAAATAAAATAATAACAAACGTGGAGTCGTGTACTTACCTCCAAATCACAGATGGAAGAAGATAGAAATATAATATACAAATTCAAGTGGTGGAAGATGTCGTTCAGCCTAATGTAGAATTACTGCTTCTTAAGGACAGCCGCCGGAACACATCGTTAGGTGCTTGGCGAAGGATTTTCTACTTGAGAGTGGTAGCAAGCCAGGCGGGCATTCGTAAAATGCCTTAACACCATGCTGTAATGCTGTAACGACAACCATTCTAAGACAACAACCGACGGCCACACGTGCCCACCGAAGCACAGAAGCACTCAGCAGTAATGTTACTAGCGGTCACCCATCCAAGTCATGACCGCGGCTGACGTTGCTTAACTTAGCTGATCTGTTAAGAACGGCTAAACAAACTTCGCTACGACTGCTTCACAATACATTTATCTTCTTCCAAAACACAAAAAAAACACAAATATTTTACAAATATAACCTTGTTATATATTGATAACAGCAAAAACAAGGACAAAATCGTAAATTTTGCACTACCTGATTCCTTGAGAATGCTTTCGTTGGCAGCATACTACCTTTTGAGTAATTCAGGACGTAAAGATGGTAAGAGGACCTGTTGTGTCCAATGTTCACCCTATTCATATTGATATAGCTGGTGGCATGCTGCTCATTAGGTGCATTTACCCCTCGTCACTTACGAAGACATAAAACAGGAGTATATAGAACAGTATAAGCATCCCGATGATAAAAGTTAAACCATCCATCAGGGCTAAGCTTACGTTGCAATATTTCAACGACAACGCTAATTTATCAGTAGGCCTATGGCGCGAGGAAAGTGAGTTAATACCATTTTTCACGGAACAGGTGTATATCTATAAAAACTTGATTGACGACGGCAGTTTGTTTGTAGAGCGCTTAAGTGGACCTTAACGAAGACAGATTGTATCCTTCGCTGACCGATGCACAGGTGCGGGAGAGTTCATGACAAGATCAAACGGATCCGTGTAAGCTTTTAAGGAAACCCATGAATATCAAAGGCGAAGTGAGTTCCTGAAATTTAGTGGATTAATAGAAGAATTGCAAAGTAATTTATTATGTTTCGCTGAAAGTATTTAATGTTATTAAATTATATGTAGCACATATTTTGTTCTCGGTAACGGTTGTATCCTTGTTATTATACCCTAAGCAAAGAAGGTACCGCAAATACGCAGGTTTTTCCACTGCATTCAATTAAATATTTGTATCATCTTTCATATTTTTCTTTTGTTTGTTTATTTTTTTATTGGAAGACCACAAACCTGGAAATACACCGTAATCAATGTAATATAAAATAAACTTTCATGCCCGTATATATACTTCACGTAGTACATCTTTAATCTTATTCAGCCCATAGACTATTATAACTAATATCAATAAAAAAAAATTTAAATAAGTGCATACTATAATTATACTAGTACTCAACACTATAAAAGCCTTACAGCAAGGTTTTGTTAGTATTGGACTTTCTACTATTTCACATGTTGGTACGTCATGCCGTCGTCATTGATGTAAGCGAACACAAACTAGATTGTCGTAGCACGTTCGTAGCAATTCAAGCGTAATTTAATAACTTCGAATAGCGCTACGTGTACGAAGTACCCGGTTTCATTAGGTGGATCTAAACTGAAAATGGGAAATCAACAGTATGGTGTGTTGGCGAAGCTTTAGAGGGCTAACCCGCCCTCAAGTAGAAAATCTGTCGCCAAGCACCTAACCGTGTGTTCCGACAGCTGTCCTTGAGAGCCACTGAAACAGGCACATGAGACTTAACATCTATGTCTCAAAGTGACGGGCGCAGTGCAATTCGTGACACTTGTGATGAAATGCATCTGTTATATGCTTGTTCAGTCACAATAACATAAAAAAGGGACTGCCTGCTCGCAAGTTGCCATAATATGATGTATTTATTTGTTTTTTTTTTTTTTTATACCGTCGTAAGCGTTTTTTAACAAAATACTACGAACTATATACAACACTACAGCTACTACAATAACAGCATTTGGAAAACCTATAAGTCATTGCAGACTTACAGGAGTGTCCTAATGGTCCAGCCCCCTACCAGTTGGCGGCTTGCCCAGCATGCTGGCGGCACGGCCCCGTTGAAATGTAATGCTTATTCGTTGAGCCAAATAGGTGCCGGCATTTGATCACACGACCAAGTGCTCTGATAAGTGAATTTTGATCACCACCAATCTTATTTAAATTGGTTTGACCTTTGTAAAAGAAATCTATGCTTTATATAGTAAGTAAGCACTACTTACTATCTTCTTATCTACTTAGTTCACGAAAGTTTAAAGAAAAGTACTACTTACTATCTAAAACAACATTTATTTTGTTCCACAAATATGATCCTTTGAAAGTGGTTGGGTGCTACAGCAAAATTAAAAACTTTGAATTATGACACGCAATAATTTTAATTCTATTCTGTTGCAATTCTTTGGAACTATACACGTGAGTCTAAAACGAGCAATATTTTGTGTTCTAGTAGCTGAATAACTTTAGTACATGACAAATTTGGGATTTATTTATTGTCTTCACATAATTACTGGGGAGCTAAGAAAAAAATGTGTTTTTAAGCTAGTTCCATGGCAAAGATATTGCAAAAAAAATATTTTTCTCTACTAAAGTACTTTAAATGATTACTAGATTATAGATTCTGGCATAATTGATGATTTTTTACAGTAAAACCCTCAACGTGGCAACCAAACTCACAATTAATGATTCATGTAAGTAAATATGGAAGATTTCTACTGTATGAGCTAGTTAAGTTAGAGCATGTTAAGTGACCTATAAAGATTGACGAGTTATAAGACAGAAATAACTCGTCAAGTGTAAGAAAGTGCTAAGAAAGGACACGACTCGCTTACCCTATTTACAGGTCACTAATTAGGAGGGTTGGCAGTTAAATCTTGAAACTCAGCTAAGGTTGCCGTTTCAAGAGCCTAGCCTTCCGTAATGACGGTCGATTCGGGTAAAAAGTAATTCCAGGTAAGGTTTTCAGTTTTCCTTCGTCTTTGAATAGCACAATAACAGTATTTAAGTAGGTACCGGTACTGTTTTAATAGAATTTAACGATAGTGATTTCTGAATGGTAAACTTTCAAATTTGCTAAAGATATGCACTTACAGCTGTCGAAAAAATACTTCATAGTTTATAGTTGCATAGCAGTACAGCTGTTGAGAGATCTGGATGAAAGAGAAATACTGAAAGCTGTCTTTATAGTGCTTTCCATACAATAGTAGTTTCAACATATTTAAGATATCATGTGTTCAAACTCGTTGAAATTTTGCAAGCATAGCCTTGTGCCTAAAATCTATGCTTGTAACTCATAGATGTTAGACTCAAGGACATGCATGGTATTTAAAATGTGACTTAAGTATTTAGGCATCTCTAACCACCCCTTTGGGGATACAAACGCGTGATGATAAGATAAAAAAATATATTGAAGCTCTCGCAGCGTAGTTTCCTAAGCAATTTTCAACTGATCAGCTAAGTTAAGCGACGTCCGCAATGTTCATGACTTGGAATGTTTGACCGCTAGTGACAGTAATCTGAGCGCTTTCGTTATTTGGAGGGCGCGGTCCCGGTTATTGTCTAAGAATGGCAGACATTGAGACGAATTTCTTAGCATTCCATGGATTCACCGTGCGGGTGCCGGGTCCATAGCGTTGCAGAGGAAGAGGCCAGAGGGGCCTGGGACTTGCAACCTAGGAGTAGGATTAAGGGGCCCCTTTATGATATATCAATGCTATCCTTCACCACTCGAGCCTCCTCCCCTACCTAACCAAATTTGATAAGATCCTACTAATACCGCCTTAGATACACGTTCTAGGATGGAAGTTACGGTTGTTTTTGGTAGACCAAGGTCTTTAAGTAGGTTATATAGGGATTTCGCTGGTATACCCCTTGCTCCAACTTCTACAGCATATAAACTAACCACATAACCGTTTTTGGTTTATTCATTTGTTAGGTCATAATATTTGTTTGTTTTTATTGTGTGGTCTTTAGGTATGTTTGTTTCCCACGGCACAGTAAGTTCTATAAGTACTATGCGTTTTAGATTTTTTGAGTATAAAAATATGTCTGGTCTGGATGACGAAATACCAACATCCTCAGGAATTTTGTAATGTTTTTCATACTTGTCCATCAAAAGAGTCCAATCGGGAGCTGCGCCTAAGATGGAATAAGGCTTAATTTAGATTTTGTAGATGACCCTTCTTTTACAAAATCGATGTGTCGTTTATTCGTGGTCAGAGCTTTTTTTGCTCTAGCTACCGAGAGACTCGTAGTTACAAATAGTAACACGTAATATACATAATGCATGTTGTTATAATGAACAATAAATGTAATTATATAAAAATGTTAACAAGAAAACAATACTGACTTCCATCTCTTAAAAGTATGAAATAACTAGTTGAAGTCGGTACCATGCCCATTCAAAACACTGACCTAACATTATCATGGTCTGACATTCAAAAGCTTTTTCATAGATTTAAGTGTTGGAAATGAGTTTCGTTTTTTTACTTATATTTTCATTGTTTTCTTCAGGCGTTCACTTACAAGATCTTTCACTTGACCAAAATACTTTTCACCATCGCTAAGATTTGCAATTACCATTATGCAATTTTCTTTTAATTGACTTTATTTTAAAAACTACTCAACTAATTGTGGTGAAATTTAACTGAGACCAACTTAAAAGAATACTCTACTCGTCAATAAAAAATCAAATCACAGCTTTAGGTACAAAACTACAAGTATATCAGCATATCCGTCAGAGCTGGATTATTCTACGGTGCGTGCAGCGGCAGAAGAGATCAGAGCTATACGTGGCTATGCTATAGAACGAGAGATGCCTTCTAGGTGAATATACATAATAAGTACTCCGTGCTATGCGAGCTGAAGTGCACTTTTTTGCCTCGCAGCTAGAATCGCTTATTTATTGAAATGGCTTCGGGGAATGATCCTTCTAGTCCTTTTCAATCTGTGCTCCTATCCACTATCTGGCAATGAACATGCCCGACTCTTTACAAAATATTTTAATGTAGCAAAAATAATTATATATATAAATGACGAAGACAGCCACATTCAGATAAATAAATGTCTGAAAATAAACTGAGAACTACAAGCGCTGTAATAGAGCCGGGTTAAAACTACTTTCACTGAATAGGTATTTGGTACCTAGTGGCTTTAGTAAGCACGTGCTTAGTAAGCTATCTACGTCTTTTGCTTTCTAGAAATTAGTAATTTGCGATGTTTTGTATCTCTATTTTTGCTAAGTTGTGCCACAGATAATGCATGACTTCATATATCTCTATATCCTCTCCTACTTAAAATCCTCATTAATGGTGATTTTCAGGCTTTTTGAAAGGAAATATTGCGCCGAATTAGCATCATCCTACTACTGAAGTTGACGCGACGTAAGTTCGATGTTTTTGCATATATGGCGTACAATTGAACGATTAACCATCGCAAAGCCCTTATTACCGTAATGTGTACCAACAAGACTATATCCAAGGAAATTTGGGCGACGATATATATAACGACAAAAAACCAACGACACCAACTATCTAAACTCGTGACGTCTTGTTGTTCTAAAATAGTATGTTTGCGATTGACACCTGCCAATAAGCTAACAAAATTACATCTAAAGGAAACAATTCGTTGTAATTTTGTAAATTGCTAATGTTAGAGAAAACATATTGTACCGATCTCGCATACGTGGTCAGGAAGATGACGTGCACTTACTTTTATTACGATTGTAATAATAAATCATGTTTGCTAGCTGACTCCGTAAATACATACAATTTGAAGGACTCATAACTCATAAGACACTTTATTTGATGAATTCGTACAATGAAACCTTGGCACTTACTCATGGCCTCGACATGAGAACCACACAATTATAATAATAATTCCTACACTGTGGGCGTATACTCGGCGTTATTCGATGAGCATACTAATATTTGTGTGAGTTAAGAAAATTTGTTTGAGTTTCATGTCGGAGCTAAGGCTTTTAGTTGATATACCTTACCGATACCACGAACTTTTGGACAGGACAACTGAACCGATTTGAAACATTCTTTCACCATTAGAATCCTTTTTTTTTTTTTTTTTAACGTGTGAAAAATGCATTTACACATTCCCGTCCACCCCGGGGAAGGTGGCCGGGATATGTCGGGCTCGACACCAACTACTCCCACAGCAGCAAGTGCCCCTACCGACTAAATAACACACGGTGTTCCATCTCTACCGCTTCTCGGCGGGATCGCAGGGTCGCTTTAGCACTCAACCACGAACCCGCCACGGTTGTCCGTTGCCGGACCCCTCCTGGGGTGCTACCCCTCACGACGCACCAGAACACATGGCACGTCGCTACCACCCGGGGACCAAGCCCGCTAATGGGCGTCAGACGACCCCGCTTCCGACGCCCAAGGTCCCCCTGCGACGGGTCAGATGAGTAGCCCCGTCGCCTACTACTTCGGCCGCAGAGGATAGGGAGAGCGGCGCCTCGCTATACCAACACTCCTCCTCCCCTGCGGCCCCTCCGCGTCCGCCATCCAACGGTGGCGGCCCCGCCGTGGCCACGGAAGGTAGGGAGAGCGGCGCACCGTGATACCGGCACTCCTCTCCCGCCGTGGCCCCTCACCGTCAGCTGTGGTGTCGCCCATACAACACCACAGCCCGCCTCAGATGCGGTGCTGCCCATACAGCACCGCAGCCTACCCGTTGCCGCTCCAGTCTGGACTTAGAGGCAAAGCCCAGTGGAGCGGCCCCTCTGGGGCCGGCCGACTGCCCAAGCCAGCACGGCCCCTGGTTCCTCTTCGCTTCACCGTGGGTGACGAAGCCACGGCTACTAAGCCCCACCGCCACGACAAGGCGGGAACCCTTCGGGGGGTCACCATTAGAATCCTACGTTATCCCTGATGAACATAGGTTATAGAATAGTTTCAAATTATGTTTTTTTTTTCTACAGACTACTTGAGAGTCAGTAGCTAGCAACTCTAAATGGTGTAAGAAAAAAATTCATGTAGCGCCAGTTCCCGTTCTAGGCTTAGCATGAGCAACATCATTACCCCACAGCACCTGGTACCAACCAAGAGGTGAGATAGGTGCCCAATGCTAGCCAATCTGTTATTGAAAAAGTAAATTATATTAATAAAATACTTTGTATCGTATTGAGAGTAGCATTTTATTGAGTGTTTTTTATTTATTCTGTCAGTGAAGTATAAGAAATCTTTAGATTGATAAAAAACTTATATCCTTCCTGTCAAAGTCAAAGTCAAAGTCAAAATCATTTATTCAATTTAGGCGTCTACGACGCTCTTATGAAGGTCAATTACAAATTTTAGTATTGAAATATTCTACATTGTACTGCCACGTTCAGCAAATAAATTGTATAGAGCCACTGCGAGAAGAACGGGCAAGAAACTCGGGGCCATTCTTTTAAACATCTTTTAACAATGTGCTACATACATATTATATAATAGAGTTATTACAATATTTGTTTAAATTATGTAGGTGACAGGCAATAGCTTGGCGGAGGCGGAATTGTCCAGGCATTTTTGTCGTTTATGTAATCAGAAACTGTGTAGTAGGATTTTTTAATCAATATGTTTTTCACATGCAACTTGAATTTCCCTTCTGTGAGCGTTGTAATATGTTTGGGAACTTTATTATAAAACCGCACACAATTACCTAAGAAGGACCTTTTATTTGTCTTTGCTAATCTAAAACCTGGCACCATTATTTTATCTTTATTCCTAGTATTGTAATCGTGATTGTCACTGTTTAATTTAAATTTACTCAAATTTTTACGAACATACATAATATTTTCAAATATATACAGACTTGGTAAAGTTAAAATATCAATTTCTTTAAAAAGATCCCTCACAGATTCCCTAGGACCCATTTTATATATGGCTCGAATTGCACGCTTTTGTATGATAAAGATTGTCTCTATCTCAGCAGCAGTTCCCCACAGCAATACGCCATACGACATAATACTGTGAAAGTACGCGAAATAAACTAGCCGAGCAGTAGCTACGTCTGTTAACTGTCTTATCCTAAGAACTGCATATGCAGCAGAACTAAGTCTTCCGGAGAGATCATGTATATGTGGATCCCATTGTAAAGTGGAATCCATTTTGATTCCCAGGAAGACTGTCGCTTTGTCAATAGGGAGTTTATCTGGGCCAAGCTTTATGTTTGGTTCAACATAAGGAACATTTGGTAAAGAAAACTTTAAACATTTCGTCTTTTTTGAATTTAGGAGAAGATTATTAGCGGCGAACCATTTACAAATCTTAGATAATACATTATTTACATGCGTCAGTTCACTGTCTTTCCTATCTACTTTAAAAATCAGAGAGGTATCATCAGCGAATAAAACAATATCGCAGAAATCTTTGACCATGCAAGGCAGATCATTAATATATGTTAGAAACAGAAAAGGTCCCAAAATTGATCCCTGTGGTACTCCCATTTTTACCAATGACCCGGAAGAAGTATTGCCACTTATTCCAACCCTCTGTAGCTGTATTTCAAAAGTTTGTTATAATGATAACAAACTTTTGAAATACAAGAAGGATTACTACAGTCGTACAGACTGTAGGGACTTTTACTTTTTTAGGAAGCTAGTTTCAGTCTAGTTCATACGACTACTATTATAATGTTGTCAGTCACCCCGTGACCACGATCCCTGCAAAGTGTTTGAAACGTCGGGACAAAAATAATGATAAATATACGCGATTTAAACCGTTTAAAGTTGTTTAATGACTACTATTATAATATGTATATAAATTACATAATTACGAAGCTAACTGTTTCTGACACATACCTCTTTACCGCAAAATTGCGTTTTAATGAGGAATTAGCTATTTTTATTAATTTTGTGTTATCTTACACAAATGATTACTAAATCTAATGGTTGACCTGTGTTACGTTACACAACATTTCCTATTTGTTTATCGGTTGAGTTGTGGCATAATTTCAACGTGCTAATCACTATAATACATTTCTTTTTACAATTCATGTATACATTTCGTTACCCATGACTGAGATCACTTATCTCATGCGTTCAATAAGTTTATGTAGCTAGATATTCTGTAGCATTAGAATAAATTATAATGTATGAAATATTACATAGATTTATAGGGGTATTATTTGTTGGCCTGGGAAGCCCTATTCAGTGCAACGGCGTGTGCAACGAATAAATATGTAAAGAAATGTAAGTCAAGCTTCAAAACAGTAGAACGCATACCTCACAACGGTAGGCGTGGTTAAAAAAGTGTACCGCGCGGCGCAACAACATTAACTTGAGGCGACCAATCTAATGCGATAATTTCTAAGCGCCAAATCAATTAACCAATCGGATTGAATTTGGAAGATTGTGTATGTTTTGTTAATTGTGAACTTGATGAGTCCGAAATCAAAGCGGTAAACTATATCAGAGTTACACTTCTTTACATGTTTATTCGTAGGGTGTATTAATGGGCAAGGTTTCCTTAGCTTTGGACGATCCGGCTGATACAATGCTTTTAAAAGATGAAAATTATGAAGACTGTACTCCAACGGTCTAGCTAGACCATATTATATCTTTGTGACGTTTTAAGGGTCCCATAACCAAAGGGTAAAATGGAGCCTTCTAAATGTACCTTTGTAAACTGTATTAATTAAAACAAAACATTGTGTGTATAATGTTGACACAATAATTTTTCAGAGAGGGGGAATTTGTAAATCTACAGGAAACGTTCGTAGAAAAAAATATATTTTCGTAGTTGCGAACAAAACATATTGTGTAGATTATTATATAATATATTTATTTTTATAAAAGGGACCATGAAAACTTTTAAGCTTTAGACAATTTCAATTGCAGAGCTAACTTGAGTAGTAAATCTATTGAAAAAATATTTTTTTGGTAAATAAATATTTAGGAATCTGAAGTATCAGTATATTATATTACAGGTCCTGCACTTAACCCTTTAACGCACGCCCTAACTTTTTTTTAACTCTCTTTATTTTGTCTTACATATACTTTGCCGTAAATCATAAAGATATGTTTCAGAAAAAAACCCTGAAAATCTTTGTTTTCCGAGTAAATTAGAAAAATCATGTGGCCAGTCAACTGGCCATCGAGCTTTCGGCGTCAATAACCATCACTGTAATATAACTGGCCAGTAAAATGGACACTAACAATATCATTTTTTTTTGTGAAAATAACATTTTATGTTACTTTCACAAATATAAAAGTTATGGTATTTTTATTGCTAAATGAAATCCATACAATTTAAAATTATTAAAAATAATTTTATTATATCATGTAACTAAAAATGTATGCCTTTTACAATGTTTGCTTTATCTGTGCTATAAGACGTTGCTTCGTACCATTTTTCAAGATTCTGAGTTCACGGAAAGTACCCTGTAGGTTTTGATGCCCTTGCGAGTGTCGAAAATTTGCGGCTTAAACGCCTGTATCTTATGATTGCGTTGGCTTAGAAGTTTTAATTTTTCTCAGCTCCAAGGGACAGTAAACATGAGTATTTGATATGAATTTCAGCTTGATACCTCCACGCGTTCCTGAGAAAAAGGGTCTTGACAGACAGACAGACGGACAACAAAGTGATCCTATAATAAGTGTTACATTATTTTATTATATTCCCTCGAGAACTTGCGTCTTCGGGTGACATTAACTCGTGATACCTACATAAGTATCACTAGTTAATTTTTCCCCAATAATCTATCACCGAACCCGAGCACATGCAGGAGCGGTTCCTGTGGAGATGGCGGCGGCTGTAGAAATGGCGATGGTGGGAAAAGTGGTGGTGGCAGAAACAAATACTTCTGTGGTGTTTGTGATGAAGACGATGTTCTAGAACCTGATCCTTGACTTGGACTATGTGTGCTCAAGGTGCTGGTATTATAACTTCCGTCAAAACAATAATCAGCATCAGAAACACCACCGACTGATTGTGTCGCCTGGTCATCAGTAATACCCGCAAGGTCATTCCATTGGTTCCCGAGGCCCACCTGATTTTCAGTGGACTAACCTCTGCCTATAACAGACGCATTTCGTCAATGACGAATTGCACTGTGCCCGTCACAGTGAGACTTACAGTTGTTAGGTCTCATGTGCCTGTAATTTTACTGGCTCTCAAAGACTGCTGCCGGAACACACTTTTAGGTGCTTGACGACAGATTTTCTACTTGAGGGTGGTTCCTAGCCAGGCGGGCATTCACTAAATGCCCTTCCACCATGCGGTGAAGCTCAAGCCCGCGACGGGTTTCGAACCTCGGGCATAACACTTGTTTGGATTATATTATGGGCAAATGAAAAAAATATTCATGTGTCATGGGTACTATGACACAGGATGTTTTAATAGTGGCAATAAGCTAGCTGTTTCAGAAACTTTTACAGAGGATTTGTAGCATGGGTGTAGATAAGAGAATAACAATGGCTTTTATAAGAACCATGGACTCACTGACTACAACAAACTTGACCACGGAGCAAGTAATTGAACTTGACGAAAGTAAATAATTTATTTTAGAATTTACAGAAACTTACAGCTAGGCAAATACTACTTACTTACTTACTACTTATCACGAGTTAATTTTTCCCCAATAATCTATCACCGAACCCGAGCACATGCAGGAGTGGTTCCGTGGAGATGGCGGCGGCTGTAGAAATGGCGATGGTGGGATAAGTGGTGGTGGCAGAAACAAATACTCCTGTGGTGGTTGTGATGCCTGTAATTTCACTGGCTCTCAAGGACTGCTGCCGGAACACACTGTTAGGTGCTTGGCGACAGATTTTCTACTTGAGGGTGGTCGCTAGCCAGGCGGGCATTCGCAAAATGCCCTTCCACCATGCGGTGAAGCTCAAGCCCGCGGCGGGATTTGAACCATGGACCTACCGCGCGGCTGTCCATAGCCAATGCCACTGAGCCATCACTGCTTCAAAACGTAAAACCAAACTTTAAGACGCCCGTTAATACGAGCGATATTTAATGTGTGACGGTTTCCTTTTAGGGCATAACAGTTTTGTTTGTAACGCAAGGCACCCCGTTTCTTCTTTTACAGTTATTTAACGAAGCCTTCAAACTACAAACTTAGTTAGTTTTCTATAAAAAACAACATATTTATATATTGTATACAGCTTTTATTTTTTATTCCATACGTTAACATGTTACCGTATTCTCACCTGATGGAAAGTAACATGTTATATTGTTATATTTGTATTGTTTGCACTTGACAAATCCCAGATGACATATATGGGGAAATAAAGACGACAGTAAGGTATTCCATACTTCATCCGTATGCATTATGAAGTGAGGTGTGAAGCGCTACGTGCCTATATTCGGAATATCGATCATGTACAGATGCCGTCTTCTTGTTAATCTTGTTGGAGGATGAAAAAAAGGAAATTATGAAATAAGTTGTATGAAGCCTGTGAAACACCTCAAAACACTATAAAAAGGCTCTTAAATATAAAGAGTAATTGACTCCTGAACAATTAGCTCTGAAAAATGTAAACATATAAGAACTCAAGAGACATTTACAACGTTAACGTTCTTATGTCCAGCGATATTGAACAAACTCAGTAGCAATGTTTGACTCAATGGTATTCAAATTATAGGTGCCCGATTTTATCTGATTTAATATTTGGAAAAATGGAAATAATAAAAATTGTTTTGTAATCTTTGATTTATGAATGATACTTAACGCAAATAAAACATTTTTTTAATTGCATGTATTTATTTAGCAAAGATATAATTATTTAGTAAAAAAGTCTCTGAGGAGCAATTTGTTGGCTAATATTTGCTAGGCGTTTCTCAACCGTTGGATAATATTTCAAGTCTGTAAAATCTATATCAAACATTGGCGTAAATGTCTTCTGTGAATTGACGATATTACAAATAATTTTCTTGACTTTTAGAAATGCCTCATCAGGATTGTCCATAACTACCTAAAAGTGAAAAAATATCAATGAGAAGCACCTAACCTTACATTTTCATACCTTATAATCGTTAATATATTTGACACTGGGTTTTTACTCGCACATATTTAATGAACGCCATTTAGTATTATGTACTAAACCTAGAAATTACAAAAAAAATAATTAATAAAATGTATCCATTCAAATGTACGCGTATAAAATTGCCCTTCTAAAGATATATCAGCTCATAATAAAGTCTATTCATAACCATAACGTAATAAAATAATCACGTTTATAAAATAATTCAATGGTACTGTCAGTATCAAAAGTAGTTGACAATTTTAATATAACAACATGCCTCTATATGCACGGAAAAGTTAGGCGAAGCTGCATCACACCCACATTTCGCCAGGTTTGTTTACTAGGAGGCGATCCTATTGCAATATAGGTAGGTATCGTAGTATATGCCGTTCTCCTAGTACAATGTCACATTCCGAGTACAAATTCGAACACAGTGACATCTACCCAGCAGCAAGACATGAGTCTTAATTCACAATGTGGATTTAATGCTGTGTAGATGTCGCTGCGTTCAAATTGGTGTGTCGCCAGTTTTTCGCTTGCGCAGTTACTCATATAAAATATTGATATTGTTTACTGTTTTTTATGTACCATACTTACTGGAAATCAAACCTTTATAGACATAAAGGTTTGATTAGAGAAGTAAGGTCCAGTCAAATTTTGATCTAGACAGATCAAAATTTGACTGGACCTTACTCTGAATGGACATAAGACATATTCTAATTGGATATAAGAAGTATCAAGGTAAATTGCCATGAGCATAAACACAGTACAAGAAAGAGGAACAGTATTGTGGTGACCTCAAGGAAAAACGAATGAGTGTTAGGCATCAACTAAATATATTTGACAGTACTATATCTACCCTTGAATAGGCACCTAACTCATAATTATCACATCAAGTATGTTTCACGAAAATTGCTATTCAGCGGTTGCGAGTTGCGCGTGCTCCACATTTATGTATAGCGCCGTTGACATCTTATGAATAATTGATATTGAGATTTTGTAAAGAACATATCATTGTTTATATCACTCAGCGTGTTGATGTTTAGTATAATTCATCTGTACAACACACAATCAATTGCAATAGAGCGGCTCAAGTACCTTTGGATGTATAATTATATGTACCTACAAAATGTATGAAGTATCACTAACCGTGTCCCAGAAGAGGCCAGGGCAAAGCTGACTGATTCCATCGTAATCATCTCGTACGGTCGTTGTAAAAGTTTGAGATGAAGTCTGTAAACAAGATTACAATATGTTGATAAAAAAAATAACTTTCAGAGTATAATATTATTATATTCTAGAGTATTAAGCTTATATTATTATATAAAAGCTTAAAAAAATTATTAATAATTTTGTGGTGCAAGAGGTGAGATAAGATAAAGTGAAAGCGGAGCAGGATTGTTTACGTGTCGATATATGAGGGAGATGGAGGTGATCCAGAAATTTAACTAAGTGACAAAATAGATGTGCGCAAAAATGTAATTTCATCCGCTCGGTGGCCAACGGGTAAAGAGACTCGGTGCATAAAACTGAGAGACGCAGGATCGATTCCAACACGTAGTGAAATTGTGTAGACTAAAAACTGGTTCTTATGACGTTTATTATAGTTGATCAGTAAAAAAATCAAGGTTATAAGTAATAATGATAGTCTCTCCTGAGGGTATACTACGTATGAAATATTATAGAATAGAGGGTAATTTTATTCCGATTCTCTAAATAGATCCAGTTGTGAGCAGTTCAGAAAACGGGGTACATATACGAGTACTTGCTATGCCTAATTTAAATTTGTCTTCATAATGTTGTAGGCATTATGTAGATAAATGTAAGCTTGCAATATGATTATGTTACCTTGCGATAAAAACTCAGCTGTTGCAACATCATATCTGGATCGTCCATTTTTGTATCGTGGTGAGTTGGAGACTGCTCAGCTGAAAAATAAAATAATTAGTTTATTTCTCCCATAACGCAATAAATATCACATTTAATATAAAAGCCTTAATCTAATGCCTACTCTGTCTTGAATTTTGAACATTAAATAACCTGAAATTACATCTACGAATAAATATCTAAGATATGTAACGCTCATACATTTGCCGCTTTGATTACGGACTCGTCAAGTTCACAATGAACAAAACACGCACAATCTTCAAAATTTAATTGTATAGGGTAATTTATTTGGTGCTTAGAAATGATCGCATCCTCTTGGTCGCATCAAGGTAACGTTTTAGCACCGCACGGTACACTTTTAAAACCACGCCCGTCGCGGTAATATTCGCGTTCTGCTGTTTTTGTGCTTTACATACATTTCTTTACACATTATTTCGGAGAGTTACACTCACAAATTTTCATTACAACTTTTGCAAGGTAATTTTTTAGCCAAATTCAACAACACAAGCACTAACCAATAAGTAAAATATTTCCGTTGTCAAGTGCCTAAAGAATATGTTTTTTAGTAATTACTTCATCTATGCAGTTCATCTATGCTTCGCAGTAAGTTGGAGTATGGTGCGATAGTCTGGGATCCATGCGAAGCTAAATACAGTATGCTCATTGAAAGAGTTCAGCGAAAATTTGCTAGATTTGTTTACAAACGGATGTACGGATATTACCCGTACCTCTTTCCTTCGCTATTTGTCTCAGGAATGATTGGAGTGGATACGTTGGAGTTCAGGCGTAAATTGCTGCTAATTATCCATTACTGCCAATTGTTACGTAATGAGGTGAACAACCAGATTGTGCTAGGTACTCTTGCATTATTTGTGCCCAGTAAGTACACTTGTGCCGGCAGTCGTCGAAGGCATCAGCTGTTCTCACCTCCCATCTTGAGAACTAAGCACGCCAGTAACGCACCTACACCAAGACTACTGGCAATATTGAATATGTTCTTACAGAAGATTCAACATGTCGATATATTTAACGACAGCATGAATACGATTATTATACATTTAAATTTATTTCTAAGTAAATATTTAAGATAGTTAGCGTTTTGGTTTTTTAACTGTTAGCATACTATTATTGTGTCTAATAAATATATAAATAAATGTTATTTTGGATTTACATGTTTGGACAGCGAGATCGCTGGGATCCATGATTCCTGTATCAGCGAGGAAAGCTAGCCACAGATCAAGGTCATCGTCAGACCCATGGCGGGATGGGCCGTGCGTGGTCCGAGGTAAGCGTGTGCTGATCGACCTCATCATGCCTTCTTTATCTGTAATAATAATATGTGGATATATTTTTATGAAACTAGACGTAGACCAAGTTCATCTGCGGATGTCATGGATCGGTCAGGCCATGCGTATGCTGGTCGATGTCATCATGTCACTTTTATTTATATAAAACAATACATTATTCTTTCTTTTACACTCGCTATGCAGTCTTCACAGAGTCCATCTATATTCAAAGTTCACATCTTACCTATCATCGGAGGCAAATACATTAATTTATAGTAATAATAACAAATATTTTTAAAATATTGTATGAAAACATCAAATTAATATTTTAATAAAACATTTAAAAATATAAAAATATATCTAGTGAAAATTCCGCCTAATTTTCTAGTTAAGCCGACGTGACGTCACAAACGCCACGCAGCCAAACCGGAAGAATTTTCGACGCGTTTCACTTCTACACGAAGCATCCTCAGGAGGTCTTGACTCTACGAGCGCACGATCGAGAATGAGCGGCCGGCGGCTCAGCCCGCCTTTGTCTAGCTAGACTCGAGCGTGAGTCACTGCTCTTTGTTGTAGCTAACAATTGGTAAGTGATACGTTTTTAAAGTGACAATTACATCATAATGGAAATAAATTGATTACTAATAATAATTTTAAATTATATATACTATGCAATGTGTTTTTGAATATGAATAATATCGTAAAATATATTAAAAAATTACTTCCTAAAACAAATACATGTTTAACTATTTTCTAGTGGCAAATTATCACTAAAAATACGTAACAGTGGTGATGAAACCAATTGCGTTTGTTCATTCAACAGTGCAACGCCTGCACTATGTTTTATTATTTCTAACTGTTCCAATACAAACAATCGAAATCCCTTATCACAACAATGTAAAATCTTAAAGGTTTTACTATCAAGGAGTTGATGACCGCTTTCAATTAAATGTTTTGCAAAGTGAGACTTTTCGGGATGGCCGTTCCTATACGCGGATTTGTGTTCTTTATATCTAATATCAAAATTACAGCCAGTTTGACCAATATAAACACTGTTACATACGTCACAGGTAAGTTTGTAAACACCGGATTTTTTATTGTTTTCTAAAAGATCTTTTCCGTTACATAAATGGCGTAAATTTTGGTTTGTTCGAAAAGCTACATGGATGTTGTTCTTCTTAAATATATTCGAGATTTTTTGAGAGATTGGACCCTTATAAGTTATGCTACCTACGTACGTGATATTTCTATCAGTAGGGCAAGAATATAGAAGTGACATAGCTCTATTACGTTGTTTATTATGAATTAATCGATCAACTAATTGTTTATAAAAATATAATGTTTACATAAAATATTTTAAAAACATTTGTTATTATTAAATATGGATTTCCGCAAAGTAACGCCTGAATCTATTAATTATATTAATTTATAGGTTGCAATCGTCTTTATTACTAACTTCATATATTGTTCCCGATTGCGACTTCTAGTGGCAACAGGAAGATTATTCAAAAGAACTCATAGTTGCTACCGACGACAGCTTGGAATAACACTGACAGGTGGCGGGATAGATCACAGCAAGCTTGTACTGATACAGACTTGGTCATACCAGCCTTATTTGTAATTCATCTATTTGTAATTAAATGTTTATTAATGAGGAGTATTTTCAAGCTCACGTCAGCCTGCTTGTAATCAGTTTTTATATTATGTATGTATCTATATATTATATTCGGAATACCCACACCAGAGGCGGTGTCTATCCTAAGCTCACATATAATTTTATTGATCTACTTTTTGAAGGTTTTCATGATGTGTATAGAGAACCATTAATAAAACAATCACAGTTACGTGGTAGTGACTGTCCGCTGTGTGATTAGGCCATTGCTGTCTAATCTTAGCGGGGCCTTGAGCATTACATCGGGCGGTAAAAAGATGATTTTAGTATACTATATTTTTAAAAACTCTGAACAAGTCAGACAGTTAAAATAAATGTACTGAAACAATGGGGAAAGCTATTGATATGAAAATATATAGGGAAACTGTTGGAACTGTTGGAACTTTTCATTTATATTACACACCGGGCGAGTGGCTCGCTTAAGTGAAGATTTAAGATTTCAACAATTAAATCGAATAATTATTAATGTATTAACGAATCAAAAATTTTGTACAATACTCTTCATGCGTGTTTGTACGCCCATACCTACTCCAGGGTAAGGACTGCCACCATGCACATTTCAACCGCCACGCACTAATGTTCGTATTACCATGTTTCGGTTTGACGGGTATGGGTGTCGGTGAACACCTGGCCAACTTTATGTCTCAGGGTGTTGGCGAAGTGCAGTTCGCTGCTTGTGACGAACTGTGGTTCTAAGTAAAGCTTACCGCTTAGCACCATGTGCGCATCGTTCTTGTTTCATCACTATAGCATAAATAATAAAATATAAATGTTCATAAGTCATCGCGATTATTGATGATGGATGATAGTTCACTTACCTAATAATAAAGAATCTGATTAAATTACCATATACGAAATTATTTTTAGTATTTACTTAATTTTCCTAACCCTACATAAATTCATTTTTAGCTGAAATAACACAATAAGTATGTAATGATTTTATTTTAAATTTATTTCTTTTTATTAACATAAATATACATACAAATGTTTTTTTATGGTTTTAAATTCAAACAAAAATAAAACAATTATTTGTTTTATTTTTGTTTCTAGATTGGCGCACCTGTTTGCTGAAAATGTTACAGAAGGCTTACGGTGAATCGACTTTATCAAAAACACGTGCTTTTGAGTGGTACAAAGCGTTCAATAGCGGTCGAGATGTTTCTGTGTCCCACGAGTCGATCCGTACCATTTTAAATGATCACTTGGGTGTGAAACATGTTGCCGCTTGGATGGTTCCAAAAGCCCAACATTTTCTCCAAAAACTCAACTGCATAAGAGTCGCTGAGGACATGTCAATTCCGACCCACCATTCATGAAACGCATTGTTACTCGTGACGAGATTTACGAGTTTGACATGGAAACTAGTCAACAAGGTCTGAAGTGGCGCCTTCCAACTGAACGGAAATCGGAAAAACCACGCCAAATTCAATCAAAAGTCAGAGTGATGTTGACTGTTTTCTTTGACTATAGCGGTATTGTGCACTCGGAATTCATGCCGGAAGGTCAAACGGTAGTAATGTTTAGTAAAGTGCGATTTCCCTCACAACAAAATGAAATATTTACAAATTTTAAATTATTGACTCAGTTTCGTGCCAGAATAATTTATTGTACCGAAACAACTAAATCCGAGCAGTATCTATTGCTATGTACTATAAAATGTTTTCTCACCATGATCTTTATTGTGTACACTGGCGTGTGGGGGCTCAATAAGCATTCCAGTTGGATCAAGCTGGTTCTCCAACTCCGTCGCTGTAAACGTGACTGACTTCGATGACTTCGCGCTATCCGGCATTATTGACAATCCTGACGAACATAAACTTTATTCAGGACTAGAAAAACAAAAAATATTATATTCAGGAAAGTTTATAAAAAATATATGTAACTACTATATTTTTGTAGGCAGTTGAAACTAATATAAATAATGTAGTTAGAGCTTGTTTGCGGAGCCTGTCTATTGACCTAGAAATGTAAAACTTCGCACACAGACTATGGTTAGCTTGACGGAATCTTATGGACACAATTCGGATTTTGTTTGTCATCCTTCATAGGCGTAGCGAGGGAGGAATATTAGGAATTTCGGCGCCTTAACAAGTAAGACGAAAGAATTTGTATGTTTTTCTTTCTGTTGCACTGAAAATTTATTAATATGCATACAAAACTGTCGACCGTAAGTACAGCTATTGGCCAAATTGAGCTGAGACCATATTCGGAATTGACGCAACGAGAGCTAAAGACAATCGAATCCATTTTTATAAATAATCTGTGGAACATAAACAAGTTCCAATAAATAAGTCTACAGGTAATTGATCAATAATGGCTTTACATACGAAAAATAATACACCGATCCGTTTAGACTGCTCTAAACGTTTTTAGCAATTTTGAATAGTCCTTATTGAGAGCACACTACTTTTGATATTAACTACACAAAAGAAACTAATAGCTACTACCCATTTTATGATTACTTTGTAAAAAAAACTCAAATATAATTTATTATGCTCCAAATTATTATGGAACACTCATGCCCTTAGCGTTGGCCCTAAGTAAAAGTGTTGTTTCACACCAATTCTCCACGGTTTTTTTTTGACAATTGTTGATCGTGTTTGTTGTTCTCATATACTTACCATAAGGGTCAATCTACACCAAAGTGGCAGCGTCCGACAGTTTTACTGTCAAAATGTTGTCCACTTTGTCTCTATCACTATAAAATGTATGGTACCTATTGGTTGAAAGAATTGACCGTGATATGATATTCATAAATTCATCTTAAACTATATAAATAAAGTCATCTTGATGGATGATAAACCAATAAATGTATTATAAAATTTGTGGGATCAAAATACTACCTTTCCATGTAGAAGAAGCGTATCTACTGAAGTCTACGCTCTTAGGCCGAAATAAGCTGGATCCCTTTTCTTTGCTGCGTTGTGCTTGGTTCAGGTCTGCTGAATTCCTGTAAGTAGTAGAGAGGATAGGATATCCTACAAAAATAAGAAAATGTTTAATATATAGTAGAAATGGCAAGATATTGGGATTTATCCCGGTAACAACCACACATCACCCTCTGCGAAAAAGTTTTATTTATTGAAAAACTCTTAAGAACTCTTAAAGCCCTCAATGGAGTAGCTCAGGGAGAAGTTTTCTTTTTTAATGTGGGTTTATAATGCTCTAATGCTAGAGAAGTTTCTCATAATTTTTTTACATTTGTCAGATCACCATCATTCTTAAAACAATTTGTTTTATTTTTGATTTGAAACTATAAACTTTCAGATTGATCCCATTAACATTTGATCAAAGTCGGTTCAGTACTTTGGTTTAGTTTTTTTTGTTTTGGTTTGATTATCAGGAAAGTAAACGAAATATCGTATTAAACTTTCCTGTGACTTTACGCTCACTCGCATAAAATTCTTTTCGTCTTCGTTCCAAATACTTTTCAGTAGTAGATGTCGATTTTGTTTATTTTTAAAATATTTTAGGTTTCGGCAAAATCTATCACCACATTTTGCAAGGCTGGAAGCCGCATAGACCGATTCTTGTGATCAAGCGTGTTTGGAATAACTATCCTTCAAAGGCATATTTTGTTTTAATTTAGTATAAGCTTGTAGTCAATTTAATGTTAGAAAAAATGTTGATGTTGGCTTGATTGTTTTCATGGCTATTCAATGTTTAAATTAAAAGATCAAGTATGCTTTCCATACAAACGTAGTGTCGTTATATTTTAAATACTAAGAGTTCAAACTCGTTGAGACTTTTGTACATCCTTGAGCCTAATATCTATGCTTCTGGTTTGCCAGACTTCCGTAAAATCTGTATTTTCATAAAATAATACGAAAAATCCTTTTGTATGGGGATGGTTATTCGACAATTAGGGATTAAATATATAAATAATCGAAAAACTGGCAAACCAGAAGCATAGATATTAGGCTCAGCAATATGCTTACAAAATTTCACCAACTTGATGAACACTTCGTTTTTAGGGTTCCGTACCCAAAGGGTAAAAACGGGACCCTATTACTGAGACTTCTCTGTCCGTCCGTCCGTCTGTCACCAGGCTGTATCTCAAGAACGGTGATAGCTAGATAGTTGAAATTTTCACAGATGATGTATTTCTATTGCCGCTATAACAACAAATACTAAAAATAAAATAAATATTTAAGGGGGGCTCCCATACAACAAACTTGATTTTTTTACCGTTTCTTGCTCGATACTAATAATGGTGACAAGTAGACGCTTTTATTATTCATATAATATTTAGTTTCGGAACCCTTTATGCGCGAGTCATACTCGCACTTGGCCGGTTTATTTTGGGGAGGGACATTAAAACATACCTCTTACGAGTAGAGCGATCTCAACGGGCTGTACTAAAGGTCATGTTATCAAAACCTTTCAGATACCCAACTAAACAACTATATACTGATGCCAAGGTCCTTACCGTAAGACAAATATTTATTTACAAGTCGATATTGAAGACTCATTCTAACACAGTTTTTGATCCTTACATATATCAAACAAAACGTCGTAAAGATATAATAGTGTTTCCACCTATCCTATCATCCGAGTATGCAAAAAGACACTGTTGTTACTTAGGGCCCTACTTATATAGAGAAATTACAGTCAGTCTGTCTGTGGACGACGGACCGTGCACACGTTCCTCCGACCGGTTTTGCGCTTATCGCCTAGATCAGGGACTGTCAACGCAATTGATTTCACGGGTCGCAAATCTTTTTCTGTCTATAATGTTTAAGTGCAAGAGTTGTGGAGAAGAAGTTAGAGATGGTGCTCAGTGTTCTGTTTGCATGGGTCAGTATGACTTTGCTTGCGCTGGTGTCACAGAGACGGGGTATCGCCGACTGGGTGAAAACCGGAAGTTATCCTGGAAGTGCTCTTCCTGCAAGAGTGGCAGAGCAGTAAGCCCTTTACCACTTCCAACACCTCAGGGCAAGGAGTCCACTGTCAAGTCTCCAGTACCAGGAGACATGAGCGCCGTTCTTGATGAGCTGAAACGATTGTCTCTTCAAGTCGCCGTACTTCCAGGACTTAACGAGGACATCCAAAGCATAAAAGCTGAGCTTACATCACTTAAAAGTATAAAACCTGAACTCAGTGAAATAAAAAAGTCGATTGAATTCGTAGACAGCAAAATAGGTGCTTTATCTGATAAGATTTTGGAAATGGAGAAGGACATACAATCATTACATAAGACGAAGAATGATGTTGAAAATCTGCAACTGCGTGTTCAAAATCTGGAAAGCCAGCTACGAGATAATGAGCAGAGATCACGTCTTAATAACATCGAAATAAAGGGTGTTCCGATGGAAAACAATGAGAATCTATTCGAAGTCTTTTCAAAAATCGGATCACACGTGAAGTGCCTAATACCTAAGGATCAAATTAATTACATTGCGAGAATACCTATGCGCAATTCCAAGGAGAATAAAACAATTGTTGTTAATGTTCATAGCAGGTACCTAAAGGATGATTTTGTAGCGGCAGCGAAAAAAATTTCAATGACCCCGGTGGACTTAGGACTTAAGGGCAGCACTAGGATATTTATCAACGACCACTTGACACTTGAGAACAAAGTACTGCTCAATAAGACCAAAGCATTGGCAAAAGACCGGGGGTTTGCATTTACGTGGGTGAAAGGTTGCAAGATTTTCATCCGAAAAGGCCCAACATCCCCTGTCATGGCCATTCGAACAGAATTGGATTTAAAAAAACTTTAATGTTATGCTACACTGTATGTATAATATCTTGCAATATTATCTGCGATCCAAAGTTTACCAGTACTGCTTCACTATTCAATGTTGTTGTTATGCGTTGCACTCTTGTCCGCTTGTTGTTACCCGCAATTATAGTTCGGATTAGTCAGCCGGCCATTTGCTATTGTTTACGTTATCCTTTTTATTATTTAATCATCACTATATTTTTTGCCTTTTTATCATCTTTTATGTTGCTTTTTTCCTTTGACAGTTTTAATAACGTCTCAGCACTATTTAATATCATGCATCTTTTTATATTTATGCAATACCTAATAAACTTTTCTGTCAACAATGCTCCCGGTTAGTATATACTACCAAAATGTACGTGGTCTCCGTACTAAAGTAAGCATATTATATAGAAATGTATGCCTTAACTCGTATGATATTATTTGCTTCACGGAAACGTGGCTTAATGATAGTTTCTTTGATAGTGAATTATTTGATGATAGATATGTTATTTGGAGAAGAGATAGGGATTTTTTGGGAACAGAGCAGAAGAGGGGAGGCGGAATTTTAATAGGAATTCGTCGTGAACTTGCAGCTGAGAACCGGCCTGAGTGGTCTTCGTCTGCCGAGGATCTGTGGGTTACTTTGACCATCCGCAATCGTATTCAATACTCAACTTATAAAATGCATATTTGTGTTGTATATATATGTGATGAGAATTTAGGTAATTCAATGCAAACACAACTATCCAATTTCTCTGACAACTTGTCTAAAATAGTTTTAGATAATCCACTCGATAAGGTCATTGTATTGGGCGATTTTAACATGCCGTATGTTTCATGGTTACCCAGTGATGATGGATGCTCTTTGGTTCCTGGGAATTTACAAGGTGCTCATCAATTCGATCTAATAGATAGCCTTAATACATGTAATCTATTACAGTATAATTCTATCCTAAATAAGAGTTATGGCCGCCTTTTAGATTTAATTTTCTCAAATAATGACGTCACAGTGCATGCTTGTGACTGCCCTTTGGTGCCTGAAGACCCCCACCATCCATCTTTGTGTATAACTGCTGAGTTTGTTCAATTGCACACAATAAAGCCTCTTCCTTATACCAAGTTTGATTACATAAACGGAGACTATCACTCGATCTGTACTAAGCTTGACGCTATTGATTGGAACTCTGTGCTGAAATGTGGAACTGTAAATGATGCTGTATCTTTTCTTTATACTACGATTTATAGCCTCCGCGACACATATGTTACCTCGAAAACTGTGGTACCATCGTGTAAGTATCCTTTATGGTACGGGCGACCTCTAATAAAACTTCTTAAGGAAAAATCTAAATATCACAATAAATTCAAAATATACGGCAACTTAAGTGATCGGGATACGTTTGTTATATTGCGAGAAAGAGCGCGGATAATGGAAAGTGATATGTACAAAAATTACATAATAAACATTGAATGTTCTATAAGAAGGAACCCACGCACATTTTGGTCTTATGTAAAGAGTAAAAATCTCTCCAACACTTACCCCGCAGTGATGCAATTTGGTACTCGCTCTTCTGATAAAGGTGATGTCATATGCAATATGTTTTGTGAATATTTTCAATCAAACTTTCTTCAAAATAATACACCGATTGATTGTATAGAGTTTAATCAACCTCAATACCATACAGCGTCTTCTGCTGATATTGGTATGATTGAGGTGCTGCCAGCGGAGGTTCTTAAACTTTTCATGTCCTTAGATTTAAATAAATCAGCGGGACCAGATAATATCCCCGCTATTTTAATAGTTAAGTGTGCAAAGAGCTTAGTTTTACCCCTGTGTCTATTATATAGCCGCTCTTTATCGGAAGGCGTTGTACCTTACAAATGGAAGTCGGCTTTAGTCACTCCCGTTCATAAAAAAGGACCAAAAAATAATATAGAGAATTATAGGCCTATATCTAAATTATGTCTGTTTGCTAAGATACTTGAAAAAATTGTCTATACCCAATTGTACAGCGCACTCAAGCATGATCTTGCACCTCAGCAGCATGGTTTTTTAAGGGGCAGGTCAACTACATCTAATCTCTTATTGTGTACCGAGTTCCTGTCTCGTTTTATGTCTGAACCCTCACAAATAGATGTTATTTACACGGACTACAGTAAGTGTTTTGACAGAATCGATCATTTGCTACTATTCAAAAAGCTTCAGCGGATAGGTATAAGGGGAAACCTTTATAGGTGGTTCACGTCCTATATCCAACAAAGATGTCAAACTGTAGTTCTTGGCGGTTACTCGTCCATGTCCATGTATATCCCTTCCGGAGTCCCGCAGGGATCTTTATTAGGACCGTTACTTTGTACAATATTTCTGAACGACATCTCTTCATGCTTTCGTTATTCTAAAATTCTGTTGTACGCGGATGATGTGAAAATTTTACATCAAATTAAAACTATTGATGATGCACACTGTCTGCAGGACGACTTGCATAGATTTCAAAATTATTGTATTCAGAACAAACTAGATTTAAACGTGTCCAAGTGCTACATTTGTTCTTTTACTCGTAAGTCAGTCATTATCAATTTTGAATATGCAATAAAAAACTCACCAGTCACAAGGGTTGATACAATTAAAGATCTAGGAGTTTTTTTTGATAGTAAACTTTTATTCGACGCACACGTAAGCAACATTGTAAGCAAGGCATCTCGTGCACTTGGTTTTATTTTAAGAATGTCTAATGAGTTTTCCAGTTTAAAAACCTTTAAAATCCTTTATTGTGCATACGTTCGCAGTCACTTGGAATACGCATCACAAGTCTGGAACCCTTGTTATGAAGTATATTCTATGCGCTTAGAACGTATCCAGATGAAGTTTCTTCGTTATCTTCAGTTTCGTGCAAAACTGTACCTTCCGGATTATTTAGCTAGATGTCGTAAGTTTCATTTCTTGCCTCTCTATGAACGAAGGAATATATGCGACCTATCATATCTTCTTAGCATTGCAAATGGCACGGTGGACTGTTCTGAGCTCCTCGAGCTGATAGGATTACGCATTCATACAGCTGTATTGAGAAACCCCAGAACTTTATCTGTTCCGTTAGCTAAGACAAATTATAGGCAAAATGCATTCATTATGCGTGCAAGTGCTTCATTTAACAACTTGACAGATAAAGATATTGATTTATACAATAGCTCAACTACCAAATTGAAACGTTTGTTTAATGAAAAATTCTTCTGTACTAGTTAATTTGAACCTTAAGTATTGTATTGTATTGTTTCATTATTTTCATAAGTTAGTCGTCCACTCAAAACATTTTGTTTTATAAATATTTTAACCTATAAGTGGAAACTTGTAATTGGCCATCAGCATTACATGTGTTTTTCATGTAGTATATAAATGAATCATTTAATGTTATTTGCCTAGCTGTAAGTTTTCTGTAAAATTCTAAAATAAAATAAATAAATAAAAAAATTAGTTCACGTATAAATATTTATCCACTAGCGTTACAAAAATGCAAGAAAGTACTAAAAGAACATTTGTTACAACTAAGTTATGCTGAAACTGAAGACTTATTTGTAAGACAAGGTTAACGATTTAATAATTTATAATTATTTTACAATAGTTTATTCAATACATCGCAATCAATAACAACACCAATACACACACATTTAAATATCATGTTTCAACACCATATCACCTTATAAACACACACATTCTCACATACACACACTTTCACATTCAAACGCTTATTCACCCTCTCATGGTAATTAAAAAAAATATTTATAAAAGTACACAACTTACACTTACATATTCTCACATGTGTCAGTTATCTTTTAAGTGTTTTTAATTAATTAGTTTTAGTATATATATATTTCTTAATACTTCTGAAGTTTCTGGAAATAAAATTGCATATCGATCTATATCAAATAAATTTTGAATATATGATTAAATAGATGTACATTCACTTCACTCCTACAAACAATCACTTCATCGTAAACAAGCACAAATTCACATATACCAGAAGTATTCTTTGTCTTTCTTTCATTCATCAATTTTATTCATACAAAATATGATAAACATAAATATGATGTAAACACTGTATCAGCATCCATTATTTTATAGACACACTCATAAATATAGTATTATTCAAATATAAAAATTTCGTCAAAATTATATCTGCATATAATTCTCGGGTTCCTCTTTTCATGTACCGGGCAATTATATTTAATAAGAAGCTGACTGCGGTGTGACAGCAGCGATACTAGAAACTGGTTACGTTCATTGTTTACCTGACGTATGCACGCTAGGCCTAAACACATTGTACTTTAAAATGACTACAATAAAGACGAGATTGTTTCTGCAAATGTTTCTATCTGCCTGAGTGAGACGATCGGAGTATTGCTAAGCTATTGCATACAGTGTACTGTTGCCGTTAAATTGTCTACCCTACATGTATAATACTTTTTATTTTTATTACTCCAGTGAGATGGATGATGTACTTATTAAGAAACGTGTTTTATGTGCCTATTTAAAATACCCAAGAATGTTACTACACTCGAGGAAGACATTGACAACTGTAACACAGGTACGACCTAGCACAGTTGTCAATGTCAATAACTATACTATAAAATTAGATCATATACCATAAAAATAACGATATTGTAATTAATGTATAGTTAAAAATGTACCATGTGATTTTTATAAAATAAATATTTGTATTTGTATTTTTAAATATGAAAAAACTACGTTTGGATGGAAAGCGCTCCGTGCACTCTAATCTTGAAGTCAATCAAAACTTTTACGTATATTGCTTTTATGTAATAAAGAAAAATAAATTTAAAACCTACTTTTTATTGTTAGTCTTCTTAGGTTCTTGATAGGAGTTTTGCGTCGCGCAGCTATTGTACTCTCCGGTGCCTTGAGACTCCTTGTATAAGGAGTACATACTTGGATCTTGTTGGCTTGACCTATCCTGGACCCTCTTGCATGTTTCTTCTAGAGATGTTGCACTCTAAGCAGTAAAATCGAAGTAGTCAGAGAAACTGTGTTAAACATGAAAATTCGGGTACATTAATTTTATTATTCATAGTCACGTAACCTAACGGAAGTCCGTAATAAATAAGTAAAAAATAAAGTCAGTAATCGTTTGTTTTAATTTAGGAGTCATACCTCAACCAGAAAATAATAAACTATGGTACTTATGAAGAGTAGTAACTTGGAAAGGGTCAATAAAGCAGCTATCCCAATATTCGTAAAATTGCAGGAAAACTTTCATAGGAGACCACCCTGAACTTTAGTTTTTTTTCGATCTGCAATACTATTATTTTTGTGAGACAGTAGTTTTTAAAACAACATCTTCGACCACATCAGCACCTAAGATCAAATGAGATAGTGTTCAAAATCTAACTCATCAGCTTAAAATAAAACCACATTTTTTTTTTTTATTCCAGATAGGTTAGTCTTTGACCACAATCTCACCTGATGGTAAGTGATGATGTGGTCGAAGATGTTGTTCAGGCTAACCTAGAAGTACTGGCTCTCAAGGACAGCTGCCGGAACACCGTTAGGTGCTTGGCGACAGATTTTCTACTTGAGGGTGGTAGCTAGCCAGGCGGGCATTCGCAAAATGCCCTACCACCATGCTATAACGACAGCCATCCTTAGACAACAACCGGGACCGACGGCTTAACGTGCCCTCCGAAGCACGGAAGCGCTCAGTAGTAATGTCACTAGCGGTCACCTATCCAACTCATGACTGCGGGCGACGTTGCTTAACTTTGCTGATCGGTTAAGATCAGCTAAGTAAACTTCGCTACGAGTGCTTCAAAAAAATTAAGTGGTATAAAAATATTAAGTGGTTTGTCTGGAAAAGTAATGAAATCGTTCACTTTTTTATTTTTGTAACACCTATAGATTGTGGTTCGAGTAAGGATCAGATACCTATAAAATACGGGTCAACTAAGGTACGTGTGTATGACTTTTTTCTACATTTCGAACGAGTAAAATGAAATTCAAATGTAAGCTGGTCATGGCGAGCTTTTATAATATTTAATGACTTTGACAAGTCCTAAGTATATAAAGTCACGGCTGACACCGAGTGAATCAGCCAGTCTCCTATTATATGTGCATTACCTCATTGTACTTATCACACTCATCTTTTTAAGCAAAGACAATTTAAAACAAAATAAAAATATGTTTGTCGATAATGGATCTTGGTCAGGCTGTCTTGGGTTTGAACCCTACAGCAGGATTGAGCTTCACAGGACTGTGATGGGGCGTTTCGCATGCTTGTCTGATGGCTTTAGCCGCCTCAGGTATCAAGAGTTCCCAAAACACCTAACAGTGTATTCCGACAGTAGCTGAAAAGATTTTATTCTAGTTTAGCCTGTACTTTAGGTATGAGTTCACATTAGTTCCCGTTACCATAAAAGTTTTCGAAAATATCCTATAAAATATTACTTGGTAGAACTACTTCCAGCGCTTCTAGTAGAAATAAAAACTATTTCAATATATGTTATTTAATTTGTATTCTTTCTACTAGGAGCGCTGGCAGAATTTCTATACGAAAAAACGTAAACATTTACGATTTGGAAAACTTACCAGAAGTTCAGAACAACGACATTTAAGGGTCATCACAACAGGAGACATGATATTCTATAAAAACCTTTCAAACAAACAGAAAAATAAAAAGCTTGTGTCAGCTTACAGAAGCCAGAAGTGTGAGTAGATTGACCCCTTTGGAGGAATCTCGCTTCGCTTGACGCGCTTCACTGTCCATCAGTAGGGAGCATTCGGATTCAATGACAAATTCACTCTCCTCTTTATCTTCAGGGAGATACTATAACGAAAAAAAATACAACAGAATACACGCACTTCTGTGGCAGAATCCTCAACACTTAAAGTTTAACTGCTTTTCTATAAAGACTTTGCATCTGTTGCAGGTACATTAAATACGCGAGATTATAATTTATAGAAAAAACAAGATTTTTGAAATAAGCGAGCCCCTTTAGGAGAGACAATTATTAAACGGTATACATCATTCGGCTGTTGAAGATGACGTTGAAAATTTATACATACCGGTATGCCACACATAAAACCGAGTTACAAATAACCTGATATGCACATACCAATAGGATTTCGTTGATGATGCCCGTGATTATAATACGTCCGGAGAGCATTACTTGTAGCGTTGACCTCTCCATCATGGGCGTCTCCATGGAGAACCGCTGCTCATTGGCCCTGTTGCGGAACCTACAATGTGGGATTATATTGCGGTAAATGTATGGAGCAAAATATTAGGTATATAGAACATCACCACCTAAGAACTGTCCCATTCGATTGCCATTGTACCAACTTATATGACGACAAAATTTGCTTGGAGGTACCCGCAGCTGCACTGAATATTTTTTATCATTATAATGTGCTGTACCGTTTTGGAATTTGGCGCGGATGGGTTGACAACGTTAGTGCATGGCCTATTTTTTGTTGACAATGGGTTTAAAGTGACCCCGGAGAGTTAATGCAGGCCCACTACACAGGCTCGAATGAGACCTAGTGTGGGGTGCAGAGATTCCCAAGGGTACAAATAAGCTAACTCAACAATTTGTAATATTATACTGTAATATACCAACTACGATATGTTTAAGCTTATGTACCAAAATTTGTTTTTGAGCTACGAATAAATTATTATTATTATTATTATCTGTATAACTGAAAAAATGCCTGAGTTTACTAAAGTGGCCAGCAAGTGATATTGTTTATATTACTAAGGTAACAGATAGTTGCTTAGCAAAGGCGGAATTATCCAGGATCGTTGGCGTCTTAGTAATCACAAACTGTAAATATATAATATAGGATATTTACTGAAAAATATTTTAATATTCTCTAATTTCATTTCTTTCTATGGTTACGTCAAGTAAAGGTATGATTGGAGCCGTAGCTAACTTTAAGTGGCCTGTTCTATAGGTTTTTTTTTGATAATACTGATAATACGATACTTTGATAGAAGATTTATGTGATACTACTAAAGAAGTTAGAAAAGTGTCTAAGTACAAACATTCGCTCGTTCCACTACGATCCCCTATTTCAGTCCCCCAGGGGACTGTACAACACTCACTATTCCACTACAGTCCCCCAGGGGACTCTAAAGCACTCACTATTCCACTACAGTCCCCCATAGGAACAGTGCTTACCAGTGCAGCAATATCTCGACAAAGATGTCAAAGTGACACCAGATGTCATAAAACTCGATTTTGAATTCGTATTTAGGGTATTTTTTTTTCTCAAAATGGCTAACAAATAGGTTCAAAATGTGACAGGTGTCAAAGTGACAGTTGATGTCGTATTTTATGTACTCAATTACTTTTCGTTTTCGTGACTCCTGTCAAACTTTTATAGATCTCATAGAGATCTTCATTTCAGATGACAGCTGTCAAATTAAAATAGTGTTTATCTCGGAAACTATTGATTCTAGACTACTAGTTTCTTCACAGAAATGATAGATCTCATAGAGATCTTCATTTCAGATGATAGCTGTCAAATTAAAATAGAATTTATCTCGGAAACTATTGATCCTAGACTACTAGTTTCTTCACAGAAATGATAGATCTCATAAAGATCTTCATTTCAGATGACAAATGTCAAATTAAAATAGATTTTATCTCGGAAACTATTAATCCTAGACTACTAGTTTCTTCACAGAAATTATAGATCTCATAGAGATCTTCATTTCAGATGACAGCTGTCAAATTAAAATAGTGTTTATCTCGGAAACTATTGATTCTAGACTACTAGTTTCTTCACAGAAATGATAGATCTCATAGAGATCTTCATTTCAGATGACAAATGTCAAATTAAAATAGATTTTATCTCGGAAACTATTAATCCTAGACTACTAGTTTCTTCACAGAAATTATAGATCTCATAAAGATCTTCATTTCTGTGAAAAAACTAGTAGTCTAGAATTAATAGTTTCCGAGATAAAACCTATTTTAATTTGACACCTGTCATCTGAAATGAAGATCTCTATGAGATCTATCATTTCTGTGAAGAAACTACTAGTCAAGGATCAATCGTTTCCGAGATAAACACTATTTTAATTTGACACCTGTCATCTGAAATGAAGATCTCTATGAGATCTATCATTTCTGTGAAGAAACTACTAGTCAAGGATCAATCGTTTCCGAGATAAACACTATTTTAATGTGACACCTGTCATCTGAAATGAAGATATCTATGAGATCTATCATTTCTGTGAAGAAACTACTAGTCAAGGATCAATCGTTTCCGAGATAAACACTATTTTAATTTGACACCTGTCATCTGAAAAGAATATCTCTATGAGATCTATAAAAGTTTGACAGATGTCACGAAAGCAAAAAGTATTTGAGTACATAAAATACGACATCAACTGTCACTTTGACACCTGTCACAAATCACACCTATCTAGCTGACATAAATTGTCACTTTGACAGATGTCAGAAATAAGACCTATTTAGAGGATATTTCGGAGTGAGATTAGGCTCGCCATTTTACTAAATCACACCTATCTAGCTGACATAAACTGTCACTTTGACAGATGTCAGAAATAAGACCTATTTAGAGGATATTTCGGAGTGAGATTAGGCTCGCCATTTTACTGTGATGGAATTGCATTTTCTAGCACTAGTTGAATCCTGAGCATAGAAGAAAGCATAGGGGATCGAAGTGGAATTGCTTTTTATAGTACTAGTTGAGTCCCCTGAATAGGGTACTGTAGTGGAATAGTGAGTGTTGTACAGTCCCCTGGGGGACTGAAATAGGGGATCGTAGTGGAACGAGCGCAAACATTTTAACAAATCTGTCAATGGTTCTCTAGTAATGAGGAGCAAGTCTATTGCCACCTACTAGACACGGTTCCCAATACCGGACTGCTACTGACACTTTTTCTCTGAAAAATCCAACAACTTGTTTGACCATGGGAGTGCATAGTTCATGTACACCATGCCTGGAGATCGAACTTAGGTCCTCGAGATTACAAAACTATGTGTCCCTTACGCTTTACGCAATTGTTGCTTCTTAGCTGAAGTCGTCTTGTTTATGCACGTGCATAAAAGAAGGTATGGTCGGCGCCCTCTCATCTGCAGCATCAAGGCACTGGCTAAATCCATGCAGGCCACACGCACTTTTCCATCTCTTATGAAGCCTTCCTCACGACCTGTAATACAGGACCCATTTTCAAAATATTACTAGCTTCAGCATGCGGCTCAACATATACATACATTTATATATACATTTATACCATAAGGTGACAATCACACTCTCGAACTATGAATGCCTTCACTTTTCAATGCTCACCCGCACGTTTTAAATGTCAAGTGTCTCCCTTGTTTATCTTGTGTCCTTATACTACGGTAAGTGGGGTTGCTATGCACCACATTGATTTTTCTTCCACACTATTTTACTATCTTGAGATCTCAGTACACACACCTTTCATACAGTTTTTTTTGTTAATGATAGATGATTGTTGATAGCTGTAGACTGCGTTGGCGCAGGGCCATGGTTCGATCCCCCCCACCGGTTTTAGCTTCACACAAAGGTGGGAGTGCATTTATCGAATCGCCTGACGGCAACAGTGTGTTCCAGCAGTCCTTGAGAGCCAGTAATACAACAGGCACATGAGACTCAACAACTGTATGTCTCAGAATGGAGGGCGCAGTGCAGTTCGCAGACTTGTGACAAAATGACAAAATGCATATATTGGAGGCAGAGGTTACCGCTTAACATCAGGAGGGCCTCGTGCTTGTCCAAACACAATTTTATATATAATCAAATACATAATAATTCTTCAGTATATATCACATATAGTCCATACCTACTTCGGCATTCCCTGCCTATATATCCATCATACATAATCAACACACCAGTAGGGTGTATTTTTTTTAATGGTAACTATAACACATGATGTACTAATATTACACACCTTTACATATATCGTTACCAATGTGTTGAGTCTGGGTATTCTGATTGGCAATTTACACTAGTAGTCAGTGCTGTACAGCAAAAGCTGTAGCAGTTGTGTATATTCGGGAAAAAGTATATGTCTAAAACACACTATTATCCGTCTATATCATTTTGTTTTTATAATTACACAATTTTTTTGGAATACAATCAACTCCTATTTCTATACCAGGGTGTGATCAAACGAAAGCTTTAGCTCAATAAATAGGATTTGACGTCCATCTCTACATAATGAAGTCCTCTGCATTGTACTGTACTGTATTGTATCAGCCGGAAAGTCCACAGCTGAATACACCCTCACTCAATATTGGGGGGATTTGCCATAACTCACGCTTGGCAGGCGGCTTGGGGATCGCAGTGTGAGATATCAGTTCCTCAGAAAGTGCTGCTCACTCAGCCCACCCTCTGGTGCGTTACCCTTAGACGCTAATTTCAACACCCATGGGTTAAGGTAGGGTGGGGGGGGGAGGCTGACTTTCTAACCCGGCACCCCACAGGCCTCAAAACTTAACCAAACAATGTTAAACTTCTTCTTGGCAGACTGTAAGCCACACCATCAATCTCTGTGTACGAGTATAATAAGAAATATAAAGCCTAGCCACGCATATAAAAGTACTAACTCAACCCATAAGATTCTCCATCAATCTCCGTGTAAGTGAGAAAGTCCCCAGCAAGAAGCATATCATCGAATTTAGCTCTTGAGATCTCTTTGTAATGTCCTGGGCTATGGTAAGGCGCTGTGGTGTGCTGCATTCCTATTTCAATATGAGAACTGCACTCGTTTGCCAATCTCCTAGCTAAAGATCCTGGATTAATCAAATAATGGTATGATAAAATACAGAACAAGTTAAAAACCCCTTAGTTATGTAAAACCAATATTTTCTTGTGTAGGTTACCATCTTTAAACTTTGGTGGTTTCATCATATTTACAAATGTTATTTATTTCTTAGCAGTTGCATGGACCAAATATTGAAAATGGTGAAAATATGAGCTAAACAAAATACTACGAACTATATACAACACTACAGCTACTACAATAAAAGCATTTAGATCCATATAAGTCATTGCAGACTCATAGGCAGTCCAAATGCTCTAGCCCACTACCTTTTGGCAGCGTGGCCAGCATGCTGGTAGCATTGCCCCGTTGCATTGCAATGCTTATTCTTTGAGTCAAATAGGTGCCAGCATTTTGATCACGCGTCGCATCGACCTAGCGCTCTGATAAGTTTTGGAAAATACGATGAGCTCCCGGTCCCCACCAACCCAACGTCTCTACACCAAACGGCTCAAATATGTAACCCATACCGAGGTTACCATACTTGCGCCGCTTGAGTTGCTCCGCCGAAGTAGCCGCGGCACCAGGCCTCACGTTGGTTTCAGAAAGATGTGACGGCGCTAAAGTATCTACGCATGTAGCGTCCCACACTAAGGGCTGTCCTTACTTCCATGGAACCAGAGTCAAGCCGTCAGGTCTTTTATCAGCGTCACGCATCAGACCATTCGGTTCGAGAACAGCTGCAACATTGGCGCTGGTAAAAGCCCGGTGAATGATATCGTTAAGGCTGGCGTAGCGGGAAATTCGACCAGCACTTCGAGAGCAGGACAGACCATGGTGACCGAGTTGGTCAACTGCAGTACCACACTGGCATTGATGTGCAACATAACACCTTGCACCCAAGCGTAAGCTAATAGCGAGACGAAAAGCGGAAGGATCTATAAGGCTACCAGTTTTGTAAGAAGGAATGGCTTGTAACCAAAGACCAGATTCCCACACAGAAACAGCGAGAATAAGAGCTCGATCTGCGATACTAGGACACGTATTTAAAAGATATTTCCGTACTAGCTCGCATAGGGGCTGACCCCACTGTTTCTGAGATGACAACATTTTTAGGAATTCAGTAGTAGCTAAACTAAAATCCCCAATCGTGGAAATTGACAAAATTTTTTTTTTATATTTAGTATCTGTATTCGTTCTAATATTTCGTACCAACCATATATTATATAGAATATTATTTATAGTGATTTTTCTCTCATTACATACCTACTTTCGGCTGTTCTTGGCTAATGTATCGTTCGTATATTATGTAATTTTAACACTTGTGTTGTGATTTCTCTCATGTATAGGCATTGTCACGCGAACAACTCAAACATATATATATATATATATATATATATATGTTTGAGTTAATGTATATATATATTTGTACTCGACTATATGTATATGTTAGAAACAACAGACACACGATATGAGTGTGTTTACAAATGGATATTTGAGTTAAAACTACATTCCCAGTCGAGTCCTAATCTATAACAATATCTAGAGATGTCATAAGTACCTAGAAGAGAACATGGTAAGAGCTATATTAAAATATTTGGCATTTCTAAACATGAAAGCTTTTAAAATAAGCTAAATTTTTTATTTGTAACAAGATAATACCCGAACTTCTTTTGTTAGCTAGTATTTATATTATATATTTAGTAATTTTTAAACTATATACTAGTAAATATACTATCAACTATTCACACCTCCTATATTTTTAAAGTACTATAGAGCGATATATTTGAAAGCACGATAAGGGTAAGGAAACTACAGTAAAAAGAGCAATATCCTGTATTGGCTCCGTATTTATCGAGTAACGGTAATGAGATCTCCCGTTAAACTGTTAAGTCGCAATTGCTAACGGAACGATCCTCGTTCCTTGCAAATAGATTAAAGTTCCTATTAGTGAATCCCAGTACGTTTAGTGATGCGCTTATTATAAAGTATTAAATAAAATATACATAACGCATTATTAATTTTGTTGAGTCCATGTTTAACGAGTGAAGTAATAACACCTGTAGTAATTAATGTATGATGATCATATGTATTATTTTAAGAATGGGATAAATTATAATACCTACATTAAACGTTTGTCATGTATAAAATAAATATTTTCAAAAATATGAGGATTGGAAAAGGAAACAAATGACAACTGATGGCGTATGGAGAAAGTCAATCTAGGTTGATTCGGTATCTAAACTATCTAAACTAATATAATAAGGAGGATAGATTTAATTGTTTGTTTGTTTGCATTGACTAGGCTCTGAAACTATTGAACTGATTTGGATGAATTTTGGTATGAAAATAGTTTCAGAGTAAGGACATAGGATAGTTTTTTCCAATTGCGCAAAAAGATGTTAATGGTTTTGCGCGACAACCGATAGACCCGCGGGCGGAGCCGCGGCCCGAAAGATAGTATAGGTATACACGTAATGCTGCCTTGAACCGTTATTTTGAAAATTTAGAATTGTAACGTCCAATTTTTCTCGTAACCTACACAAACCTGCATATTGAATCTGCCAAAATGCAGGACAGGTAAAAGTTGGAAGTAGTGACAGACATCTGGTGATATTATAGTCAAAGCATAGCTAGTGCAGTAATAGTTATTTTGCATGGTGAAAGAGCATTTCGTGAATACTCGCTTGCCTAGCTACCACCCTCAAGTTGAAAATCTGTCTCGGCACTTTACAAAAATCAACGGGCACATTAATCTTGCACCATTCTCAAAAATTAATTTGTTTTTTATTGGGTTAGTTGCTCTGAGGGCGACTTTAAACATACCAAATTTCAAAATATAGGTTATATACCTTTACCAATTCCCTCGTATCCGACTAGAATGACCATCGGCACTTCGGTAGTATCAGCGGGTGGGATAAACGGCGATACTTTAGCTCTTGACAGCTGTTCTATGTAGAGTAGACGGAGCAATCGTCTTGTGGCAAAAATTTTCACATCGGGCGTCATTTCCATTTTTGACGTTCGCTAAAAATTTGTTTCGTATAGTACATATCAACCTTCGGCAGTTCATAGGATTTATAGTGAGAAAAAAAGATTTTATGCCAGGCGGTGGCAAAAAATCTATTATTCTCCAGTCTGCAAGTTGTCATTCTCCAAACAGCAGTTAGTTTCTCTCTTGAAGTACGTAGTGTCAGTGTCAATGATATTACAGCTCAAAAAATTTACATTTTATTATAAATATGTCAAATTCAGCTCAACACTATATCGCATTCGTTACCTACCCGAGATATTGTTATCAAAGGGAATGTAATATAGTATCGAGCTGTAATGGGTAAGGCAGACAGGGACATTACTTTTACTTTGATATGGCAGCCGCTTGCTCGTTTCTTATTTCTATAGCACACAATAAAATATTTTAGACCATATCAAATAGGTCGGTAATAATTTGATACATCTACATGGTGCAAAATAACTATTTACTGCTAGTTAGCATAATAAAAAATTGTGCATTTACATTCAGACTAAAAGTTCAGTGGTCGTAACAGCTCGACTCTAGCGAGGAAAAATAAACTTTTAACTGATAATACTCCACAAAAAGCAATCGCTTAGTCACACAATTTATCACAAAATTAGTACTATAGAAAGTATAGACGCATTAAAATCATTAGGACGCTTAGTTACAATCATATATGCGAAGCGATTGTGCAACCGGCGCCGTTACAATAGGACGAGTAACTAGCGCGTTGCCAGTATTACTGTTTGTTGCCTAAACTGTCATATATTAACACTGTTACCTGTTCAACAGGGTCAAGTTCTTTATCGTCGAGATTGAGGAGTATTGGGAATGTGTTGATGATTACGTCTTTATATCCGGGCAAGGAACAAATAGGGTTGGCACGAAGGTCTAAGATGATAAGCTTCCTCAATTGGCGCAAGTATACCGCAAGTTCTAATAGCATGTTCAATCTGTTGTTACGTACGTGAAGTTCACGCAGTCTATAACAAGGAACATATAAACAACTTTATGTAATAAACAGTAATTGTCTAAAAATATTGTCGCACTCAGAGCGACGAACCATTTAATGCTAGTTTTAAATGTAATTGCATAATAAACGTCTTTGAGTAAGACAATTAGCTTCATACCAGACAAAGAAGATGATCGTTATATAAATAATCTATAGTTAAGTACAATCACTCATCAATAATTCAATAAAATAGGCCACACCAAAGACCAGCTCGTTCTGATGATGACAAGGTAATAAACGTATGTAATACTATGTTTAGTTATTAGTAAGATAAACTTAAAAATACTTAAAAATCTAATTTTAAAACCGAATCTAAAAACAATTGTTTAACATAAAAACTTTATTGAATAACCCACCCCTTATATTTCCATAGGTGCATAGGTGCCTACAACACTGACTGCAATACGTCGTTGGATAGCAATCTAGCCCTCGGCACCAAGGACGAACCGGAGCAGGAGTCATCACCCTTTTCACGTAACTGACGCCATATTTTGTGATCAAGGCTTTGGTTTCGCCGCCTCAACCACTCATGATCTCAAAGTCACGAAATAATAATTTGGTTTCAAAGCCGCATACATGGCCTGCTTTTTGCAAGCAGCGTCTTTCGCAGCGACCGCCGATAGGTGGACAGGTCGCTTCAGGTGGCGGACAGCAAAAGTTCTGACGCAAGTTGCGTCCCAAATCAGACAATTGCCGTTTTTACATGGTACCAGATTCAACCCGTCTGATCTTTTACCTTCAGACCAACTAAGGCCCGGTGATTATAGCTTGCAAGGAATGTTTGCAGCTACAAAAGCTGTATAGACAATGTCGTGTGCAGTTATTATGAAAATATTTTACTATAACAAGCAAGTGTATTTTACCAAAATACTGCTTAGGGATGGACATAAACCTCTACTCAACTAAACTTAAGGTATGAATTAGATATGAATGTATGAATATTGATTCGCAGATGATAATCACAGTTAAATGCATGTAAGGTGAAGTTCCAGAGGTATTGGCACGATGAAAAATTGAACGTATGTGTTACATTGTCAGCTTACCTTACGCATCCAGAAAACATCTTCATGGAAGTTAAGTTGTTCTCATTCAAGTTCAGGTATTCAAGATCTAGTAAATTCCAGAGACCGACCAGAGGCCCGAATTCAAAACTAGAAATGTTGTTATATGAGACATCAAGCCACAAAAGTCGTAGATTATTCAAGTTTTCTAGGCGTTGTATGTGATTGAAGGACAAGTCTAGACGTCTTAAATATCTGTGAACAAAACGTTCTACTTATTACTTAGGCGCGTTAATAGGGTTAATTTATCCATATTCAAACAATATTTATAATTTGAAATTGCATGTCATTTAGTGCCAACCTTCCAAGAATCTCATAACAGAGCGAAGTTAATAATATTACATTCAAATATTCTTCACCTTTTACAGACTTCATGTCTTCAACTTCAATTACACACAAACACACACACACATACACACACACTCCCGCGCACATTACACATGCATGCATACCACCCATGGTCTTATTATACCCAGACTCTTACGAGACTAGTATTATCAAGAGAAGTCACATGTAAAATACATCATACACATAATAAAATACACAAACACAACTACTAAATTAGTGTTAAGTATGTTATGCCTATATTGAGCCTTACATTTTTGCCATAGACATTGTATAACTTTACAGCTATTTCCATATTATTTATGTTCTTGCTTGATGACTGTTGTCGACTTACTTACATATGAAACAGCATATAATGTAAATCCGTTATTGGCTGTCGGTTCAGAAATTATGTTTTACTGTGTATCTCTAAGAGCTGTGGATTTTGTTAATAAATAAATAAATAAAATAAAATATTTAAACTTTACAGTAAAAGAATATACGAGAAAAAAAAATGTTTTAATGCTACAATTCCATAATTATTAAAAAATATTTCCATACACTTTACATCGTGAACTGTGTGTCCTATAAATAAAACTAGTCAAAATGAAAAAATGGTTTTACTGATTTGGTGATCAGTGTTGATCGTATCAACCTACTAGCCTAAATAGAAATAGTCTTCGACTATTTAAGTTGATGTCGACAACGTCAAAAAAGAAGTGCATTCAAACGGATGGAGAAAATTCGATTGCCCAGCACCCGCTTCACTAGCTAAATTGTAAATGCACAGGACGGTATTCTATGGGTTGCGGGTTCAAATCCCGTTGACAGTTATCTTTTTTCATAAGAAATAATTTATGTGTGGCCTTTGTCTAAAAGCTTTTACCAAGTGGAGTATAATAAATAAATATTAAAATATTCGCATCTATTCGATATTCTATAGCGCGAAATTTGAGCCGCGTTGTGGCTGACCACGTGCGTCACGTAAAACGGGAAAAAAACATTTGGCGCCCGTATTGGATACCAAAAACCTTAGTTTGTACCGCATTTTTTGAGAGGTATAATTTTATTCGTGCATAGGTATACCTAGAATTGCTTCTTAAAGAACGCATACTAACCTCAAATTTTCTAATCCGCTGATTGCTTTGATATTATTATGGGACAAATCCAATATTGTTATCGACCAAAATGCGCTCAAATCCCGTATTCTTTTGACTGAGTTATACTTATAATGAACTTCAGTTAGGAACCATTGAGCTAAAATGTTAACAAACATGAAATTATGCCAAAAAACGTGGCAAATAAAGATAAGAACAAAGGTGATAAAACGAGTATTGGGATGGCGTGTATCCTACCGAAGAGGGTATTATGTTCATAGCGGAAAGCTTTCTACTCGACCCTTTTCATATTTATTTACTTATTATAACACCTAAGCACTAAAGTTGATACACAGTTCTTTCTTGTTTAAGAACCTAGTTTACAGAAACAAATCTTCAGCATTAATAGGATACCTTTCGACCAGTTCATACGAGGTTCACTTAGTTTATTGCTAATTGAGTTTAACGTTTATTTCTAATTTTAGTCCAGAATTGGCACGTTGCGAGCTTTCATTGTCAGGTGAATTAACAGTTATATATAACGTTATTGTCAGATTTCCATACTTTCAGTCCAAAAACAGAACCTCCGTAATCGTTTGGCGATCTATTTTTCCGAATTAACTACTCTATAAACATTGATATTTGGTAGTATAATATAGTTAAATAAACCAACACCGATGTATTTGCGATATAAAATAATTCTGATTTTGGAGGTAAATTTTAAGGATTAAAAATTAATACACAATAAGTTTTTCTAGTACTGTCGAAACTTTTCAGTTCTGTGTCTCGTAGTAATAGACAATGTCTACTCCGAGCTAAGAGCACCCGCCGTGGCAACACTGGACCGCCGCGCTCCCCTTGAATAGAGTTTTGAATATTTACATCGAGAAAGTAATAAAAATATGAAATAATAAATTACAGGCACAAGAGAATTTTTACATCAGGTGGTACTGGTATTTATTCCGTCAAATACACTGACATAAACAAACGCAAAACAAAACATAAAAAAAAAAACTTAAAATGTTTGTTTGGACTAGCAGAAGTCAACCCTAAGACGTTGTTAGCATTTTTCCAAAAACCCTGTATATGAATTGCCTCATAGCATTTGTCCTTGTATTGATCATGGCGTCATGGCATTAAATAAGAAATTTTTCATAGTGACAAATAAAGACACACAAAGATACACAGAGTAGTACAATTTTCCTAATCACATTTAATATGTTCATTCATTATTTTACCAATCAATATAACCTGCAATAAACTGTTATAGAATGTCCAACCCTACTTACTTCTTCTACTCCAACGACATAGTGACAACTCATAATTCAAATGGTGAAAGCTACAAAAGACCATTCAGAACAATAAAACTCGGTACTTTTTATGAGAAAAGGCAATAGCCTCTCCCATATCTGATATATACATACTTTACTAATAAAATACGTTTTTATCAGACGCAACTCAATCAAAATATGTAAAAGCTACTAAAATATTTACGAGTGTCGTATTCCAGAACAGTGTTGAGCCTGTTGTACGCAACTGATAGGTATTGCAAATAAGGCAGATAAGAGAGAACACTCAATGATGTGAGAAAATTCGTCGACAAGTCCAAATATACCAGAAATTTGTAGTATTGAAGCACATCGATGTTTATTAGATGCTGTAAGAGAAATGTAAAACGTAATTTAATATACAGATGTATCTAAATATGACAATTTTCAGGTTGAAGAAAATTTACAGATGTACGTTTATTGTAACCACAATTTACTTTATTATATACGAAACTTCCTTGATGTTAGTGTGCTCATTTAAACTGTAACAGCTAAACCGATTTAGATGAAACTTTGAATATAGATAGTTTAGGTCCAGGATTAATATATAGATAGTATACTTTTCATCATCATCATCACTTTTCATCATGGTATACGTGAATGAAACCGTGGGGCGCAGCTTGTATACCTATTAGATGGAAACATCTATTAATTTATCATTAGCCTTCGACTTCATAAGCCACAATAAATGGCTGTTTAAGCCAGCTCGTTTGCATCCATCGGCTCTTCGTTACTCTCATGATGTGGTCGGTTCTAGTGAGTAGTCTCTCGAGAGTTTTCATCCTTCAATCCAATATTTCGGGATGCAAGAACATAATCAGAAAAGTTACAGATACATACTAAGATTTGGTATTAGAAAAATGTGTTCGGCCTGATAATGTCTTAAAATAAGTGATATGCCAGAGTCCAGTGTCTTATAACTTAAAATCTAAAATCGTCCAGATTATCATAATGACTAGTGTACAAACATTACCAGCGTACTATCAGATCTATAAGGTCATGTACAATTAATATCAATAAATCAACCTTTGAGCAAAGATCTAGTTTTATGTAAACGTAGTCTCCTAAAATTGGCGTCCTCTTTAAGTAGGTAAGGCACGTGGTGACCATATCTCTGGTGAGTACTCCCGCCGGTGCTGTCAGCTCGGGCACGTCTTCAGGTTCTGGAATACGGACCACGGGTGAATACACGTCGCCGTATAACTCAGGGAACGTGTAGTAACAGCCCCATAGTTGATCTTCGTTCAGTAGCGGCGTCACGTTTATCGGGAACTGTAATTGAAAACTTCCAAGTTCTGACATTTGAAATTCTCGTTGAAAAATGGATGCTTTAAATTTCTTGGTAAGTATCTACTAACATTTTATAATAAGTAATGCCTACTGAAAATAATGTTTTATATGGCAGCTTAAATGGTAACCATTTAAAGTAATGAACTATTGAATAAAATGCTTCCTATCTTTTCTATTGAATATTGATTATTGACAATAGACAGGTTGCATACTCTGATTAGGCAGAGGTGGAATGTTTCAAATGTTTTTGGTATAATATGATTTTTTAATTCAAATATATTTCAATAACAACATACAAACAGATTCAATTATTTGCCTGTGAGAATTTCGAACTTCAATCTTAGTATGCATCATTCAAGCTTAGAGTTTTGTCAAAAAATCAATTGAAACATAAGAAGACCTGGCAACGCTTTTTTTTTGTTTCTAGTAATTTTGTAGTGACTGGCATGGTTAAATTTAAATTTACTTAATTTACTTCAAGTAAATATAATACAAATTGCTAGATTTTGTAAGATTATGATGGTCTCTATATCATCTGCTGCTTAGCACAACAACACACCATACGATATAATGCTGTGGCAATATGCGCAAACACCAGCTAAACTGTAGCTAGTAGACACAAATGTATGTTCGAAAAAGATTTTATATAGGTCATCGACAAAACTTACCCCGAGAGTAGAATTAACGGTCCGCTCAAACTAACTACTAATGAGTGTCCATAACCCTATACGTTATGTACTTAGTACACTTTTTACCCGGATATTATTTCGAGTTAGTTCTTGTAAACAATAAATTGAACGTGATGAAAAGAATAGGTGGGAAAATTCCAGCAGTTAAAACATGTAAGTATATCAGATTAGTCTGTCTAATGTAGTCAGAATATTAGAGCTCATTCGAGTAAATAAATAATAGGTTATTCAGTATAGATACTGATTTGACCTACATAATTATAATGATATCAATATTAATAGGTTCCAACACATTAACCCGATCACAGACGTCTTCCTTGAGTAAAATCCAAACTTTATGATTTTTATAACTTAATATACTGTCAAGCGCGTGTCGGGCTACGCGTAATGTAGGGTTCCGTAGTAGCCCGTTATCATAATATAGAATAATTCTGTTGATCTTTATCTTTTTATCTCTCTACCTATAACTTTCTAAGCAATTTGTTCTTTTGTTTATAAATTGTTATTGCTTGCACGTGTAGAATGTTGTTGACCGTGACTATTAAGTAAGAATCATGGATTATCTATACGTTTCTTAGTTGCTCACAAACTTTTTTCTTCTCACCATTTAACGACACCTCTCTATAACGCCATAAAAATGCACAGTCCCTTGAGTTTATACTGTATATGTATATATATCTATATATAGTGTAAACTATATAACGATACTGAAGGGACTGTGCATATATATATATATATATATATTCAAGAACCAACAAACAGAATCACAATATTTTCCCAATGAAAAAATATTCTAATTTATAATAATATTTATGAGACGGGGTTATGAGATGAGGTCTAAAAAGTACCTTATACCGAAGCTAATCGATCAACTCTGTACAGTCATATCTGTTATGACTTATGATATAGGTCATACAGAAGCGTAATATCTAATTGTTGCCTCCTAGAGTTTAAATGGAATAATTTATATTTGTTTATCAGCTCTTCACAATGGTTTAATATTATGCAATAAATACGTTAATTCGTTGTTGAAGTTACTAGATAACCTTATGACAAAATTAAATATTTTTAAACCACGTGCTATTTATATATTTTGAATATTTACATTAACGATTAATTTACTACCTAATATTATTATATATCCTTTATGACTTGAACTTCATCAAAGTTAGAATCCCATAACACATATGTAAAATTACACATCACAAATCACATGCACGTATACTCAAACATACAGAAACACGCACCGACACATACACCTTTCAAATTCCTCACAAACATTCTCTTAAACCCGTACACCAATACTACACCACAGAATAATGACTACACGTATTTATTAATTCTTAAAAATATACAAAATGACATTAATTTCAAATAAAAACGATTTATGATTAATTATTTTCATGAAGAAGAAGCAAATTTCCAGAAATTTCATAAAAAGAACTATAGGTTTCTGTAACCCCATCCCATCAATGGGGAATATTCCGCCCTCTCTCCCCCTCCCCATTGCACAAAATATATACATATATACCATACCTAAAGTCCTTCTAATGTGTGTAGATACGCATTTTTTTTGAAATTATTATTCTTTTTAAAAAATACTTATCGTAATAATTAAACCCCTCTGGAGGGATGCTACAACCCCCCCCCCCTCTCCCCCCTCCACCCCTTCCTATAGTACATAACTATCTATACCGATTCTAGTCCTTCCAGTACTTCATCTTAGTAACTTGAAAGGATTTATTCTAAGGATTTTGTATTTGGTGCAAAATTATCTAATACCCAAGTTCAACGACTATTACTGCTAAAGTAATAAAGTTATCTTAACCGCTATAATTTTCCTTGAAAGTTCATGAACTGCACTATCATCATGAATTTTTTCAGACTTTTCAAGCCAGTAGTTTAGGTTTTAGAGGGGGGGGGACGCCCTTCTGGAACAAAAATTTGCACTTTAAAGTTGAATATTTGGTAAATGGAGCATTAAATCGAAAAATAGTATTAGCAACCCCTAAACTATTTCAAAATACCTACTCAATCATACCCCTTTCGATGGGATAGACGACGAAAAAAAAATTCATAACCACAACATTTGTATGGAAGCTACCCTAAAAAAAAAATTTTTTTTTAATTTTATTTTACCACTTTGTAGGAGTGGTAAGTTTACATACCTGTACAAAATTGCAGTTTTCTAGTACAAACGGTCTCTTAGCAAAACCTCGGACAGACGGACAAACAGACGGACATGACGAAACTATAAGGGTTCCTTGTAGGTACTACGGAACCCTAAAAATGGTAACATCTCTGCCTATTTATGTGGAAAATGTACTCACCTGTTCCTCAAATAAATCCTCTATGCTGGCGTGGTGAAGTTGGAAGGGAACAAAACCTTCTATCGATAACTCTTTCTTTGGTAATAGACCGATGCTACGTCTTATGCTTGAACGACCTTAAAATATTGTAATTGAATTTAGATCTGTGTCTGTCCCAGTGGCATATGCAAACATACAATAAGTACTAGTTTCGTTCAGAGATCGTATAAAATTTCGGTCCACCAGTATTCAGTACCTCGTTACACAATATTTTTTACATGTTACGTAAAAACTTCATCGACTGCTAAAGTCGCTATTGAATTTTGAAATCTTCAGGTACATTTCGTATCTATAACTGACAAGTAAATGTTTAATAGCAGTTCGAAGTCTAGAACTTAAAACGCAAAATACCAGGTACGTTTTCGTACCATTTAATAGATAGGACTATTAAATGGTACGAACACATATCTGGTTAATCACATGAGATGTCTCAACTCGGTGGTGTTTAGAATCTATACCTACCAAAAATTACTTAAAAAGGCGTTATGCGAGACTTTTTTATTCGTATAATAATATACTTTTAAACACATGGGTGTGATGCAAATGATATCTCTATGCAATACCAAATTCAATTAAATTTATGTAATATATATATTACCTTGTGAGAATAAGGCAGCGTTTCCATCAGCGATATGCGAGAAAGATGTAAAAAGTGTATAAGAAAAAAACCACCAATTGAATCGCTTCATTTTCGATCTTTAGTCGATACGCAGCCCAATAAAGTACCTATGAACACTCATTAATCCTTGCGTATCAAAGAAAATGAAAACTATTTAATATCATTCATAAATGCCCTTTTTGTGGCGCGTATAATGCTAACGGCAATTTATATTTTTTAAGGTTTGTGTATGTGGAAAAAATAGATTATGCACCTAATATTAGGTAGATCAATATTTTGAAAAAGTAATAATACTTCAGGAATGTTATATTATAATACGTATTTACTTTTCAACGCAATCACTTTTTAACCTAATACACCCTGAACTTTGTTTTAAAAGTGGTTCAATTCCCTTTAAACATAAGCTTTTTTGTAGGCATCGAAAAACATTCTATAGCCTCCATGGCTTCATCGTCTCTGTTGAATTTTATGCCACATACGTTCTTTTTGAAATTAGTACAATGATGAAAATTGCTAAGAGGTAAATCTACAGAATACGGTGTGTGTTACATATGTGTGGTACATTTCATTCAGATGATGCTTAACTCTCGGATATTGACTATTTCGAATAAGATATTCATTACAACAGAGACTTAAGTGTTAAGTGTGTTAAGAGACTTAAGTGTTTGAATACACTTGAACAATTTTTGTTACAATTATTTATATATATATATATTTTTTTTGATACAATTATATATAAATATATATAATTGTATCAAAAAATATATAAATTTATATATATTTATCTTAAAAAAGGAATTTTTATTTTGCTTTACCTATATACTCGTAAATTATAACCTATACATAAATTTAATTTTAGTATACCCTAATACTGCATCAGCCAGATTGTCCTCTGCTGAACACAGCCTACCCCATTAATGGGGGGTTTTCCATAATCCCCACGCTTGGTGGGCGTCTTTGGGATCACAGTTTAAGATATCAGTTTCACAGAAGGCGCTGCTGCCCACGTTCCGGTATTTTACCTTTAGTCGCCTCTCACGACACCCATAGATAATAATGGGGCGGGGGGGTGAGATTCTAGCCCGAATCCCACGGTGAATAGACGGGGTACCCTATTATTGGAACTATCATTTGGAGTTGGTTTCTTTCCAAGGCCTCCTCTTTCTGAACCTCTAACATTGTAATGAATCGATTCCAGGAACGTATTCATTAAACTACTTATATTACGTAATACAATGACGGCATATATACATTTTAAAACTCTATATAGCTGCAAGTGACTAAAGAGTAAAAAGGTGGTTTCAATTCATGCTGCTATAATGTAAATACTTGTAGGGAACAGAATGCTGTTTGGACCTTAAAAAACTTGTTCACACCTAATGCAATAACGTCCAGTGGTTGTGGAGAGAAGTAGTTAATTCTTGAAACCTCTGCCCATATCCGCAGCAAGCTGCCCACGCGCAGACCGCTCACACGCGCGATAAGGCGCGGGTCCGACTGTTGTCTAAAAATTGAAATTTAATATGCCAGGCCCTCAGCGAGTTATTTAGAGTTCCGAGTTCAGAGTGCTGCGTTCCATTCACGTACTATACACAATGTGCGGTATAACAGTTCTTCAATCTAGTTACAGGTCACACGTTTTGCGTTCTCTGCTTCTCATGATTTTTTAGTTATCCTTTAACTATCGCTTAAATCGTAGAGAAAAGGACGTTTCGCCCTAAATTTAGTTAATTTTTTCCATAATTTAACATATTTAGACCAATGATTGTGACTGAGCATTTTGAGAAACATAGATACGAAAGAACGTTCTTTCTCTTTGACCACCGTGGTCTGTTAGCTTTTGTACTTTTGCGCAGACCGCACAACTTTGAACTCAGAACTATAAAGATCGCTCACTGTGGGTCCGATGTATAAATCAATGAGGCTTGTGTTTTTTTTTGCAGATTTTATCATTGAGTCATTGCGATTTATTTTAATAACTGCCAGGTTAGTGGTTGTATGGAACAATGTAGATTTGGTACGAGGGCACTGTAGATCTCTAGATCTGACCCACAATATTATATTAGTTGCATAAGCTCTTTCTATCTCTATCCCACTCTCTCTTACTCTCTTGCCAGTTAAACTATCGGATTAAATATTTTTTCATTAATAAGCAAGGGTTAATGTACATACGTTTAAGCAATTTAATATGACAACTTAAAATAGAAATGGCGTGATTCCGTGATGTTATAGTTGAGCATTTTATAAGTATAATTATGATTTGTAAAATTTTGAGAAGCTGTTCCGAAAAAGGTTCTTGAAATATATTTTTTTCCGACTGTAACATAATTTTTCATTGAAATCCTACGAACTTCTAAGATATTGTTTACAGGGTGACGAAGTTTTTTAATCATGTTGGAATTTTCGCGTGTTTTGGTTTGTTTGAGAATGAACATGTACTTGTATGCTGAACCGTTTATTTTGCACTCTATAATGACGTGCCCGTTACATTCTCAAACTCTCATCAGACAACATTAAAAAGGGGCGTGCAAATTTGTATGTTCAAAGAATAAAAGTTCAGAATAGTTCAACGTCGGCCGCGGCCATGAGATGGGTGGGTGACCGCCAATGGTATTATTACTGAGCGCTTCCGTGCTTCGGAGGGCACGTCGGTCCTGGTTGTTGTTTTAAGATGGCAGTCGTTTTAAAATAGATGTTAGGGCATTATGCGAATGTCCGCCTGGCTAGCTACCACCCTCAAGAAGAAATTCCGTTACCAAGCACCTCACGGTGTGTTCAGGCAGCTGTCATTGAGAGCCAGTGATTCTAGGTTAGCCTGAACAACACCTTTGATCACCTCATCACTTACCATCAGATGAGATAGTGGTCAAAGGCTAACCTAACAGGGACAGTAAAATGAATGTGTTGATAATCGCTGTTCCCATGTAGGTCTGCTAGAGAAATAGTGACTGCTGCTTAGTCCCCTCAGGGTTTTGTAGTCTAATAGTGAGTGCTGTACAGTCCCCTGGGGGATTGAGCTAGGGGACTTTAGTGGAACGAGCGTAACGTAAAGATAATGTTTAAGAGGTTGAAAACAGTACCTTCCAATTATACTACTTATACTTCTTTTATTCCTTTTGCACTAGTTATACGGTATATTTGTATTTGGGTAGATATACCGTATAACTAGCACCTAGCTAGGTAAATAATTACTTTGTGTGTCTCTTATTGTCCAAACTAATGGTTACTGTTAAAGAGCATGATACCTAAATGACTCCGTGATACTTATACAATCTCTGACACCTCGTTTTTCTGCATAGTATACATTCCAGTTGTATTTTATTACTTTTATTGAAAAGCAGACGCTAGAGATAAATGACGGTAATACTTACCGTTTTTGATTTCGTTCAGACCTGAACTCTTCACGAGATGGAATTTTAACTGAGATGCTTGCCGGTTTTTTTACTTTACGTTGTATTATTTCGGGCTGCTCTTCTTCACGATCCTCCTCCATTCTCACATATATTTTTCCTGTTCACAAACTTTTGAGTTCGAAGAAGAGATAAATTTATTACTCTAACAATTCAGCCCACTGAACACCAGTTTTTTTTTTTTGGCAATTGTTTAGAACATTTTTGCCAATGTCACGTCAGAAAGGAAAATCTAATCTTGAACGAAATTTTGAATTTGGTGATTCTATACATATCTGAAACAATGGAAAAAATATCTAAAACTTACTAACTACAGAAAATACAATGTGATAATGTATTATTTATAATGAAAAATGAGAAAAAAAAACAAAAAATTACATGACATACTTTTAAGATTATTTACACACAACTGAGAACTACAATTTAATATTGTTTGTTTTTACAAAACATGATAATAAGTATATTGAGATATGATTTATATTACATAGAATGTTGTCTATATGTATAGGTAATGGATATTTATATTGTATTAATGAATCGAATAATGAATTATGGTCGAAATTGGGACATGAAAAGAAGATGTGATTTAAATTGGCTTCATCTATACCACACTCGCATATAGAGGAATCTTTGATTCTGAGTTTTTTTATATGAACACCAGAACAGCAATGGCCAAATCGCAATCTTGATATTGTCGATATGATTATTCTATTATATTTACATTTAAAAAAACAGGGTTTACTTTGAATATTCGGTTGATATTTGGCATAGTTATATCCAGTTCGCTTACTGCTTACTAACCACCTTTTCGACCACCTCAGCTTTAAATCTTGACTAGGGAGAAGCAAAAGGTCTTGGGGATAATTTTTGAATGGTACTTTATCACCACAAATAACTGCATGCTTTGCAGTCTTGTCTGCCATTTCATTCCCAGGAATATTACTATGACTCGGAATCCAGGCTAACTGAACAGAATAACCTAAAGCTAAGCATCTCATCAACAGTTCCTTGCACTTAAATATGATCCAGTTCTTGGAACCTATTTTGAAGGGATTACTATGAAAGGCTTGAAGAGCACTTAATGAATCTGAAAAAAATACGGTTTTATTTAATTTAAACAACAATATATAGTTGATTGCCTCCATAATACCTCTACATTCTCCAACAAACACAGAAGTTTCAGGGGGCACTTAATCTTTTGAACTAAGTATATTGTAGTTTTGATGAAATAAACCAACACCAACACACCCATTTTGTGCCATTTTAGAAGCATCTGTGAAGATGTAATGCCAGCCATGCCAAAATGTATCTTTAACCCTAAGAAAATGCTTATTAGCAAAAACATCCCCTTTCAATAAATCTAAGTTAAGATGTTTAGTGGGTTTAAATAAGGCACATTGGTAATCAAATTCAAATAGAGCAATTTTAAGAGTTCTATGAGTAGTGTATTTAAGGTTCATAATTTTTGCATAACTTACAACTAAACAAGGGGTTTTTTTATGATTCCAATAAGGCAGAGAAGTGTATTATACAAAAGTTGTAATTTTGGGAAAATGGGATGGAAGGTAAACTGAAACAAACGAAATAAAAACATGTCTGATAGATATTGGCGTCTTAAATCAAAAGGAGGGTCGTCACATTCTACTTGCATCGCATTTTTAGGGGTTGACTTCATTGCACCTATGACAATGCGTAGAGCTCTTGCTTGGATCAAGTCCAGTTTGTTGAGTGCCTTTTTACAAGCGGGTTCATATAAAAATGAAGCATAATCTATAACACTACGAATTATAGAGAATACGCATTATAGAGAAGCTTTAGGTAATAAGGATGAGCACCCCACCAAACACCAGCCAAACACCTTATAATATTAAGGTTTCTTTCGCATTTTACTGAAATATAGTTTAAATGAGACAAAACGTTTAACTTGCTATCTAAAATGAGACCTTAAATTTTTTTTTCATTTCCAACAGGTATTCTTGTGTTATTTAACATTATGTCAAGTCTTGGTTTTAGCCGTTTTCTGGTAAAAATACCAACAGAAATCTTTAGGGGAGCAATACCTAGGCCATTATTACCTAACCAGATGTGCAATGACTCAAGAGCTTGCGATATGATCTAGGCCGAATTTGGAATGTCACGATTTCACCAGATCATCAGCATATTGTAGTAATCTACAATAAGGTAAATCAAACCTATTAAGGTCATAGGTGTAAATATGAAAAAGAAATGGACTAAGCACAGAACCTTGAGGTAGACCTTTAAACAAAGATCTAGAGCATTTAATTTCACCATCAACTCTAAGTTGAACTGTACGATCTATAAATAAATTAAGTATAAAATTTATAAGTTTACCTGGAAGGCATAGGCTTTCCATCTTATATTTTAGAACTGAAAGTATAACATTATCATAAGCAGAACATATATCAAGAAATGCGGCAACAATGGACTCATTTCTTGAAAATGAGAGTCTTATATCAGTAACAAATAAAGATAAACTATCTAAAGTACCTCGGCTTTTTCGAAAACCATATTGAGATTCAGGTAAAAGATTCTTACTTTCAATTAACCATTCAAGTCGATTTTTTATAACGTGTTCAACTATCTTCTTCAATACAGAAGACATGGCTATTGGACGATAGCTATCAGGATTTTCAGGATCTTTACCTGGCTTTAAAATTGGTATAATAATTTGAGTTTTCATTGCCGATGGGACAAAACCTACATCAATCATCAAATTTATCATTTCAAGGTAATAACTTAAAAGTTTTTCTCCAGCATTGATCAAAAAAGAATAAGGGATCCCATCTGCTCCAGGAGAAGAATCTTTAAGAGAAGACAGCACCACCAGTATATACTAAGTAAAAATTTCAGTATAAACAAAGTTACTTAATGACTATACTTTCTAAATCACAAATCACTAAGCAAGTAATATTTTTCACTATTCATAAGGAATATCTATAATGGCAATCATACAAACAAAATGGCTGAGCTATGAAAACACCACGTAACCTTTTTTTTTGGCAATTGTTTATAACTTTTTTGCCAGTGTCACGTCAGAAAGAAAAATCTTAAATGGAATTTTGAATTCGGTGTATTATATACATATCTGAAACAATGGAAAAATATCTAAAACTTACATAATAACTACAGAAAATACAATGTGGTTATATATATTATTTATAATGAAAAATGAGAAAAATTTCATAGATCTATATCGTAACGTCATGTTTGACAATTGACAAATAGATATTTTTCTTCAACCAATGAATTAGAAGGAGGTACAATGCGATTAAAATAAGAATAGGACGGGCTCTCGGCTAACTTCACTCATATTCACTCGAATAAGTATGATCAGCAGAACAAACTTAAAAATACAGCAGTGCCATATATTTATAGGTAATTTTAAATGAGTGACCAGAAATTGTTATTTTAATAAATTCATATTTTTAAGGTTGACAGCACAGACGCCATTTTGGTTTGATGAAAACGCGGGCGTCGGGGTCTTTTTTCCCCGACAGTGTACTACTACGCGACACGATCCTGAATGTTTATTGATCTTCTCGTTTTTTTTTTTGGAGTTTGTTTTGTTCTTGTTGACTGTTTAATATGTTTTTGGTGATTGTTATATTTGTTTTTGGTACCCGTTACGATGATAACGATGAGTCTGACTTAGTGGGCCATCAGGATATGCGGCATCGAAGAGCTAAGCGATTCAAGTTAAGATACCTAACTACAAAATAAAATAAAATCAGTTCAAATTATTTCTGTGTTTGCTGTACTTACAAAAACAAGTAGTCATAGGTAGGTAAACGAAGTTGTAGGTGACTCTACAACTTCGTTTACCTACCTATGACTACTTGTTTTTTTACACGACTGCCCACATAAACGTATGTTAAGTTTACAGGTTTCATGTATGTATGTATGTTTGCGAGTTTCTTTATTTCACTATAACTTCGAAACGGCTAAACCGATTTTAATGTGCGAGATATCATTCGATTTATCTTGATAGCTTAATTGACACTTTGTACATAAAAAAATAAAAAAATAAAAACTTGTGGATTTTGGACACCATATAATGAGAAAAACCATTTTTTTTCTTCGAAAGCCATCGTGTTGGGTATCAAAATGGTTGGCTTTAAAAACATATTCATAAATATATTAACTGACAATTTTAATGTCATTGATCGGTAAAACACTTCACGAAAATAAATTATTTGCAGTCAGGTTTTTTATTTTCTTTATTAATTTATGCATATTTTGTCATTTCTTTTTTGCACACTGTACCAAGTTCTAGTTTTGACGTCACAACATGGCGCTAGGCCGATCCTATTCTTATTTTAATCGCATTGTACATAACATAAAGTAACTTTGTATGCACTTAAACATTACAGTGATACATACTTAAACATACAACTAAAAAAGGATCTTGAAAAGGGAAATGAAAAGTCAATATATTTATGATTTATTATATTGTAACGTGAAACCGAGTATTACAATCAAGTGAATGTATTTAAATACTAATATTAATTTACAGAAGTAGATACTCATTATTTACTTATATTTATCCCTTACCTATCGATTAACCCCCTTACTTATAAAAACATCGCTATGTAGTTGCTAAGTAATGGATAACTAAACAGTGTTTAAGTAATGCTTAAATATTTCTTACTTATAAACGCTACATAGCACCTGTTTAGCTAAGCAATGGATAATGAGGTCGAACGTATTTTAAACTGACAACATTGTACTAAAAAGTATTATGAATGACCTAAATGGCCAAAAAGCATGTGTCTAGTGCTAAATATCTTGAAATTAAAAAGTAAATATAATACTTTTCTTTGTTTAGTACCACCAACTTAACTGTGCAGTTTTCGAGGGCGCTACTGGTCAAGGAAATCAACTACGAACGGTCACAATTTGAAGGAATGTTGTAGTTCTTTTATCTGCCACCTGAACAGATAAGTTGGTGGGTCTGTAACTAAATCAGCTGATCAGAAATATGGGCGCCATCTTGTTACTTAAAATTTAAACAAGGGTGGGACGGTGTTTAAATTGACAGCTGATTTAAGCAGTACTTAGGTACTGGATAAAGTTATGTAGCGTTTATGAGTAAGAAATTTTGCTAATCAGCGGCTAAGTAATGTTTAAAATTTAAGTAGCGTTTATAAGTAAGGCTGTTAGTCTACAATTAAAACCGGTGTGAAGTTGACAGCCAAAATTAAACAGACTTTAACCCGACCAAATTAAGGAGATTTAAAAAAATTCTTTATTTTTGCGCACTCGGAAAAATAATTCACTGAAAACTAATATGTCAAATTATTTAAGATTACTAACCTCAACCTAATATATTACTTGCTCAGTGCCTCAAACGGCTCTGCGAAATAATGAATTAATACTTTTTTCGCTGCAGCTATATGTCCACCATAAATGCCATAATATATGGCAATTTTAAATCTTCGATCTGAAAAATAATATATCTTGTACGCGGCAGTAATATTTTTATTGTTGAAACTATTGCTAATAAGCAGTAATAATTTTCAATAATCTAAACACCCCTTATTATGTATCCAGTTAAAAGTGAAATTGTCTGTCAAATAATGGCTAAAAAAATATCTGCCACTTTAATATTTTCGTAAAGAACAAAAATTATTTATTACATTACATCACCTAAACTGCCATATTTCGTATCTGTTTGAAAAGGTGCATCTACCAAATTAAATTTTGTTTACGCTGCCGCATTGGCAATGCATTTTTATTGTGAAACTTACGTCTCCATGAATTATAACTGTTTTTATTTGATTTTAGGGTTCTATAGTAGAATAGCACGTTTATAAACATTTTGGTTCTGTATCACACACACATCCTCACACCCGCTTTACATCGGGTATGATGGTGTGTGTTTGTGTGAGTTTTTAGGAACTTAAATTCCATAGATAGGTACAGGATATACACTAAATTTATGAATAGATGATAGATAGTAATTCATACTTGTAAAGCAAAAAGCAAAGATTATTATATAATTGTAGACTGTGCAGTTACTAACTTACGAGGTATCTCGCATTATAATTACTAAGGAAAATTTAGAATATGTGGTTTACGGTTCGAAAATATAGATTGTAGCTTTGCGTAACAATGCTGCTCATGCAAAACTGCCATAACTAATATCGACACAAAACGTGACAATGCGACCACTGACCGAGTAAATCCTCGAATAAGCAGTCCAGCAGAAGTACTACTTATCAAACATCATCCATTAATCGTGGGTCCCCGTAGGTGCCGGGATAGAATGTCACCCTCCCACCGCTACCTGTGGGTGTCGTAGGAGGCGACAAAGTAAAATACTGGAAAGTGGGTAGCAGCACCTTATAAGGAACCGATATCTTAAACTGCGATCTCCAAGACGCCTGCCAAGTGTGGGGATTATGGCAAACCCCCCCTTAATGGGGGAGGCTGTGTACAGCAGTGGACAATCCGGCTGATATAGATAAATAGCGTGTCGGTGACCAACCTTCCGTTCTGAACTCGATAGTTAGATTTTAGTTTTGAGCTGTCAACTACTAGAATGTATACCTTGAAAAAGCAATTTATTGTCACCCTAGTCAGCTAGAGCCTCTGGCTCGGCACACTTTTCTGACAACAAGCTCGATCCAGATATTGTATTTATGATTAATAATTAATTATAAGATACTTGATGCAAGGTATGTCAGTATATTGTACACGGTTACTTTAAGGGTAAGTATGTCTTTTTTTCCTATTTTTCCCAAGAGCAATATCTGACATATTATGAACCAACACGCACTGTGCGAATCAAAACCTAATCATCGTCTACGATATAAAGAAACCGAAAATTACACCTCTTTCGGTGTGATCGTGGCCTCTTAGCATCCGCAGTGGACGATATCCTCCATGTATATTGTTATAATTATTTACGATGCGCATGACTTTAATCGGATTTCGTACAATTTAGGGACATTACTTTCTTCTAGCCTACCTAGCTAGGTAGGTTAAATTTTTATAAGTTTACGTACAAATTGAATTGTCAGATTTCCATCAAATATACTCTTTGTTTTTCCATATAAAATGCAAGTAATTATATTTGATGTAGGGTAATTTAGGAGCACTAAATTTTTTTTTGTGTACTAATGTGGAAACGTGTACCAGAGAATACACTCAGATGTCACGAAAAGGTCTCCCAGACCACTTAAGGTTAGAAAGGTAACGAACTCTGGCTTTTGTTTTGCTGTCCAAAGGATTGCCTGCACAAAAAGTGTTTTGAAACTTTAGAGGTTGAGTGTTTTAAAAACACACCTACCAACAGGTGAGATAGTCAAGGGCAAGCCTATAAGCTGTAAAAAAATTTGGACTAATATTCGTAGACAAAGTGTAATCACAACAAAATGGAATTACATAGATCTCAGTGCTTATGATAAGCAGAAAAATCTTTAAACTTGAAGGGAGTCATTGTCTCGTTGCGCTTCTTTATCATTTACAGAACAGGTTTGATCTTCGATTTAATATTTAGATATTAATATCTTGGCACGTTTGTAGCAATCTCGTAGCTATTCATGCGAATATGCATCTACGGAATTTAGCTAGCGTAATTTCTACAGTTTCGTAGAGCTATACAAGTACAAATTCTCGGATTCGTACTGCCTGAACTAAAAATGAGAAACAGTATGGCGGGTTGTAAAAGCCTCAATAGGTTTATCTAGTTTGTAGCTGGCAATCGAAGCTGTTAGTAACTTTGGAAGCTTTAAGAAGATTTGTCTAGGGACTGCTTGCTTGAAAGATGCCTTGACATGGTTTACTTATTTGATCAGGTTCGAAATCTAAAGTAAGTTTAATATACCTACTAAAGTTTTAATTTAAATATGTAGGTTTACAAATATTGTAAATTAGTATTTATAGTTTGTTAGGTATTTGGCTTCTTACGTCCTTTTTTACAATGCCACTTTTGTTCGTTAAATCCGCATTTGCCTCTCTTACGGCGTTTTCGTATTACCAGAATCATCGCTTTTTATTTTATAATTAATGCCGACACGAAGTTTTCTAATCACGAAACATTCCCGTCTAATTTTTATTCTGCTGTATTGTAACCCTTTGTGACCTTCACGTGTCTGATAGTAGCAATATATAAATCTTATTATAAGTTGGTCTGAAACTTAATTTTTTATTACATTTTTTATATTATTTTAATAAATAGATGTTTAAGTTAAGTTAAAAAACATTACATAAACAAATTCGCCGTCTCCCATTCTAATCAGACTATTCTTAGCGAAGGATAACGAAAGAGGAAAAGAGGATAGAATTATGTAAATCATGTATATCAAATTTCTATAGACATATTTATGCAAGGACATCAAAGAACAACGTTAAAAGACAACAGCAATAATGATTTTGAAGCAATGATGGTCGAGCGGTAATAGCTATGGACCATTAGGTGCTTGGCGACAGAATTTCCACTTGAGGGTGGTAGCTAGCCAGGCGGGCAATCGCAAAATGCCCTTCCACCATGCGGTGAACCTCAAGCCCGCGGTGGGATTCGAACCATGGACCTGCTGCGTGGCAGTCCATAGCCAATGCCACTGCGTCATCACTGCTTCGATGATAAATACACTAAAGAGTTTCAAGATATAAAATGTATAAAAAGTGACGAGGAGCCAACAAGGGTATGAAAAGTTATAAGCCATTTTATCACTTTATGTAATGCAATTCATACTGCAGTGACATGTCACTGAGCATATCCCAGAACTTCTCAATATTTCGTTGCGATTCATTACTTACTGTTTAGGACCGCATCACATATTATCACGTCTTTGTATCCAAGGAGCGGTAGGCAAAGGTGTTAAGCACAAAAACATCAAATTATTTTTGGTTCCGTTTGATATAAGGTAAAATAATATACACATCAATCGTGAAATAAAATTTATTCTCTCTTTTTATAATTTTTAAAGTAGAATTCTGTTTATATACTTGCTAATAAAATATTCAACAATTTTAATATGAAGAGTAAATATCATAAAGGTTCTATGTCATATTTTATGTCCATCGAATATGTCTTATATACGTTTCCACTTTCCTAATATAATCACTCTGTGATTATATGTGTGTGAGTTCTATCCAAGATCGTGTGCTTGATGCAAAGTAAGTATGCAGTTTCAATTAATATACGTAAGCGGAGTTAAGACATAAACATGGTAAGGCTATAAAAGTGTCGCAACTCATACTCGGCCATTTGTAGCCGGTAATAAACTGTTTGCAATTAAACGTTCGTTGTAGTTTAATGTTTATTTTACGGCTTGCTATTAAATTATATATAAGGAACCTGAGCTGAAACTAAAATAGATATTAAAGAAAAAAGGCAGGCTTGACCAATGCCTTCTTCAGTGATTGGAAATTATATTAAAAAAAATATATAAAATCCACACAGTTATGAATAATAATATTGTAACCACAAGACTACATCTAACTAACTACACGTGTAAAATTGTGATCATCAGGAATAATCGCTCTATGCTTGTCCATTACGTAATAATATCATCACGGCTGCTTCTGCGAAAGGGTAATCTTAAAGGTCTTCACAGCCACTTTTCGACATTTATTTTGGTCTCATTTAATAGGGGATGATAGACCAGAAGTCAAGCTAACCTGACTTCTGGTCTATCATCCTCTATTAAATGAGACCAAAATAAATGTCGAAAAGTGGCTGTGAAGACTGAAAATTTTTAGATCTCAAATGTCTTATCCCTGACCACTATATTCAATAACAACGCAATCCGCTACTTGGCTTACAATGATGTCAATAGAATTTCATATAAAAAAGTGAATAGAAGGCACATGACCACGCTGTAATAATCATTCTAGAAATTACTTCACAAATTTTTGGAAATTTCGACATAATACCCATTTATATAACCATCATCAGCAACTCGGTTGTCAGTATTTTTTTTATCTTAGTAATCGATTTGCTACGGAAGTTCATATAAACAAACATACAATTTGTAGGATTTGTTACAAGGCACTTTATTAGATGAATTTGTACAATGAACCCTCGCAATGGCTACTACACTTACAATTATTTATTCCCGTAAATAAGTAAGGCCACTATTCAATGTATATACAAACGAAATTAAAAAATCATATATAAAATTTATAAGTATCTCAGTTAGGTGCTCTCATAGAATCTTACTCACTTCTATAAGCTAAAACGACACACAGAACTCTTCAAGTGTATCTAAGATGGAACGTGATTTGCTTGCCCACTCTACGGGTCACTAATAAGGAGGTTGGCAGTTAAATCTCGAAGCTTGGTTAAGGTTGCCGTTTCAAGTCAAGAGCCCAATCTTCCATAATGAGTCAGTTCGGGGATTAACTCCTTCCAGGTAAAGCTTTATCAAAGTACAACGTAAGTTGAACTATAGGTATCGCTTCGTCTCCAAAGGATGGTTAAGAACGAGAGGACAGTGTGTGAGAACGTGTGAGGATGAGGCGGGTTGGAATCCCGCACATGATTTTCATTTTTCCTTTCTTAATTTTGTAATTTATTTAATACTTTTGAGTGTTAGAAATCGGTTCTAAGATAAAAAAAAAGAAATGAAAAATCATTTCTTTTTATATCAGGTATATTTATTTTGCGATATGCACATCAATTATTCTGTGATTTTAGCACAAAAAAGCATTACCATTTTTATTAACTAGCTGTACCTGCGACTTCGTTCGCGATTGCCGTACCTGCAGACAAATTATTCACATTTGAGCACTGTATGTCATATTAAGCAACGCTGTGGTATGCGGTGAACCACTTTTAGTAAAGCATAGCTCAGAAAGGAGCTTTTAAATTTAGGATTGAAAACTCTCGGGTTGTATTTTCCAGAAGACAATAGTTAAATAACTCCTAGAGTTCCTTCGCGCAAAGTACTTTATGCGTTTCTTTGGAATTTCGATTTTAAAACGGCGTCTTGTTGCCGAGGTTCTCCTTATTTGGCGGTAGAACGAAAATATATTAGATCGTGCACTTCTATTGCCATGTACAAAATTGGATCTGTTACAGTTTTATTATAAGTATAGATAGATGTATAGATATTTAGCGCACACGTATTGAATTACATTTATAAAATGCTTATTAAAGTACATTTAAAATGCATGCACTTCTAATGTACTACATGCAAAATAGTGTTGTATAGACGCAAAACATGCAACCTATATCATTAGTTTTTCAGTCATGATGGTGTGTGTGAGATCTGTGCGCAAGTGTCCGCGTCGACAGTAAAATCTCTGCACGCATACACATTTAAGTAATCATGTTTAGTGAAGGAGCGTGCAATTTTTGACTGAAAGATCTCTACATGCGAGGCCCTTTGAATGTCAAATAATAATAAATCAACCCACACGACGGTCATCATGTTAGTATGCACTATCTGTGGTGTAATAAATTTAGTGCGTGATGAACATAAAAATTTCATCTGAATTATTATTTATTTTTCTTTATTGAAACAGTATACCAATTACAATAAAACAAACATTTTAACATAATTACCCGTATGTCAAACTTGATAATTAATATGTTAATTATTTTATTTAGAGCTTTTAAATACAAACCTACGTTAACTACAAAACACGATAGGTGCAAATTGTAAGAGAAACATCACTCAGTTCCCTTCATACATTACCTTCACTAAACCGTAGACATATAAATAATATCACCTCCCATAACCACAAACCAATAACTTTCAGGGTAAGTCTCAAAAAGATAGTTGAGGGCCGAGAGAGAGCGTTGAATTGGGAAGTTTTCATGGGTAATGGTGCTGAAATAGTGTATTGCAAAAAGTCGAAACCTGTGCCTTCTATGTCTCAGATGCCTTTCAGGGGTATACAACCTACACAGCTCGTCACTGAGCCTCGGTGCATATATAATTCCTATTCATAGCCGGGATACAAATAAGCGTAATACCCGCACTACCGCTTGTTAATGGTCCTGAGAAAAGCCTTGTGCACTGACACCGATAGCAGTGTATAGGCTGTTTTCATTTCATACGCATGCGCTGCTTTCAAGTTAAGATCAGGCAAGAGATTTAATTATTTTTTATTTACAACTGATAGGCTAGCTCTTACCACTATCTCACCAGCTGGAGAGTTGTGATGATGAATGGACTAGGCCAAAAAAATCTGGTTCCCAAGGACTTCTGCCGGAACACACTGCTAGGTGCTTGGTGATAGATTTTCTACTTCAGGGTAGGGGCTAACCAGTCGTGCATTGAGCACCATGAGGTGAAGCTCAAGTTGGCGGTGGGGATCGAATCATAAGCTTGCGGCAGACCATGGCCATCACCACTTGGCTTCAAAATCCTGATAACATCATAATTTTTGAAGTCATGTGTATTTCTCAGTATTAAGCCAATTCGCCTAAAATACCCCTTGCTAATGTCAGTTGTGTGTATCCTTTTCATTCTGTGCTAATGTTTTTTTAATGTGTTCATGAAATGTGAGCTGACTTGTGAAGGTAACATCCATGTCCTTCATACTGACAGCTTTATAAGGTGGAAATTTACAGTCAACAATGATTGGGTACCACATACGACCAGAAGTCATTACGTAGCACTTTGTTTGTTACTTACTCCGGAGCGCGTGTAATAGGGCTGAAACTCGTAAAAACAGTATCTGAAATACTATTCGCGGTTGCGTAGGTAATCTGCCAGTAGCTAGATGAGTAGTGGGGAAAAGCACTCTTAGCCAACAGTATATCATTATTATCCCTATCTGACACTTTCGGGAAATGAATGTCGAGCACATAAACTTGGCCCTTTCTGTCCTGCACTTGGATAAATAATTTACAAGAGTCAGTAAATTTGTATTAATTTGTAGAGCCATGCTGCTCATGCACAAGTATTTAAAATATATAACATAGGTAATACTTGCATAATACTTGTACTAAATACTTCCGGACACTTTGGTAGGGGATGACAAAATGGCTATTGGAAGATACTCTTCTCTACCAATGACCTATCACTATACTTAGGCATTAATTGTGACGGAACAAGTACGAGGCCCACTTGATGTTAAACGGTATCCTCTGCCTATAACAGATGCATTTCATAACAAGTGACGAACTGCACAGCGCCCGTCACCCTGAGACATACAGTTGTTAAGTCTCACCATGTGCCTGTAATCTAACTGTCTCTCAAGGACTGCTGCCGGAACACACTGTGAGGTGCTTGGCGACAGATTTACCACTTGGTAGCTAGCCAGGCGGGCATTTGCAAAATGCCCTTCCACCATGCGGTGAAGCTCAAGCCCGTGGCGGGATTCGAACCATGGACCTGCAGCGCGGCAGTCCATAGCCAATGCCACTGAGCCATCACTGCTCCAAATAGCATAAACTATGACATGTACCTACATAAAGTAAGCAAATACGCGTGACTTTAAGTTAGTGCTAAAAAACAACCTATTTAGATTCTGAGCGCATTCATGACGTAGTAGTTTTGAATTTTAGTTGAAAGAGTATGCATCACAGAAAATCTGTTTTTATTTTTAAACAAAACGGGGCCTATTTTTCATTTCATACGAATGTGAGCCAAGAGTGTTTTAAATGAGCATGGTGCCGACTTAAACAAGTTATTGCCTTCTTTCAGTATTGGATGATGGCTACTTATGTTTTTAATTTATGTTTTTAGATAACCGGCCATTATTTAAACATTACACTCGAAGGTTACTTCTCTCATAGAATAGTATATTTGCATAGTAATATCTGATGTTTTAGTATTTAAAACACAAAAATCATACAACATCAACGGATAAGTTGTGTAGATATAGTTGACATTATTTGTATTCAAATGTCCCAAAAAAAATACAGTGATGTTACCAACATCTATTGGATCTGATATGTATTAACAAACATGTGCAATATATTTTCATTGCCATCTATCTCCATCCAAACGACCACATGGGGAGTTCCTACGTTTTCTTGCCGTTGAAGTGTACTTGGATAATGCTTATTACAAACATGATCATACAACTCTCTACAGAAATAGCATATTGAAATAGTAACATTTTTAAGTTTTTATCTTTGTCAACTGTCCACTTAATTATGTTTTTGTTGTTATGATTAATTCATTGAATCTCATACATCACTTAGGTACGTACTACCATACCTAATAGTAGGTTAAGGGTGATGTACCTAGTCTTAGGATGTGATAGAATATAGATGAACTAGATATATATGAACGCTTTATTTAAATACCATAATTTAAACAACTATAATTTTTTTTTTAATTTTTTTATTTGCCTTATCTCTCAAAGCGATCTCTGCCAGACAACCCAGTTTAAGTGATATTATGTACATAAAATATGGTAACTCGGTGGTTTCACATCTAACAAACTAACTCACTAAAGTTAAAATCAACTTAAACACTTTAAATGCCTACATAGACTTTATAAGCCATTATTACTTATAGTAATTAAACAACTTAAAACGGTTTAAATCGCGTATATTTATCACTCGTCATCATCATCATACATCATTAGTGTATTATTTTTGTCCCGATGTTTCAAACTCTTTGCAGTGATCGTGGTCACGGTCACAAAACCTAACACATTCTTACTTATATTTAGTTAGTATATTATTATATTTAGCACGATGACTTATTCTTGAAATGTATATATACGTTATATAACTAAATAAAAATGTAATAAATATGATTGCTTAAACGTACTTAAAACATTTTAACATGTTTTCAGTAAAGTGAACAAGCTATTTAATGCATAATAATTAATGTATCATGTACAGTAATGTTCAAAATCACAAGACTAGCAGTTCTGCTAATAGCTAAAGAGACAGATAATGGGATTTCAGTTGCTCCTTGAATGATTCTAATTGTGTTAATAATTAAAAATTATGATTATATTAATATAGGCTAAACCTAAAATGGGAAGAAGCTCTCAAGAAGAGCTACCGTCTAGTACTTGAGGAACTAGGCATGCGATCATTTGCAAATAATTTATTACTATGACCATCTTTGATGGAGCTCATACAGGATAGGAACAGAGCAAACTTGCGTTGCTGGCATCCCATCTTTAATGCAGCTGGATGATCTTTCTTACCTTGTCTGGTCTGTCATTATATATGGTATGTAATTAATTCCTTATTTTGAAAGAGCGAAGCGAGCCCTATCACTATCTCACTGCTTGACACTATCTTAGTCGACTTGAGTAGATGAAAATTTGTCGCCAAGCACCTAACGGTGCGTTCCGGCAGCAGTCCTTGAGAGCCAGAAAAATTACAGGCTAATGAGACCTAACAACTGGACGTCTCAGTGTGACGGGCACAGTGCAATTCGTAATTAACGAAATGCGTCTGTTATAGGCAGAGGTTAGTTCACTTAACATCAGGTGGGCCTCGGGCTTGTTCCGTCACAATAACATTAAAAAAAAAGATTGAAGGGGATCCAGACCAATAAATATCAATAATCAATAATTCAATAAATAAGTAAATTTAATCTGTACATTGTTTTACCAGCACTATTTATATTTAGGTAATACATTTTCTTTCTTGGTAATAACGAAGTTGTAATAATTATTGAGAAGTGGTATGTTGAGTTATTGTATATTTCGAATATACGTACTTTTAGTTTTTTAGTTGATTAAAATATGTATATATATATTTTATTTTTATTTTGCTATCTATATTATTTGTTAGCCACCTGCAAGGGTATATCTGAAAACCAGCGCCGGATGTCTCAGACGTTCGGTATTTTGCTACCTTTTTGGCAGCACCTGAACATTGTTTATATACCCATTTGGTTTTGCATATTTGAACGGTATAATTTAATGTTTCAGTGTGCCAAATAAATGTATTATATTCTTTCTTTCTTTATTTCTTACATCGTAATTTAACAAATATCTTGACGTGTTCTATGTAAAAAAAACTGTAGACATTAAAAAATTTACTGTAACAGTTTTGTATTCATTGGACTACTACTAACGCCATGTTTTAGAAAAGCAAAGAGTTCACATCACTGAAACAAACTAAACTCAATACTTAAATACAACGTAGTTAATCTACTTGATACTAGATGACACCACTAGAATCAAGTTGTAAATTAAAGCGAGCCCTCACAAAACTCAGCTTTTTGCTAGTATATTAATTATATTTTACTTTATCGTAATTCACTCATAAAAAAACATCACACATAAAAAAAAAAAAAATATATTTTAGCGTCTATGTTACTGGTTAAGTAACTGCAGTAGTACCACAGCAGACAATGCAACAGAATGTATCTAATATATGTCTTTTCACTCAAAAAGTACTTAAGGATTAATAACTTTATCAAACTGAAGCAGAATGATGAGGTATGTGACGAGCAGTGCCACAAACTTGAACGGGAGCGAAATGTTGATGTCCAACATCCGCAGCAGTCGGAATGAAAGATTACGCGTTTTCGAGAAGGCGAGCAGGGCCCGCGCAGTTCTGCGGCCACATTTATCTGTATAAACAAGAATTTTCCATTTACGTAATGAATATTTAGAACTGACCATTGTTGTGTACCTTGTCGGGGCTAGAATTGAATCCCTCCTTCGCACATGCATTCTGAGTGTTTCGTAGAAGACAACTATGGAGCAAAGTACCGGTAGATGTGCTGTAGCGCCTTCTGAGAAATTGAAACCCTTAACTGCGATTAACAAGACACCTGCCGAACGTGGAGATTATGGGATAATAATCATAATCTGGAGCTATAATTTATTTAAAATAAAAAAATCTAAGCTTGAACAGTCGGATTTCAAAGTTCGCAGTGAACTGAGATGCACTCGCACTGTACTGGAGGTTCAACTAAACTACTTCAATTTTATCAATGAATAAATATTGTGGGATGATTGAGAAATGACGAGATCAATAGCACATAGATATGTCTTTATGTCAAAGTTAAGGCAAAGATCTTAAGATTGTCATTTATCATCATGAATATTCTGTATTTACCCTTATATTATCTGTAATTTTAAAACATTAAGGGCCTGTTTCAGAATGTTCGAGTAAGGTTCCGGTTATACTACCCAGAACATATTTAATAAATAAAACACTATCTTTGCGTTTCACAGTCATCGATTTAGCCTATCCATCGGTTAAAGCTTGAAACGCGCTGCATGTTAACTGTCATTTTTATCATTCAGTTATTTTATGTTCTGGGTAGTATAACCGGAACATACTAGAACATTCTGAAACAGGCCCTAAGTTAAGTAATATCCTGAACACAAAACATTATACCATCCTTAGTTTCGGTTTTACGTACCAATTATTCAGCACTTAAGTATGAAAGTCAAATATCATCCGGGAGGATAGATGTTGTTGTATACATAAGTAGGGTCTAATGATAGTATTACTTTCATAACAAATTGTTTTTACCTAATTTATTTTCATAGAGCCAGGAAGCCAGTAGCTCTCTCAGTTTTAAGACCTCTTTGTGCACACTGTCTCCAAACATGCATGGCGAGAATAGAGGAACCATTATCGTTATGGATACTCCCAGTAACATAGTGGAGGCATCAGATGTGATCTGTAACGTAAAATTATTTAGCATGGTAGCTAACTACCACTCTGAAGAATAACATCTATCGCCAAGCACCTAACTATGTTACAGAATTACAAATTTACGAGAGGAAAAATTATACTCTTGTGCGTGATTTGAACCTGCGTCCATCCACCCTTTTATCCGGGGTATGCTGTAATCATGGATTGATCTAACATGGCTCATAACGCTATTTTTGCTCCAGTTCTTCAACTATTGTATCGGGATGGAGCGACATATTATATAGTGCAACTTGCGTTATACTACAAATAAGACCAATTTTGCAATTGGTTGTAAACTTGGCAATGATGACGGAACCTTATTATTTTAATATTGTTATGTTTGCAATAACTCCTGCTTGGCGTATTACGAGTACATTACAAATTTACGAGGGAAAAAATATAATTAAAATGGAAAATTAAAAATCTTCAAATTTTTTTTTCCGCACATGACTTAAATTTTTTCTATAGTATATTTGTGATTTTTTAAAGCCTAGTTTATATTGCATAGCTTAAGTTCAATGTAATAAATAGTCCGTAAATTTTCCTAATAAAACAAAATAAAAATTAAATAAGTTCATAAGCAGGGAATTGTAGTATTAATTCAAATGACCACTTCCAATACAACAAAAAATGCTGACAGTGTAGGCAATTGCAATAAATTGTTAATATGACAAAGTGTAAGCCTGCCAGAGGCTAATATTTCAACGAGTGTTGAACCAACAAAGCATTTAAATTAACCTATCATTACTATAACACATTTTTCATATTAAAGGAACTTACCCCACCACCGGTATGAATAATAGCCCGAGAATAGTTATAGAGCAATCCTAAAAATGATATAAATACACATATGATGATCACCACCAACTGAAATAAAGCAAGGTCTGTATTAGGTACATACTTTTCTATACTCGTATGTACTTTAAAGTTATATTGGTCACATATTGTTTTGAAAGAGGATCTCTACTAAAGTATTCTTTTAACGGTTCCAGGGTTTTGCACCGAAACCGATACAGAAAAACAATGAAAAAAATCATCATTAATATTATATATGTGAACAAAATATAAATATAATTTGTGCAAGTACTTCTACCACGCCACATCGTAACATACTACATATAAATAAATTACTTATATTGTTTTTTTTTAATTGTTGTGCCTTACCTGCCACTTAATGCCTTCAATCAAGAAGTCATAGCTATCTACCACCACTTGATACAGATTTATTAGTTTTTGCATTTGACATTGATTGGTATTTCTGTCATGAGGCTTCAGATGTACAAAATCTTTCTCGATGAAACTTGTATCTGAAGTGGCACCAGTAAGTGAGGAATTTAGGTAATAATTGATCACCTTCAGTCTCGGCGTGAGAAGATTCAGAAGATGCCCAAAATAGCTCACTTCAAGTACGTAAATTACGTGTAGTGGTGAAACATATACACCATTGTGCTGAGAGATTCCAAAAACATGCACTAATATGTGTAACACTATAATAAAAATGCATATAAAGGCCGCCTGCATCACGTTCCAAATGCAGCTCTTAAGAACTTTTGGTCTGCATCCCGCTAAAGTATCGAACTTCTTCAACTCACTGTAATACTTCCCCAACCACTTGCATCGCGTGAAGCTTAACAGACTTGTTAAAATGTTTCGAAAAATTGTGCTAATCAGCATTATGGTCACGGACTTATGAAAGTTGATATTAAAATATATAAAAGTCAAGTTAAAAGTAATGCATATTAACAAACTAAATAAAACATAAATAATGCTTTTCGCGATTAGAGGCATTCTTCCGAACCCGAACATCGCCTCGCTCACAATGAAAATCTTTGATATAAAGTCAATGTTATTTTTCTCATCTTTGACAAATGTGTTGATGCGGGTAGTGGGATGCGTCATTTTGCTAAACAGAAACACTGAACAAGTGTATCATATGTGAAATAAATACTGCGTAGTGTATTGACGAAACTGCGTTCTGTCCTCTTATGACTTGAACAGAAATAGAAAGTAATTAATTCAATATTTAATTATATTGCCATACTAGCAATATACTTAAAATGTCGACGATGGAAAACAACACGGGCATATCCCGTTTAAAGGTCGAATCTAGACTAAGTAGCTACGAATAAGAATGAAAAGAAATGTAATTCAAGCTCAAAAGCAACAGAACGCAAACTATACCGCGGCGGGCGTGGCTTAAAAAGTGTACCGCGCGGCGCTGTCAGTTCAGTTCGCCGCGTGGGCTCGAGTCATGCGGTTGTACCGCGGGAATTTTCAACTCCATTTATCAATGCTCTTCGGGGTTGTTTAATTCTGCAAAAATACCATAGTGTGTTGTAAAATGGTGAAAAAGCCAAACAGATATGTAAAATTCGGGAATTACTTTCATAAACGAGTAAATAACAACATTATAGAAACCTATACTGGACTGCCCTGGATAGTTTTATTCAACATGAACTTTACATTAAATCAAAAAGAACTTCGGAACATTGTTAGTCTTAGAACACTTTCTATGAAAGTAACTTCAAGTATTTTTTTTCCGTATTCTTATTTTTTTATGTCAAATATGCGCTAGAAATGTCTTAATAATTATTTTGATAAAGGTAATCAATTCTAATGTAGTTTGTGCTACAAATTACATAAAAGTATCGTAGAAGTAGCAGGCTTAGGCCTGACAGCAGTCAGTGTCAGTTGATGTCGTATTTTTCTGTTTTTTCTGTAATACAAATTTTATTTGGTTACTAATAATGTTACATATAATACAAATGGTATTTGTATTACAAATTATAAAACAATTACCTACAAATTTACCTTTAGTGACAGCTTTCAGTTTTAAATTCATAATCAAATGACGTAAAGATGACTGAGAAATAGGTCTGAAGTATGATAGTTGTCAAAGAATTGATGTGGTATTTATAAGTTTTGACTTCATATTTGCCCTACATATAACATTAAAATAAGCCAGACATAGGTCTTAGGTATGATTAACGTCAAACAACAGCTGGTCAAAACTTACATATATGACATATTTAAGTTTTGATTTCATATTTAGTCAACAAATACATTTAAAATGACCTATAAGCAGAGTTTTGGTTTAGTTTAGCAGCTGTCAATGTGGCAGTTGTTATGGTATTTTTCAGTTTTGATATTGTATATAAAGGTACAAATGACATAAAAAAAATTGGTAACAAGTGTGACATCTCTACAAATGATAACTGATGTCGTATTTTTCAGAATTGATTAATTGTTTTAATAGAAGTGATATTAAAATTACTAATAAATTGATCTTAGGTCTGTCAAACGTAAGACTAATTTCTAGGTAATTTTTATGTCATTTTAATCAAATATATAAAATTTAAACAGATAAATACGACATCAACTGTCACGTTGAAAGTTGTAACACCTGCGGTATTGTTGGTTCCAATATGTATATATAATCCATCTACTACATTTGGTACATTGGAACACTAGAATAAAAATTCTGGGCACGCTGCTAACTGGTAGATTGCTAAAGTCTTTAGAATGCCTGTAAGCCTGTAATGGCAGGTAGGTAGACTGGATGCTTTCGTTGTAGTTGCTGTAGTATATATAGGTCGAAGCATTAGGATAAAAAAAGCTTGATATACTTATTACTGTAATACATCAAAAAGAAAAGTTTAAAAGTCAAATTTAATATCTTATTTAAATCTACCGATAATAAACTAAATAAAAAAATTCATTCCAACTCCGTTTTTTTTTTCGACCTTCTTTTCCCATCATAGAATATTATTTCCAAGAAAGTAATTACAATCTACTGAAAAAAATTGCTATATATTTATTTTATTGAAAGACATGTAGTAGAAAACAAATACGTAAACAAGCTTACATATTGTGGCATAACGCCATCCGCGCGTCTCTAAAGCTGGGACCGCACTACAGAGGCGCGGCACGGCGCGGTATCTGTATGACTGTCACTACCTAATGCATTTACGGATGCACAGAGCAGTGCTGCAGCGAAGCGGCGCGACTCTTTCGTTCATAATAGCAACGTGGCGTATCAGAACAGTTCTTCCAACTCATAGTTAAAAATTCGAAATGGATGAAATCGTCAAAGGAGAAATAATCCTGGTGACATACGAGGAGGCAGATAAAGATCAAAAATAAAGTAAGAGTTCTATTTGGGTAACAGCTATAAATTAATAATTCTAAATACTCGTTCGAAATAAAAATATTTTCTGAAGAATCATTCTTCAGAGATAATAATCGATTTCACACAAATTATACACTGTAATAAGAGGTTCTATGAATTGTTGAAACGTGGACTGATTAGATAATATACTACGCCGCGTCTCTGCTGTGCCACAAAGTAAAACGCACTTGCGGCAGAGGCGTGGCGCGCAGTGATGCCAACTTAGCAAATTTGGTGCTAGATTTAGCACTATTTTCATAAGTCTAGCACTCAAATGTACATATATCACCTAGCACTAAATAGCAATTATGCTTAATATATTCTGGTAACCGTAGTTCAAAACGCAGCCACGCGTTGTTGCTATACTTTCGTTAGATATTTCCCGGCACGAATTAAGAAAAAGACAAGTTAGCAAGGATAAGGTAGTCTAACAAGATCAAAAAGTAGGAAAGATATGTACTCATTAATATTGAAAAAATACTGAAAGTGAACAGCCATCCACTTCAACGGTGAGAGAGACAGTACACGGAGAAATAATTACAGCAGAAGAGACCGATGACAGTGACTGGATAGTTTAAAAAAATAACATTACTACTTTGCATCGAAAATAGGTCGTTATATAAGATTTCGTTATATTATCCCAAGGCCAAGGCCAAGGTTTCACATTTAGCACTATTTTAAAAATATATAGCAATCTAGTACTGTTTAAGATGTCCTTATAGCACCTATCTGTGGTATTGAGTCAACCCTGGAGGCGCGGCGAGGCCGTTACGCGGAGTTGCCTTCGAAGGCAACTCTACAGAGTTGGCTCCGAAGGCAACTCCGCGCTCAAATGTAACATATATTACCTAGCACTAAATAGCAATTATGCTATATATATATATATTGTGGTAACCGTAGTTCAAAACGATGCCACGCGTTGTTGCTATATTTTCGTTGGGTATTTCCCGGCACGAATAAAGAAAAATACAAGTTAGCAAGGATAAGTTTGTCTAACAAGATCAAAAAGTAGGAAAGATATCTACTCATTTATATTGAAAAAAATACTGAAAGTTAACAGCCATCCACTTCAACGGTGAGAGAGACAGTACACGGAGGAATAAATACAGCAGAAGAGACCGATGATAGTGACTGGATAGTTTTAAAATATAACATTACTACTTTGCATCAAGAAATAGGTCGTTATATAAGATTTTGTTATATTATTCCAAGGCCAAGGCCCAGGTTTCACATTTAGCACTATTTTAAAAATATATAGTAATCTAGCACTGTTTGAGATGTCCTTATAGCACCCATCTGTGGTATCGAGTCAACCCTATCGCCGCGCCGAACCTCTCCGGAACCGCATCTCTATAATGCGGTTTACGCCATTAATAAATCTATACAAATTATATTTCTTGAGCCGCGATCGCTTTGCTGTCGCGCTGTGCCGCAGTAGTGCGGTTTGGCCTTAGACAATGACGGCGGTGACAACATCACCTTGACGCGACCAATCAGATGCGATCATTTCTAAGCGCCAAATCAATTAACCAATCCAATTGAATTTAGAAAATTGTTCGTGTTTTGTTGCTTGTGAACTTGATGAGGCCGAAATCAATGCGGTCACTGTATGAGAGTTATACTTCTTTACATTTATTATTCGTAGCTAAGTAGGTAATAATCAGCTTTTTTCTGCCTTGATTGGTCTGGGTCACATGAAGCTGAAAAATCAGGTGTTGTTTTGATAAGTTTTTTTTTGCTGTAACTGCCTAAAAAACGGTGAATTTTAACGTTTTAGAGATACGGCAAGCCGAAGTTTGTGTTATGTTATTAATATGGTTACGCGGTTCCTATTCATACTCAACAGAATGGTTACGACCTTCTTGAAAGATGCATTTCTTATACTTAACTGCTTACCATATTTTCACGGATTATATTTTTTTAAAGTAGAACAAATTACGAGTATCTCTAAGATAATACAATTTTGTAGGTGACTTAAATCAACACAAGCCATGTAAAAACAATACTACCACAATCAATATTTCGTGCGTTAGTAGTTAAGTTGTATTATGATGCCGTAATTTCTAGAATATTCCGGTTATTGTTCTCTTACGCCTCAGGCATATTACGTTACTCGCTGCGCAGAAGCCGTGATGAAATGTTGTCTGATTTACCTTGTCTGGATTGGCCCGTGTGTTACAGTTTCGAGCTTATTTGAAATACTTCGTCGTGGAGTCACGATTGTGCAGTGTCGAGAGTAAGCCTCGGCACGTAACTGGCGTTGAGACGGTTGCGCTGTTGCTGGCAAAGCAACATATCTCCATCCAAAGTCACTGCCGTTACTATCACTGAAATTGTTACTGTCACTATCGTTTTGATAGGACTGTTGACGTCGGGTGTCCTGAGCTCTTCTTGAAAATGACCACCGGATGTGGTTTAAACTATAGTCGGAGCTATCTGACCTATTCACGTGAGTTATCCCGTAACGTTTACTTAAATGAGTGAAAACCACGTTAGTTTTTATAACGATTTGCAACATGTAACTTTAACAAAATTCAATAAATTTACGTTCATACGAACTTACGATGCTATGTTAAGATATTGTTGAAATGTTAGAAATTGTATAGCCATTGTATGTATTATAGACGTGCATACACCCTGTTCCTGACAACAAATTAAAACAAAAAAAAAAGTTACGATCCTTTTGATGTCAGCGATTTTGTTATAATTTTCTGATACAGTACAAAGTTCATGTACACGACCCGACACTTTTGAGGTAAATAATTTCTGTAGACAATGGTTGTTACTCAAAAAAACCATATTTCTAACAATAGGAAATTATTGGTTTGTATACCATCAAATACATATTTGTATTTTATAATTGTGGTTTAGAAATTCGTTCACAGGACTTACCGTTAAATTGATTACCCATTTTTTTTATTGTTTTTCAGTTCTGGTGTAAAGTTAGGTATGCCAGGGTTATGCCTTTATTGTTTTCCGTCGTCGATATGTTTTCAAAACCCACGGAGTGGCAATTATGTAATTGAGAACCTACACTGTTTCAATAATATTACACTAAGGCTGGGGTTTTCATTAACACAAATATTTTATTGTAAAACTTAAGTTATATTACAATTTTAATTGGTACTCTGTGAAAACGCTCCTGGTAACAGTAACTTTACCCTACGTGTAGCGTGTACACGGGTATATAGTCACCAGTGACTTTTATTTAAGAGCCATTTCACAAAATCACGCTACTGAAGTTTAGGTAAATGCCAGCGCATCGCATACACAAGCGAAAGAAGTGACGACGGAATAGCGTGACTGTGAGTAACATATTTTGATACTAGCACTCATTAATAAAGAAATGTAAGTTGCGAATTTAAAAATTGTGTGATTGGTATGAGTAAATAATCAATTTCTTGTCGATTACTTGCTAATGTTATAGAAAAGAAGTAGGCATGTACATTAAATAGTCAACCTACATCGTGAATTGTATATTTACATTTCATCCTTGATGAATAAAAAATAGATATGTTTGAATCATTTATTGTAACAATAAACCTAAATAATTAAATAATTATACGGCTTAAAATTATATAAATATTTGACGTAACGGCATTGACTAAAAGCTGCGGACTAAAAGCTCTTTCTTTTAAATTTTCCAAAAATTGCTATTTTTCTCGTTCACACTCTACACAGTATCTATATCCAGTCGTTAACACTGTCTGCCATAATGACCATGCATAGGATTGAGGTTTATTTTTCTGTGCATCCGGAAAACAACTCAGTACCAACCACAAACGTCCATGACGTTTTTGGTTTTCCATTACTTACACATGTCACCCTCATATTCCCATACCACAATATATCACCTATACCTTAAAAAAATAACATTTTCATCCATTTAGTTTGAGTAGACCAAACAGCGAAATGTAAATTACACATTTTGAGGTTTTTTTGTTTTTAAATCGAATATCTTTGATGCAATCTATAATTAACATATATACTTCTTGGTACCAATGCAATCCTCACTATATACTCTTATGCTCACTTTTTCCTCTATTAAAAATAAATGATAATACACCTTTTTATAGAAAAAAATACTGGAAATGGGGTTTGAACACACGACAAAAATGGTGGGTAATAGTAATTTAATTGCTATTTTTATTTTTTCGTAACTAGGCTCACCTAGAACTTCGATTCTTCTTTTAATATGATAATTTACTATTGTTCTTTAGCCATGAATTGTTACAGATTTTTACGCCAAATATTTTAAAGTAACAAGATTAAAACAACCCAATTGTTTTAAGAACTTTGGCGGGAAAACTGTATTGGAGAGCAATATTTTTTTCTGAAAAACTATACCACCTACGGCTTTGGTCCTTCTTTGATATTATTATTTACATATAATTTATACACTTGTATTAATTCAGATTTTTTGGTTTAAAAGTTTAAAATTAGTTACGAGATTATTTAATACGCAAATTTGCATCGGTAAGTGTTTGCGTTGCAAAATGTATCGAGCGAAAAATGACTTATACATATTATGCGAAATTGCGTTTTTCTAGGTTTATAACTGTTGACGTAGTTACGAGATTAATATGAAATGACGTAATATTTTGGGGGCAAAATGTAATTTGTGCTGGTTTCAGATTTCATCAAAATATTCAAAATACTTCCGTTATCTCAGAAAAGTATGGATTCTTTCTTGTATGGGCAAGGATGCATCCTTTTGAAAACCATTTGGATTATGAAAGTCGGACTTTTTTTTAATTTATTTTTTTATGTCACTGTGATGGAACAAGCGCGAGGCCCACCTGATGTTAAGCGGTATCCTCTGCCTATAACAGATGCATTTCATCACAAGTGACGAACTGCACTGCGCCCATCACCTTGAGACATACCTGTTAAGTCTCATTTTTGCCTGTTATTTCACTGGCTTTCAAGGACTGCTGCCGGAACTCACCGTTAGGTGCTTGGCGACAGATTTTCTACTAGAGGGTGGTCGCTAGCCAGGCGGGCATTCGCAAAATGCCCTTCCACCATGCGGTGAAGCTCAAGCTCTGGGCGGGATTCGAACCATGGACCTGCTGTGCGGCAGTCCATAGCCAATGCCACTGAGCCATCACTGCTTCAAAACTTAAACTTACGCAGAAAACACTTACGCAGATTTTATGGTAAATTTGTAAATACGACTATCGACCGCTAACTGGTATCCCGGTTTGTACAAATGATGGAAAAGCCGGGATGCCGTTTTGTACAAATTAGGAAGGTAGTTTAATTTCCTGCTGAAGTTATCGCTGTGTTCACTTATAGACATTAACTGAATTCAAAAATATTGGAAATCAATTATTCGCCTGTCCTCTTATCCTTCTAAAACAAAAGTTATAGTGAGTTACTAATTTAAACTAGAATAATAACTAGCAGGCCAAAAAGAAAAAGTCAACCCTTTGAGGTTGTTAGCATTTTTCCAATAACGCTGTATAAGGCTGCATAATTGTGACGTTTCCTTTTTTTTAACACAATGGATGAACAGAAACTAAAGATGTAGTTACTTAACAAGACAACAATAATTATATTATAAACAACAAAAATAAAGTATAGTTTGTTACTTAAAAAAATAAAGACATGATCAAAACTCTGTGGTCGCACTATAAACTTGCGTCTAAACGTTCCGCGTACGAGACGTCAGAGCAAGGCAAAACGAACGCAGGTCCTACCTCGATGAGCGCTCGCGCGGTACTGATCGCCTCGCGCTTGTACATTTCAATTTATAAGCATTTCGAGTTATGTTAAATATTTTTTCTTGTCTAACAAAACAGAGTTAATAGCACAATTTATTAAAGATCAGATTAATTAAAGAATGAACTTTCTTTTCATATAATATCTGTTTGGAATTACCCTTTATTAAACGCAATATATCGTGGTAAACTGCTGATATAATTCGTGGAAATGGGCGCAAGATCTTTATTTTTTTTTCTACAATGACGATTAATTATCGATATTCTAGTACACTATGTGTCAACAGGATTATATGCCTGATGCACAGTTTTTTTTTTAGTTAATTTTATGAATCTTTATACAAGAGATAGAACTCTGAAGTTGGCTATGTGTACTTTAATTCGTATAACAAGGTGCGGGAGATTGGTCACTACAAAATAATTAATGTTATGTTTGTAAATCTGGTACATTAACTGAAAAGAGAACAGATTATTCTATTTTTATCAATTGTTAAACAACTTGTAGATATTTCCTATGATAGTAAATTAAGCGCTTAAAATCTTCGTATACCGCATTAAAATGTAAAATGCCTCCCTACCCTAGTATAATATATAGTTGCAAACCGTTTGCATAAGTTCCTATCTCTATAGATTCTGGACTCTTAGTGCATGTATCCTAGTTCAGGGTGTGTGCGTGTGTGTGTGTGTGTGTGTGTGTGAGCAAGTGTGTGTGTACCTAGCTGTTGTGTACCTACTGACCCTACCCTACCTAGTACCATGAGTACTTAGTCTAACCATAGGTGCGAACAGTATATAAATATATATATTTAGGTACGGGATGCCCGTCACCAAGAGACCTAAGGTGGCGGAAGAGTTTGGTAGGAAGGGGGGGTGTGTACGTCGTGCAATGTACAAAGGAACGGTTTTCTCACTGCTCGTCAAGCTGGATCACAAGACTGATCAACTGACGGCTAAAGGTGTCTTGGCCAAAGTGAGAGGAAGCTGAAAGCATGGAAGCTGTACGCAGCCACCGCAGCACGTATCGCACCTTAGCCGAGGTTGAAATGGTATCTCAACTAAGTACAACCGTACCGGTTACGGACCCATTGATGAACACACTAAACGATAATACTCAATATGTGCAAGTATTAAAACAACTCGTTCAGTCTGCGTCCATTCCAAGTAGTTACCCCGAAGATCCATGGTTTTTTTTTATGCCTGATAGGTTAGCCTTTGACCACAATCTCACCTGATGGTAAGTGATGATGTGGTCGAAGATGTTGTTCAGGCTAACCTAGAAGTGGGGTGTGATGAGTTTGAAAGATGTATGCCAAGTTGTTACATTATTCAGAAATCGTGTTATGCATGTGACTTATGAGAATCTCAAATAAATTAGAACTTTTAAGCCTAAATTATTCCTTCGTTGCTTGGTACACTGTTATGGGGTATTTATTTGTATGTATTATTGATAGACTGTCACACCGTAACGAGGGCGACACTGAAAGTTTTTAGAACTGACCACTTGTATAAAATGTAATAAAAAAAATAAGTTTACATTTTTATTACATAATGGAACTCTTTGCCAATATTATTGAGATTTTTTTTTATTTATTTGTCATTTGATTTACGATTTGGCGGCAAATTGAAAAGTCACCATGAATTTATCGCGAAAAAAAAACGATAACGAGTTTAAACGTGGTCGCACTAATCTCAGCAATGATCTGCGTGAGGGACGCCCTTATACTGTGACGACCTACGAATAACAATATATAAAGAAGTATAATTCAACCTCAACAACAACTGAACGCAAACCTTACCGCGGTGGGCGTTGCTTAAAATCTGTACCGTGCGGTGCTGACAGTTCGCCATGTTGGCTTGAGCCATGCGGTTGTGCCACGAGAAGTTTCAACTGTGTTTGTTGTTATGGTTATGCGTTGAATAAATCTATAAAAAATGCCGTCCTGTGTAGTAAAGTGGTGTAGAAGCCATTCAGATACAAAAAATTCGGGAATAGCGTTTCATATGTGAGTAAATAAGAATTTTGGTAACCTATAGTTGATGACTCTGGGGTACGTTTCAGCATTCCTTCGGCCAAGGCAAATTTTTCCCAAACCGGGGACAGGTACATAGCGTTCCAGAACTCCAATTCAGCTTATTTTAATTTAGAAAAGATTTGATCGTACCTGCTTTGGGCTACCTGCAAACCTACTCTGGCTGGCCGAAATTTTATTGTCTTTCATCAGCCAAATCTTGTCTAGCTGTGAAATGTGACAGAGTTTATGTCAAATCGTCTTTTATTCATCAACTTAATACAATGATACTCAGCTTACATTCTCTTGGACCACCAACAAAAAATAAAATAACAAACACGGCCCCTTTTATTTACATTTACTTGGAAAAATCAATAGAATCAAAACAAAACTCCACAAGCCACATGAGAAAAAGTTAAAACAAAGTAGTAATTATTACGTTCTCTGCGGTCAAAAATCAAAGAGTAAAAAACGTTAAATTACTTGGTACGCGATAAAAGTAATTTAAAAAAAAACTAAAGAAAGGTTATTAACACAAAACTAGTAACATATATCGATAACATATGATACATACACGAATAATTCGGATATTTACGTAACAGGCGTAATTTGGAGTCAACTTTGCAATTTTACTCTATCAGGTAAACTTTAAGGAAATGTGTTTTGGAATTAACTTGGCCCAATAAAATACTATCAACATTAACATATTATTGTTTCACTGCTATAAACTAAATATATTTAGCAAAAATCTGATCAAGCAAAGCTATTTAGCTCTTGTCAGCGCCTTAACAAGGTAATGAGACCGTATTTCAAAGTACAGTTTGATAAAAATAATTTTATACCACACCCACTCAGAAAGCGAATTTCAAACTCGCATTATCATGCAGGTTGGATTCACGTAGGAAACAAAAAAAAATGTGCTCTGATAATTTGTACAGGTAATTCGTAATTCAAGCAATATTTGCCCAAAGCATTGCTGGAACGATCCCCTTTCACTCACTGGATAGTTTTATGCAACATCACGCAGCACGAAAGAATAGAAAGGAATCTCGGTACATTGATTTCGAACATTTTGTATGAAAGTCATTCCATAAATTTAACATCACAGGTTTCCAAAAAATGAGATACAGCGAATAAAATGGATAGATGCGGTTCGTTTGGAAAGAAACTAATCTGATTGGATGCCTAGCGAATGCAGTAAGATATGCAGAATACACTTTAAAAGTAATTATATATACGTGCCTATTAACGGGAAGCTCAAACGATTAAGGAAAACTGCGGTGCCTATTTGCACAATATGTATATGTTTAAATATTAAATTATTGCGTTCTCAATAAATTGATAATTACAACTACTTATGTCTATACCCATGTCGTTAAATTCTCAATTACCACACACTAGTATTTTTGGCCCTGTTTCATTTATTACTGTTATTTTATTTGTTTTTGCTGATGGTCAATTCAGTGCATACAAATACAGACCCATCGAGTAATTTTTCACTTCCAACAACTTCCAGATTGCCCAGGCAGGTATTGTTCAGTGGAAGCGTTCTTCTGCCAAGACAATCTATATGGAATGATTAACTTGGCCGGCAGTTCACCGGGCTGAAATAAAACACAATACACGAAAATAAAGTTCAAAATACAAGCAAGAAGTACAATTAATCAATACAAGGAAATTACCTATCATTTATGAAGTCTCGTCAATTGGACGAACCAAGCTTCTTAACTAACCTAATCTTAAAAAACGTTTTATGGACGCCGAGGAAGCTGTGGCTGCGTTTCAACAGGCCGTTGAAGAGGCCCCTAAGGACGAGTGGGCGAAGTGGTTATCTCACTGGCTTCATCTGATGCAGTGGTGTGTTGACGTGAATGGACACTATTTTAAAAACTATAATAATACTAATAACATGCCAGTTTAATCAGTTTTTGATTTGCTAAGTACTTTTAGTTTGACCCTCGTATAATATGAGTGCATTAAAGTTTATGCCGTGTTTATTAGCCACGCAATATATTATGTTTTATGATAAAAACCTGTTTTGTGAGGAAATTAACTGGCTACTTATTAGTTAAAATTACATCATGTAAGATTTTATGTGTAATATAATCATGGACATTAGATTTCATAGATCCATGAATATAATAAATGAATTCGATTAGTCGAAACCACAGAAAAGAGAATTCTATTGTATTACTCTATGGTCGAAACGTTACAGTCTGGTTCACTTCTGTACTCTTTGGTCTGCCAATACAAAAGAGTATACAGCTGAAATGAACGAGATTGTAGTTATATGAATTTTTAAAAGTTGACGAGTCTGCATAAATATACCTAGTGTAATGTGCATGTTAACATGGAAAGTTAGTTTGAAAATTCTTAATGCACTACCAAATTTAGTAGATTTTGCTCAAAAATAATGTCACTACCAAGTTTAATGTAGTTTCCTGGTCTGAATGGCAAAATAAACTAAGTTTAGCTAACAATGTGAATGATGCTCAACTTTTGTCAGATATGCTTACTTGCTAGGCACGTTTTGATAACTCGTTACTAGAGCTCACTATATTCCATGTACCATTACAATTACAATTGCATTGCCTCTGAGTCTGCAATGACTTATAGGTTGTCTAAATATTTTTATTGTAGTAGCTGAAATATTGTATAGATTTCGTAATATTTATTTAAGAAAGGCATACTATAAATAAAAATATATTCCTTCGATAGCATTTAATTTTATTTTTATATATATGTAGTATTACGAGTACAATACCCCCCCCATACTTCCCAGTATTATAATATGTCCTTTACACTTCAGGCTGTACGGCTATGGAATACATTACCACTTAACATTAGGCGTGCTTAATCTGTCACAATATTTAAAACACTATTAAAGAATCACTAATTATCAAGTTTGTAATATAACACTGCTAATAATGATATTATATATATTTATATAAATTGTATTATATTAGTATGTATGTACATTTGTTTGTTAGTTTGCAAATGTATATTTGGTTTTTACCAAGTAATTATTATATGTTGGAACTTATGTAGTTATGTAAAATATTTATCAAAATGGTGTATGTAGAAATAAATAGATAGTAAATATTGTGCTTAGTTGATTGGTTAAGAACCAACAAGCAACCTACGCTATGAGCGCTTGAAAATTGTTAAATGTCAAATGTGATAAACCACTACTTAAATTATTTTATTTGTACAATCTATTCAGCGCCCTCTCAGGACGCTAACGCACGCCGCGAAAAGCCGCCTCCGCCTCTGTTCATTCAGGACAAAGGCAAATGGGATATGCTATCCCGCCTTCTCACGGATCGCAAGATCTTTTATACTAACGCCCGCTCCACGCAGCAGGGCATTAAAGTCCAAGTCTCCTCGGTTAACGACCACAGAGCGTTAACCAAACTCCTCCGTAAAGAGAGCATAAGCTTCCACACTTATGCGCTCGAAGAGGAGAAAGTCCTACGCGTCGTCATACGCGGTGTCCCGAAGGAAGTCCGTACAGACGCTGTACTTGACGACCTTAAAAGACAGGACTTCCCTGTCCTTGCCGTACACCGCATGTACAGTGGCAAAGACAAAAGCCCATACGACCTAGTACTCGTAGTACTAGACCGATCCCCGGAGGGCAAGACCATCTTCAACCTGAAGACGGTCTGCGGCCTCTCCGGACTAGATGTTCAGTCCCCATTCAGGAATGGCTCTCCTTCACAGTGCCATAACTGCCAACTATACGGGCACGCTGCCCGCTTCTGCTTCGCTCGTCCTAGGTGCGTTAAGTGCCTAGGCGATCATGCCACAGAGAATTGTTCTCGCACGAGGGACTCACCCGACCCACCCAGCTGCGTTCTGTGCGGCACCCAGGGGCACACCGCCAACTACCGCGGTTGCCCGAGGGCGCCACGCACAAACCGCAGGGTGGCAACGGAAAGGAGACCTCCGCCACCTCCTCGTCCCACCTATGATAGGTGGCAGCGGGTCAGCCCTAAGCTGACAGTAGCACCTGCCTCACAGGTGACTCCCGCTCCTCTCCCAGCTAGGAACGCGTGGTCAAAGCCACCGAGCATGGTTAAAACCATCGCTCCCGCCCGCGCCCCGGCCCGCGCACCCGTCCCCGCCCGTACCGCGGCCCCTGCCCGCGCACCGGCCCCGGTCCGCGCGGCACCCCCGGCACCTCCTGCCCTCATTCCACGCGCCGCACCTCGCGTCGCCCGGCCCGTGGCCCCACCTCCTATGCCACTGATGGACTCCTCTCTTCAAGAGGATATAGCGCTAGTCAGCGACCTTGCTATGTCCATCAATATAGATGAGGTCCGTGCTCTAGCACGCAAGATGCACTCCGCACAATCACCTGCGGAAGTCATCCAATACCCGCTGGAACATGCCAGCCTTCTTAGCGCTCTAAAGCGCTTCGCCCCCCAAACTCCCCCTCAGTACACCCACTATGGGTAGTACAACCTTAAGGAATAAACCGCGCTCAGTTTCGTTAGCGTCCTTCAACGCTAACGGCCTCTTCAGACAACGTGACCTTGTACACGACTTTTGTAATACCCACCTGATCGACATTATATGCGTGCAGGAAACCCTACTAAAACCGGGGAAGGCGAACCCCAGGTTTGCCAATTTCAGAACGGTACGTAATGATAGAGTGACCGGTCGTGGAGGAGGCACTCTTATCTATTACAAAAGGTCCCTGCACTGCATCCCCATACCTACCCCGACTCTCACTACTATGGAAGCATCTTGTTGCATGCTAGCCATGACGGGTCATCAACCCCTAGTCATAGTTTCCTGTTACCTACCTTGTAAAAAGCGTATCGCCCGCGCTGACTTAGAAGCACTTTTCTCACTAGGAAGCGCCGTCCTTCTGATCGGTGACTTCAACAGCAAACACGTCCTGTGGAATTGTAATGTCAACAATTCCAACGGTGTTGTCCTTGAAAGCCTAGTCGCTGACTTAAACTTTGACATAATAGCTCCACTCGAGCCCACTCACTACCCCTACTTCGACCACGGCCGTCCCGACTTACTCGATATGGCACTTTTCAAAGGCGTAACACTTCAGTTACGCTCTATGGAGGTGTGTCACGAATTACATTCTGACCACCGCCCCATAATACTGCGACTAGGCCCCGACCCAACATCTGACGTACCCTGCCCGACCAAGACGATAGTGAACTGGAAGCTCTTAGGTGAATCCCTAAAGGCTATCAGCTCACCCGACCTTGACAAAATCCCTGACGACATTGTGACTAAAGATGACGTATCCCTCGCTATCGACTCTTTCACTAATCACCTCTCCACCGTAGTAGGTGCATCCGCAAAGGAAGTCATAGTGCCGGACGACCGGCGCCTTGTCATTCCAGCGGATGTGAGACGATTAGTGACAAAGAGTAAAGCAGTGACCCGACATTACGACTCCTACCCAAGCAAAGTAAACAAAACTCGGAAACGCCATTTTGAACGCATGGTTGAAAGTCGCATGTCCGAGTTGCGTGATCAGAGCTGGGGCGACAAACTTTCAAACCTCGTGCCGAGCCACCAGGCTTACTGGCATCTCGCACGAGGTATGAAAGGTGTCGGACAAAGCGACATGCCCCCCCTATACAGACCTGTCCCCCTCGTCCCAGGCCTCTTTGACGAAGACAAAGCTGAGTGCCTAGCCGACAGCCTAGAGGCTCAATGCTCCCCCAATGACGATCACGTAGACCAAGCTCACCTCGATACGGTGGACGCTGAAGTCGAACGTAAAAGCTCTGTGGTCATCTCTGAACTCCCCCCACCCACCCCAGTATCCTTTGCTGAGGTGACGAGACTGATCAAGGACCTCAAACAACGTAAAGCCCCCGGTGCCGACGGCATCTCTAACAAGGTTCTTAAAACCCTCTCCCCCCCTCTCATTCATCTCCTAGTCAGCATCTTCAATGCGGCTATGAACCATTGTGTGTTCCCTGACACCTGGAAATGTGCAAATGTCATTGGCATTCACAAACCAGGCAAAAACTCCTCTGACCCTACCAGCTACCGTCCCATCAGCCTCCTCAGCGCCCTGGGGAAGCTCTACGAACGGATCCTAGCGAACCGTCTCCAGTCCCATGCCCGGGAACACCACCTTATTCCCAATGAGCAGTTTGGCTTTAGACCCAAACACTCATGCGTCCAACAGGTGCACCGCCTCACGGAGCACATCCTAGAGGGTTTCAATAAGAAACCCAAACCCCAATCGACGGTAGCAGTCTTCCTCGACGTAGCGAAAGCTTTTGACAAAGTCTGGCACAATGGCTTGATTTACAAGCTATACCACTTTGGCGTGCCAGAGCGTCTTGTGCTCACCTTACAAGACTTCCTAAGGGACAGAAGCTTTTGCTACCGCGTGGAAGGCACCCTTTCCACTCCTCATCCAGTCAGAGGCGGAGTCCCTCAGGGCTCCGTGCTATCACCCATCCTTTTCGCACTGTATACCAGTGACATCCCTCGCGCCCAACCCAAAGTTTTTATAGCCCAATACGCGGACGATACCGCCATTTATTCCACTGGCTGGCATGTAAATAGACAGACATATTTCGTCATTCAACGGGCCATCACCGAGATCGGTGACTGGTTCCGAAAATGGCGCATAGCGGTTAATCCAGTTAAAAGCACAGCTATGTGCTTTACTGAGAAAACCCGCCCCCGCTATCCGAAGCCACTAATTCTGTTCGATGAACCCATTCCCTGGGTGAGAACAACCAAATATCTTGGAGTAACCCTTGATCGGAATCTCACCTTCAAAGATCACATTAATACGGTCCGTAACAGGGCGGCCTTTGTCATGGGTCGCCTAAGTCCCTTAATATGTAAAGAAAGTAAAATGTCTCTTAGTAACAAGAAGACACTTTACACTGCTTGTATCCGCCCCATCATGACGTACGCATCCGTAGTGTTCAGTCATGCTAGTGAGGCCCACCTACATAAGCTTCAAGCCCTCCAAAACCGGTTTCTTCGCAGGGCAACCGGCGCTCCCTGGTACGTCCGGAGCGCCGAGTTGCACTGCGACCTAAACCTTCCCTCTTTAGCGCAGTTCAATAAGGGCTGCGTCCGCCGACACTTTGATCGAGCCCCCCACCACCCGAACCCTCTGGTTGTCCAGGCAGCGAACTATTCGACTGCCTCATCCGACCCATACTTCGAACCCCCCCGTCGCCGACCACGGCAGGTATTGGACGACCCGGATGACCCCATCGCAGCCATTACGTTGGCAGCTTTAGCGTTGTCCGCAAGTCGTCCTGGTAACATCCCCAGGTGTGCGGTAATCAGAGGTTACACAATCAAACACCGAGCTCGCCGGCGAGCTCGAGGCAAAAATAAAATCCCGATTAGTGTCTCCCCAAATAGTCACAGAGTAATATTCAATAGGGCCCATTCTCAACGGTACAACACTGCAGTTGTGCCGGGGCATTTAGTTCCGATTCCCCCTTTGTCTCTCGGCAGCGAGACAAGCCGAGGTCCGAACCACAGTGGTGCCCTTGAGCTCGCTGTCACCCCTCCCGATAGTAGCGTGGCGTTTTCGGCGCCCGCAGGAGACGGAGGTATAAGGCGCTTTTCGCCTTATACGCCCGTCTCAGAAGAAGTGCCCTCAGCGCTTCTTCCTCCTGGGCTATAAGAGGGCCTCCCCTCGCCCAAAGTCCGGTGGAGCTGTACGTCCGTATAGCGGTAGACAGCATCTATGTCCTCCCTAAAAAAAAAAAAAAAAACAATCTATTCATGTATAGTACCGACCTCTCTCCCTTCTGAAAAATAATGGTGTCAACACTCTATAGAATATATAAGGTTTGGAGCCAGATACCTATATACATGGCCGGACAGACAGACTGATTCGAATATTTAAATATCAGTACCACCCCGCTACCTTAAAAATATGAATGCCATAAAGTAAATTACTCATAAATCATTAATCAATCAAGGTATGTACTTCGTATCGTTAAGTTATCAAGTTAAATCTTCAGCTCCAATAATGAAACTCAAACAAACTACGTTAACTCACACAAATGACTTGTATACACAGACACACCGGAACCGGATCCTTCCGGATATATATACCTACAGTATTGAAATCTCTATACATACTTTGTCATCGGTTTTGTAGTTCAGAAATTACAGATATCAAAACCTAAATATTTCGTTCCAAATAACTTAAACTATCGAATGTTCAGGAACCCTTGAACGTACGGCTCATCTGAAATCTGGCATTCGCACTTTATCATATAGGCATAATAGATATATTATATCAGTCGGATTTTCCACTGCTGAACACAGCCTCCCCCACTATGGGAGGGTTTTGCTGTAATCCCCACGCTTGGCAGGCATCTTGGGGATCGCTGTTTGAGATATCAGTTCCTCAGAAAGCGCTGCAGCCCACCCTCAGAATCCCTCTGAATGAACTTGTTGCCCTTACTCGTCTCTTACGACACCCACGGGTACAGATGGGTGAGTGACATTCTAGCCCGGCACCCTACTGGCTTCCCGGCACCCCACGGGGCTACCCGTGGGGTACCGATCTGTATCGGTACCCCACGGGCAGCCCGGCACCCTAATTTAGTTTGAAAAATCTAGAACATTCGCCACAATCAGTTTTATTTAACAATCTATCCTTTGCCAGATACATTTCGAAGATTGCACAATGGAAGTGCACAACCTAATATATTTTCGTTCTACCGCCAAACAAGAGGAACTTCGGCGAAAAGACGCCGTTTTAAAATCAAAATTCCAATGAAACTCTTAAGCGCGAAGGAAATCTCTGAGTTACTAACTTTAACTACTGTCTTCTGGAAAATACTACCCGGGAGTTATCATATCCAAAGCAAAAAGCTCCTCTCTGAGCTATACTTTACTAAGAGTGCTTCACCGCAGACCACAGCGTTGCTCAATATGAGATAAACAGTGCTCAAAAATTAAATTCGCAATCGCGAACAAAGTCGCAGGTACAGCTAGTTATTAATAAAATTGTGAGTGTGGTTGCCTTGTCGAAGTTTCATTTTACTAATTCATCAAATAAAGTGTCTTATTAGTTTAAAGTCCCTTTAATTGTATGTGTATACAATACAATTTAAGGGACTTTCATTCCAAATAGCTTATTTATTATACTTGTAATAAAAGTAAGTGCACGTCATCATCTTCTTAAATTTGTCCCACGTATGTAAAATCGGTACGATGCGTTTTCTTTAGAGATCATATTTTATGGTTATAGCACCATAAAAGACGAGACATCCCTTGGTACTGTTTTTATTATTAAGGGCTTCAAGATGGTAAAGAGTCCTGTTCTATGCTTAATGTGCAAATTCACCAAACTCATGTTGCATCGACTTAATTATTGGCATGAGTCCTTTCACCAAAACTTAAAAAAAAACTCCATTTACGGTGATTTTTAAGCCAGTTTTGGAATAACCCACTTTTACGACAAAACAGTTGTGAACTATCCCATTTTACACATTTAATAATGTTAACTATAAAAACTTTATTATTTTTACTAACTACTTAACTTTATTTATTAGTTACGAAAATATTCAGTAAACCCTTCATATCGACACCTTTTGTTTTTTTACTGACTTCTAAAAAAAGGAGGAGGTACTCAGTTCTCCTGTTTTTTTTATTATTTTATTTTATTTATTTTTTATGTTTGTTACCTCAGAACTTTTGACTGGGTAAACTGATTTTAATGATTCTTTTTTTATTTGAAATATGTTGCTTGATCTGATGTTTTACTTAAATTTCTTCGAAATCGGTCAAGCTGTTTTTGAGTTACACTCCACTAACTGAAAAGTATTTTCCTATCTTGATAATATAGTCATTAACAGTGAATGACAATCGATCCCATAATTAGTAAAGGTCACAAAAAGGCTAAAATAACTTTTTATCTAAAATTGGAACCGTCTTCAATACTCAAATGTGTGAAATAACTCGGAATAGACTCGAAATAGCCGGTACCATGCGCACAATATTGTGATATTGTGTACTTTTGAGCCATCATGGTACCGACTTCAACAAATTATTACACACATTCGAGGGTTGAAGTTGGTTTATTTTTTTTCAATAAGTCCCTATCTACATATGGTTTAATAAAAAAAAAGACATCCATTGTAATTACGAACAATTATACTAAGTGCATACTAACACAACAACGTAATTCTTTTGATCGTAATTTAATGAAGCGTGGCTGGCTTAGAGTATTTATTTGACATGAACTTATACCTACCTAACATTAATTTTCTGTGACAAATTGATTATTTATTATTTAACAACCGACACGGACTCGCGTAGGTAATATTTACCGGATATTTGTCCAACCAGCTTCGAACTTATTTGAAATTCTCCGTCTGGAAATCACGATTGTGCACAGCATCGAGCGCGTGCCTCAGCAGGTAACTAGCGTGGAGACTTTGACGTTAATAAAAAAAACTTTTTTAATCCTTTTTCAATTACAAATCTCACATCCGTCGTAGGTTCTTTTCAAAATATTTAATTTTGCTTTTTATATTCGTTTATTTGAATTCACATATTATGCGTTACTGCAAAATCCAGTCAAAGGCAGTTTTGATCAAAAATTAGTTTTATATAATATTGCTATTATTACCCGCATAATAATACAGTAAAAAAAACTATAATATACAAAAATATGACATATGTACATTTGATACGAGTTATATATTTTCATTTCACAAAAAGCCAAGCTTCATTACATTGCCAACAGCGTAATTCACTTGGTCGTAATTAAAGCGCTTTTCAAATTAAGCGTGGCTGGTGTCACGTGTTCACAAGTGACATGAATTTGTACGCAACATTTATTTCTAACAATAGTTTGATTGTGACACAGATAAGTTGATGTCAAAGTCAAAGTCAAAATCATTTATTCAATTTAGGCGTCTACGACGCTCTTATGAAGGTCAATTACAAATTTTAGTAGTGAAATATTCTACATTGTACTGCCACGTTCATCAAATAAATTGTATAGAGCCACTGCGAGAAGAACGGGCAAGAAACTCGGGGCCATTCTTTTAAACATCTTTTAACAATGTGTTACATACATACTATATAATAGAGTTATTACAATATTTGTTTAAATTATGTAGGTGACAGGCAATAGCTTGGCGGAGGCGGAATTGTCCAGGCATTTTTGTCGTTTATGTAATCAGAAACTGTGTAGTAGGATTTTTTAATCAATATGTTTTTCACATGCAACTTGAATTTCCCTTCTGTGAGCGTTGTAATATGTTTAGGAACTTTATTATAAAACCGCACACAATTACCTAAGAAGGACCTTTTATTTGTCTTTGCTAATCTAAAACCTGGCACCACTATTTTATCTTTATTCCTAGTATTGTAATCGTGATTGTCACTGTTTAATTTAAATTTACTCAATTTTTTACGAACATACATAATATTTTCAAATATATACAGACTTGGTAAAGTTAAAATATCAATTTCTTTAAAAAGATCCCTCACAGACTCCCTAGGACCCATTTTATATATGGCTCGAATTGCACGCTTTTGTATGATAAAGATTGTCTCTATCTCAGCAGCAGTTCCCCACAGCAATACGCCATACGACATAATACTGTGGAAGTACGCGAAATAAACTAGCCGAGCAGTAGCTACGTCTGTTAACTGTCTTATCCTAAGAACTGCATATGCAGCAGAACTAAGTCTTCCGGAGAGATCATGTATATGTGGATCCCATTGTAAAGTGGAATCCATTTTGATTCCCAGGAAGACTGTCGCTTTGTCAATAGGGAGTTTATCTGGGCCAAGCTTTATGTTTGGTTCAACATAGGGAACATTTGGTAAAGAAAACTTTAAACATTTCGTCTTTTTTGAATTTAGGAGAAGATTATTAGCGGCGAACCATTTACAAATCTTAGATAATACATTATTTACATGCGTCAGTTCACTGTCTTTCCTATCTACTTTAAAAATCAGAGAGGTATCATCTGCGAATAAAACAATATCGCAGAAATCTTTGACCATGCAAGGCAGATCATTAATATATGTTAGAAACAGAAAAGGTCCCAAAACTGATCCCTGTGGTACTCCCATTTTTACCAATGACCCGGAAGAAGTATTGCCACTTATTCAAACCCTCTGTAGCCTGTCTGACAGAAATGACTCTATAAGATTCAGAGCTTTTCCACGAATACATGATGTTATACAGTTAGTTAGATATTATGATATTATTAGATATTATTATGCCCACCTGGCTAGCAACCACCTTCAAGTAGAAAATCTGTCGCCAAGCACCTAACGGTGTGCTCTGGCAGCTGTCTTTGAGAGCCAGTAATTCTAGGTTAAGCCTGTTAACACCTTCGATCACATCGTCACTTACCATCATGTGAGATTCTGGTCAAATAGTTGCCTATCAGCAATATAAAAAAAAAAGTTTGGCAATGTACATTATAATATTACTTCAGTCAGCAAAACATTGCGGCTTCGAGTTTATGACCAGCTTCAAAGATTAAACTCTTTGCCCCATGTGGTTAATTCGTGACCCTTTTTTTATTTATATTTAGACTGACTCATTTGTCGAGCAGTGTAAAACATTGCTTTATAATACGGGGTCTTGGGTTTCATATCAGCGCCAGTTCGCACAGTTATTGGGTTTTTTTGACGAAGATATTTTCAGAAACAGTCGAGAGTTGAGAACAGGTGATTAGCAATAAGCTCATCCCATATTAAATAGTACCAAAACAAATCCATTGAAACATGGGTTCTCAGTCAACTCTGTCAATCCACTAGGGAAAATAAAGGCGTAAAGATATGATATGTTTGTGGGTGCTGGAAACTTTAAGGAATAAGATAGACATAAACTAAAAACTACTAAGTCATTAGTGTGTTTTTTCGAAATTTAAATCTCATACTAAAAGATATTATTGTACTTCACCGTTCATCTTGATTTATACGACGGTACTGCGTTGTCACCATATGCGCTTTCCTGTAATTTATAATGCTTGGCTGTACTATTTTAAGCACCACATATTCACTGCGAGTCATTACATCCGACTTAGTTATAAAGAATTTTGTATGAAAACCAAACTTCGCTGTGTAATTTGGTCATTATATGCGGCTTGTCAATAATAGACGGAGTCATAATTAACAGATTATACTGTATCTATGTAATCAATTTAAGATGGACATTATTTCAAAAATCATTCGAAACAAAAATTATTAGACACATACACATTACTCATATTCAGCAATCAACTTAGGAGCTGAAATGGGCTTCTTTATATATCTTAAATAATGGACTCCCGTCGCCAACATTGCATTCAATATAGTATTGTTGATTTGGTTAGAATAATAAGATGCTGTTATACTACGTTAAGTTCCTTATTCATTCCGGAGGTGTATCAAAATAAGTTGAGATCTATTCTATTGTAATGAGCAAAAGTTTTGGTTCAGTTAAGCTTTGATGTTTGTAAGTAAACTCATTTTATAAAAGTTTCTGATGGCATTATGATTACTGGTGTAGAGTTTTCATTCACTTTGTCAACCAAATTAATGTATGTAAAGTAAGTGGTATTACTGATACAGTTTTAATTAGATATGTTTTTTGAATATGGTCCAAATCTATAATCATGCTCAGCAGTAATGAAATTAATATATATGCATATAATAACGGCTTATTTTCATAATATCAGAAAATTTTAAGTGTAAAACGTTTTTTTGCCTTTAGAAGAAAAAATAAACTGTTGGCAATGTATAGGTAACCTCGTTGTGAGACATAATAGTCTAGATGTTATTTGATTCACTACGTGAAGAGGCAGCTGAGTGCCGTCTAGAGGCGTCGTGCGCTCAGAAAGCGGGCGCGGCGTCAGCGCTGACTCTACTTCACCACTCAACCACTTCACTCCTCTCCACCCACATGTAATCGTCTACCACTCCATCTACATAATCGAGCGCAATCTTTCTTAATTTTATCCGGAAATAACGCAGATATACAAGATTGTATTTGGTTACAAAAAGTAGGCACAGAAATTTCTGGTCTACGTACCTGCGTAACCAGATCACAGAGTCACTGTTTTTTGGCAAAGGGAACGTCGCTGTAAGCTATTCACACTCCGCGATATGTCGACATATCGCGGAGTGTGAATTACAGCACTGTTTGTTATACATTGGAATGCTGCACTAAAGTCTCTGATCGACGATCAGAGCATACTGTATCGTCAGTTTTTCCACGCAGTGGTTGGGTGAGTATATTTCTTGTAAAATGTGGATCATTTTACCAGTAATGTGTCGTGGTGAAAGTTGCAGATAGATTTACTCTAGCATGGGAACTGGCTTTCATACGTCTGCTGGTACCATGAAGAGCTTGTTTATAGATTTTGTGACTTAGGGAGATATAAACAAAGGCGAGAATTCTCAAACTACACCCCATAATTACCTCCAAATTATAGCTACTGACTGGACAACCTCGATATAGGAATAAGACAAAAAAATCTTTAATTTTGTTTTTTTTTTGAGCTAATTACAAAATTGGCCTATAAATTGGTCTATCGAGGTAAGAAAATGCTTATGACAGCAATAATGAGTGGGAACGTTCATATATTTTCTCTTCTCCAACATATAATAATCCAGAAAGAATTTCTTCATATTTAGATGTACGACTGTCTTTCCGTGGCATTTGCATCAAACTTATTAGGGTCTACCCTATAATGTTTGATGCAAATGCCACGGAAACGACATAAGTACGTGTTTTTCCAAATTAAAACGTTTGAAAATATCTCGCGCAGCAATATAAAGTAAATGAAAAAAAGACTTCATATGCATGACGTGGCGACATTTGCATTACCTATTTTATTATACATATTGCCTAAGTTTATTTTTGTAACATGCGTTAAATTCATTGTTAAATAAAATCTACTGCTTATTAAGTTAACTTACCGAAATGTACCTTGCTAAAAAATAAATGAAACCTTCAGTAAGCAAGTACGTTCCATATTTTCCTGTTAGATTTCGTCACTTCCATCTAGCAGCATGCCAACGTTCACGTCGATGTGAGAGGTAGTTTTGCTACATCGGGCGCACCACAGGGCTTCTAAAGATTAAATACCCATCACATTATTTTCCATCACAACACCCGTTATATCTGAAAGGTAGCGGGTACACAATCAATGAGTGGTCTCATTGGTAGTGTAGATATCCGTGATCGATTTGGGGTCAGACAAAGAGCAGTTAATTAAATAAAGCTTTTTTGTTTTAAATAGTGCTGTCCTTGCAATTTCCTGCGTGTTGAACTACTCAATATTATATTAATTATATTGCTCCTACTAAAATTAACACTGTGTTGTGTCGTCCATTGCGTTGTTATAGAGAACACATTTCGCATGCTAATCCCGTATGACTGGGACATGCAATAGAAGACGATAAGAAGTAGCTGATCCTAATAAGTCACGTTGGGTTATCTGGCATCTCTGGTAAAAGCTTACGAATGTCTAGGAAAAGTATTAAACGACTTAATATACAGGGTTATTGGTAAAATGCTAACAACCTCTTAGGGTTCACTTCTGCTAGTCCTATGAAACATTTTGAGATGTTTTTTTTTGTTTAGAATTGTTTTTTTTTTCTCCTCGTTTTTTTATATATATTTGACTGAATAAGCACGAGGTCAAAATCACCTGATGTCAAATGTCTCATGTGCCTGTAATGTATTATTTCATATTATTTATTACTTTGCTCGATGTAAATATTCAAAACGCTATTCAAAGGGACCACGGTGCGGTCCAGTGTAGCCGCGGTGGGCGATTTTGGCTCGGAGTAGGCATTAGAAGGCAAAAAAAAGAAAAAATATATATTCAAAACAAAAAAGAGACATCTTACAATGTTTGTTTTACCAATAATATTATTTGTATAATTATTGATTATGATATACCTGTCTTGATTGAATCGCTCAAATAGAACCTTTACCGTCTTTTGTTAAAGTAACAGCACAGAGAGTGTTCCACAAATTTACACGCGTGAAAATGTACCCCACGCTATCTTTCGTTACCATGACATGGTGATAATGTTGGCTTAATTAATATGCTAGCTTTGACGCCAGCTACAGTTTAACTTCTACTTAAAAGCTTTAATATATATTGATTTGCGCTATTGATAATTATTTACCAGATTGGACCTTACAGAACAACACATGAAACCATCAGCTTTTGATCTTATTAAGTCACTCGGATATCATTGGCAAAATAAACTTAAGAAGTTCGAGAAGAAGCTTAAAGCGAACGTCGCCTAACTTACATCCATCTTGATTAAACCGCTCTTTGAGCGAAGTAAACCTCATCCCTTTGATTTCGTTAAACAAACTAATTCATCAAGCCATTGAACTTTTATCTCTTATGGTAAGAAGCATCGAATACCGCGACCTGATAAAGCTAGTTAAAGCGAAGTTGTTTACTCTGATATGGCAGTACTTATTTGCCAAGCATTGAAATAACTTGAAGGAATACATTATGTTACTTTATGTAATTACTGCGAATATTTTGCTTTCGATTACCAAACTATTTCATCAAGAGATAGAACTTTTACCAATTATGGTACGAAGCATCGAATACCGCAACCTGATAAAATTAATATGTTACGAAATTGTTCACTAAGTTATGGCACCGGTACTCATTATTTGTCAAGTATTTGCATACCTTGAATGAGTGCATTATGTTACTTTACTTAATTACCGCGAATAATGTGGAGTGCATACTTTGCCAACGACGTAATTCGCTTGGTCGTAATTAAAGCGCTTTACAAATTAAGCGTGTTTGGTGTCGCGTGTTATCAAGAGACATGAATTTGTACGCAACATTTATTTCTGCAAAAGTTTGATTGTGACACAGAAAAGTTGATGTTATACGTAGATATTATGATATTATTATGCCCGCCTGGCTAGCAACCACCCTTAAAAAGAAAATCTGTTGCCAAGCACCTAACGGTGTGCTCTGGCAGCTCTCATTGAGAGCCAGTAATTTTAGGTTAAGCCTGTTAACACCTTCGACCATATCGTCACTTACCATCAGGTGAGATTTTGGTCAAAGGCTTACCACTTTGCCAATATATATTTTTATATAATTACAGTCAGTAAAACATTGTAGCTTCGAGTTTATGATCAGCTTCAAAGATAAAACTCTTTGCTCCTCCGTGGTTGATTCGTGATCCTTAATTTATTTTTATTTAGACTGGCTCATTTGTTTATGGTATAAAACGTTGCTTTGCAATACGAAGTCTTGGGTTTGATATCCAGTTCGCGTAGTTATAGGGTTTTTTCTACAAAGTTTTTTTTCGGAAACAGGCGAGAGTTGTGAACTGGTGATTAGCAATAAGCTCATCCCATATTAAATTGTACCAAAATAAATCCGTTGAAACATGGGTTCTCGGACAACTCTGTCAATCCATTGGGAAAAAAAGGCGTTTAGATATGATATGTTTGTAGGTGCTGGAAATTGTAAGGAATATGATAAACATAAACTAAAAACTACTAAGTTATTAGTGCGTGTTTTCGAAATTTCAATCTCATACTAAAAGAGATTCACCGTTCATGTTGATTTATACGACTGAGCTGCGTTGTCACCATATGCGCTTTCCTGTAATTTATCATGCTTGGCTGCACTATTTTAAGCACCACATATTCACTACGTGCGGTCTGCATAAAGAAACTTACATAATGAAGTTCTCTTATTTTCAAAGCAAAAGACGTCAAAAGCTTTGACGTGCCGGTACTGAATCTTAAGAACGGTAAGCGTAGAAAATATTCATTGCTGTGAGAATATTCTGAACATAACTTTTATTTATGTTTGTTTTTTTATGTATATGTGCTGGAAGAAACACATGGCCTACCTGGTGTCAAGCGATAACCTGTGTTTAAAACAGTTGCATTTCATTACCAGTGACGAACTGAACCCAGGAACAAAAAGTTGTTAAGTCTCATGTGACGTAATTTCACCAGCACCCATACCCTTTAAAACGGAACGCAGTCACTACTGCTTGGCGATAGAAATAGATATAACCTAGGAAATTAGCTTGAATGACACGAACGACATATTTTCCATAAACGATAGAATTCAAAGCTTATGACGACAGGCGTCCCGATATCCGTAGGACATCCCGTTTGCAGGCTCAACACATCTTATCACTTGACTCAGAAAATAAGGAACTGCTGTATGAAAAGCCTTTTCCAAGTTTAAATGAGGCCTTTGAGAATTTACTATGTGGCATAAATTTCTTATATAGAATATGATTAAGTATTATTTAGGTAAAGTACATACTTTACCTAAATAATACCTAATCATATTCTAATACCTATTTATATAGGTATTGTGATACCTTTATAAAAAGTTTATATTCACAAGATCTGGAGACAGCGGTAAACACCAGCTTTGTATTTTCTAAAATCTAACAATGTATATTTTGAGACAATACTGTACATATTGCCCCGTATGGTGCCGGGGAAAGAATATCACCCACCCATTGCTACCTTTGGGTGTCGTAAGAAGCGACTAAAGGTAAAATACCGAAAGGTAGGAAGGACAAGAGCCTTCTGAGGCACTGATGTCTTATACTGCGAGCCTAAAGTCGCCTGCCAAGCGTGAGGATGATAACAAACCCCCCCTAATGGGGGAGGTTGTGTTCAGCAGTGAATAATCCAGCTGATTCAGTACAGTATTAGTACAGACCGATGCACTCACAAAGGCGTGCCCCTCGACACTTAATTAAGGTTATTGATGCACATTTATATGGGTTTGGCTCGTTTTTACACGACGTCTTAGTGTGGATGTAATGCTAATGGTACATACTATGAAACATTAAAATATATGAAATGCTCACTTGGATAGACAGGAGTAGTTACAACTAAACTCAAAAATTATGTTAAACCGAGCCTTTGTGTGTGGAAAGGTCTATACTTTTATATTTTCATATAATGTAAAATTGTTGATTTTTAATTATTAAGTATAGTCCGCTTAATTCAAGACGTTATAAAATTGTCCATAAAATCTCGACCAAATTGTAAACAACATTCATGGAAGGTATGAAATATTTATATCGATGCCAAAAAAAACTTTCTGTAAAATGAGCACAGCATGACGTCAATCACCTGATATTATTTATGATATTAAAGGAATTTCATAAATAATTGTGTCTAAACGTCTAGATGCTAATGGCCTAAGGTGGCGAATTTTTATTTCACATACTTTTTTTTTTAATTGTGCGTAAATACATTTTGACACAATATTATTTTAAATCAATTTTTTCGCAAGTTTTAATCGTCATAAATCATATTATATTGTTTAAAATGTTTTTTCTATATTAAATATCTATATTTTTTACTCTTGTGCCTATCCTCTGCTATGTGGGGTCATCACAATGAGGCACTAAAATTCATAGCTGTACCTGCGACTTTGTTCGCGATTGCCGTACCTGCAGACTAATTATTCACATTTGAGAACTGTTTATCTCATATTAAGCAACGCTGTGGTCTTCAGTGAAGCACTCTTAGGCTGAAATTCAGAGACATTTGTGTAAGACGGGCAAAGACCAGTCTTAGCCAAGCGTCCGCTAAGCCAATCTGCAAATTTCATATTCAGAGATATAGTCCTAGTCCTACTTACCTCGCTCTTAGCTTAGATCACACTCTATTATCTATGGCACATTTTTCACTTATGGAACGTTTACCGGTTCTTGTTTATCTGTGCATCCTGACATAAAACGAAAACGACAAGAACAACAATATATAAAATGTGATTTGAGTGAGTGAAACAAAATACGTTTTATGCCTACCTAACTACTAGTTGACAAGACGTCTGTTGTTTTTGTACTAAAGTTCATAGGTTATAAAATACAAAGTCAACCACAAACAATTTCAATTCAATGTCAATAAAATCTTCAATTTTGCTCACTTGGCGGCGCCACTTCTGCTTTGAGATAGGCTAAAGTAGTCGATTTCCACTACTTGGCTTAGCATAGCACACGCTAAGTTTAAGCGCTGTATCAGATGTCTCTGAATATAATTATGAGGCTAAGCGCTACATTTTGACAGATTAAATCATTAGTTCACGCTTAGATTTGTCTCTGAATCTCAGCCTTAGTAAAGCTTATCTCAGAAATGAGCTTTTTACTATGGGTTTGAAAACCAGAAGACAGTAGTTAAGTAACTTAGAGAGTTCCTTCGCGGTTCGCCCAATCATGTTGAAGCAAAGTACTTTGTATAGATAATTAAAAAAGACTAATTGACGCGAATGTTCCAGATTATAGTGTTTTATCTTAGCAAGCTTGCTAAACTAAATAAGGGTTCCGGGCTGCCCGAGGGGTGCCGAGCTGCCCGAGGGGTGCCGGGATACCCATGGAGTGCCGGGATGCCCATGGGGTTCCGGGATGCCCATGGGGTTCCGGGATGCCCATGGGGTGCCGGGGTGCCCGTGGGGTACCGGGCAGCCTGTGGTGTGCCAGGCTGCTCGTGGGGTGCTGAGCTGCCCGTGGGGTGCTGAGTTCACGCGTCACTATTCTAACAAAAAAAGAATAATTGAAATCGGACTACGCGTTAATAAATTACAACTACAAGTACATTTTGACTTTCATCCCTATTCCCGTGGGAACCGTGCTGAATTTCGGGATAAAAAGTATACAAAAACCTTCTTCGTAGTATGAACTCAAATCGTGTTAAGTTTCATTGAATTCCATTCAGTAGTTTTGGAGTGATGCGCGGCCGGGATACACACATACAGTCAAACAGACAGCAAAAATAAAATAAAATACAGTTTTGGCAACAGCGACATTTGTACAGTATTTGATCTGTTACAGTTATAGTATAAGTATAGAAGATGTGTTAGTCAATTCCAATTGCTTACTTAAGGCTATTTGTAATGATGTACATACATACTCATATAAACGAAATAATGAATTTCATTCAAACTAGCGCTACTAGTATAAGGTAGGTACTACGAGATTTTTTTAAATGATTAACTTAACCCAGTTAATCACAAATAATAAGTAAATAGCTCCGCCAGTGCGCGTGCACACACGCGTTACCCGTACATTTAGATCGGTGCCTGTGAGAATCCGCACACGGTACCACCACCGGTCAAAATTGGCATTTGAAATTTTCTTTCTATTTTGAAAGTTTTCTATTTTTTGGCAGCTTGCATCTAGGAAATTAAAATAACTTTCAAACTCATAAGAGTTCAGAATGAGTTATAAAACTTATTCTGGACTGAGGCAATGAAAATCATAATTGACAATTTTAATTAATTGATAATCAGGTATTTCGTTCAGGTGCTGACCAAATAAATTTACTAACGAACCGGTCGAAGTTTATAAACAATAGGTATTCCCTTTGAATAATAATATTATACTTATCTACCTATTTATCTGTGCACCTACTGTAATGCCTACGGTAATGTTATATTTAATCCTTTATATCTAACACTGTTTACCAAATTCAAATTAAAACGTTATGATCAGTATTCTCTAACGATTATTTTTGGAAAATGTAGATTTTTTATATAGGTACCTACTTAATGTTATTTTGAATATTCTGTAGGTTAAGGATATACACTTAGTATCTGAGCTAACACTATTATTATTATTATTCAGCAACCGGCTACGACTCGCGTGCGGCAGTAAAATATATTAGTTTAATAATTTTAAGGTTAAGGGTGAGGTTGTTGTAGTATCACCATCTGTAATAATTTAATAATAAATACCATCTTAGTTAACATTTTCACACAGATATTTCTAAAATATTTAACGGCACTAGTGCAAATAACCTCAAAGTTAGAGTAAAACCATAAATAATTAAAATAACTTGAATCAGACGCCGTATCTGTCGATTGACTTGACTCTTTATATCATCTTCTTTGTCGTTCATCTTCAATATCAAACACTTTAACTCATAATAGAATTCGTGAAAAATGAATATCAATACTCTTGCGTTAAATTACACGTGCGTCTTATTACTTTTATTTTAATAAACAACTATGTTGACATACTTGTTTTTCTCGCTCACGCACGGAGAGATCGTCCGATGTGCGAGCGGAAAAATCAAGTAGCAGCATATAGTTGGTTTTGCTTGAACTGAAATGATTTTGTTGTTGTGATAAAATTCAATGAAAAATGACTACAATACCTTATCGCTTTTTGTTAGCAACGTTCATACAAATATATTTAAAGTATTTTCATCAAAAAATAAGTAAAGTCAGTTATGTAGAATTTCGCTGTGGCTTCATCATATTGTGACATTTCTTTTAATGGTATTATAGAAAAACGATACTGGAGTAAAATTTATTTTCCGCGGTTCCGTTGGCTAATGGGTCCACGGTTAAATGATTTTTATCCGTCGTCCCGTTATTGGGACGTCCAATGGAACCACGGAAAAGAACTGGTTATTCTTCTGAGTTGAGAAAAGTTTACAAATTTATGTTTGCCGTCAAAAACCGACTAAAGTATTTAAAAAACTTTTGATAAATGCAATAAATTTCTTGGATGTAATAAACTGCAATGAAAACCATTTAACAGACGAAATGTGATTCTGCTCATAATATTCAGATAAATTGTTCTGCTACGAATCTTTTATTTGATTTTATCTAATAGATTTTGGGAAATTTTGTATTTACTTGCTTTTAGCTATCTATGGCACTATTGGTCGTAGAAAATAATTGGTTTTGCCAGTAGATAGAAAGTACTACTAGTTAGTACTAATACTTTGTCAGTAGAAAACGATACTGATATTAAATACTATACTAACAAGCTGACCATACCAAATACTGACGGTGTATGGAGAGAGTTAATTTTAATTAAGCCTATATAATAATAATATAATATGCTGCCTGCCACTGGTGGGATATTGTGAAAACCAAGTATTGCAATTTCCATGTTTTCTCGTCACTAACTTGGTCCCTACGAAGATTTTCGATAATTAGTCTTTTTATTCGTAGCATGGTCCTGAATATTGTACCCAACGTAGTACCCAACAATATGCAAGGCAGGTAAAATTTTGACACAGTGACAGCCATCAGGTGAGATAGCAGTTAAATGCGAGCCGGTTCAGTAATAAAAAAAGAACGAGAAGTCAGCGGGTGGATGTACGTCGACATTCTCGCTTTAGTTAACTACTGTACGTAGTACAAGTAGTTAGAATAAGCGGAACGTAGCAAAAATCACGTATTCTTTTCGTACTTCCTCGTTTCTGCGTGTTCTGCGTGAACGAACATCGGCAATTCGGTAGTGTCAGCAAGCGGGACAAGCGGCGTTACTCTTGATTGTTTTTTTTTTTTTTTTTTTTTTTTATTCATAATAGGTTCGCGTTTGACCACACCCTGCCTGATGTTAAGCATTGATGTGGTCTAAGATGGAGCACGCTTACCTAGAAGAAACCTATTTACTCTCGATTTGAAGACACCCATGTTGTATCCATCGGGAAAAACTGACGACGGTAAGGAGTTCCACTCCTTCGCAGTACGCACGAGAAAAGTGGAAGCGAAGCGCTTCGTACGAGTCCTGGGAATATCAACCATGTACGGATGGCGCCTCTCCGTTTGTCTGGACGTCCGATGGAAAAAGGGGGAGGGCAGAACCAAGTCGTGCAGTTCTTGTGCACATTCTCCGAAATGTATCCGGTAAAAGACCGATAGACAAGCGACTTTACGGCGGTGCTCGAGGCTTTGCAGCCGAGACTCCCCTAGAAAGTCGCTGCCTATTAACCTCTTGGCGCGTCTCTCAATCGACTCAAGTGCCTCAAGTTGGTATTTGGCAGAGCCATCCCAGAGGTGAGAGCAGTACTCAACACAGGACCTTACTTGCGCTTTGTACAAAGTAAGCATTTGTTCCGCTGTGAAGTACCGTCTCACCTTTGAGAGGATGCCAAGTTTTTTAGCGGCTAACTCAGCCTTTGACTCGATATACGAGCCAAAGTTTAGAGTCGACGATATAGTAACACCAAGAAGGTCCAGGTGGTCTGTGACCGGCACGGATACATCTCGGAATGTTGGAGACAGTTGGAATGGTCTCCTTTTGGCGGAAAACAGACACGCCTGGGTCTTGTTGGCATTGAACTTGACCAGGTTGGCATCGCCCCAATCGGAGACTGCCTTAAGGGACAAGTTCAATCGCTCGACCATAGCTTCTCTGAGACTCCGGATCTCCGGCTCACTGGCTCGCGCGGTAGAAATATAGCTCTCTACAACCGTGCTGTCGTCTGCATACCCAAAGGTACCGGGCTTTAGCAGATCGTTGATATGCAGCAGGAAGAGCGTCGCAGAGAGCACTGACCCCTGGGGAACGCCGGCATTAATACCCATTTGATCAGACGAGCAGCCGTCCACGACTACTCGTAATGATCGATCCCTCAGGAAGTCCGATATCCACGCACAAAACCCGGTAGGCAGGCCGTATGCGGGAAGCTTGCTAATAAGGCCGTCATGCCAAACCCTGTCAAAGGCCTTAGAGATGTCCAGGGAAACGGCAAGCGCTTCCCCTTGTTTCTCAATGGCCTCGCTCCAGATATAAGTGGCATACGCTAGAAGATCCCCAGTAGACCGATTTCGGCGGAACCCGTATTGATGGTCACTGAGGAGGTCATTCGCTTCTAGGTATGCCAGGAGCCGGCTGTTGAGAATGCGCTCCATACTCTTACAGAGTATAGACGTAACAGATATGGGTCTGTAGTTGGCAGGGTCGGTACGACTACCTTTTTTAGGCACGGGTTGCACATTAGCAAGCTTCCATGATTTGGGCACTGTACCAGTCTCAAGAGATAGCCTAAAGAGGCGTGTCAGGACAGGCGACAACTCAGGCGCACAAGTTTTTAAAACAATTGCAGATATACCATCAGGACCACTGGCTTTATTCACGTCCAGATTGCGTAGTGTATTACGAACTTCCTTTTGGCGAATGCGTATGTCATTCATGACAGCTTCGCTTTGTGGTAGAATTGGAGGAGTCGCGATACCAGCATCAAGACGTGAAGACTCCGCAAACAGGGAAGCAAACAGGTTTGCTTTCTCTGCAGCGGTGTGAGCTAGCGTTCCATCAGGATTCTGCAGTGGAGGCAGTGAGGGGCGGCAGAAGTTCGATTCAACCGCTTTAGCTAGGGACCAAAACGCTTTACTACCCGTGGGGTACGAAGCAAGCTTGTTCCCTATTCGGCCAATGTGGTCAAAACGAGCCTTCTGTAAGACCTTTTTACTGGATTTGGCAGCCTTGTTAAAAGCTCTCTTCTTTAGGTGTATATCCTTGGCCTTATGCTTACGAGCATCAACCCAGGCTAGGTATGCCTGATGTTTTAACGCCTCAGCGCGTCCACATTCAGGACCGAACCATGGGCGAGCTTTGCCGGACAATGGTACGTCAGAGAATGGAATGAAGTATTCCATTGCTAAACGCAACACATCGGACACGGCATTTGCACATGCGGTAGGATCACCAGAAGAGAAGCACACAGACTGCCAAGGATAAGATGCAAGGAAAGAACGCATCTCATCCCAATCTGCTGATTTGTATCGCCACATCCGCCGAGTGCCTCGAGGACTGGGATCGGGCGGGGAGTAGACGGATACAGATTTCACCAGACAATGGTCGGACTTACCTAACGGTGAACAAACCGACACCGAGTAGCGGTCTGGATCAGTTGTCAGCAGAAGGTCCAGGCAATAGGCCGTGTGAGACTCAACATCGGGTACCCTCGTGGCTCCTTGGACCAGCTGGGTGAGATTTAACGCTAACGCAAGTTTTCGCGTCTCTCTACCGGCATGGTCGGTGTCCTGGTATGGGTGTAGCCAATCCTGGTGATGGCCATTAAAATCCCCCAGAAACACCAGTTGGGCAGTGGGGTACTTCTGTTGAGCTACGTCCGCCACCTCACTGAGGTATTCGGTGAGCCTGGTTGTCCCCTGATTTCCACTATGTGAGCGGTAAACACAAGCGTAGAGAATTTTCTCAATACCTGTGTCCACCAACGCCCAAAGTACAGAGAACATGGGGTCTTCAAATTTTCGGAGACGCCGAATGCAGATGTCATCCCGGGCATATACACATACACCCGCGTGCGATTTGAAGTTGGACTCCAGGTTGTACCCTGGGTATGTAAGGTACGACACGTCGGATGGACAACCAATCTGCGTCTCCGTGAGAAACAGGAGGTGAGGTTTTTCTGTCTCCAGGTGGTAATGGACAGGGACGAGATTAGAGTGCAAGCCTCTTATGTTGCAGAAGTGCACTTTCAGTGAGAGGGAGTGCAGCCGCTGTTTAAACTTTCTCTCATTTTTGTTTCTCTTCATGTTTTGGGAGTAAAAAAAGGTTGAAAGCCGGCAGTAGAACGAGGCATTACGTCCAGTAGACCCCGCGAAACACAACGAAACAGCACACATCGAAGGGGGACTAGTCTGGAGACTGCGGGGACGCCCGAGCCCCCCCAGAGATGTCCATCTCGTCCTCTCGCCCGGTTGCCGACCGGCGTGATGGCGCATCTCTGGGATTTTTCACAGTTGGCGGGACAGCCTTTCATGAGTGGCTAAGTCACAATTGGGTCCCCTACTGACTGCGGTCGGCCAGCGGTGCACCGTGCCTCGGATCCCGCTACCCTCCGCGACTAGTCGCCCAATGCGGCCGAACGATGTGCTTCTTATTCAGGCTACTTGGGATGCTACTGTTCTGACCCGACTTTCATACGGCGTCACTGGACATCGCGCCGGAACACGACTAGGTCGTTTGGCGGCGTGGCTTTGTCCAGTTGTCAGTTTGTCCAGTATTGATAGTGAAGAATACAGATTGTGTGCCACCACCTTACGCAGTATTCATTCGTCAAACAGCAATTATAGATTTCTATATTAAAGTACGCGGTGTGTCAGAGCTATTACAGTTTTGTTGCCTAAGACTGTGATATATTTTTACTGATACCTGTTCAATAGGATCGAGTTTTTCATCGTGGAAATTGAGGAGTATTGGGTATATATACATGATTACGTCTTTATATCCGCGGACATCGGACAAATAGGGTTGGCACGAATGTCTAAGATGATTGGCTTCCGCGTAAGAAAACCGTCAGCTATAATAGCATGTTCAATTTGTTGTTACGCACGTGAAGTTTGTGCAGCCCATTACAAGGAACAACTTATCTATTACTTCTAATAAACAATTGTTCTAAAATACTGTCGCAATCATAGACGCCAATTTACTATAGTTTATAATTAACTAAAGTATTAAGTACAAAAATAAACAATAATCACTAGTTTAAAAGTTAATTCCTGCCTAAGAGTACGACAGTTAGATTCAAATCAGATCATCATATGAATTAACAACAGTTAAGTATAAACACTCATTAATAATTATGAAACAGGCGAGAGCTAAACTAAGCTAACCGGCCCACCCTGATGATGACAATCTACTGTATGACAATTCACCGCATGGTTGAAAGGGCATTTTGCAAACGCTCGCCTAGCTAACTACCACCCTCATGTAGAAAATCTGTCGCTTATCATCCAAAAATGTTTTTTTTTTTTTAATGTTATTGTGACGGAACAAGCTCGAGGCCCACCTGATGTTAAGTGGACTAACCTCTGCCTATAACAGTTGCAATTCATCACAAGTCACGAATTGCACTGCGCCCGTCACATTGAGACATAGTTGTTAAGTCTCATTGTGCCTGTAATTTCACTGGCTCTCAAGGACTACTGCCGGAACACACCTTTCGGTGCTTGGCGACAGACTTTCTACTTGAGGGTGGTAGCTAGCCAGATGGGCAATCGCAAAATGCCCTTCCACCATGCGGTGAAGCTCAGACCGGCGGTGGGGATCGAACCAGGGTACTGCGGCACGGCAGTCCATAGCTATTACCGCTCGGCGATCATTACTTCATCCAAAAATTTATAACATCATGATTTTGATACCGTGACAAAATTCGTCTGTTTTAGGCAGATGTTATTCCGCTTAACATCAGGTGGGACTCGTGCTTGTACCGTCACAATCCTATAAAAAAATATTAAAAGATGACCAGGATCAATAAACTTATCTACTCTGTTTTGATGTCGTTCAGTTTATATACCTATAAAATATATATCGTATACCTAGTGCGTGGTTTTAATAAGATACAATGTTATCTACTACAACCTACCCTTTAAATAGTGAATTCTGCTAGGAAAATCTGTTCCGTAAATAGTTTTCTCAAAAGGTTTTTGTGTGGATTTATTGAAAGTTCATTAATCAAACTTAAGCAGTGACACCGCCATTGTCCGGGGTTGAATTTGGGATGCTGTATTATTATTTACGAGCCCAATAGTTCCATGTAAAGCAGTGTTGAAACTCGCATAAGAATCGAGTTTCGCTAACAATTTATAAAAACATGTAAATAGCCTCTCGAATGCTTTGTAATATTATTAAAGAATTTAAGTTAAAGAATACGGAAAGAATTGAAACATAGTATGTACATAAATACTAGTTTATCACGTAAATTGTATTGGTTATGTATGACTGAGTTATATACGCAGCTTGTTTGTTGTACAAAGGAAAGTATTATCTAAATAAACTAAGCCGAATAGTACTGCAGTCCTACGACGTTGGGGGTTTTAGTATAATACAAACTTTGAATACACTGGCCACTAGTAGTAGGCGAGTGGATTATAATTGTTCCCCGTATTTACATAAATATATCGGCTAGTTTCTTCCTGTGACTTTCAGGAACCCAGACGAATATGCCACGATGCACGTGGTAAAGTGTGGGACCAAGGGAATTCTGGAAAAACTCCACTGTTTACACGTTTCTAATAGCAGTTAACGGCTTTTATCAAACATTTTTGATCGAAGAGAGTTCGTTTCCCATCTAGATATAAATGAATTTAAAAGTTGCGCTTTTGCATTGGGTTTAAAAAGCACCTGATTATGATATAGAAGTAAATTTTTTAATTATTATAAGCCTATAATAAGTGTTGTCCTTGGGTTGCCGGGATAGAATGTCGTGTCTGGAAAACCATAAAATTACGTCCATCCAGCATGCTGCCCACCTTCGAGATATCAGGTCTAGGAACTGATATCTTACACTGCGATCCCCAAGCCGCCTGTCAAGCGTGGGGATCATGATCAGTGGACCATCCGGCTGATACAGGGCAGTCAGTCCACCTCATGTGAATCAGTTGCTAATCTTCAAAAGAATTGTTATTAAATGTTATCTGCTTTATAATATTATCATTAGTATTCATTAGGCACTCCATCTCTCTAATTAAAATTTAAACTTTCTTCTATCGAATTAAACTTGAAACATATGAGTTTGTTTCTGAATTTTGCTGACGTAAGTAGTAGAAAAGGGTTCTTGATTAATGACGTCACGGTGAGTAACTTGTAGATCTTAAGTCAAGAAGCGCCATCCACTATTAATATTACCCGTTTAATACGCGGGTGATCTACAACAATAGTAGACCCGTGGTTCTCCTTGAGGATGTTCGGAATTTCAGCAAGCATAATTTTTGTTCATATAAATTTGTATGTGAGTGCTGCGTGTAAAATATTATACTCGTGCTGTAAATTGTCATGTAAAATTATATAGAGGTTAATGGATGAAGAAGTTTACAATACCTTATTCTTTGCCATAGTTATTTGTCAAAGACACAAAATTCTTTGTGTGTTAAAATTAAATAAGTTGTTGGTTCTAAATTAAGGATATAAATAATAAATGGCCTTGTGACTCATCTCGTCTAAATAAGGGATTTTTATGTATATAAGAAATACAGTGTTTTATTCTTAGCGCTGACCAAATGTACGGTATCAAGTTTGTGCTCGATAGCACGTAACTCAGCGGAATTATGTGTCTGCCATTCATAACAATTGCTCGTAATGCGAAATAAAGTAAACCAAGTAAGAGAACATGGACATGCAATTGATTTTGTTTTACTAAGTGCAAACTTTCGTTATGATTTTAAATGTTTGTGTCCCTGTTAGGGGTAGTTCTAGTGAACTTAAAGAAATGCTCGTAGGTAGTCAAATTTTATTTTGAACGTTGAAAAATGTCGGCTGTATAACAAGATTAGGTCCCAGCGTCGCCGTTGATCCTGCCTAATTTCTATACAATTTTTTTATTTTTTTGTGGAAATACTTCACAATTTAAGTCTCCAAGTAATATACCTGGAACTTAAGCATAAAAAACCAGGTAAAAGGGCGATTGTCGGCTATAATCTAAAAATCAAAACCGTATATATAAAAAAAAGATGAATTCTGTAGTATAATTTGGTAGTATTTGGATACAAATTAAGATTTACAAAATACAAGAACGTTTAGTAGATATACAAAAAATATAGTGATGACCATTACCTACACTGTGCTGTTGGATAAATATTATAAGTAGTAAAAATACTAGTTAGAAGTATTAAAATAGCCATCATTAAAGTAATACACATAAATTGATAATTATAAAGTTAGATCGTCGGTAGTGGGGCCTCTATCAACTCCTCGCCCGACATCACCAAACTGCTCCCCGGCGGTTAGGTATGCGTAAAAGCATTTTCTCCATGACAAATAATATTTTTAGATACAAAATACAAATACAAAATACAAAATAGTTTATTGCATAATAAAATATGACACAATATTAATTGGTGAAGCCCTGCCTTTTGCTTTAGTTTACACTGTGTTGCAAAAGGCAGTGTCTTCCCTGGAAGAGGCACATTTGCAATAAAATACAGAAAGAAAGAACACAGAAGTTTTGGTATAAGAAACATTATTACAATAATTAATAAGTATGCAAGTAGGTATAAATATATGTAGGTAACGAAATTCTAAATATGTAAAAGATAAAAGTGTAGCAAAATATGTGTATTATGTATTGTGTTTACTGTGGGGTAAAGAAGATATTAAATTAAAGCTTTAAAAAACTTTCTCCATTAGTGATTCTGTTTCATCGTAGTTTCTATGTTTTAGCCAATCTAATAAAATTGGTTTGAGTTTATGAAAGGGGAGATTTTTTATTTTTGATTTTCTATTCAATATGTTATAGAACTTAGGTGACATATGATTGTAGTGTCTCCACGCAACCATGCTACGGCATCTTGGAACTGGACAATCATCGAGCCTTTTGTTTGTAATAGGTAAATACGGAACTGTATCTGCATGGTACCTTCTAATACATTGATATATGAACATTTTTCTGACTGGTAGGACTTTACATCTGTCATATAATTCTTCTGTAGAATGTCTGTAAGGTAAAGCCAACATAACCTTGAGAAGAGCACGCTGCGCTCGCTCTACCTCAATTAAGATACAATAATTGATGTTTTTAGATGATTTTATTTCTAAATATTATTGTAACCTCCGTTACTAAATAATATTATATAAAAAAAATGCGTCCGGTACTCATATAGGTACTGGCTCCTTTTAACAAAAACTTAACATGATATAGTAACGAATAAAAGTACGAAATTTACTATGCGGAATTTTAAAATCTAACAAATAAGTATTTCCTGGCTTGAGTAGCAATCAATAAATGCGTAGGGTCGGTATCCGGTACCACAATCAATCATCAGGCCACGCGAGCGATATATCTCGCGAAAAATATTTTGTTACCCCAACAAAATTGGTTTACTTAAATCCAAACCTTCATAGGGACCCAAGCACGTTAAGTATGCTATAATTCATGAAAATTTTGCTCGGGTATGTTATTATACCCGATATATTTATATTATTATGTTTGATTTATGGCTATGAGCCCATGAATTCCTTTTAAAATTTTATATGAGGTTCTTATTATTTGGCTTATTATTATTATATTACTTATTATTATTATTGGCTTATTATTTCTTCTTATTATTTTTTTATTATTTGGCCATGATCACTGCATGCAGTATTTGATACGTCTCGTTGAGATTTACGTCTGTATTTATTTTTTAAATTAGAGTATGCCCTCAAACGAGCTGTTGGCTCACCTGGTGGTAAGTGATCACCGTCGCCTTCTCGAGGATGTGTTGCCGGCCATTTAGGAGGGAATATGCTCTCTTCCTGCACGTTCCTAAGTAGTATCTGTTCGGAACTACTTTACCTAGCAAGTGGTTTCATAATGTGGCAGTGCCAAGTAGAAAATTCCGTGAAAATCGCAAGGTTGTGGACTTCCAGGCATCGACAAGAAATTGATGAAACATTATGCTTTGTCGGAAAGTCCGATGGCGAAATTGAGCTGCAGGTAGTAAATTGATCAGTTTCTCAGAACATTCCCCGTGATAGATACGGTAAGAGATGCATAGTGATCAATAATAATAACACACAAATAACATAGATAGCAACTTGATCGTCGACGATTCGAGTCGCTCGCGTTGAATGTGGTCAAATGAAAGAAGCTGGTAATGCGTTGCTCCCGCCCAGAGGTGAGAGCAGTCTATTTTTTTTTTATGTTATTGTGACGAAACAAGCCCGAGGCCCACCTGATGTTAAGTGGACTAACCTCTGCCTATAACAGACGCATTTCGTCAGCGACGAATTGCACTGTGCCCGTCACACTGAGACGTTCAGTTGTTAGGTCTCATTAGCCCGTAATTTTTCTGGCTCTCAAGGACTGCTGCCGGAACACACTGTTAGGTGCTTGGCGACAGATTTTCTACTTGAGGGTGGTCGCTAGCCAGGCGGGCATTCACAAAATGCCCTTCCACCATGCGGTGAAGCTCAAGCTCTGGGCGGGATTCGAACCATGGACCTGCTGCACGGCAGTCCATAGCCAATGCCACTGAGCCATCACTGCTTCAAAAAGTTCTGCTTCAAAGTCTTCATGTGAGGCCGAACCGGGTCTTATAAAGTTGCAGGCGATCGGCCGACGTCAAGTACCGCCACGTCCTTCCGAGCACACCGAGCTTCTTAGAGGCTAATTTAGCCATATCTTTCAAGTGACAGCGAAATGAAACGACGCTCGATATGTCGACGCCAAGTACTCCGATGATATGCAAGGGGAGTATCTTCAAAAACAGAGGTAGGAAGGGGAGTGTATAATATACTAAAAGGGTAGGTAAGCATAATTATGTCAGTCAAAACGTGGGTGTTGAGAAATTAAAACACTTAAATGTTTCAACACCCACGTTTTGAACGACATGTTTTGGTATCATGTAAAAGAGAATTTCAAAAATTCAAACACCCAATATAAAAAGCAAATAGCGGTGTGTTTACATACATTCACACCAAAGAAGCAACATTTTTAAACATCTTATCATATTTATGAGTAAGCGCATCATTTTATTTGATCATAGACCTCCTAGAAACAATTACACAAGGAATTGCCATTATTTTCTTATCAATAACGTTATAGACTATTAGATAATAGATGATTAAGCTACTTGTTATTATAATGCTAATCCGATAATCAATTTCAGTCTTGTACAACGCCTACGATAAACACACGATATCGCCTAAATATCCACAAAAGGAGAAAGCTAAAGAGTTTCTGTAACCTCCCACGTTTCTTTAGATGTTGAAGGTTTAATGTATAGATTTTTTTTAATATTTTATCTATTAGGAACATAAGACCTGAGATGAGGTACAAGAATCTAGCTTATTGCCAACCACAGGGCACGTTTCCATATCGCTACGGAAAATTTCTATTCCGATATTCATATTTCAACTCAGTAAAAGTGACACCAAACACTATAAAAGAATAACTTTGGAGTGTAAAATAAATATATCTACTCCCGCAAGGAAAAGTTTGACATACAATACGACATCGCACGCCTTTCAATGAACAACTGTTTACTCCCCAAAGGCAATGCCCGATCGAAGGAAACGGAACTTTGCGAAAATTTGCTACATAATGTTCGCAAATACTAGCTTGTGAAGCTTATAAAAAAAGAGATATTGTTTCAAGTCGCTATAGGTTTATGTTACCAAAAAATTACCTCATTATGATTTAGAGAACAAAATGCTCATTCAACCATCTCGGTCGCCATAAAGGGCCATCGCCCGTTGCGACCAGGTGTAAATCCCATCTGATATGAAATTTTTATGTAAAAAGTAACCATGATTTTAGATTCGCATGCAATAGTGCTTGAAATCATAATTAGGGTGAGCAAAGCGAGCGATATCACTATCACACAACTTGAACATTTTGCGGCCCACTTTACTGAAAAACGAACCAATCTTACTTCATATCTAGACGTGTTATCTTTCAAAACATTATTTGATAACTATGAATAAAATTTATTTAATATTTCTTTATTCATGGGATAGAATTTTATTGTACTACTAACGCTATCAGTTAGAGAACCAAACAGTTAACATCGCTGCAACAGAACTAAACTCAATATTCGAATACACCGTAGTTAATCTACTTCATACTTGATGACACGACTAGAGTCAGGTTGTAAAATAAACGCAAGGCCTTACAAAGCTCAGCTTTAATCATCATCAATCACATCCCAATATGATGGTTAAAAACGATAGGAAAGATTTGAGTTATGACGTCATGTCATGTTACCTCAATTGGTTAGAGCATACCCCGGCTAAAGGGGTGGATGGACGCGGGTTCGTATCCCGCACATGACTTAAATTTTTCCTATCGTATATTTGTAATTTTATAATGTAATCCGCATAGCAGGCGTTATTGCAAACATAACAATATTAAAAGCTCAGCTTTTTTAATTGTATGTATGTAATTCATACGGGTGGCACTATATTAACGAGATTTATGCGTTTAATAAAGCACTTCCTTCGGTCAGATGAAATCAAGTGGGTAAAGTCTGGTTAACCGCCGCACCTACCCCTACTCGTATGATATTTAAATAATTATTAAATTAGAACACAAAATATTCACCCTATTCTTCCATCTCATTGTCCAAGGAGATTTATAAGATACCTCGTTCATTTAAGATGTACCTAAGATGCGTGAAAATTAACGTTAACATCGTTACTCATACACGCACACTATAAGCAAAATGTATGATAGTGAAATTCATATAGCACGCAAGTCTTATCCGTCGTATGAAGCACAAGATGATAACGTACCTAAACGATTGCCAATCACAATCTCATGGCGTGTTCGGTGCTCGTGAACTTGCGATCTACAAGGTGCTCACCGTGATATCATTAATAACAGAAGATTCCTTTTGCACACCAAACGCCTGAAATATTCATAGACGAAGCTCACATGTTTCAAAATAACTTCGATAGTCTAAAAAGATTATTTGATAGGAAGTCTCCTGGATGGGTCACCACCACGATGACCACCTTAATTCAGTCAACAACCAACAATTTTTACATCGCTACTTTCCCGTTTGAAAAATGGGGCGGCCAGTGATACTTTAGAGTGTATCAAATTTTCTATTCTCTCTTATATCAAGGTGCTATTGGCCCAAAGCGGCTGAATCAATAAATAGTTTCCAATTTTCGAATATTATTTGTTATAAATAGCTTAAGGATGTTTGAATAAACAGCATATTTTATTGTGATCCTATGATCTTAATAATAATTTGAGATCTTCGTTGGAAACCAAGATACGTCATCATTCTTGTTTATTCAATAATTTCAATAATCAATGACGTTTTTAGTTCTGTAAAGACATCTAGTTTTTTTATCGGGAATCCTAGTCCGATTTTAATAACAAGATCGTTAAAATGACCAAGAACTTGTGTAACCGTAGTAAATTATAGGTTACATCTTATTCAGATAAATGGGGCAATTTCCATTTAACCTTTTCAATATTATATTGAAAAACTCACCTCACCAACCTTTTAAGCTGCAAAAAGCTTTTTGTGCACTCAAAAGTCATAGAATAACAAAATAAAATCCAATGTTCGTTACGTTTTCTACCTTTGGCGGTTAGAGAGACCACTTTCATGACATCTGAGTGTTTTCTCTGAAATATGTTTCCACATTTGGGTGCACGAAAAGAATTTTTAGTCTGGTTGCTCCTAAATTTTCCCGCATCAAACATAACTCTTTGCATTTCAGAGGGAAAAAAATGTGAGGTGTTATGACGGAAATGTGGGAATTTACTTAGAATACCTATCTTAGCTTGGCAGGCTAAGAATAAAAGGTAAAACCAACATCTTTAACGTTTAAATGTTGAAAAAAGTATTCATGGTGTATTGACCCCGAATATATTCGGTTGCATCTAGCGGTATGTTCCGGCAGGCTTGAGAGTCATAAATTCTAGGTTAGCATATTCAACATCTTTAACCAAATCATCACTTATCATTAGGTGAGACAGTGGTCACAGGTACAGAAAAGAGAAAGATTATATTTCTCTATGGTCACAGGCTAACCTATCTAACATAAAAAAAAAAGAAACTCGGGAATATGCAAGTTTAAGTTTAGTGTTTGCATCTTCTTTACTAATTTCAAAAAGTTATTACATAAGAAATTTTCTTTGTGAGAAGTAGGTTCGAATAGATAAATTTAAGGAAAGCCTCGGAAAAATTTGGTGCTTGTTCATAAAATAGGTTTACAATTTTGTAAAGTTTTATGTTGTTATGTTGTTTAAATATCGAATTAATTGAAATGATCCACAGGTCATCCCCCGAATGCTAAATTGTCCAATCGACCAGTTGCATAATTTTTGCAGGAGAAGGTTTTTTGTATTTAATTCCATTAAAATCAAGTAAATGATTTTAAAAACGCTATGTTTATGAAGACGGAGCAAACATTGATTTGTGCAAGAAATTTTACATAGACACATTGCTTGGAGATGGACATTATGAAGTTGAGATTGGATAATTTACTATTCGATCTATTTACTGCTAGATTGTCTTTATAGCCACTTGGGTGTGGATGATATCTGAAAGGGTGTTTAAAAATTTTGCGGGGAACATTGGGAAAACCGGAATGAAATTCTTTAATTTTGATGATTTTGCATCTCTATAATGCCATCTCTAATTAAAAGTGTTTTAATTCAACGTTTTTCAATGTTATTGCAGCTGTATGATGCACTTTTTCATGGGTAAAATTCTATAAGGTACAACATAAGTACGTTCCTAAAGCATTTTAGTTGGAAAAAGGCACGTTCTTTTGTAATGGCTTATAATTATTCGAATATAAATATCTAAGTTCTTGTGTTGTATATTTCGTTAGTATTATGTTACCTATTAAAAATAAAATTATTATCTATTGGTTGGTTTTTTAAGCAAGAAGCCGTCTTGGTAGGCACTACCGCAGTGACAGATATTCTGCCTCAAAGCAGTTTATGTGCAAATACTACTTTCTTTACAATTGAACGACACTGTAGCAAGTGAAATTACTGGGCGATCGAGACTTGCCAATATATGTCTTTGATTGACGAGCGCAGTACAATGGACGTCTGAAATGGTGTCTCGTTCTTCTCGTCACTTTATTCACTATATTAAAAACACAACCCCCGTTGGTACTTACACCGCGGATATATTTTTGATGACTATTTATGACTGAGACCTCGCTTTGCTCCGTAAATGACAGATACACCTGTTTCAATTAACAACAAATAGAATAAGGCAAAAATCACTGTCGCGAATAAAAACTAAATTTTCTTGTACATATGATATATGAAAACCACAATAAAATGTGACTCCTAATGTTAGTTAATCCTAATTGCTAATATTATTTTGTCCAACATTTCCGTCAAGCGGTTAAAAGTGGTTTAACTTTTATTAAATATGTTCGTAGTAAGCACCTTACTAGTGACTTTCCAACGCGTTTTCTTTTACGGTTAATGATATGTCCTAAAGCATAAGACGAAGAAAACATGTAAAACTATTCATCATGCACCGGGTTGAGCGCTATAAAGTTGAAACGAGGGCACCTCCTCGTGCACTCGACATTCAATTATTGGCTCGTCGTGAAACTGCCTCCTTTGTAAATGATCGTTAGTTTAACCCTGGTATAGAATTCAGCAAACTTACATTTGACGTTATAAAAATAAAACAAATAACGTTTAAAAGGGGTTCTGACTTCTGAAATTCCAAGAAAAACATGGAGTAAATGTTCCACGTAATGAGCACATCATGGCGCAGTATAAGGGTGTTATGTTAATACCATTTATTGTGTGAGTGGTAGATAAAAGTATATTTTATCACGAAAATGATAAAAATACTACTGAAATGAGTAGGTATAGATATTTTAGAGTATTCATACATGTATTATCTAATAAAAAATATATACTACTCATATGATTAGGTAACGATACTTTAAGGGTTTCGTAACATCCCTACGTTAAAATCGTAACCATGTCGGCGACTAGTTTCTTCTTGATAAGTTGGAAGCTCGTCCTGTCTGCCCTGTCTGCGGCACGTCCTCGTCTTAGGTCTCTTCTATCTGGCTTGCGGATAACAGGTAATACCTATAACGGGTCAGAACACGATTTTATTTATTCACAGGAATATTCGCATTCAAATACTTACAGCGAATTTTATATGAGTAACATACAATAAATATTCCGTAAACATGATAAGTACTCGTAGGTATTCTAAGATATAGAAATACAAATGTATTAATGATAGTGTATCGGAAAAAGTACGAGGCGCACATGGTGTTCACACAAGTTCTCCTCAATTCGATTAATATAATATAACGTAGTGCGCACTTTCGTGGAGTGAACGAATTGTATGTACTATTCAATAAATTGGTTTTAGGTTTTAAACTTTTTGACTTATGCCTACAAGAATATTGCACAAATAAGATTTTGTGCCTCGAACCCAAGGAGTTTGCAAGTAGAAGGCAATATAAGAGAATGCTTGCTAAGAACAGCAGAAGTGGTCAGTATCTTTTAAATTGTTTGATTGCATGTAACAGTTATATATGTTTATTATAAAAACATAAAATACAATTAGTAAAATACGATCGTCCAGAGTAGACCAGTTTGTATAGACATTTTGTGAAAACTGCGCAGCGCGCGTTCCCTTCTCATGCAGAATTTTAATCTTCTTGAATAGAAAAAAAAAATCGCCTAAATAAAAGTTATTAGAACTTTTTTTAAATACTGCGAACTATATAGAACACTACAATTACTCCAATAAAATAATAAAAGCCTTCAGACAACCTATATACCATTGCAGACTCACAGGCAGTCCAAATGCTCCAGCCCACTACCACCAGTTGCCAGCGTGCCCAGCATGCTGCCAACATACAGCATTTTTAGAAGCGCTTGTTACGAAGTTTGCTTAGCCGTTCTGAACTGATTAGCAAAGTTAAGCATTGTCCGCCACAGACATGAGATGGTTGGGTGACGTGCTTCGGAGGGCACGTTAAGCCTTTGGTCCCGGATGTTATTTTAGGATGGCAGTCGTTATGGCATGGTGGTAGGGCATTTCGCGAATGCCCGTTTGGCTAGCTACCATCCGCAAGAAGAAAAGCTGTCGCCAATCACCTAACGGTGTGTTCCGGCAGCTGCCCTTGAGAGCCAGAAATTCTAGAAATTCTATTCTGAACAACATCTTCGACCACATCATCACTTACCCACTTACCCTCAGGTGAGATAGTGGTCAAAGGCTAACAATTAAGCATAAAAAAATTAAAAAAGGATTGACCCGTTGAATTGCAATGCTTATTCGTTTTATATTCATTAAAAGACAAATTTATTACCTTAAACGAGGATAGTTTGGATTAAACAATATTAATGACTTAACAACCTTACTGAACCATAGCACTGTAGTTTTATTTCTTGATAAACTGTCCTGTGACGTTGGTTTCATATGCCCAAGCCCCTCCCCCACCTCCCCTCTCCAAGTCCACGTTATTATGTAAGTGGGCGTTAAGTATTCATAAAGCTTACTTGACACGTTCTAATGAATTAATATAATGGCTTTTCACACCGTGAATAGCAAGAAATAATAGTCATTATGCCCTTAATTACTTAGGATATTGATTAAGTTACAGTTTGAATGTATTGGCTTATCATAGTTGACATTCCCTCGTTTCAGCAAAATGTCACCTCCGACCGTCCGCGTTAACACATTTGTGAAGGAATATAATAAACGATACGTTGATTTTGTATCACAAATATTCATAGTACTGCAAGTGATCTTCGGTTTGGATAGATTGCCTTTGATCGGCAAAGGCAAATTGATTTATGTATTCTTAACCTTCACAATCTGTTTTATATTGAACGGCACAATTATCTTCTTTACGATAATTTCCAGCAGTTTTAAAACAGCAAATTTGATATCAATTACTACAACGACACGCAATATCATGATTGCTCTGTTAAGTTTCTTGCGTTGTAAATGGATGCAGAGGTATTACAATGAGCTGAATATATTCGATGCCAAAGCCAGTTGTAGACCTAAGGTCTCCAGGAGCAGCATTTGGAACTTGGTTTGTGCATGTATCGTTTGCATCTTCATGGTGTTGGTTTTTGTTTTACCAATACAATTTGGAATTTCAACCTACAGCCCTGAACAGCTAATGCCGTTGCATATCACTTATATAATTGAAGTGTTTTTCTTTGGTCATCTTTTGAATCTTCTCACACCAAGGATGAAGCTGATCAATTATTACCTAGAGTCTTCATTGTCTAGCGTTACCTTGAAGCCAAGATCTCTCGAAAATGAAATCGTATACATAAAATCATCCAGCGCAAACACAGATAAATGTCAAATGAGCAAACTAATGGATCTGTATCAAGTAGTGGTGGAAGCTTATGACTTCCTGATTGAAGGAATAAAGTGGCAGGTTAGAATAAACATGTATAATTATGAAATTTTTAGACAAGTTCCACTTGCTTGATTTGATTTTTTGACCGCTAGAAAGAAATAATACTAAAACCTACTTAGAAGTTAATGAAATTAAAAAAAAACATGCCCTCATAATAACGCCAAATAAATTGCAATATTTAGCTTTCTGATTTAAATCAAGAAAATCTATTTTTCTTTGAATAATATATAACTTTAAAATAATCAATTAAAAAAAAGGCAATTAATTGCTGGCTCTAATCAACTTAATTTAGCTGTATATAAAGAAATTTAAAACCAATACTGATACATTTTAATTCTCACAAATCATAATGTCAATGAATACTTTGAATTAATCTTTTAAATAATTGAAAACAAGGGGTCTAAAATTGATACACTATTGATCATTTTGAGATAAACCTTTCTTGCCCAATACAGGCAAAAACATTAATCGAATCGTTCAATTTATTTCAGCTGCTAGTGGTCATCATATCGGCGTTTGTAACAGTTTTGAGTTTCCTTTACATTTATACTTTAAACGCCATTCGTGTCGGGGAGGTAAGCATATAAATTAAGTATAATGGACAAATAGGTTTAGTAAACATGGCTTACTTTGCCTGACTTTGCGTAGATAGAATTCCCTTATAATTAGTTACTAAAATTGAAAGAAACTATCAAGTTATAAATAGTTCCATTGTGTCATATTACACTTAGTAGGTTATCAAGAAACAACGCTATCTGTTATGTTTACGTGAATACGATAAGAACTTGAATTTATTAACGATGACTCTGCATTACGAAAGGTGTTATAGTGTAAGAATAGCTCCGAGGTATGTCTCGATCATATAACTCCACCTTGGACCTTTGCCATTACTGGTGAAATAAGGTTAGTTTTTGTTTGTCAGGAATACACATGTTTGTTGGTATGTTTGTTTTTGTAGATCTTCACAGAAGGCTCTATAACGCAGCTGGGAGTATCCTTGGCAATAACAATCCCTCTGTTCGCACCATGCGTGTTTAGCGACCGTCTTCACAAAGAAGTGACGAAATTGAGGGAGTTATTGGCTTCCCGGCTCTATGAAAACAAATTAGGTGAGTATCGTGGCATCTTACAAACAGGAAAAAGCAAAAAAGGCTAAATGTCAATTTATTATTAACCACAAGACAAACATTATTTAAAAGTTTAAACTCTTAGAAACGACCTATATATAAATAAATTGTCGCTCAAATTCAATTAAATTGTAAGCCAAATCCTATGAATAAATAATGTTTTATTCGTAGGCCAAATCTAAGCCTATTTCATGAACATAAATATTGTGGTGTACTTCTTCAAGAGATAATGTGTGTAATGTTTTTCAATATTCCTAAAACATTGTTCACGCATCTTTCAGCTATTAGTTGATAGCAGCTAGCGTTGTCTAAATATAATAGAAAATATTAAAAAAAAACATAAAAATTGCTGCTACGAAGTAGTTCGGATACAAACAAACTCATTCATACCACAGTTTTACAATCCATACATATTGTAACAATGTGCTCATACTGCATTACCATCATTATGCCCTCACATTTCCTTCGTTTGCAGATAAATCGGGCCGCAACATTGCGCGCGCGCTGCTTGCGTTTTCGGAAACGCGCGACCTATCATTCCGGCTGCTACGCATGTTGAATATCGACATCTCGTTGCCGTTTAAGTTTGTGGGGCTGCTCGTTACTTATCTGATCATCTTGTTGCAGTTTGAGAAAGTTATTAATCCCTAGATACTTTCGGTTTTACTGTGGAATTATTTAGTGTAGTAAAACTTTCAAGCTTAACTTGTAGTTATAGAACGATTGGTTGGATTTTCCGATAAATACCACGCAAATTAATCGGTTCCTGTAGGTAATCTTTATCTTTACAATATCCAATTGCTATAGATAAAGATTTCAAACAAATTGTAAAACCTTCGTTAAGATATAAACAAGATGTATCTGTATCCATATCGACTAATACCTTTTTACAATGTTTTTTTTTTTCAAGTCAATAAATTATTTGTCAAAAACTGCCCTTTTCACACAGAATAACTTGGCACGTGGTCCTACATCAAGATAAAAGGGTCCTAAATAGCGTGAGTGTAAATGCTTACTTACCCTATTATAATAACAATCGAGACCAGAGTATTGTCAAGTAGCCCAACAATACAGTGTCCACTTTTTCTCCCTCTAGATTGACCAAATGTTGCATGAAATTGGAGACATATTTTATTCATTGGTGGGCATTACAGTTTCATTATTAACCTTAAAACTTAGAACAAATAATTGATGGGAAGTGTACTTCACAATTAGAATAAGTGACTGATATCACTATCACGCAATTTCCTACCAAAAAAATGTGTGCATGTATGGATAACAAGTTATTTCTATTTGGTTTATCTTTTAATATAATAACTTATTTGGTATCTATAAACAACAAAAAATACAGATTTCTAGGTTAATAAGTTTAGAAGTAGTTAGAATATTCATAATTTTTCGATTTCACACCCAAGAAAATTGGCGCACTAGCATGTATGGGTTTTTTTAATTTTATGACATGGTTCAAATACTTTCAGTTGTCGTAATGTTTTGAAATTTCAATTAAATATAGCCAAGGATATTTACTTATTATTTGCGATTGAATTATAACAATCAGGCATATACAAGCTTCACAGTAAATGTTTTTATCAGGCAACTGGCATGCCAATTGGGGTAGATGGGCGTAAGTTTATTACGTCAAAACGATATACAATAAGTTCGATGAAGAAACCAGTCGTAGACTAAAGGTTTCCAGGAGTAGAATTTGAAATGCACTGCACAATGTATCACATAAGCCTTCTCATTGTATTGGTATTGAAAGTACAACAGCAATTTAGACTTTTGGGCTATATATCACAAGAGTTTGTTTTGTATTATATTTATATTGTATTATTGTACCTTTGACGCTCTCAGCTATTCACAAAAGCTTAAATGGCGATGGGCTGGACATGTTGCGAGAGTTAGCGATAATCGCTGGACTAAAAAGACAACAACATGGGCAGGTCCACTAGGACAGAGAAAAAGAGGAAGACCAAACGCACGCTGGGCAGACGACATCATAAAAGTAGCAGGTATTCAATGGCCGCGAGCGGCAGAGAATAGAGAGTACTGGTCATATCTGGAGGAGGGCTTTACCTTTCATTGAGAGGGTTCTTGCTAGCAAATTAACTAAATCATTATATATCTTTATTTCATATCTTTGTTTAGGTTTAATATTTTTATTATTTAAAAATTAGAATATGTGAATAATTTTGCATGCAGATTGCTATTGAAACTGTAAGTCGAATAAGCAAGAAATAAAAGGCTTTTTAATTTAATTTAATTAATTATTGTACCTATACCGCAATTGTTATACTGGCCACCTTTAATCCTTTTCAATACAATTAAAGACCCATTAATAAATATAATAATATATAAATATATATTATTATAAATGGGGGGTAGTTAAAAAAGTAACACTTACTGTAATTAGCTCCTTTTTTATATTTGAATATAAATTAGTAATCTGCAATATTTTGAATAAATATATGTAAATTATTATTGCTTAGCATCCACTACCTGCCACTGTGTGTTATCTCCTCAAGACAGAAACAGTTTCCAAGGATTCACTAAATTTCCACTAATTTACTGACTCACTCAAAATGGAAGCAATAAAGGAATCCATAGCACAGTTATCTCACATAATGTACCAGAAAATAGATGCTTTCGAGAGTGAGTATCACAAGAACACCACTGCAGCAGCAGCTACCACCTCCAGCTTATCATCAGAGTTCAATTCTTTCAAGATGTTTGTCGTAACTGCTCTTAGATCACTTCAAGATCAGATTGAGGTGTTGGACAGGGTTGTAGATGATCAGGAGATGCGAGGGCGGCAGAAAATCCTTCTTTTTCATGGCCTTCAGGAACACAATAATGAAGATGGAGCTGGTGTTGTTGCAAAGTTAGTTGTGGACAAGCTCAAGGTTCCTGACTTTGTCAAAAGTAATATAGTTCGTTGCCACCGAATAGGGCGATCTTCTGTTCCCGGCAAGCCGAGACCTATGCTTGTAAAATTCTGCAACATGGCAATGCGTAGTCATGTTTGGTCATCAAAAACCAACTTTAAAGGCTCGGGAGTAACTGTGTCGGAGTTCTTGACAAAAACCCGACATGAGACCTTTATGGCTGCTCGGGAACGCTTTGGCGTATCAAAATGCTGGACCCGTGACGGTACGATCTACATCCATGACGCCGAGGGAGCAAAACATCGCATACGGTGCATGAAGGAGTTGGAATGTGTCATTTCTGGGGCTACAAATGTTGCGATATCACAAGCGTCAGTTGAGGTCGTCAGAACGATCGCTACACCACCGCAGGCACCGGTAACGACCAGGCACAGACGAGCAGCGGCTACAGGAAGAAAGTAATGTACGAGTATATTGTTGTCTTCGCATTCATCGCGAGTCGCACTTGTGGGTAACATTTGTCTATGTGCTAATTTTTCTTCTACCTGACATACTTTCATTTTATACACATTCTTTCATTTTCAATGCAGGTATTAGAATTTATTTAATCTTTTTATTTTCAACTTTATCAACATGGCAAATGCACAGAACAAATATATGAAATGATACGACTGTCAACTTCAAATCAAGCGCTATCTGTCATGATTGTATGACGGTTGATGGCTGCTAATGGTCCAGGGGTACGTTCCTGCAATTCCTTAGCTAAACATTGGCCGAGCTAGATTTGCTCGATGCTCCTGGAACAACCTTTATAGCTACTGTCAAGATGGTTATGAGCTTGATGGCGATGTTTTTAAGTGGTAAAATATTGTTTGCATGTTTTGGAAATCCGGCTTATAATGATAAAAAATAGTAATTTAGTAATCGCTAATCTTTGTCGTAGCTTGTAAATAATTTCCTATGTATTGTATAATCTGTCACATTTGAAATTGAATTGAAATTGTTACGTTTCTATTGGTATTTTTATCTGTGGTCATATATATTTTGTTGGTGAACCTTACAGTTACTCCAGTTTTATACTGATGGCACATGCGTCACGTCGCGTCACGCCGTTACTCCTTAAGTACTAAATAATGTAATGTTACTGCATATGTACTCGTGATTAACATTTTTTTATATGGTTTATTTTATTTTTATTTGTGGTGTGTTTCTTGTCTTGATTGTTCTAATATATATATTTTTTGTAGATATAGACATATGGCAGGTAGAGATGCAAATAATTCTTAAAGTTTATTAAGTTTTATTTTTAGGTTAGCAAGTTTATTTATATATCTATATATATATTTATTTATTGAATTAGTAACTAAAATGTTACAATTACTAGATAACAATAGCGACGACGACTACGTGTCGTTTTCTTCTGCCCACGGTTCAAGTGATGATAACGATAGCTATGTAAGTATTCCGTCTCTTTCCGACTCCCTATCATCATATTTCTCTGATGTGCCTAGAAATTTCAATGTTGTTCACATTAATGCGCAGAGTATTCCAGCTCATTTTCCTGCCATGCTGGCTGCTTTCGAACACCAAAAGAACATTCATGCTATACTTGTGTCTGAAACCTGGCTAAAGCCATCCTTACCTTCAGTTTGTTATCCTTTACCCGGTTTTCACCTCATCCGTAATGACCGTACTGGTAGTCGTGCTGGTGGTGTAGCAATCTATCTTAGAGCTCATATTCCATTTTCAATTATTCATATGTCTGCTCAACCTCCGCCCGAGGACTCTGGTGAAAACCTCTTTATTGAAGTGCTTCTTTCTCACACAAAAATTCTTCTTGGAGTTTACTATAGCCCCTCATCCCTTACTAATTTCTTTCCCTCCTTCGAAAAAATCTTAGAAGATCTACTTCCTTCTTACAGTCATTCCATAATAATGGGTGACTTCAACACTTGTCTCCTCAAAAAAGATAACCGTTCATCTAGGCTGGAGTCCATTGTAAATTCAAACAACATGCATATTCTTTCGCTTAACGCAACTCATTATTTCCCAAACTGCTCACCTTCACTTCTTGACTTACTTATTGTATCTTCTCCAATGCATGTTGCTAAGCATGGTCAATGTTCGGCTGATTCTTTTTCGTATCACGATTTAATCTATCTTTCATACAAAGTTCGTTCTTCTAAAGCTAAAACTAAAACTATATTGCAACGCAATTTTGGTGGCATGGACCTTGAAAAGCTTCGCAGTGACGTAGAAAATATTGACTGGTCATCATTGTTAGACACTGTATCAGTCGACCAGAAAATTAATATTTTTAACAACATTATTAAGCAAATTTACGATATTCATGCTCCATTGAAACCTGTAAAGTTGAAACATTTTCCTGCACCTTGGTTGACAGCTGAAATTAAATTATTGATGCACAAAAAAGATGTTGCTAAGTCGAAATATAAACACTATTCTAGCGAAGTGAATAAATCGAAATACAATTCAGCTCGAAATAATTGCAATAGGGTGTGTAGGGATGCCCAACGCCGACATATACATGAATCCGTTGATAATGAAGATCCAGCTAAAGTCTGGAAATTTCTAAGGTCATTGGGAGTGGGTAAACCAAGACAAGATTCTATTCCTCATAACTTAGACATTGATGCCCTTAACACACATTTTTCAACCACTACCATTATGGATGTAACTGCTAAAGCCAATACTCTTAAACTTCTTTCAACCACGACAGCTCCCGCCTTTTCTCCGTTCAGTTTCACTCAATTTTCGGCTTGTGATGTTAGAAAGAGCGTACTCTCTATTACGTCAAATGCTGTTGGCATCGACGGTGTTAGTCGTAATATGATAGTCCCAATCCTTGATCTTATCCTTCCTGTTCTATCTCACATCCTTAACTACTCTGTCACGTGCGGAGTTTTCCCGTCATTATGGAAGGATGCTCTTATCATTCCATTACCTAAAAAGTTGAATCCCAAATGTCACTCTGAGTATCGTCCAATATCTATTCTCCCTTTCCTATCCAAAGTATTGGAACGCCTTGTTCACAACAAACTTAGCACTTTCCTTACCAGAAACACCCTTCTTAATCCATTTCAGTCCGGTTTCCGTCCTGCCCATAGTACAGTTACTGCATTACTTAAGGTCACTGATGACATACGTGATGGTATGGATAAGGGCAAGTTAACTGTGCTTACCCTTCTTGACTTCAGCGATGCGTTCAATAGCGTTGATTTCGATATCCTTTTGAGTCTTCTGCGCTCCATTAACATATCTCCTTCCGTAATTGACTTTTTTCACAGTTACCTGTTTGGACGCCGACAGAGGGTTCGCCTTGAAGATTCATTTTCTTCATGGTGTAACACGACAGCCGGCGTCCCTCAGGGAGGCGTTCTCTCTCCTCTTCTTTTTGCTGCTTTTATAAATTCAATTTCTCAAAATTTAGCTTCTTCCTATCACCTCTATGCTGATGATCTGCAAATTTATTCACAAGCTAATCAAGATGATATGTCTGTTTGTGTGGAAACCATCAACAGTGACTTAAAACACATCGTTGAATGGAGCAACGCTTTCGGATTAAGGGTCAATCCAACAAAAACACAAGCTATTATAATAGGTAGCACCCGCATGCTAGTTAAGCTAGACTGGAATAGAATACCTCCAATAATTTTTGATGGTGTCACAATTTTATACAATAAGCAAGTAAAAAATCTTGGGCTTATTATTGACCAATCACTGTCTTGGGCTCCTCAGTTGGAAGAAATTAGTCGTAAGACGTTTGCGTCTGCGGGCTCTTTGAAACGACTTCGGAACTTTCTTCCGACTGCCACCAAAGTTGCGCTTGCTCAATCTCTGTTACTTCCCATTTTGGACTATGCTGATGTTTGCTACCTAGATCTAACGGAGGACCAGCTAAATAGACTTGAGCGTCTCCAAAATTTCTCTATTAGGTTCATATTTGGTTTGCGCAAATATGACCATGTTTCCAAATTTAGACATAAGCTCAAGTGGCTTCCTATACGCCTTCGCCGGAATACTCATATCCTCTCCCTACTTTACAATATTTTGTTTAATCCGCTTTCCCCGCGCTATCTCAAGGAACGTTTTGAGTTTCTTGAATCAACACATTCTTTGTCATTAAGGTCATCAGAAAATTTACTGCTTAATTTGCCCCCGCACAGAACTTCATTTTATGATAAATCTTTTACTGTACATGCTGCACGACTCTGGAACAGTCTGCCAGTGTTAATTCGTAAGTCGCAGTCGCTATATATCTTCAAAAATAGAGTAAAAGAACATTACTTATCTAGTAATAGCTAGCTTTTATATCATTAGTTTCCTGTACTTGTATTAGTAGGCATCTATAGTATTTAGGTATATGTATGTTTATTTTTTATTTAGTATATATATAGGTATTCATATATGTGTATTATTTCACGTAAGTTTATATAATTATGGTAGATTTAATATAGGATAAATTCCTTGTATGCAGTTCCTACTTCATGGTAATGTCAGTAAGTTGTATACCTAATTGCGGAGAACTGCCTCCCATATCAAATATGCATAAATCCTTTGTTCCTGGTTGTCTGGAAGAAATCGCTATAAGCGATAAGGCCGCCATTTTGCACTAGTGTATTTTGTTTGTTTTTTTATTGTAATGTTAATTTTAAGTTCTTGTGCAAATAAAGTGTTTTCTATCTATCTATCTATCTAAATATACCATGCGGTACATGGATCACTACGAGTAGTAAATCCCATTATTGGGATTAATGCATATAATTTTAATGAAAGCTACATAATAATATGTATTTGTGTTTTAAATCGCTATACCCATTTTAACGACTTATCACGAGCCAGCATCTTTTCTTGTGATCTAAAAGTAAAAAATGTAGCTTTGATCATTACAGTCTTTTGCACTGCAACAGAAATATTTCGAAAATTTACTTGATCCAAAAATCCTTTTGTGGGCTTTGCCGGTAGCGGACGAGAAATATCTAAAAGACTAGTTTATATAAGGACTCAAATTACGAATGGCAATATAGTTATTAACGGAAGTGGGATGTTGCCCTAGCTATTGTTTTATTTGCCATATTCTAACTACTGGATGTAATATTATTATATGTTCTATTACTGGATGGTGGCAGGAATCGGACTGTACGATTGATCTAAGACTTGAGCCAGTATTTTACACGTACAATTTCTAAGATAGGTGAAATTTTATATAGATAAAATGTTATCTTTGTGTACAAATGTCTTGTTACAGAATACATGTGTATATGTATATTGAAGCAATAATAGCCGAGCGGTTATAGCTATAGGCTGCGGTGCCGCAGGATCGTGGTTCGATCCCCACTGCGGGCTTGAGCTTCACTGCATGATGGGAATGCATTTTTGCGAATGCTCGCCTGGCCAGGTAGCACTCTCAAGTAGAAAATCTGTCTTCAATTACCTAACAGTGTGTTCCGGTAGCAGCGTTGAGAGCCAGTAAAATTATAGGCATACGATACTCAAATAATACATCTCTGGGTGATGGATGCAGTGGAGTACGTAATTTCTGACAAAATGCATCTGTTATAGGCAGGGAATACCGCTTAACATCAGGTGGGCCTCGTGTTTGTTCCATCACAATCACATAAAAAAGTGGTCTTGCTAAACTTTGTATCCTGTATTTTGATCGTTACCAAATGCTTTGAAATATTTGCATGATACATATTTTCTGTAGTAAATGTATTTAAAGTTAACGAGTACATAACGAAACTAATAATCTTAAATGTTTGAAAACATCTACCTCGTTAGGATACCCAATACCCCTTGTTATTTAAAATGAACGGTTTATAGCCGAAACTGCTAATGTCATAAAATAATGACGGTCTAAGGATGACATTCGTTAAAACATATTTATTAAAACATATTTCCTCAAAATAGAACGCGCTCAAAGAGCTATTCTGAAGGTGGCATACAAAAAGCCTTTCCGTTTTTCAACTGATGCCCTTTATACTGATAGCCAGTTTCTGCGAGTGAGACAATTATTCATTGTAGCAATTATTATAAAATTCCACAAAACATCAAACCAATCTATTAGAGGTTTAGGATCGCGTAGACCAGGGTGGCACACAAAACTGAAGCGCACAGCGTTTGCACAGCGGTTTTATTTATACTTGGGACCTCACTTATATAGTCAGATCAATAAAAAGCTGGACATACTCAATTCCAGTAGATATGTATGTAGATTGAAACTGAGCAATTGGTTACGAAACTTTGACTACTCAGAAACGGAAAAATTAATGCGACGTATTATATAAATGCTTAAAACACAAACGCTTACAAACATGCCTCGAACACCCCCTCCCGACACCACACACATACACACGCTCTCACAACACATCACACACATATAATGCAACAATATTAACTTTAATAAAAATAACTCCATTTAATTTTATATATTATTATAATTAATTATTATTATAAAATTGAAATTTATAAAGTAAATTGTATGTAATTAATAGTTTTGAATGATTTAATATGATTTTATATAAATTTTTGTCTTGTATATAAAATAATTCCATTATTTTTTATATTATTATTATTGTGAAATTTAAATTACTAAAATATTTAATAATTATTATAAAATTGTAATTTGTAATGTAAAATGAATGTAATTAATAGTTTTCAATGATTTATAATGATCTTATTTTATAGATATTTTTGTCTTGTATAGATGCAATATCAATTATATAAATTTGTATATTAGGAAGTAAATAGACTTCCCAAAACAGGGAATCCTAGTGGGAAGCCTATTGATATAGATTAATTATTATGAAACAATGTCTTTGGAAATAAATTATTATTATTATTATTATTATTCGGGGCAGGGGCCACTCACACTTACTCCAAATCCAATTATAGCCCTTGAGTATTAAGCTTATCGAGGCCGAATTCACCCCAACGTAATTGTGGTAAGCAATTTAGCCTAGTTTAGAGTAAATGAGCATATGCGTTTTCCTTTATAAGCTAATTGAGCAAACTAATGAATGCATTTGTCATTAAATTTTCATTACATACGTTATACATGAACTTTTACATTATAAGTGCATATATATATATATATATATAGATAGATAGATAGATAGATAGATAACACTTTATTGTACACCAAAAGTAAGAAAAACATGGGCTTAATATTAGCTTAAATATAATGTTGTACAATGGGCGGTCTTATCGCTTAGAAGCGATCTCTTCCAGACAACCTTTGGATGGAGAGGAGTTAACATACTTTTATTAACGGTGGTGCGATTACATAATATAAGTAAGTAAAAATGTTCCTACTCACAAACTCATAAAATATATAAATATATTACATTTAATAAAATAAATACACACACTACATATAATATATAATTACAAATATATATACTATATACATACATATATATATAAATATATATACAATAACATAACAGACTGATGTAAACAAAACTTTACATTCTCATTTGTAATAAATAATTCAAACAAGCATTATTAATTTGATGACCGCGACAGATAATACTTTTTTATTTAATTCTTGAAGACCTTCAGTGACGGTGCTCGTCGCACTGAGACTGGCAAAGCATTCCATAAGCGAACAGCCTGTACAGAGAACGAACGGTCATAGAAAGTGCTTCTATGCACAGGGATCTGCAGGATGAGATTTTCTGATGACCTAAGTGAAAGGCTGTTACAGCTATGAAGGAATTCAAAACGTTCCCGTAGATAGCACGGGGCAGAGGGACTAAACAGAATAGTGTAGAGAAGAGAAAGTATGTGAGTATTCCGACGAAGTCGTATAGGGAGCCACTTGAGCTTATTACGAAATTCAGACACATGATCATATATACGCAAACCAAATATGAATCGAAAACAGAAGTTTTGCAGACGCTCAAGCTTATTCAGCTGGTCCTCCGTTAGATCTAGATAGCAGGCATCAGCGTAATCAAGAACTGGGAGCAGAAGAGACTGCGCAAGCTCTACTTTAGTGGCAGTTGGTAAAAAGTTTCGAAGTCTTCTCATGGAGCCAGCAGACGCAAATAACTTGCGGCTAATAGCTTCTAGCTGAAGGTTCCAAGTAAGACATTGATCTAGTGTTAAGCCAAGATTTTTGACCGATTTGCTGTATGGGATAATGACTCCACCAAGCTCGACATTCGGAACAGTAGACCAATCAACTTTATCAACCATGCGTTTGCTGCCAAGGATCATGACTTGGGTTTTCAATGGGTTAACTTTCAAGCCAAAGGCATCACTCCATTCTGCTATTTGACGTAGATTAAAATTTGTAGTTTCTATAGCACTAGCAAGCTCATTCAGTGAAGCTTGAGAGTAAATCTGGAGATCGTCAGCATACAAGTGATAGGGAGAAGTTATGTGTGTTGATAATGAATTAATAAAAATTGCAAATAAGAGAGGAGATAAGACACCACCTTGTGGCACGCCGGCTAACAAGTTGCACCACGAAGAAAACGAATCTTCGAAACGCACCCGCTGCCGACGGCCATGTAAATAACTAGAAAACCAATCAATTACTGTTGGAGATACGTTTAAAGAGCGTAGTATGGCAAGTAGAATGTCAAAGTTGACGGTGTTGAAAGCATTGCTGAAATCTAATAATGTCAGCACAGTAAGTTGGCCTCTTTCCATGCCATAACGTATATCATCTGTGATTTTTAAAAGTGCAGTAGTCGTACTATGGCCTGGCCGGAAACCAGATTGGTATGGATTAAGCAAGTTTTGCGTAGAGAGGAATTTTGAAAGCTGATCATGCACAAGACGCTCAAGAACTTTGGACAAGAATGGAAGTATGGAGATTGGGCGATATTCAGAGAAGGACTTAGGATTGGATATTTTAGGAAATGGGATAACCTGGGCTTCCTTCCACGTGGAAGGAAACACACTTTCAGATATAGAAGTATTTAAAATGTGGCAGAGTATGGGAAGAATGGTATCTAGGAGAGGAACAAGCATGTTGCGACTAATACCATCGACTCCAACAGCGTTAGATGTGATTGACAAAACACTCTTTTTAACGTCACAAGCAGAGAATTGATTAAAATTGAAAGAACTGCAGTCTGGAGTTGGAATAGTGGAAAGAAATTGCAATGTTTTAACTTTGTTCGTCTCATCAATGTGAGATGAAGAAATGAAGTGTTGATTGAGAGAATCGATATTTAAATCCTTGGGAATAGACTCTTGACGAGATTTACCAACTCCAATTGACCGTAAAAATTTCCAGATTTTGACTGGATCACCATTTTGAACTGATTTATGGATATGGCGGCGTTGAGCATCCCTAAGCACTGTATTACAACGATTTCGAGCACGAGTATATTTCGTCTTATTAATATCACTGAGACAACTTTTATATTTACTTTTTGTTACAGTTTTTTTGTGCATCGGTGTTTTAATATTATCTGAGAGCCACGGAGCAGGAAGATGTTTGATTTTAATAGCCCGTAGAGGAGCATGCACGTCATATAGCTGAGTGATAAGCGAGTTAAAGATCTCAATTTGTTCATCTACCAAATCAGCATTTACATTAATATATATTATCATGTACAAATGAAAAAGTGGCCAAGTGCGAGTCGAGCTTTGCTCATTTAGGTTCCGTATTGTGACAACCCACAAGCTAAAAAAATTTGTTTGTTGTCTTATTAATTTATTATAATTTGGCATTTGCTGTAGGTATTTGTTGGTTAAATGAGACGAATTACTTAGCATTCCATGGATTCACCGTGCGGGTGCCGGGTCCATCGCGTTGCAGAGGAAGAGGCTAGAGGGGCCTGGGACTTGCAACCCAGGAGTAGGGTTAAGGGGCCCCTTTACGATATATCAATGCTCCCTTTCACCGCTCGAGCCTCCTCCCCTACCTAACCAAATTTGATAAGATCCTAATAATGCCGCCTTAGATACACGTTCGAGGATGGAAGTTACGGTTGTTCTTGGTAGGCCAAGGTCTTTAAGTAGGTTATATAGGGATTTCGCTGGTATACCCCTTGCTCCAACTTCTACAGCATATAAATTAACCACATAACCGTTTTTGGTTAATTCATTTGTTAGGTCATAATATTTGTTTGTTTTTAATGTGTGGTCTTTAGGTATATTTGTTTCCACGGCACAGTAAGTTCTATAAGTACTATGCGTTTTAGATTTTTCGAGTATAGAAATATGTCTGGTCTGGAAGACGAAACACCAACACCCTCAGGAATTTGGTAATGTTTTTCATACGAGTCCATCAAAAGAGTCCAATCGGGAGCTGCGCCTAAGATGGAGTAAGGCTTGGATTTAGATTTTGCAGATGACCCTTCTTTTACAAAAGCAACGTGTCGTTTGTTCGTGAATAAACCTTTTCTTGCTCTAGCTACCGAGAGGCTCGCCGCTTCTCGTATGATTTCGAGGACTCTATCATGGCGACGGGAATAATGACCCCTATCAAGGAGCACCTTGCATCCTACCAATAAGTGCCTTGCTGTGCCTATGCCCTCCCGACAAATACCGCAAGACTTTTCGGTTGCTTTCCCCCATCTTACTAAATTACTTTGGTCTGGGAGGGTCATCTAAAAGGCGTTCAGATAAAATTTTAATAAGGCAGGTGACTAATCGTATATCAGGTGCGCCACTTTAACGCCAAAGGGATACAAAATTCACCTATGGTTAGCCATTCGCTTTGCATTTCTAGGCTCATTGCATGTACTTTATAGCTATCATTTTCGTCTTGTCGTAGAAAAGATTTTACAATGTATTTATCCTGAACTTTCTTTTTGGACCCTAAACCCGCTTTGCTGGACTGTGCACCTATCATAAATTGTTTGTGGAATTAAAGCCTCGAATCAAGGTCGGAGGCACTTTTGTCTTTTGGGAGGGATGCGACTATATCGTCTTGAGATTTTAATAAAACGTGCGTTTTGGTAACTCTGAGGTGTTTATAGAGCTCCGATGGTTTCTTTAATTTCATCCCAAAATTTGTTTTATCCCTAATTATATCAGGATTTGGTATGTAATGTACAAGAATTTGAAATTACTAACTAGTTTAGGTTTTGAGATTGACCCTGTAATAAAAATGGTCTACATGTTAACAACTTGGACGCCCATTTATTTTTTTGTATAAATGTGTTCCCAAACATTTTGTACTACACTAAATGAGTTCTAGACAATGATTTCAAAGCAATAATGGCCAAGCGGTAATCGCTATAGATGCCACAGGTCCTTGGGTCGAACCCCACAATCGCCTAGAGCTTCACCGCAATGTGGAAGGGTATTTTGCTAATTCTCGCCTGGCTAGCTACCACGCTCAAGTAGAAAATCTGTCGCCGAGCACCTTATAATGTGTTCCGGTAGCAGTCCTTGAGAGCCACTAAGTAATTACAGGCACATGATACTTAACAACTGTATGTCTTAGGGTGATGGGCGCAGTGCATGTCTTTACTAGGGAAGACATGCATTTATTAAAGGCAGTGGTTACCGCTTAACATCAGGTAGGACTCGTAGATTATAGGATTTAAAATAAAAACCTTTAATATAAATAAAAATACTATCGTTCACGCCTACCTTCTCATGTATTGGAGCCCTCCTTAATCCATGCGCGTAATAGATGAAGAGAAACGGTGACGAGATTTTTTTTGATAGTACTTCTTTTAGAATGCTATAATATAAAATGGCAAAAATACTCAAATATAATATATAACACTCAAAATATTTAAAAACGGACAAAAGAGTATTCAAAGTATTAGTTTCTATTATCTCAAATTTAATTTTTCAAGTAAATGAAAAACTTTATAAAAATGATGTCTTTTTATTTATAACTTTTAACCTAGTGCTAGGACTTAGCAATTTTTGTCTGGCATTTAGTTAAACAGACATGACACGCTAAATATTAATACATAATATAAAAAAAACACATGAAAAATGTATTTCATACAAATAAGATGCACACATATTTCCACCCATTTATAATAATCAATGAGAGAAAACGACATTGTGACATTTTATAAATTTATATAATTGCCAAAACCGAATCTCTGCGACTAAAGCAAACGATTAAAATTAAAATATTCATCAGGAGTTAATGGAAATTTTATAATAAAGCGCGATCTCGGTGAGTCGGGATATAGCTAAACTAAGGCGAAAATTCACTGAGAGAAATAGGTTATATTATATACAACTGGACCTTGGCGAATCAGATATAAGTTGGCATCGTCAGGACCACTACGTCCTAGTTATGAATGAAATTCTATTGTTATCATTATCGCCGACGCCAATGAGTTAAAAAAAATATGTATCATGTACTCCAAACTTCTTAAAAAAATATTTGGATCTTTTTTTGGTTACTATTTGTATGTCAAGCATGCATAGTTTTTTCATTCTACCCGCAACGAGTTGAGATTGATGCTTTGCTTCGCTGCGGCAGACCAGTATTTATAGAGAATCGTCGCTGGACCGCACCCCGCGCCATACATCACGACGGTGTCGCATTCATCATTTAAATAAGTCCAAATAATGTCGCATCACCGCACCGTATTAGCTATAATAGAAGTGCATCATAATTATGTTCCTTGAATAACTGTTTTCCTACGTAAGTTTTTGTGACGTGCGTGAAAGGTAACCGCACCGCGACCTCTGCAAAGGAGAGACTCCGGCTTCGGGAGATGGTGGAGAATGCTACGGTATGTACACATACTTATTAGTAGCCTCAATTAAGAACCTCCTTTGTGTTTGTATAGGCCCCCTACTCAAGGCTTTAATTACCTCCTATATTACCCTTTTTTATCCTTGATCGGTTAGCCTTTGACCACTACCTCACCTGATAGTAAGTGATGATGTGGTCGAAGATGTTGTTCAGGCTAATCTAGAAGTACTGGCTTTCAAGGACAGCCGCCGGAACACACAGTGATCCATATATCCGCCTGTGGAATATAGTAAGGTAATAAATTGCACGAATGAGGAATTAAATGCGCCGAATGAACAGAATGTCACTATTCACGCTGACTTGAGAGGGTTGTTGTTGCAATTTAAATGTACAACAGAGCTCTCTAACATCTCAACGCCCTCGTTAACTGGACAGTAGCGGGTACACTACCAACATGAGAAATTCCAAAGAGGTTCGGTGTCAAAACTACTAGATTCACTCATAGGGTTGGTTGTTAAAAATAAACACCATATTGTACCGACCTCATATATGACAGTCTCACAGTGAAGGTAAGAAGGTGATATGATATTTCCAACACATACTAGCAATCAATCAGATTTCAGTATGAAATTAAGGTTTTGCAAAGTTGAGCCCCACCTCTGATACACGGTGTGTACTTATAAATGTAGCCTTATGATATGAGCGATATTTATTAACTTTTGACAAAAATTACATATTAACCAGCTATCCTATCCACATCCATTTTGCTGGTATACTGTAATGAATCTTATTCGTCTTATGTCATATAAATATTGGTTAATATCATAAATAAACCTTTAGTAACCATTTAGAATTTTTAACAACGTTATATGAGGCCATCGATCTCATAAGCTGCGGTTCTCAAATCAAATGTTTATTGAAATAAATAAAATTAAAAAAGTGCTACTCGTACGTCTTTTCATGGTAATTTATTTTAGCTCAGATGTCAGTCTTGTCAAAAACGTTGCTAAAGTCTTTTCAACGCTATACAAACGTATGTATATTATCTCTCAACTTAACACTGCAATGCAGGAATGATTCACATTTACGAAGAAAACAACGGCTTTACAAATTTAATACGCCGAACTCTTTGCACGGTTACCATCAGTCAGAACAGTTTAGATTACCTACTAGTGTTTTTGAACGTTTCTTGTCGCCATGCAAATACTTTCATGTTATCTCATAAAGTAGGAATATTTAGTCTAGTGTTGACAATTTAACACAGCATGCGCTGTAGTAGTCCAATCACGTCGTACACAGAGTCTAACATAGAGGTCGTCCTGGGCGGTGGCAGCACGAATCGTCAGCGAGCGGGGTACACTACTACTGATTCCAGCCTTCCGTGAATATCCCAGCTGTAAAGATACGGAATGTCATGATTGACCAGCCCCAATCCTCGATACAGCTCTTTCAAAATAACATTATCGTTATACCTAGATTAATAGATATGCACGCAACACTTCTTACCAGCAGTAAGTATAAGTTAAACTAGCTTGAAATCAAAATTTAAGTGAATATTATACGCTCATTGGCCTCGTCTGCGTTAATTGTCGTTGACTACTGTCATTCATCAAAATCGGTTGTTATGCCGTGGGGCAAAATAATTCACTTTTAATATAAAAAAAATACAAGTGGCCCTAGTTTGGTACCACTAGGCTTGTATTCCAAATTTGACTTAAATAACATCCCTATTTAAATCTTAATAATGCGGTATTTTGGAGACACATTTGTCGGCTTAATGAGATTATAATCTGTTGAATTCCGTTAGAGTTTCGGTGGGGCCAAATCCTCATCCCGTATTGTGGCGCGAATGTACCATTTTCCCTATCTGGGAGATTAAGGAGTATTGCGTTTGATGCGTGACAAGGACGCCCCTTCATAATGGATACAAATATGTTAATGTCGTTCCTGGTTATTAAGCATCCTTGTTGTCATGGTAATGTTAGAAGTTATTATAATACTACGTTACTTATGAATTTACCGTCATATAATTCGAAAATGTGAAATTATACCATTCGCGGCCTTCTTACAGTAATTTAGAACAACGGAGCATATAAGTGCCCTGTGTTTTGTGGATGTGTGTGTACACAGTAGTAAGTCAAAATCATTAATTCACTTTTAGCATCTATGTCTATGCATTTGAAGCAGTGATGGCTTAGTGGCATTGGCTAAGGACTGCCGTGCCGTGGACTGAGGTCCTTGGTTTGAATCCCGCCACGGGCTTGAGCTTCACCGCATGGTGGAAGGGCATTTTGCGAATGCCCGCCTAGCTAGCCACCACCCTCAAGAAGAAAATCTGTCGCCAAGCACCTAACGGTGTGTTCCGGCAGCAGTCCTTGAGAGCCAGGTGAAACAGGCACATGAGACTTAACAACTACGTCTAAAGGTGACGGGCGCTGTGCAATTCGTGACTTGTGACGAAATGCATCTGTCATAGGCAGAGGTTAACCACTTAACATCGGTGGGCCTCGCGCTTGACCCGTCACAATATTATAAAAAAAATGCTATGTCTATGAGGAGCTTCATTTTCCAAAACTTTACTAATATATTTATAGATGGAAGTGAAAATTTGGTACTTGTATACAGAATTATTGTATTGATATTACTGAGATAACTATGTGACAAACAATGAGATGCTTTGTAAGTTAACTATATACTTAAATCGTTCATTTTATTAACTCTATACAGTCAATTAACACCTTTATAAGCCACGAGTAATGCTGAGTCAAAATACATAAAAAATATATTCTCTTCTAAACCAAACTGTACTGTATCAGCCGGATTGTCCACTGCTGAAGACAGCCTCCCATATGATTTGCCATAATCCCCACGCTTAGCAGGCGTCTTGAGGATTGCAGTTTGAGATATCAGTTCCTCAGAAGGCGCTGCTGCCCACCTTCCGGTATTTTACCTTAGTCGCCTCTTACGACAGCCACAGGTAGCAATGGGAGGGTGACATTCTAGCCTGGCACCCTTTTGGCAGCCAGGCACTCCACGGGCTCTAAACCATCTTCTCTGCTATACCAAACTGTATCAGCCGGATTGTCCACAGCTGAACACAGCCCCCCCCCCCCACTATGGGGGAGTTACCCATAATCCCCACGCTTAGGAGGCGTTTTGGGGATCGCAATGTAACATAGCAGTCACTCAAAAGGTGCTGCTGCCCACCTTCCGGTATTTTACCCTTAGTCGCCTCGTACGACACCCACGGCTACAGATGGAGAGGTGACGTTCTAGCCCGCTATCCCATCGGGTAAACTAAGCTTAACCAAAACCTACCAAATATTTTTGATCTGTTTATAAAAAATATGATATATCAATGAAATTGAAAATATTAAAACCTTATTACTCGCACAGAATCTCTGAACACGGTTAAAAGTATTTATGAACAGTTCATATTCTTTTCGCTCTTAGCGTGACGCTGTAAAAAAGTTATAAGCACGTACAAGAACAAAAGATAGAAACAAATTCTTGTGAGACCTGTAATGTTTTTAATTTATTTATTTATTAATTTAATTCCTATGACAGTTGGTGTTGTGCAATCACTTGCCGAACAAGGTATTATGAAGGTATACAAATGGTTGAACTACAATCTTCTTACCCTCAACTTAAATAGCAGTAGTACAATATAGTAGTAAATTTAGTTTTAGTAATAAATGTATATTGTGTTGGGTACACAATTTTTTTTGAATACAAACTTACTTGATGTTTGAATACAAACTTACGTGTTAATGTAGGTAATAGATAATAGGTAATAGTACATGTATTTACAAATAATTGTACCATATAGGAAGGTGGTCCCCAAGATACAGGTTTACCTAGTTTGGGGGCCAAAAGTATTTTGTAATTGTAAAACATTTTTATATCAATAAATGTTATTATTATTAATGTGGAAAATTATTAGGAATACCATCTTGTTCAGATACTGTAAAAGGCATTAATACCAAGCAATAGATTCTCTATACATTTCAATAATCATGATCTAGAAATTAGTAGTATATGTAAGATTCCCCCACTTCACCCATCCATCAACGAATCCATCGACATAATGTAAGATATTAACATAATGATCTTTGTATCAAGTAGTTACGCGAATAATTTTGTGTAAATTAGACATTTTTCGTACTCTGCAGGTACGAACTGAAAATGAAAGAAAAACTACTATCGTAAATACACAAGACTCAAATTTTCCCTATTAAAGAATGGATTTTATCTATGTCGGTCGCGTCGTCTATCACAAAATATTACAAGATAGTTCTATAATAGTATTTTTTTATATCTGTATCTTTATGTTTTGTTTGTTTTATGACGTAACTACTCGTCATCTTTATATAAAAACAAAGGCCTGTACAGCAAAAATAATCTCAGGGAAAGAATATTTCTTATGGCAATAACATAATATTGTGTGTAACCGTGATGTAAAATTATAACAAAGTGGGAGAGAATTTTGTCAAAACAAAAACAAGGGATACGAAGGATCGTGAAATTTGTATAATAAACTTTTTTTAGCTCCATCTATCTAAAGAGCTTTCGATTTCAGTAAAGTTAAACTTATCGCACTTTCTAGTGAGCACGGATCCGTTGAATATAAATCACCTAAACAATTATCCTAAAAAGAAACGATACGACTGTCTCCAATTACAATCTGTTAAAAATGTGTGATTGCGTCAGAACGGAAACAAATATTGGTTTCCGTTCTGACTGATTAACTAAATGGATGAAGACTATGAACATGAGAGAAAATGTAATGATACAATTTAGTAATTGTGTTATTACTCTTATTAAGGAATATAATGTTATAATATGGCATATAAACATGATGGAACAAAAATATGACTCAGCTCGCCTTTGTTCTTATTATATAAATGAGAAATGTATTTATTGTGTTTTTAACCATTTACTCCAAAAAGTATTTGCATGTTATTTTGTTCATTATATATTCTTAAGGTTTATTAAATAGTGTAACTATAGCTGGTTGTATAGTTGGTTATAGCTGACCTGAAACCGAATATTAAAGAATACCGTCACGTGGCAGGTAGTCCCTTGTTTCCGTACATAGTTAAGAAAATTCGTGTCACGTATAAGTTAGATTTGAGTAACAATATATGTGGTTGAGCGTTCAAAGACATAAGTATATTTTACGAGTAAGTTATAAGAGTGTGATGATCCATATCTGAATCCGAAGCATAGAGAAAAAGTTGAAACTGGTGCACAAACAGATAATATTTTATGTAAAAATTATACTAGATAAAAAAAGAGGAACCACCTATTTTCGATATGATTATTTTATTATATTGATAGCACATCTTTTGTGTGGAATAATTATATACAAATGCATATGTAATTTGGCAATTTTGGAAATGCCTTATTTTGAACAAGACATTTGAAAATATTTCGTTAATATTCGTCATCAACACATCTTTTTGCTGTGGGTATATACTCCGCGTAATGTTGAAGGTATATTGTAGGTAATGTTGAAGTCTTCATAACAAATATTTATGTTCATCCAGTATAGCTTCTGGATGCAAAACAGGGAGAGTTTTCTTAAAAAAATAACAATCGATCATGCGTTATAATTGATGCCTATACCAAAATAATATTTACGAATCAACATGAGCAGTTAAAAATGATACCTTTAAAAGCAGTAAACGTTTTTTGTTAAGGTCAATAAGGACCCCAAACACAGTGCGAGTCATAAGGCACCCCATTGTTTTTGACTGAGCATGGGCAGGATATGCCATTGTAGTCTGCGTCCAATAATTTTCCAACAAATTTTCCTAGCCCTGGTAGTAGCGGACCAATCAGTCTTTAATACTTTGAATCCAGTGAAATACTGCATGTACCGGCGTGCTATTTTCCATACAGTTACGCTAGTGACATCAATTTTCTGATGCTTTGAACTCATCGCTGCCATAGCACATATACGACTCTCTAATCCGTATGGACCCAGGATTCTATTTTTTTTATATAGCTGATAGGCTAGCCTTTGACCACTATCTCACCTGATGGTAAGTGATGATGTGGTCGAAGATGTTGTTCAGGCAAGACTAGAATTACTGGCTCTCAAGGATAGCTGAAGGAACACACCGTTAGGTGCTTAGCGACATATTTTCTACTTGAGGGTGGTAGCTAGCCAGGTGGGCATTCGCAAAATGCCCTACCATCTTGCTATAACGACTGCCATCCTAAGACAACAACCGGGACCGACGGCTTAACGTGTCCTCCGAAGCACGGAAGCGCTTAGCAGTAATATCACAGGCGGTCACCCTTCCAAGTCATGACCGCGGCGGACGTTGCTTAACTTAGCTGATCTGTTAAGAACAGCTGAGCATACTTCGCTGCAAGAGCTTCTATCTTTGGATTAAGGGTTTTAAAATGAATACCTAACAATAATCTTTATTAACGGTAACAAATATTACAAATTAAACCAAAAAGAAATTCACTGTACGGTCTTATGTAATAAAATATAATAAGGTTACCAAACAGTTACTTGTGTACAATACATGCTTCAGGTTTTCTTTGCTGCTTCCTTACCTACGAATAAACAATAAGATTATTTCTTCCTAGCTCCTTACTCAGAATAGGTGTCATATTATATTGTACCATTTTTCTTTAATGTTAGAGAGAAATGCATCCGCACTGCCCTCCCGTCACTGAGGTGGCGAAAGGGGATAAGTGTATGTACATCCATGTTGTCTTCTATGCGTCAAAGTTGTATATTTCAATAGTACAATTATTTTAATAATTAAAAAAAACGTAGAACGCGGTTCTCAAGTTTTTTCTTTTCTCGGTAATGTACCACAATTGTTAAATATGCAACTATTTACAATGTATGAGTGTGTACATAGTAACATGAAATGCTTTGTTCTTAATAATTACCTATGCTTTTTATTTTTTTTAAGAAGTTGTAAAACGTAGACCGTTATAAATTTCTTCGGTGAGCTAAAATTTTCCACTCTACTCGGGATTTTATTATTATAGTAATCGCTAAACTCGGGAGTTAACTCTAGAATCAATCCTTACGCTCGAAATTCTAAGTTTTGCCTGTGATATTAGACACTGTTTTATCCGTATTGTGCATCATCTAATAAAAAAAATAATAGGCATTGTTTGCACTATTTAAGTAGTAATTATATGGCCTAAAAAATAAAAAACCTGCTCTATATGTGATTTTTAGCTGAAATCAACGCACTAAGAGCCACTTTAACAATCGTCTTGAAAAAGTTTTTAATGTCAATAATGTCTCAATCACAACAATTTTACTTCAGCTAGTTCCGGTGCAAAAAAGTGATTTCACTAAAGGCCAGATTAGAAAATCACTTAGGGATTAAGGTTTATTCACCTGACTCTACTTTATTCGTAGCCTGGCTCGTTCAACTCGCAAAAAGTAACAACAGTTCATTATTGAGCGATCATTTTTCCCTTGGCACCTATCCGCTCTTTGATCTTCGGTATCGTTCTTGTAGCAATCTCGTATTTTTTGCCAATATCCTGTTGGTCTTATGTTACACAAGGTTTCCGCTTACAGACTCCATTGGGATATTATGATTTGTGCAGTTTTAAATATTGGCTCAAATTTCTATGTTGATACGTGATGTAGAAATTAATCATTTCAGTATATTTTAATGAAAATATTATTCCGTTCCCGGTTTACAATTAGAAAGATAAAGATAAATAATGCGTCAAAGCAGCACGCCCCTACTTTACTATCACCGGGAGTTGGGTGTAGCTATAAAGCCAGCCATCAAACTATGAAAAACTTAGTAGTGAAAATGTTATTGTGCTTTCATTGAGATTTTTCTGCATTGTTTATAATCTAAGATGATGGAAATAATCCACTTCATTTTTATTATTATTAAGTTTAATAATTTGTTAGAGATAAAACTGTTAGAGAACACATATTTTCCCAAAATTATGGTTTATATTTTTGTTTTTTAATTGTTCTAGTTAAATCTTAGCAACAATTATTTAATAGTACATAATGATACAAGTGTGGTATGTTGATCATTACACGCGAGGCAATATGCGATGAGGGAGCCGAGTGAGTAATGATCAACATCCTACACGCATGTCATACGACGTTTTTCAACAAACTTGCGAGGAACAAATATAAAAATAAAAAATATTTATTTGTCAATGGCGCACTGAATTCGCTAATAAAGATGGCCCAGATAAAAACACCGAACCACCTACATTGTTCCATGGTCAATCTGTTGATATATACCTCGTACTAGACACAATACAAAACGAATCGGAATATACATTACACATTGTTTTTATTGCAATAATAATGTGAAAAAGAAGGTTTATAAGCTCACTTAATCTTCTAAAGTTTTACTTCAGTAGGTTACAACTCTTTGGTTTGTAATTATTTAAAAAACGAATGAAACAAACTACAATCTCCTTGGTGAAAAGTGTGTTTTATTTTCTTCACACAAGTGCGGTTAAGTATAGAAAAAAGCACGCGTGCGTAATAGACTACAATATCGGTGCATTTAAAGGGCCTTTACGAGCAAGTGCGTTGAAAAAACATTTACTGTACGCAAACCGCAAAAAAAGGGTTGCAGTATAAACATTATTTATTACTCTTCAATATTTCTTCAAAAATTCCTAATCTTGTCCATTTAGTTACAGTGCACATCCAAATTCTATGCACATCTCTTTCCAATGCACTTTTTTGTAATCTACATATTTTTAGCTCAAAATGTAGATCCCATTTATGTATCCCCATACTTGCCGTTATGAATCATACCATATACGTATGTATCTGTAGGCAAATAAACTCAAAAATATCAACTTAAAAGATAGACACACTGAATCACTATAGAACTAATAAAGATTTTCTTAAAAAAATACCAATGGCTTCTTAATGATTGTTTCAATTTCTGATTAAGTAAATGTGGCCATATAAGTACATAATATGTAGACTGGAAACCAAATAATCAATTTGTCACAGACAATGTATGTTCAATAGGTATAAACTCATGTCAAATTAATGCTTTACACCACTCACGCTTAATTGAAAAGCAATTTAATTACGACCAAGTGAATGACGTTGTTGGTTATGTACTTTTCATTATAAGTGGTTATTTCAATACAACAATGAGTTGTTAGGGACTGATGACCTACCCGAAGTAACAACTATGCTTTCAATTCACTTATTAGTTCGCGGTATTAAATGATATTAATTATTAATTATTATTATTAATTATTCGTGCTACGAATGGTAAAAGTTCTACGCCCTGTTGAATTAGTTTGGTAAACGATAAGTAAATAAAGGAGAAGGTTTGCTGCACTCCCTTTGGTCAATATTTATCAAGATATATGTAAAAAGCCCTATATTGGCCAAATTTTAGACGTAGCTTTAAACTTTTGATAAACTTCATATTTATGGTAATTTTGACCTAGTTTAAAGAACACATATTATAAGGCTATAAGTAGCTAATATAAATTTAATAATTGTAGACACATTTGTACCTAACAATTACATGTGAAGATTAAAGCAAACATTGAACTCCGGGTGGTGTGGGCCTTGTCGTTTTTTTTTTTTAGGTTACAAAGTTTACTCTTGGCATACACCGTAAAAATGACTTACAATTATAGATGTAAAAGAAAATAATTAGTACATACATAGGCTTTGGTTTAGATTATAAAACATCAATTTAATTCGGGGTGGTGGGTGGTGGCGGGTGCGGCGGGGGTATGGGTAGACCCCTCCTTGTGAAGGGGAAGTTGTGATCCCACCCCCTTTCCGAGATATGTTTTTTTTTTTTTTTTTATGTGATTGTGACGGGACAAGCCCGAGGCCCACCCGATGTTAAGTGGACTAACCTCTGCCTATAACAGACGCATTTCGTCAGCGACGAATTGCACTGTGCCCGTCACACTGAGACGTCCAGTTGTTAGGTCTCATTAGCCTGTAATTTTTCTGGCTCTCAAGGACTGCTGCCGGAACACACTGTTAGGTGCTTGGCGACAGATTTTCTACTTGAGGGTGGTCGCTAGCCAGGCGGGCATTCACAAAATGCCCTTCCACCATGCGGTGAAGCTCAAGCTCTGGGCGGGATTCGAACCATGTACCTGCTGCACGGCAGTCCATAGCCAATGCCACTGAGCCATCACTGCTTCAAAATAACCTCACTATTGTCAGATATCGATTATAGGGGTGAGGGGCGGTGCGGGATAAGAGTAGAGCCCCCCCCCTGTGTAAGGGAAGTTGCGATGATTGACAATATTGAGATTATAAATAAAAAAAAAAAATAACCAAAAGGGGTCGCAACTTTCACTTTACAGGGGGGGGGGGGGGCTCTACCCATACCCCCGCATCGTCCGTGATTGGGTAACCCAATTCAATTTAAGAGCAAAAAATTATAAACCAGTGATGGCTCATTGGCATTGGCTATGGACTGCCTCGCAGCAGGTCCAAAGAATCCCGCTGCGGGCTTTAGCTTCATCGCATGGTGGTACGGCATTTCGGGAATGCCCGCCTGGCTAGTGACAACCCTCATGTAGAAAATCTGTCGCCAAGCACATTTGTGGTGTGTTCCTGAAGCTGTCCTTGACAGCCAGTAATTCTAGGTTAAGCCTGTAACCTTCGACCGCATCATCACTTACCCTTGTATTAAGCAGACTTGCATTAAAGGTGGTCGGTGAAATTATAGGCACATGAGACTAAACATATTTGTGTCTCAGGGATCATTTGGGCACAGTCACTTCGCCTCTTGAAATGCATTCTGTTGTATGCAGAGGTTGCCGCTTTACTTCAGTTGGGCCATGTGCATGGTTCATAACAATCATATTTTAAAAAACAGACGCCTAAGAAGGAGTTTATAGCATACTAGCTTTCCAGCTGCAGGTCCACCCGTGCGTACCATTAACCTCTTTTTGCGGAGCTAGATAAAAAGTATCCTATGCCCTTCCCCAGGTCTCAAACTATTTGCACACCAAATTTCATCCAAATCGTTTAAGTAGTTTTTAAGTTTATACGTTGCATACAAAAAACAAAAATACAAATCTTTCATCTTTATAACGTTAGTGTAGATTTTACGGTACAGGTGTACATCTAGATTAAAACGTGATTGATATCGGCAGTTTGTTCGTACAACGCAAACGTCGTCCTTAAAGAAGACAGATTGTATTTTTTACTGACCAATGTACAGGTGTGGGAGGGTAACAAGATCAAACGAATCCGTGTAAGCAGACAAATAATTTTTCATCCGTAAAAGTATTTAATTTATGACTAGTACACATAGCTTTTTTGATACTTATCAATCTTATCCCCCCAAGAACTTTATTTTATTTAAAAAAATAGGTTTATAGTAAATATATTCACTTCACTATTTTTATTCTTATCCCACTTATGTAAAGGAATGGAGCCTCTTGTTGTAACTTTGTAATGTCATCCGCGCAACGAACGTTGCTCGGTTCCAAACCAGAGCAGTGATTTAAATTTCGCGCGATTTTGTTATTTTGTTCTACGGTAGGTTCATAGGTTCAGCCGGTGGACGACGGAAAATTGCTAGGTAGCAGTAATAGCGAACAATATTTTTTTTGGAATAGTGAACGTGTTGATGGCAATCATTAAAAAGTATTTGATGTTGAGATAGAATTGGTGTCAGTTTAAAAGAAAAGTTTGAAGTGTGTTTTATTGTGGGACGGGGCAGGGTCTGGTGACAAATATCTACACACCGCGAGCACGCGGTACATCCATTTTTCCACAGCTGTATTCCAAGAACTAGAAGCCAGCAAGCCAGACACGCCCGGCAAGAAGACGCGGACGAAAACGTTGGGACTGCTTCGGTTAGTTAGGTTATCTCTAAATGGCCGGCAAAGCATTCTCGAGACCTCTGGTGTTGCGGATTTTCGTGGGCGACGGTGATCACTTAACACCAGGTGACCGCCTGCTCGTTTGCCCTCATAACCCATAAAAAAAATTGCGATTGATGATTTCAAACCACGTATCTCGGCATATTGTACGACTTATTTCGTACAAACGTCATTGCAAAAATAAACATATGATTAATATATATAGATATATTCAATATTTTTATTTTTCTTTAAGAGTAAAAAGTATCTATATTTTAGTGTTTAAAAATGAAAATTCACGTGGTAATTAAACGTGAAATGTTATTTAAGAGTACAGTAACGTGAAAATCGTAACTAAGAGCCTGTCTTACTGCCTTTGTCTTCTATTTTTGGACATTTGTTCCTATTCAAACGTGAATTAATAATTATAAACTGTAATTTAACCACGTCATAAAGTCCGTTACCTCTCAGTACAATAGTGATTCGAAATTTCCAGGCCGTCGATTGTCGCTTTCTAATGTGATGAAAAGTTCTGTAATAGGAACTCAAAGTCACGCAGTTATACATAAACTTGGTTTTCCGGCTTCTCTATCTGTAACCAGTTTTAATGTTTTATAATCTAGAGGATTAGTGATTTTAGTAGGTCACATGAACAAAGAGAGAACAGAGACGCTTCATTACGACACCAATAACTGCCTCAGCTTTAGGAATGTCTTAAAGCGAATATATTAATTTGTGTGTCTCGACACTTATATCACAGGACCAAAACCATGTTAGGCAAATCGTTGGTGTATTTTCATGTCTTCCTATCATGAGGGGTATACAGCACAGTGGCGTGGCGTCATGTTGTGATTCTTAGCTTACCAATCATAACAATTAACAGTGACGAACAATTTGTGTTCAGTTAGTAGCTCTAATCTCAATGCCCATAATTTGAGTCAGTGTGATACGTTACCACCCCCTTCTAATATATGTACATACTTCTATACTACTAGGTACTCAAAACAGGAAGGTATCGTTAATTTAATGAACACATTCTCCGAATTCCATTGAGACTGAGTTCTACAAACTCGAAGAACTAAATTAGAAATATGGGTATTTCAATGTTGAGCTGTAATGTAAGAGTTTTATTTAGCCGAAGTCCCCGGCTATAAATGCGTGAAATACTCCGTTTAATACAAACATACTGTCCAAATGTTCGTGACCTGCGGGCTTCTTACGATACTTTTTTATTGTACGATTACAAGAAGCTAATGCTCTCGAGCTTTTTTTCCCTATTATTCAGAAGCATTTATTAACCTTTCATGTTGTATAAAATAATAGGTCACTGGAATATTTTTTTACTTTGAAGTATTACATTTTACCCAGTATTAACATAGTAAAATGTTATACAAAAACAAAGTCTGTGTACCCAGTGACTTCCATGGGAAGACAAATTGTCACGATTCATGACGCACCCTTAGGGACAAAATGAGCCATACGGTGCAGTTCGCAAGCAAAAGAAACGAACTGATAATATCTTCGGGATCCGCAGGACGCCCCTTGAATACTAAACTTGCTACGTTATTAGTACGCCAGAAGTCAAGGTAATGAAAATTTTCTTTTCATTTCAGTAGGCACGTACTGAGATTCTTAATTAATAATCAGTAAGCATCTGAAAATATTGAGGTTAGGGTGATTGAAAGTTTACAATTGAATTCCGGGTTGGATTTAACATGGTAGGATCACACTCACTGAATGGGGTGTTGTGATAATAACTTTATGAGCTATGAGGGAGTCCAGGCAGAATGTCCTTTATAGATTTTACGTTTCGGTATTGGTGAGTATTTACAGAAAAAAAAAACACGAATTCAGTACTAACTTACTATTATTACATCATAAATATTACATAACAACTGTACCACAATCAAAGTTAATATGTTACGTTCCCTGAAAGACATTCTGAAACCACAACAAAGAGTATTTTACGAATAAATGAAATTACTTCTATCGTTTTAATATCTACATTAACTCTTACTAAGGCAATAAGCGTGCAGAATTACAAATAAAGTAAAAATAAGAAGCACTAGCGGAATTTGAACCCTTGAATATGTGTCCCTCGGGCCAGGATACGCTCTTCCGATTTGAGCTACTGTGTTGTGAATGTGAGTCATAGTTCAAATTTATCCACTAGTTCTTTTTGTTTAACTGCCTTAAAGCGATGTCTTAAGGCGACGTGTATAGTCAAAGTCAATTGAACTACAAACTAGACCAATTTTAGCTTAATTTTGTTTGCGATGGCCTTACCTCATAGTTCTAAGGTTGTAATTTTTGCATCAACGCCTGCCAAGCAAATACGCTTACAAAACATTTACTGGAGGGTGGCTTATAGCCAAGCAGACATTCTAAAAATGCTTTACCACCATACTTTAACGACTGCCATACTAATAAACACCAACCGGAACCGATGGCTTAACGTGGCTTCCGAAGCACGGCATCGCTCAGTAGTAAATGCCACTAGCGGTCACACTTCCAAGTCATGACCGCAGTGGACGTTGATAGACTTTGTTGACCTGATCAAAACTAAAATAGAAAACACAAACAAACCAACAGCATCTATAAGTTGCTGATACATTATAGTACGATTCGAAAACAATACTCTTGAAATGTTATTGTTATACGATACGATAAAATTTACACAAAACTGAATAAAGTGTTTATTTTGTGATAAACTACTGAAAACATTACGTCTTCTTTTGTATAAAATTCTCACAAAACCTAAAAAGTTTTGGATATCATAATAATTACAAATATTATAAGTTATTAATGGAATCGGTTTTTAAAGCCCTTCATTTTGAAACCCCAGTGGATGGGATTGGGAGAAAAAAACATTTTTTTTTCTCGCAATATGGCGTCTTAAAACCGCCAGTTTAGGATTCTATATTTTTATGTACATAGTGTTACCTGCGCTATCAACACGAATCTAATGATATATTATACATAAAAATCGGTTAAGCCGTCTAGCAGTTATAGTGGATTAAAAAACTCACAAAGATACATACATACAAGAACCCTGAAAACATAACACTCCTTGTTTTGAGCAGTCGTGTAAAAACACGATACTGCTGTAGTATATCACAAATAATGGTCCATCATTACGTAGCCAATTATATCTTGCTAGCCGTCATTATACATGCAGCAGTAAGTAGTTGTCGTGTTATAATACAAACAAGTGAATTTTCAGTAAAATAATAAGTATGTTATTGCATAGAGAAATGATTAATTTATCTATGGTTATAGTGACGGAACAAGCTCAAGGCCTACCTGATGTTAATCGGACTAACCTCTGCCTATAACAGATGCATTTCGTCACAAGTCACGAATTGCACTGCGCCCGTCACCTTGAGACATAGTTGTTAAGTCTCATGTGCCTGTAATTGCATTTGCTCTCAAGGATTGCTGCTGGAACACACCGTTAGGTGCTTGGCGACAGATTTTCTACTTGAGCGTGGTAGTTTGCTTGGCGGGCAATCACAAAAAGCCCTTCCACCATGCAAACCAGAACTGCCAGAAAAAATAAATATACCTAAATTTATTTTTTCTGGCAGTACGCTTTTATTTATTTTTATAAAACACTTCAAACTATAATCCATGCCATTGCAGGCCCACAGATTATATAGGTCAAGAAGATTTAGTCATAGCTATTAAACATTACACGCGTTTGTTCCCTTCTTTGACATCTTCAAATGTATTCAGTAGTATAGGGTCTTCCAATAGGCACGTCCGAACTTTGACAGTTGGTAGCGGCCATCTTGTTGAAGCTACATCTATCAAATTGGTTGTCATTTATTCATTCTGTTTTGCCACTCATCATGAATAGCTATAGCATTCAACAACACGTGCAAATGATAAAATTGTTTTATCAAAATTAGTGTTCTGTTCGGGCAACGCACCGCCCGCTTCGCCCATTTTACGGTCGCCATAATCGTCCTATCGAGAGGACTATTCGTCGTGTGGTGGATAAATTTGAGTCCACTGGTTCGGTAAATGATCGATCAACACCCGAACGTTAACGAAACGCAAGATCTGCCGAAAATATTGCCGCTGTCCGTGAGAGTGTGCAGGAGAAACCGAGGCAGTCGATTTCGCGTCGCTCACAAGAACTCGGCCTTTAGACCCCGCTAAAACCCCGTAAGACTATTTCTTGTGGGTACGTTTTCTAAGTCACAGGTCTATGCGAATAAACTACAAACCACAGCGGCCCTCAAAGCCAACATAACCTATGCCATAGGTCAAATTCAGCCTGATTTATGCGCAAAAGTCATGGAAAATTGAATATCTCGAATGCGCTTAACCCACAGAAGCGGTTGCAGACATTTGAATGATGTCATATTCCACACATAATGGCATCACTACATGTTTCAAATACATAAATAATTTTTATAATATCTCACACACACTTTGTTTAATTTAAATTTAAAGATAGGACACGCTTAATGAAATACCCTTTATTTGACGTACATTTAATTTGCTTAAAAAACGAAAAATAAAACTGTGAATGTGTACCGGGAAGTGTAAGAGTAGCCGTTGCACGAAAATTAATTACAAGTGTAGATATACAAGTGGGTCAAGCGTTAAAAAAGGCTACTAATATCGAAACACTTACACACCATAGAACTAATGTAATAGCTAACGACATGTAAATTAATCATACATGCAATGTAATGTGTATTTAAGAACAACACAAAACATTTACCTATGATGATTTTATCTAATTATTCATAACTTTATCAAATTGCAGCAGGATTATGAGATAGGTGACGAGCAATCCCCCAAACTTGAACGGTAGCGAACTGTCGATGTTCAACATGCGCAGCAGTCGGAACGACAAGTCGCGCTTTTCCGAGAACGCAAGTAGCGTGCGTGCAATACTACGGGCCGATTTATCTGTAAAAAAACAGCAACTGTATTTTAAGGATACGGTACGTACGGTAAGGTACAATGCTTTTAATACTCTACTTTGGCCGAAACATCAGTAATAATCAACAAATCACGTCGTGCTGGTGATAGAATAACTATTTTTCTGCGTATTCAGCGTGTAGGTCATTGGTTTACTATTGGGCTTTAGCTGTAGTAGCGGTGGGATGCTGGGCTAGACCCCTCCGTACCTTCCCAGGGGCTTCGTAAGAGGTGAAGATATATTTTTCTTAAAAGTAGCGCCTTCTGAAGATCTCCCTTACACTGCGATCCCCGAGACGTATGCCAAGCGAGGGGATTATGGCAACCCTGCCTCTTCATTTTTTAATTTGCATACATTAAATAAGTTTTATTATTTTACATGCAAATATTTACTAATTACATACTACTGCTACACTAATACCATACTATACTAATACCATGTAAGGAAATCAGTAAAATATTCAGCGACCTCAGTAGAGTTCCTAAGCAAGTAGGTCTTAAAATTAACATAGACATGATGTAAATTGTGTCTAATGTCCATGTTGCATCTGTACCAGTCTTGTACTAGTTACGTATTGCCAGTGATAACTTATGGCACTGAGACGTGGTTATTGTAAATATGGCGAAAGCTCTGCTCGGAGTTTCTTAGTGCAATAAAATCCGAAATACATTACTATGGGGGAGGCTAATGTACATCAGTGGAGTTCTTCCGGCTGACCATGATCAGATAAAATAAAAAATAAAGTTTTATATGCTACCCATTTTTTAGATCTTTGTTTTTAAAGTTTTTGACTTCTTAATTAAATTTCAGGAAATACGATAAAGAGTTTTTTTTTATGTTATTGTGACGGAACAAGCCCGAGGCCCACCTGATGTTAAATGGACTAACCTCTGCCTATAACAGACGCATTTCGTCAGCGACGAATTGCACTGTGCCCGTCACACTGAGACGTCCAGTTGCTAGGTCTCATTAGCCTGTAATTTATTCTAGTCTTATTAATAACTAGCTGGATCTGCGACTTCGTTCGCGATTGCCGTACCTGCAGACTAATTATTCACATTTGAGCATTGATTATCCCATATTAAGCAACGCTGTGGTCTGCGGTGAAGCACTCTTAGTAAAGCATAGGTCAGAAAGGAGCTTTATACTTTCAGTTTGAAAACTCCCAGGGTTTTTTTTATCAGAAGACAGTAGTTAATTAACTCAGAGAGTTCCTTCGCGGTTCGCACAATAAATGTTGAAGCAAAGTACTTAGTGCGTTTCTTTGGCATCTTTTTGCCGAGGCTCTCCTTGTTTGGCGGTAGAACAAAAATTAATAAGATCTTGCACTTCCAACCGTCAGTAGTAGCAGTGTTGTGAGCCCTGCTACCCCTGCTAAACCGTCTAGGGAGGTTTTAAGCTCGAACAAAAAAAATATTCCTGTTTTAAAAAGCACACCTCGGGGTGCGAGAATTTCTGTTGCCCAATCGTTATCTTGTTCGATTGAAAACGTTTTGGCTACTAATACTACGCAAGCTTGGGAGCATCTTCTAGCATTCCTGTACCACGTATTTCACGTAAATTTTGATCCTTCTAACAAAAAGTTCCTTACAACTAGAGTAAAGGAAAACTGCGTGAAATACAGGGCATCGGAAGAGCAATCTTTTGGTTCAACTTTAATAATTCCGCCACTGCGGCGGAATACAAAAACAAATAATGTCGATTCAACTACTATTAAAATAATAGAAAACAAAATTAATGATGGTGAAATTAAAAACGCGGCACGCATCTTGTTTTCGAGTGATACAATCGCCACACTCTCATCTGATACGTTGCATTCCCTAACAGAAAAGCTTCCGCCTGCAACTGCAGGTCTCCACCTTCCCGACTCTCCTGAACAAAATAATAACATCGTTGAGGTGACCCCACAGGATGTTTCTGCAGCAGTGGCATCTTTTCTAAGTGGCTCAGCCGGTGGTCTAGATGGCCTGACGCCTCAGCACTTAAAAGATATTTTATCTTTTAGTTCTAGTAAGGTAGGCGAGACACTTCCAAGGGTTCTTCACTTATATGAAGCTTTCGAAGCGCTCGTAGCGAAGTTTACTTAGCTGTTCTTAACCGATCAGCAAAGCTAAGCAACGTCGCCCGCGATCTTGACTTGGGTGGGTGACCGCTAGTGACATTACTACTGAGCGTTTTCGTGCTTCGGAGGGCACGTTAGGAGAGCCGTCGGTCCCGGTTGTCGTCTTAGGATGGCAGTCGTTATAGCATGGTGGTAGGGCATTTTGCGAATGCCCGCCTGGCTAGCTACCACCCTCAAGTAGAAAATCTGTCGCCAAGCACCTAACGGTGTGTTCCGGCAGCTGTCCTTGAGAGCCAGTACTTCTAGGTTAGCCTGAACAACATCAACGACCACATCATCACTTACCATCAGGTGAGATAGTGGTCAAAGGCTAACATATCAGGCATAAAAAAAAAAATATATATTTAAGGTTCTAACGGCTTTGGTTAATTTGATGTTGTCGGGTCAGGTCAACAATGAAATTACCAAAATTCTATACGGTGTGAATTTATGTGCCCTTAATAAAAAAGGTGGTGGTATTAGGCCAATAGCAGTAGGCACCATATATCGTCGCCTCACAGTCAAATGCGGTTGTAGGAAAAAGGTTGCTTTTTAAGTAATCTTTTTCAACCACTAGAACTCGGTTTTTGTTCGCAGGGTGGTTGTGAGGCTGCTGTACATTCACTTCGCACATTTCTTGATCAAAATTGTGGAGATGTGCTTTTGAAGGTGGATGTTAAAAATGCATTATACTCTTTAGATAGAGGTACCCTTTTTACTGAAGTGAAATATAAAATTCCAGTATTATACATTTTTCTTTGGCAATGTTACGGCACACCATCAAAATTAACATACAAAAACAACGTTATATTATCTTCCGTCGGGTGTCAACAGGGTGATCCTCTGGGACCAGCCATCTTTAGCATTACCATCCACTCAATAATTCAACGTCTCTAATCAAAACTTAACGTTTGGTATTTGGATGACGGAACCTTATGAGGCGATGCGAACACGGTATTGAAAGACTTATTGATCCTTTCGCTTTTCGTCTTGCTATTAGCTTACGCTAGGGTGCAAGGTGTTGTGATGCACATCACTGCCAGTGTGGTACTGCAGTTGACCAACTCGGTCACGATGGCCTCTCCTGCTCTCGAAATGCTGGTCGAATTTCCCGCCACGCCAGCTTTAACGATATCATTCGCCGGGCTTTTACCAGCGCCAATGTTACAGCTGTTCTCGAACCGAACGGTCTGATGCGTGACGATGGTAAAAGACCTGATGGCATGACTCTGGTTCCATGGAAGTTAGGACGGCCCTAAGTGTAAGGACGCTACAGGCGTAGACACTTTAGCGCCGTCACATCTTTCTGAAACCAACGTAAGGGCTGGCGCCGCGGCTACTTCGGCAGAGCAATTCAAGAGGCGCAAGTATGCTAACCTCGGTATGGGTTACATATTTGAGCCGTTTGGGGTCCGTGGGGACCGCGAGCTCATCGTATTTTCCAAAACTTATCAGAGCGCTTGGTCGATGCGACGCGTGATCAAAATACTGGCACCTATTTGGCTCAAATAATTAGCATTGCAATTCAACGGGGCAATGCTGCCAGCATGCTGGGCACGCTGCCAACTGGTAGTGGACTAGAGCATTTGGACTGCCTATGAGTCCAAATGCTTTTATTGTAGTAGCTGTCGTGTTGTATATAGTTCGAAGTATTTTGTTAATAAAGGCATACCGCCGGTACAAAAAAAAATGCAAAATATAGATATTTAAAGAAACTGATAGTGGCGAATGTTCCAGATTTCAGAGTTTTATCTTAGCAAGCTTGCAAAACTACTTAAGGATGCTGGGCTGCCCTTGGGGTGCCGAGCTGCCTGTGCGGTGCTGGGCTGCACATGGGGTACTGGGCTGCCCGTGGGGTGCCGGACTGCCCGTGAGATGCCGGGCTGCCCGTGAGTTGCCGGGCTGTCCGTGGGGTGCTGGGGTACCTGTGGGATGCCGGTCTGTCCATGAGGTTAGAACTATACTAACAAAAAAAGAATAATTGAAATCGGACTACGCGTTAATAAATTACAACTAAGTGTACATTTTGACTTTCATCCCCTTTCCCGAGGGAACCGTGATGAATACCTAGATAAAAAGTATACAATAACCTTTTTCGTAGTAAATTAAATTCGTGTTTATTTTCATTGAATTCTATTTAGTAGTTTTGGAGTGATGCGCGGCCGGGATTCAGACAGACCGACAAAAATAAAAAAGTTTTGGTATCAGTGTCAGCTACAGAGTGCTCTAATTTTTTTTTTTCAAAGTATCTACTGTGTTGTGTCTGTTACAGTTTTATTATAAGTATAGATTAATAAAAGATCAGCTAGGAAAATTGTTAGTTATTATTAATTATATACATCACTAACAATACTTATGACAAGACGCTATTTTTTTCATCAGTTGTCACTGCTGATTAAGAAAATAATACATGTTTTATAACTACTGCTCAAGATGATTCATATTCACCTTGTTTATTTTCATAGATTCGGGATGCCAGCAGCTCTCTCAGTGTTCTCACTTCATTGCGTAAACTATCGCTAAATATACAAGGTGCGAACAGAGGAATCATTTTTGCCATCGATATCCCCAACACTAATATGGACCCATCTGTAACGATCTGAAACGTAATATTTAGTCGATTTTATTCTATTTTTAGTATTAAATATTTTATATACTTACTATATACGAGAATGGCACGATGAGCGTCTGATTTCCCGATGATAAATATATTCCGTCTATAATTATTATTTAGTAACCGGCTAGGACTCGCGTTATATTTACCGGATATTGCTCCGACCAGTTTCGAACTTATTTGAAGTTCTTCGTCTGGGAGTCACGATTGTGCACAGCGGCGAGCGCGGGCCTCAGCACGTAACTGGCGTTGAGACGGTTGCGCCGCAGCTGTCAAAGTCAGAATTCCTCCGTCCGAACTGTCACTTCGGTCACTATCACTGTGACTGTCACCGTCGTTTTGACAGGTATAAGATTGTTGACACACGACAATAGTACTGTCCTCTTCGCGGTTCCACAACTCCGATGCCGTATCATAAACAGGTCATCAACATAAAACTGGTCGGAGCAATATCCGGTAAATATAACGCGAGTCCTAGCCGGTTACTAAATAATAATTATGGACAAAACTCGCGAAAGTTTTTTAGCTCAAATATTCCGTCTAGTCGTAAAAAATGCAGTTACTATAGGCGCAAACGTTTTTTGAGTTTAGCATGTACTCGTATGTCACGCTAAAGCTTATGATATACTTCCCATTATACTTGATACAATGTTTAACGCCTCTCATGGCGATGTAATAAACATTGTTAAAATATTATACAATATTTCAAATTCCTATGTATAATAATTATAGTAATTGCCTATGTAAATAAAGTTCAAAAAATCTATACGAACACTGTTTATTTAAAAAGCTTTGTACATGCCCCCTGCATGCTTACTGCCATACTGCAAGCAGGATTTCAGTTAATTTTTCCACATAATACAGATTTGCCACAAAATTTCACTAGCGTGTTTGTCAGGTGTCGATCCTTTGAATACTTTTTTAATTATATAAAAAAAAACTTACCACACCAGTACGAATAGCATTTATAAATTGGAAAATTTAAAGAGTTGTCCAGAAACCATCATATATACACATATAATGTTTGCCAGCAACTGCAAAAAAACAAAGTTTAGCATCAGTTTATATTACCTAGCAAAATGCTTTCTTTGTCGTATTCTAGTTTTTAGTATTTTTTTAATAAAGATATAATAAGGATTTATGAATATTAAATATTTCCGTCGTGGTTCTCTCTAGAACTGGATCTCTTTGGAATCTTTGCGAATATTATTATTCCCATTGATGGGATCGCAATGATATCCAATTATAATTCAAGCCGCATTTAAGAACAAAAAAACTGGTGATGTATAAATATATTCGGCCAGGCAAGATTTAATTACCTTTATTATGTTTATCCATAAAGCATTTACAAAAAAAAAACAAATAAATTGAAAAATTTAATTAAAATGTGAACATTTGAAAGGAAGCTTGTTTTGTCCGCACATGATATTGTATTCAAATATTGAACTAATCAGGCCAATGTGAATTAGTCCAAATAAAAATTAAGATATTATTTATCACGTTAGACACATAAGTCTTACCTGCCATTTAATACCCTCGATTAAGAAGTCATGGGCTTTTACCGCTTTCTGATAGAGATCCATCAGATTGCGCATTTGACATTGATGTATTTTTGCTTCATAAGGCTTGAAATTTACAAATTCCTTTTTGACGTGACTATTTTCCAATGTTGTGCTAGTTAGTGATGATCTTAGATGATCATTGATCAATTTTACTCTTGGTGTGAGGAGGTTCACAAGATGACCGAAGTAGCTCACTTCGAGTATGTAAATTACATGGAACAGCGACAAATACAGTCTATTGTAGCGAAAGATTCGGTAAACGTGTACAAATATGTGTAACACTACAATAAAAATGCTAGTAAGGCCCGCCTGCAACGCGTTCCAGATGCAACCTTTGGGGACTTTTGGTCTACAGCCGGAAACCGTATCGAACTTATTTAACTCGTTGTAATACCTCTCCAACCATGTGCGACGTGTGAAGCTTAATAAGCTCGTTAAAAGGTTGCGAATAATTGCAGCACACATGGGAACCGAGAAAACATTTCTGTCTTCCACCGATTTGTATATTACAAATACATTTAAAATTACGCACAGTATGAAAGTCAGGAAAACGTAGATGAATTTTCCTTTACCGATTAAAGGTAATCTATCCAAACCCAGCATCACCCCAATTGCTATAAATATCTTTGATATTAAGTCGATGTGCTTTTTCTCATTTTCTCTCAGGAATGTATTAACGCGCACAGTTGGAAGCGACATTTTGATGAACTGCACTTTTTTTGTGTAGTATAATAATACTATTTTGCTTTGAGCTTTATATTTCTAGCACACGACATGTTTTAAAATGAACTATTACCGTATGTTCCCCCATCAACATGTTACGAAGCCTCAAATTGTCATCATTTACTCAAGTACTATAATTTCTTTATTCTTCTAATTTTTTTTTTTTTTTTTTTTTTTTTTTTTCTCTCTGATCTGTGATACAAATATTTATTATTACTTTTCTAATTAAATAAATAATTGACGCTTTTATAATAATTTACCTGGTTAAATTAAAGTGTATTAGGCTTAAATTTCTAAATACCCGTATGTAGATATAATAATTATCATTATGACGGCGCCTGCATGAAGTTTCGGGTCAGATGAGAGTCCCCTGTTGAAAGCCACTCTTGTGGAGTATCATGACTATAAAAGCGAGGCTATAAGGAGATCAGATGATTGACGTGAAGATGAACATGAAGACAGTGATGACAGACAGCCATCGTGATATTCTAAGCATATTGTGGCTGATATTTGAAGCAGTGATGGCTCAGTGGCATTGGCTACGGACTGCCACGCAGCAAGTCCATGGTTCAAATCCCGCCACGGTATTGAGCTTCACCGCTTCACTTACCATCAGGTGAGATTGTGGTCAAAGACTTACTATCAAAAATAAAAAAAAAATCATGTCAGCTACATATCGGTTTGCTTGCAATGGCATGGAATCGAATGAAATTGAATGAAATGGATTTGAATGGAATGGAATTGAATTGTTACTAGATATATATTTTTATATGTTTGAAGTATTTTACTACAATATTAATTTAATGCTTTCCTAAAATATTTTTTAAATATTTGTTGTTATTAATTATTTTTTGTCGAATGTAGCCCACATATTAAATCAATCTTGGTAAATACATCAACTGTCACTTTGCTAGCTGCCACACCTGAGGCAGCTGTCAACCGTATTTCGTAATAATTTTGGAGTCGATTAAACCTAAAATTTTAAATATAAAGCGAAATATACGACATTAAATGTCATTTTGACCGCATTCTTACAATGTGACAGCTGTCATATCACATTTATAAACTTGAACATTGTACTATACTAATAGAAACCATTGCCGTTTACAGCTATTAAAATTTAATAATTGTCGGTGAGACTACTCGTCTACACACTGAAGGTTAAAGTTGAACTTATTGGAAATGTTTGTCCAATTTTTATTCGACTAATGACTAGGTTTTATTCCATTATAATTTATGTTAATTTGTAATATATATATATATATATTATAGGTCAGTGTTTATACTTAGCATATTGATGTGATCGTAAATAAATATAACTATTATTTTTATTATCTTCGCGAGCAGACTGTGAAACGTGCTGCGTAATAGCAAAGCATTTTATCGCGTGCCCTACATTGCGTAACATTTTATTGCCGAGCAATTAAACTCCTGTTCTGTAGAAACCGAACAATTTACGAAAATAATTGTTTGTTATCTCTCGCGCCACCGCTTGGGTCGATGTGGAATTTATGATCCTATTTGAAACCCAATATTATTGTGCAGGACGACGCCTTCAAGAATAGTTCATAAGTTATAGATAGTTGTAATATAGTTAAAATTGTATCGTACCATATTTGTAAGTGTAAATAAATAAAAATAGAATAGGTGCTCTCCATAGGGTAAGGCTCCAACCAACGGAGTAGCGATAGGTGCGAGCGAAAGGGAGCATGCGCCTGAGCGAGAGGCAACATACGCCTCTCCCATTGGCCGAGCGCGCCTCGCGCACTCTCGCTGCGCACGACTAGACTGTAGAGAATAGGCGGCTTATAAACAGGCCCATTTTGCTGTGAAATTCATGGATAGTTTTGCTTCACGCTCCTAGTAGCTCCATACTCGCGCACGGATTCCCTACGTAAACCACGGAACTCGGGGGTGTTTTATTGAAAACACCCTCCGATTTCTACCCCTCCTCGAGGGCGAAGATTGCCATCGCATAGATAGCCCATTCCACGGCTGGTCCGGAACTGCGTAAGCAGATGCCGCAGCCGTAGGTCTGCAGAATCGCGCGAACGAAGCAACCCCGCTGCCATGAGCCCGCCCAGCGACTACAACGCGGCCGAGCCTGGCAACAAATGCCCTGACGCCCCACGGAAGCCACGCGGTCAACTGAGGACCCCCGCACGGGACAGACCCCTGTCCACCCGGCGGGTCCCAGTTGACAATGCAGAAGCCGACGACGATGCGCGGCGGTACCGGGAGTTCCGGCGCTCCATAGAGGAGACCCTGGAAGCCGCCCGCCGCGAACGCGCAAGCTGGGAAGCGGAGGCGCAGAGTGACGACTCCTCCGCTGTCCCCGCTGAAACCACCACGCCAGTGGTGATTATTCCGGACTCCCCGGAATCGCCACTACCCGAGACGACCGTTCCCGCCAACCCTCCGGCCCCCAGAGTGCGCAGGAAGCGCAGTGAGGAGGCCGAGGTAGTTGACAAACGCGCCTGTGCCCGACCCCCAGCCCGAATGGACTGGGCCGCAACTGCCACGCAGGAAGCGCACCCTTTGACGTATGCCGCAGTAACCACGGCAACGTCAAAAACCACCGCTACGCAACCCACTACGAAGACCGCTCCATCCAAGGAAGCCACACAACGCCGTCCTCCCGCCCCACTTCCCCGGGGTGCGAAAGAGACCGCAAGATCTGCCGTCACACTCCCAGAGGCCGTGGCATCGACCTCTAAGACTGCCCACATACCGACCAACACGTCGAGTGCACAACCGGCACCACTACCGCAACCACCGAAGGAGCGGTACCCGCCAATAGTGCTAGAAAGCTTCCCTAACAGCACCAAGCACCTCCGGGTGCTGAAGGAGAAGCTAGGACGTCCACCATCCGTGCGCCCCTTCAACAAAGGGGTGCGCTTCACACCCATAGACGGCGAAGAATACCGGGTCATCCAAGCGTACCTCACAAGCCTGGACGAGTCGCAAAGGATGACCTGGTTCTCCTACTCGCTCCCCAAGGAGCGCAGTCAGAAACTGGCCATACGAGGGCTTCCGGCAGACACCCGGCCGGAAGACATCAAAGCCGAATTGGAAGAGCTCGGGTACGAACCCGAGCATGTCAAGAAGATAACCGCGAGGAAGGGCAGACCAGGATGCATCTTCTTCGCGGCTATGAAGAAGACGGCCAACCTGACCCCCGGCATTTACGAAGTGGACGAACTTCTGTGCATGCCGGGGGTGAAGTTCGAAAACTGGCGAGGGAGGAGGGGCCCGGCCCAATGCCACAGGTGTCAGGCATTCATCGGAGTCGCAGGCGGACGCATCCGCTGCGGCACAAGCCTCCGTTGCGCACCCTTCTAGCGCGACGGAGGTCACCGTCACCACAGTGAGGCCAGACAAGAGGTCGAAAACCGAATCAGTCGCCCCGCCAGCCGCCGGGCAGGGCGACCCTCCGACAGAAGAATGGCAAGCTCGTCTCAGAGCCGTAGACAAGCTGCCGCCCGTTCGCCCAACAATGAAGACGGGTACGAACCCGAGCATGTCAAGAAGATAACCGCGAGGAAGGGCAGACCAGGATGCATCTTCTTCGCGGCTATGAAGAAGACGGCCAACCTGACCCCCGGCATTTACGAAGTGGACGAACTTCTGTGCATGCCGGGGGTGAAGTTCGAAAACTGGCGAGGGAGGAGGGGCCCGGCCCAATGCCACAGGTGTCAGGCATTCCGGCACTCCTCCCATAACTGTTTCCGGCGGCAGGCGTGCGTGCGGTGCGGGGGGGAGCACTACGCGCGCGACTGCCCGCGCCCACTGGACGAGCCTGCGACGTGCGCCAACTGTGGCGGAGCGCACACCGCTAATAATCCCCGTTGTGCCGTGTTCCGCGAGGAGGCGCGGAACAAGCGCGCGGGGACAACAGCACTCACCGCACAAAACCCACCGGAGCGACCACCTCACCGCAGTGTCGTGCTCCAGAAGCCGACAGAAGCCGCTAACAACAAGACGTCCCCGACATCCCTTATGGCTGCCGCCAACAATCCGCCACCACGCGGTGCCAGCCATGAGGGCAAACACAAGAAGAAAAAGAAGAAGAAGAAGAAGGGACCGCGGAAAGGCGCACCCCAGCCTCCCGCCCCTTCACCCGAAGAACCCGTCTCTCAGGCCCAAGCACCCCGTGCTAAGGCTGAGAGACCACGACGACAACATATACCTGCCTCGCTCCCACGTGCGAGCGAGACAGGTCATAAGAAGACCAGGACAGCGGCGGAGCTCGAACTCATCGAGACCGCCCTCTGCACCCTGCAGGAAGTGCTCCAGGCGCTCAGGGAGGGGGCCGACCCTATCCCGCTAGTATTAGCGGGGGTGGGCAAGCTCCTTGCCTGCCGCTAGGAAGCACTTCCCTGTGACCCCGACGCTGCCGCGACGCCCCGGCTACAGGGCCGGCCAGGGCGCGCCTACTCTCGCCTCCCGAACGACTCGCTCACTGGGCTTCCCGGAAGAGGGATTCCCCCGGTGGGCTGATGTTGACTAGGGAGGCCAAAGATCCCGGACTCGACTCAACACCCCAATAACAGAAGAGGATGCCAGCACATGCTGACACACCCCCACGACCCGACTGTAATGATACAGTCGGCGCAGGATTGCCGCGTAAAGGGGCCACCCGTGCCCGAAGACGCGTCCGTGCGGAACACACCGTTCCGCGCGTAGAAGATGCATGACTTTGTGAAATTCATTCAGTGCTCACCTCTCCTCAAGAAAACAACTCCGAAGAATAAATAACAAGAAGCTCTCAATACTTGTTTCTCTCAAGCAACACCCTCCTCGGCACACCAGCATAGTAAGGTGTATCCAGTACATCTTTTGGTCACATCGAGTCGGATCGTCGAGGAACGCCGTTCGAAACAAGAAGAAACTGGTCGGTCGATATGCCGGTCACACGCTCTACAGGAAAGGGGCGCCTCGCCGCCGAAGACCCCCTTTCGTCTTCGTCCGGTACTACCGCGACGAATCAAAGCGCGTGGACGGAGACCACGGCTCATACCGTCATGAGCCTCGAGACGTCACACACCACGACAACAGAAGCTTCATCGGAGTCGCAGGCGGACGCATCCGCTGCGGCACAAGCCTCCGTTGCGCACCCTTCTAGCGCGACGGAGGTCACCGTCACCACAGTGAGGCCAGACAAGAGGTCGAAAACCGAATCAGTCGCCCCGCCAGCCGCCGGGCAGGGCGACCCTCCGACAGAAGAATGGCAAGCTCGTCTCAGAGCCGTAGACAAGCTGCCGCCCGTTCGCCCAACAATGAAGACTACTGGGTCCGTCAAATCGAAGTCACGGGCCAAAGCACAGAAGCTCGCTCAAGCGAAGGCAGAACTCGCGCGCTACCAAGTAATGCTTATGGAAGCGCGCGTAGCCGCAATAGATATTGAAGATTCGGATGACGACGATGATGTCTCCGTATACTCCAAGGAAGACGTCGAATCACGTGTGGACACGTGGTTAACACAGCAAGAACCTGCAACGCCCGCAGCACAGCAACAACCTGCGGATCGACAGATGCCCGCAGCACAGCGAGAACCTGCGCATCAACAGATACCCACAGTACAGCAAGTTCCTGCAACAGCACAACAAGTACCTGCGCCGCGTCATCAAGACCCGCGTCAAGTACCATTGACATCGGCGGGAGCGTTTCACAGTCAAGAGCTCGCCCAACTGTCTTCAGCGATCACCATGGCAGTCAAGGCCGCCAGTCATCCAAGATACATCGAACTACCTGTCTTCAGTGGGAATCATCAAGAATGGCTGATGTTCCGCTCCGCCTACAATGAGACGGCAACATTATTTACGAAGTTCGAGAACATCAACAGATTACGAAGAAACCTGAAAGGAAAAGCCAGCGAAGCCGTTGAAGGGCTACTCATCAGCAACAGCGATCCTGCAGACGTCATGCGCACACTCGAATCCAGATTCGGAAAGCCGGAAGCCATCGCCATAGCGGAACTTAATACGCTGAAGGCGCTGCCACGACTCACAGAAAACCCGCAAGACACATGCACAGTTTCAAGCAAGATCACCAACGCTGTGTGCATACTTCAAGCTCTGGGCTGCGCACATTTCCTGTTTAATCCAGAGACAAGCAAGATACTGCTGGATAAGCTCACGCCTACCCTTCGTCACAAGTTCTACGAATTCGCCGCCAAACAACCAAGAGAAAATCCAGACCTACTGAAGATGGAGAAGTTTATGAAGATAGAAGCCGACCTGTGCGCACCTTACGCACAACCCGAACCAGTGGGCACTCAAGCACAGCCCACCTCACAGAACAAGCGCACATACAAAGTGCACACAGTCACAGAAGAACAACAAACCACAGCGAAGTGCGCGGTATGTGACAATACCGGACACACTACAACAGACTGCGAAAAGTTCAAAAACGCAGACAGCAACACAAGATGGGACATCACCAAGAACAAGCATCTTTGTTTTCGATGCCTACGCTACAGAGCAAGAAACCACAGCTGCAAACGACGTACCTGCGACACCAACGGCTGCAAGTACTATCACCACAAATTGCTACACTTCGTTAAGAAGACAGAACCTGCTAAAGAAAAGGAAACAACAGAGGCCGTCACCACTACTTGGACCGCCACACAGAAGCAATCTTACCTCAAGATTATACCAATCCAAGTGAAAGGGCCTACAGCAACAATCGACACTTACGCGCTGCTTGACGACGGATCCACAGTCACGCTCATCGACAGCAACATCAGCGACAAGATCGGGGCAACTGGGCCCATAGACCCGCTACGCATTGAAGCAATCAACAAGATGAAGACAGCAGAGACTCAATCTAGAAGAGTGAGCTTCGTGATTAAGGGTCTCAATAACCATGAGGAACCGATTCAAGCGAGAACAGTTATGAATCTACAAGTCTCAACGCAGGAAATTCCGAAAGAACAAATAGAGAGATGCGAACACCTGCGAGACCTCAGCCGCTTCCTCACTTATGAAAATGCGAAGCCACGCGTCCTGATAGGCCAAGATAACTGGCACCTGCTCCTGACATCGAAGATAAGAAGAGGCGACAAAAACCAACCAGTGGCATCACTCACGCCACTGGGTTGGGTACTGCACGGGAACCACACACGTTCTCTCGGCCGCAGCATAGACTTCGTCTCACACATCACAGAAGCCCGAGAAGAAGATAACTTGGAGGAAATGATGAAGCAATACTTCGCTACAGACGCACTCTGCCTCAACGCGAAGAAACCGTCGACAGATCCAGAAGAGACAGCCCGGCGTATCCTTATACAGAATACAGTCCACACAGAAGAAGGAAGATACGAAACTTCTCTGCTCTGGAAGAAAGAAGACTTCACATTTCCCGACAATTACGAGAACACGCTGAAACGACTCTATGGCATAGAGAAGAAGCTCGACCGTGACCCGAAACTTAAAGAGAAATACACAGAACAGATGGAAGCGCTCATCACCAAGAAGTACGCAGAACCTGCACCGAAAGAGAAGACTCCAGGCAAAACCTGGTACCTCCCACACTTTGCGGTAATAAACCCAATGAAGCCTGACAAGCTACGAGTTGTGCACGACGCCGCAGCCAAGACAAAGGGAGTGGCCCTCAACGATGCATTACTAAAAGGCCCTGATCTCCTACAGTCACTGCCAGTCGTCATGATGCGATTCAGACAGCACAAGATTGCAGTGACAGCCGATATTGGGGAAATGTTCATGCAGGTGAAACTTCGGAAAGAAGACAGAGACGCGCTCAGATATCTATGGCGTCGGGATCGACGGGACGACAGACCACCAGAAGAGTACAGGATGACGTCGCTCATTTTCGGAGCCTCCAGTTCTCCATCGACGGCCATCTTCGTGAAGAATTTAAACGCCGAAGCAAACCAACAGACGCATCCCGAAGCAGCAATCGCCATAAAAGAAAAGCACTATGTTGACGATTACCTCGACAGCTTCAGAACCATAGAAGATGCGATTCGAATATCTAAGGGAGTACGAGACGTACACCTGAAGGCCCACTTCATCCTCAAGCAGTGGAAGTCTAACTCAACAAGACTTCTTGAAGCCCTCGGTGAACAGAACGCTTCAGAAGATGCAGAACTCTACGAAACTGAACAGAAAACAGAAAGAGTTCTGGGGCTAATATGGAAACCGGAAGAAGATAAACTCACGTTCAATCTCAACCTGAACAGAGTACCACCACAGATCATAGAAGGGAAAAGGCCCACTAAGAGAGAGGCTTTAAAGGTTGTGATGTCTCTCTTCGACCCGCTTGGATACGCTTCTCCAGTAACAGCCAGAGCGAAACAGATCCTGCAAGAGATATGGCGCAGAGGCACAGCCTGGGATGACGAAATAGATGAAGATCTGTCCTTCGATTGGCAGACATGGATCATCCACCTGAAGAACCTCCGCGACGTGGCCATCCCGAGGTGCTACCTCGGTTACAGCGACGCCACCAACCTTCAACTTCATATCTTCACAGACGCCAGTGAGGTGGCCTACTCCACAGCCCTCTTCTGGCGAACAGAAGCTCCAAACGGCGAAGTCAACGTGTCACTCGTCATAGCGAAGGCAAGAGTCGCGCCTCTCAAGCTCACATCGATACCGAGACTAGAACTGCAAGCCGCAGTAATGGGCGCGCGCATCGCCGAAGCCGTCATGAAGGAGCATGAGAGAAAACCAGGCTCCAAGGTTTTCTGGACTGACAGCAAGACAGTTTTAGCCTGGATCAAGACGGGCTCGCGATCCTACAAACCGTATGTGGCTCACCGTCTCGCAGCTATAGAGGAAAGCTCCACAGTCAATGAATGGCGTTGGGTACCAACAAAACTCAACGTAGCAGACGACGCCACCAGAGATGCTCCACCATCCTTCGACGCAAACCACAGATGGTTCAGAGGACCGGAATTCTTGTACGAGATCGAGGAAAACTGGCCCAAGGACACGTCACCTCCGACCCCAACATCAACGGAAGATGAAAGAGTCAACCACATAGCCAACAGCAAGACACAGAGGCTCGCAGAAGGGCTACCCGATGTCTCTCGCTTCTCTAACTGGGAGAGACTTCGCTACAGCACCGCGAGAGTCCTGCAGTTCATACAACTCTGCAGGACGAAGATAGAAAAGGTCAACTACAGGCGAACGAAAAGGAACCAAGAGAAAGATCCCGCGTGGAACAAAGTCAACAAGAAAACCACAGATCAGAAGAATAAACAGCCACTACAGAAAATAAGGACAGAAAAAATAAACTTCCATCCCGTCACTGCAGAACAGCTGATAAGGGCAGAAGAACTCCTCATGCGCTCTTCGCAACAAGAGTCCTTCACGGAAGACATAGAGAACATTGCAAAAGAGAAGCCCATCGACAAAGAAAGCCGTCTACGTCAATTAAGTGTCGTATACAACGATGGAAGATTGACGCTTAGAAGCCGCATAGACGCCACCACGCAAATCACAGAAAGCGTCAAAAGCCCGATGATCATAGACGGAGATCATCCTACAGTCAAGCTATGGATCAAGAGTGTACACGTCCAGCTGCATCACGCTGGCGTCGAAGCGACAGTGAACGAATGTCGCCAACAATATTGGGTTCTGCGCCTTCGACCTACAGCTCGAACCATAGTAAGAAGATGCCTTCACTGCAGAATGAAAACTCAAACACCGCCGTACCCGAGAACAGGAAACTTGCCGTCATGTCGCCTGGCACACCACAGAAGACCCTTCACCTTCACAGGACTCGACTACTTCGGCCCGCTGACAGTTACCGTGGGGCGCACGCATCAAAAGCGATACGTAGCCATCTTCACTTGCCTAACGAGCCGCGCTATTCACCTAGAACTGGCGAACTCACTCAGTACATCTTCAGCAGTCATGGCACTTAGAAGAATGATCGCCCGACGAGGTTGCCCAACAGAGATCTGGTCGGACAATGGGACGAACCTGACGGGAGCCAACAAAGAACTACGGCAAGCCATCGATACCGCGACAGCAGAAGAGGCAGCAAAACGCACGATCTCCTGGCGTTTCATACCTCCCGGAGCTCCGTTCATGGGAGGCATGAGTTCATGGGGCATGGGAACGCATGGTGCGATCTGTGAAGACAGCACTCACAGCAACACTCCACGAGAGAAGACCAACAGAAGAAGTCCTCTCCACCCTTCTGGCAGAAGCCGAATACACGGTGAACAGTCGCCCGCTGACCCACGTATCCGTCAGCGCGGACGACCCGGAAGCCTTAACACCGAATCACCTATTGCTGGGAGGACCCGGACGAGTACCGACACCTGGAACCTTCAACGAACGAGATACCCTGACGAAGGACAGCTGGCGCGCAGCACAGAGACTGGCCGACATGTTCTGGGGCAGATGGCTACGAGAGTATCTCCCAGAACTTCAAAACCGGCGGGAGCCACACGGAAGAGGACCCACAGTACAGATCGGGGATCTAGTCCAGATCATCGACCCCAATCTGCCACGCAACGTATGGGTTCGTGGAAAAGTTATCGCCACGTATCCAGGGCCTGACACAGTCGTGCGCACCGTCGACGTGAAGACTAAAGGAGGCATCCTGCGGCGGCCAGTAAGGAAGATGGTGATCCTGCCTATTGAAGACGTCTCTCCAACACCGGCAGCAGATGCGACGAGGTCACACGGCGGGAGAGATGTGCAGGACGACGCCTTCAAGAATAGTTCATAAGTTATAGATAGTTGTAATATAGTTAAAATTGTATCGTACCATATTTGTAAGTGTAAATAAATAAAAATAGAATAGGTGCTCTCCATAGGGTAAGGCTCCAACCAACGGAGTAGCGATAGGTGCGAGCGAAAGGGAGCATGCGCCTGAGCGAGAGGCAACATACGCCTCTCCCATTGGCCGAGCGCGCCTCGCGCACTCTCGCTGCGCACGACTAGACTGTAGAGAATAGGCGGCTTATAAACAGGCCCATTTTGCTGTGAAATTCATTCAGTGCTCACCTCTCCTCAAGAAAACAACTCCGAAGAATAAATAACAAGAAGCTCTCAATACTTGTTTCTCTCAAGCAACACCCTCCTCGGCACACCAGCATAGTAAGGTGTATCCAGTACAATTATTTTGTGGGTAATCAACCGCATTGGATTTCCTTCGAGCCCTTTTGCTAAATTATCAATTAAGTTAATGACTGTCATTAGCAACCGATTTTCTAATTATATTTACATGTAAGGGAGACTAAATTTTATGGTTAATTGCATTATCAAATGTTAATTTAATATGGCATAGGCTTCTTGTCCCGGTGACTTCTCGAAGCGATCCGGTTCCTACGCGGAGAGAGGTCCAAACGAGGACAATATTTCATTATATCCACAGTCCGTGCTAACTGCAGAACGCAATTAGTCGTTACTTGTTGATGGAAATCAATGATCAGTCGGTTCGGCATATTGTGGCAGTTGTACTGTCATCGTCCTCAAACTATATCCTCAATTACGTTCAGAATGTTCAGATTACCAGAACTTAATAAATAGCAAATGGCTGACTCGTGAAGTGGGCAGTAGTTTGCTTTCCGGGAACGTGTGTAGTCTTATAATTAATATAAACGCGAGCGGTCTCTCTCGGAACTCTTATTTCGAGTAAGTTTTTGCATGGTGGAAGGGCATTTTGCGATCGCCCGCCTGGCTAGCTACCACCCTCAAGTAGAAAATCTGTGGCCAAGCACCTAAGTTCCGGCAGCAGTCCTTGAGAGCCAGTGAAATTACAGGCACATGAAACTTAACAACTATGTCTTAAGGTGACGGGCTCAGCGCAATTCATCACTTGAAATGCAACTGTTATAGGCAGAGGTTAGTCCGCTTAACATCGGGACTCCAGCTTGTTCCGTCACAATTAAAAAAAAAGTCCAGCGATGAAGTATTTATTACTATTTATTTCAGGATTTCTGTATCATAACAGCTATTGAGCGACAAACCTTGTTTGTTTGTTAAACATATGACAAATTACTTTACAGTATGAAGAAAATTTAATACAATATTAACTGACGGTTTCTTTAATATATTATGGAAAGCAGTTTACGGTGAAAACTAGGGTACGATTTACTTATTTCGAAGGAAGATTTTGAATGTCATCTGTCCTTTTTTATTGTAATAATTATTTACGAAACTTCATCTCAAAAAAATCTTAATCAAGAAATCTAATTAAGCAATATTATTTTGAAAAAATGGATGTAACATTTATTCTCGTCAGTTATAAAAATGTCACCGTATTGTCGATTATTCGCTATATCAATCTTAGTAATCGAGTGCATCATTGGGTTAACGCAAATGCTGGAAGACAATAAAAATATAGGAATATACCTGTTGTTGTTCAATATGTTATTACCTAAAGCGCCTCGGGTAATGGGATTATAAGCATTTTATAAGTGCTATTAGTACGAGCAATTGATGATTAACAGCACTGCACAAATAGCAATGGAGCACATGGTATTAAGGCTAAGACAGTAATCAAAATAATTTCTAATTCGGACGGGGCTAAAAAAAAATGGGCGTTGACTTTTAACTCTAAAACATATTCAGTCGCACGGCGGCACTAGTCGCCGTACCACGAATAGCATAGCAAAAATTGTAGAGTTTCGTAAACTATAAGAAGCGGCAGAACAGAAGTGTAGATAAACACATTTTTATTTGCAGTAACTACGAACTGCTCTGGGATAAGAAAATGTCATTACTTGTAAGTATATGCATATTTAATAGGCCAGGCAAAGCGAGATCTCAGTAAAGGTCTGATCACTGTATATTTTCCTGTTAATATATCTCGATTGCCTGAATCGACTTTCTTAAAGTTTGCTAGAAAGGTTTCATATCAACGTAATTTGCAAGTAAGAATATGTATAAACTTAATTGGTTGGTGGATTATCTCCGCACTAAGGGTCCTGAAAACGAGATTAAACTTTAAAAGTGAAAACAATATTTTAAAAACAATAAAGGAACCGACTTCTATTCCTGAATCACTCAAGGCACCGTTAAATGTGTGGTATCTGGATGATGGTACACTTGGAGGAAGCCCAGATATAGTTGAGAGAGACATTCGTTCCCTTTTCCCAGCTTTGAAAGAGCTAGGGTTGGAGGTCAACACCGCGAAATGTGAACTTTTTGCTTGTAACTCAGCGGCGGCGGCAACATTTCCAAAACTCATGTCCCTCATTCCCGGTTTAAAAGTTATGCACAAAGATTCCTTTGATCTTTTGGGTGCACCTATTTTCGTAGAGGGTGTAAACAAGAGCATACAGACAAAAACGCAGATCTTAGCATCTCTTGCTGACCATCTTAAATACTTACCGGCACATGTTTCTTTGACTCTTTTGAGAAATTGTTATGCGATGCCCAAGATGGCGTATTTGGTCAGAACTGCTCCCACTTGGAAGTTTCCGGAAGAGGTACTACAATTTGACGAAACTCTTCGACGAACACTCGAGGAAACACTTAATGTTCACTTGAGTGAAACGCTATGGTGTCAGGCCAGCTTACCTGTTCGACACGGTGGGCTAGGTGTGCGTCGGCTACAAGAATCAGGACCTATCGCTTTTCTCGCTTCCTCTTATGGGGTTGCGCAGCTTGTCACTAAAATTCTTTCTAGTCAAAGTGAAATGCTGCGGATCCCATTTGTTCCAGGAGCCTTAAGTGCGTGGTCTGTTCTGTGCCCTGATAGCGACCAGCCTGCAAAATTAGATAAACAGAAGGACTGGGAAGAGACTACCTCGAGACAACTCTTTTTAAATCTTCTGGATGAATGTTCGGGTGCTGAGTTGGCCAGACTTAAAGCTGCTGCTAAACCAGAATCTGGTGCTTGGCTCCATGCCTTACCATCTCCACATATGGGTACGTTGTTAGACAATGATTCCTTAAGAGTGGCCACGGCACTTCGTTTGGGCAGTACAGTTTGTACAGCACATATCTCTTGCCATACAAAGAGGCAATGCGGCGAGTATAATGGGTACCTTTGGCCAAAGGCCATTGCGCGGGGGTTTATTTGACTGAGTTACATTAAGTACCTATATTTTATTTTTAGGTATTATAATTATATTTGACTTTGTTTTGACTAATAATAATATATTAGTCAAAAGTCAGTGCTGTTCTCAACCGATCAGTAAAGTTAAGCAACGTCGCGCGCGGTCATGAGTTGGTTGGGTGACCGTTAGTGACATTACTACTGAGCGTTTCCGTGCTTCGGAGGGCACGTTAAGCCGTCGGTCCCGGTTGTTGTCTTAGGATGGCAGTCGTTATAGCATGGTGGTAGGGCATTTTGCGAATGCCCGCCTGGCTAGCTACCACCCTCAAGTAGAAAATCTGTCGCCAAGCACCTAACGGTGTGTTCCGGCAGTTGTCCTTGAGAGCCAGTACTTCTAGGATAGCCTGAACAACATCTTCGACCACATCATCACATACCATCAGGTGAGATAGTGGTCAAAGGCTAACCTATCAAGCATAAAAAAAAAATAAAAAAAAAAAAATATGAACATAATTTTTGTAACCGTATTTGCCAATAAAAAAAATATTCACTTTATAAACTTTAAAAAAAATTACTATAATCTAATAATGCATATATATATTTATATTTATATATATGTATATATTGAAGGTTATTTTATAGATATATACATATTTTTTTTTAGTTTTATACATTTAATATTGATTCTCCTTTTGAATTATTAATTTGTAATTAAATATTGTTAAAATAGAATGTAAGGATTTCATAACGTCGTTCGCGTAAGGGGTTCATCTGAAAACCAGCGGCGCGTGCTCAGTGCACTCGGCATTATGCTGAGATGGATCCCATTTGACACGCATAAATATGTTGGATGTCTATGTATGTTGCTAACTCCTAACCTTATTACTGCATTGTACGTACTTACAAACTGCATACATTGTAAATGTTTTAAGTTGTTTGTGTCAAATTTTCTTTCTTTCTTTCTATTTCTTGATTCCTAAAATTAGTGCTGCTGTATAAATTGCAAATTAAATGAGATCAAGGTCAGTTTTCCCTAGGCTAAAAAATAAGACTCTTCATAACTATAACTAGGAATGGCTAGGAACTTCATAACTATAAAAGGATGCGATTAAAATAAGAATAGGATCGGCCTAGCGCCATGTTGTGACGTCAAAACTAGAACTTGGTACAGAGTGCAAAAAAGAAATGTTAAAACATGTATAAATTAATAAAGAAAATAAAATAGCCGACTGCAAATAATTTATTTTCGTTAAGCGTTATATCGATCCATTGAAATAAAAACTGAAAGTTAATGTATTTATGGAATCGTTTTTTAAAGCCCTTCATTTTGATACCCAACACGATGGAAGAAAAAACAAATTGTTTTTCTCACTATATGGCTTCTAAAACCACCAGTTCGTTTTTTATTTTATCATGTACATAGTGTCACTTGAGCTATAAAGATAAATCTATCGATATCTCGTAAATTAAAATCGGTTAAGCGGTTAGCCGTTTAGAAGTTATGGTGAAATAAAGAAACTCACAAACACAAATATATACATGCAATCTGAAAACTTAACACACGTTTATGTGGGCAGTCGTGTAAAAAAACAAGTAGTCCTAGGTGGGTAGGTAAACGAAGTTGTAGGTGACTGTAGGTACAGCAAACGCAGAAATAATTTGAACTGATTTTATTTGTTATCAATATTTTGTACTTAGGTATCTTAAGGGTGAACTGGCCGGCCCGTTCTCCATACAAACGCCGTAGGGTGATTACTCCCTTATTTGAGGATTTAGGTTCAAAACAAAGCATAATACCGAATGATCTCGTCATTGCCTAGGCTTGTATGATGCCGAAATTTTAATAAGATAATTAACTTGAGAGTTATGAGCTTCGAAATATTTTCATATAACAATTTCGAGGCTCATAACTTTCAACATAAATAACTTTTTAAAATTTCGGCATCATACAAGCCTAGATAATGACGAGATCATTAGGTATTATGCTTAATTCTGGACCTAAAATCTCAAATAAGCGAGTGATCACCCTACGGCGTTTGTATGGAGAAGCGACCGGCCAGTTCAACCTTAATTTGAATCACTTAGCTCTTCCATGCCGCATGTCCTAATGGCCAACTAAGTCAGATTCATCGTTATCATCGTATCGGGTAACAAAAACAAATATAACAATCACCAAAAACATATTAAACAGTCAACAACAACAAATTAAAAAGTCAGAAAATAAACGAGAAGATCAATAAACACTCGAAAACGTGTCGCGTAATAGTACACTGTCGGAGAAATAAGACCCTGACGTCTGCGTTGTCATCAAACCATGATGGCGTCTGTGCTGTCAACCTTAAAAATATGAATTTATTAAAATAACAATTTACTCTCTGGGTCGAGAGCATTTAAAATGACGTATATTCTCTATTTTTAAGTTTGTTCTGCTGATCGTATTTATTAGAGTGAATATGAGTGAAGTTAGCCGAGAGCCCGTCCTATTCTTATTTTAATCGCATTGTACAGAAAACTTTAGTCATATTAAACTTACAGTTTTTCTACTTTATCTGCTTAAAAAATTAAAAGAGTTAGTCTGGAAATAAAACAATATCGCAGATATTTTAGACTCTTCTTTAGCATATCTCTGATGTGTAACTGATATGTTACATCTGTCTTGAAACAATCTTCGAATAAATAATTGATAGACACAAACTTTGCCTGAGGAAAAGTGAGACAAGTGATAATAATGAAAATGTAAATTAAGAGTTACGCTAATATATGATAAAGCACGATCTTTGTAACTCAAATCAGGATTAAGTGTGTTTCATTAAGGCGAATTAATGACTGCGTGAAATGGTTGACGATGAATCCCGGGATTTTGAGTACGATAGGTATACTTTTTAGAAAATATACTTTTTTGGAGGTGTTACTAGCGTAACTACTGGAATCCTCTCCTTCTGAACTTTCAATGTAACTAGGTAAAAATGTTTACGTTACCAACTTCAAAAATATTATGTGAAAGTTCAAAATCGTAACCTGTTTTTAAATGTGCACTGAGATCCGAAATTGCTATAAAGTTAGAACTATTTATACTACTAAACATGTTTATATGTTTGTGATGAAAAAATGTACTACGGAATGTCGACACTGTACCTGACATCCGAGAAAAGAAAAATATACAATATTCGTGACCCACTGAGGGACAAATACCCAGCCGTAAAAACCTTGCGAATCGAAAATTAAAGAAAGGAATAAATACCATTTTTTGTGTCCGCAGAACGTTCCCTGAATACAAATTTACTACATTATCAGGAACCCGGAATTCAAGATAATGAAAGATGCATTTTGTTTCAATAAGAGCTTTGTGGTACCTTATTCCTAATTAAAATCTTGAAATCTGTAAGGAATGATTTTGTTTTTTTGATTAGTTCATAGTTAAGTATATTTTAATTCGTTAAAATGAAGTTTTCTGAATAAGCACGAAAAAAACAGTAACTATGTGATAATAAATCTGAAATCACATATACTATTTGCGAGTTAAACTTCCTTTCTTATGATATTTAAGTCGTTTTAATTAACATCGAATTTAAGTTTATATCGATATTTAAGTATTCGATGTTTTGGACATTGACATTTTACATGTAGATATTTTAGTTTGACGTTCAAATATGTACCTTTCTATGACTCTCATGGGTGCCGTGCTAGAACAGAACCGCCCAAAGTAATTATATGCCTGTGGGATTCGTAAGAGGCGACGAGTGGACTTCCAGCAGCACCTTCTGACGAACTTCTGTGGCTAAAATATACGCGTGCGGGCCGTTTCCATTATTTTACCGACTTTAAAAAAAGGAGGGGTACTCCATTCATCTTTTTCTTTATATTTGTTACCTCAAAACTTTTGACTAAATGAACCGATTTTGATGATTTTTTTTTATTTGAAAGCTGATGCTTGCAGTGCGGTCCAATTTCAATTTCATCAAGCTGTTTTTAATATAGTCATAGGCAGTGAATGACAATCGATCCCATAAGTAGCAAGGGTCACTAAAAAAGATGAACATTAATTTTTTATTTACCATTAAATGGAAACGACTTCAGCACTCAAATGTGTAATAACTTGATGAAATCGGTAACATGCGCACAATATTATGATAATTGGTACTTTTTGACCATCATGGTACCGACGTCCACAAGTTATTTTACACATTTGAGTGTTGAAGTCGGTTCCATAATATGATAAAAAAAAATTTAAGGTAAACTAATTTTTAGTAACACGTCATCATTAAATATTTACGGACGTGGCGATAAAACTTATTTTATATTGGGGGTATCTAATATTAAATTAGTACCATCCGATACCACCCAACATATAAAAAAGTTAGTACGTTAACAATGATTTTATATACTATACAAAAAGTTACTATATAATGGGCCGCTCAGCATGAACAAAGAATATTTATAAAATTGTATTACCAATATTTTAATAATTTTACTAATCTACCTTTAATTATCCACTCTTAGTCATTATATTATCTCGTATCATTTTGCAGTGAAGTCTATCCATAGACACTACACAGTTTGTGATTACTTAAATGACAAAAATGCTTGGAAAATTCCGTCTCTGCCAAGCTATCACCTGTCACCTACGTAATTTAAACAAATATTTTAATAATTCTGTTATATAGTTTGTAACATTATTGTTAAAAGACGTTTAAAAGAATGGCCCCGAGTTTCTTCTCCGTTCTTCTCACAGTGGCTCCATTAATTTTTGGCTGAATTTACAATGTAGGTTATTTCAATGTTAAAATTTGTAATTTTCATAAGAGCGTCATAAACGCCTAAATAGAATAAATTATTTTGACTTTGACTAGAAGACAAATTAGTGCTCTTCTGTAACTAGCCTTCATCCATACGTGATTTTATGGTAAAATACCAATACCAACCGTGCGCAATAATATTGACAAAAGAAGCATTCAGTTAATAGCATCTTATAACGCTTTCCTAGAACAACAACAGAACTATCGTTTAACAATAAAAAATACGTGTAACCGTAAGGATATTAACATATTTGTATCCATTGTGAATAGGCTTCTTTGTCACACATCAAACACAACACCCCCTCTTAAGATAGGGAAAATGGCGTCTTCACGCAACAATATGGGATGAGGATTCGGGCTCACTGAAACCCTAACGAAATTCAACAGATTATACGCCCGGGAAGCTGCGGCAAAGACGTCCCTTAAATATCGCATTATTCAGATTAAAATAGGGATATTATTAAGTCAATTTCAGTCAAAATACAACCGCGCTTGCTGAATGGCGCTTCGTCTTGGTTTTATCGTTAACATTTATGTTTATTCATGAAACCTCATTCACAGGATAATTAGTACAGCGCGAACATATATATTTATATACATATTTTTAATTCCTGATGGTTAGCCTATGACCTCTATCTCACCTGATGGTACGTGATGATGTGGTCGAAGATGTTGTTAGAGGCTTACCTATAATTACTGGCGCTCAGGGACAGCTGCCGGCTTACTTTTATGTAATATTGTTTCAGAAGGAAACATAAGTTTTATGAACAGTTGTCATAATTCTTTAAATTGATTTAAATAATTTCATGTATGATGTGTGGTCTGCGCCTATATATCTATATATTTTGTAAGCTCATGTTTTGATTTTTTAGTAATAATTAGATAATTTAAGTGTTATTTGTATTTGATATTGTTTGCAGTATGTTTTGGTGATAATTGTAAGTGCCGCAAGCAATTGAAATAAATTAAATATTTATGTGAAAAAATTTATTATAATATATTAAACAACTTAAAAAGTAACAAAATGTATCACATAAAACTTAATATACATTCACACAAACTAGGTGACGCTGAGAAGTCTCACCATTTTTCATATTCTGTTTGGTGAATCCTCTCGTTGTAATTTTGTAATGATATCTTACTCATGTAATAAAGTGAATAAATGATAATTGATTTAAACTTGGTTATTACTGTTTAAATAATATGATCATGAGTTTGTACATGGTTTTATGATCTGATTCCCTACAACATTAAGAGTTTAATGTACACTGATGGTCATATTGAACAAGCCAATTGAATAACAAACTAACGCAGCTATGCTTCCTGCCGCAATGATTTTGATGCCAGAATACCACATATACACAAAACTCCAAATTTTGGCAACACTGAGAATTGTAATCAAGTTGTTGTTTTGTTCGAGGTTATCAGACAACTAACAAGTTGCCTCTATAGTTCAAGGCAGGGGGCACTTGATCCTACTCGCTAACTTTTCCACAGCCTCCTAACGAGGCCTCACATGACCTTTCAATTATACGTCTGCTTTCACTTTGATCCCTTCATTTACATACATTGTTTGCATTTCAACTGAAAACCTTTTGTTCGCGTAATAAACAAATCGTCATCAAATTTCGCATACGGAGTGAAAATGGGAATGAGAAAGATATGCCCTCGCTTGCATCCGAAAGGAAAAATAATACTCGTTGAGATTTTGTTGGTATTATTTTATTTTCAAAATTGCTCTGTATAACGAATTATTTTTATATACTTATTTTCCATGAATATTATATCGCTCACAAAATCACAACTACTTATAGGTGTGAAAAAAAATAAAAAAAATTTTGAATACGACGACCATTTGTTGTTTTATTATATGTATATAGGTACGTAAAAAGTAAAAGTTCTGAGCATCAAGCATCCGTATGCTTCCGTATATTAAAAAAAAGTTCTCAGCAGTTGTTCACGTTTGTATTATTCAAAACTTGAGATTCCCACCATATAAATGTTTGGTACTATTCAAAAGAGAACATTAATTGTAGAAAATAATACTTTAAGCCACAGAATACATCAATTTTGTATCAACTACTAACAGACAGCGATAAAATTCATCAGAAAAATGTACTTATATTAACTGATGACTAGTCGGTATAATTTTTTAATATTGAATGGAACAAACTACTGATACTAATTGTTGTAATTTTTGCACTAACGCCTGCTAAATTACAACAAAAAAATATATATATTACGTTCATAACTATTCACGGATTTAATTGTGGTTTGTTATACTTATTCTACTGATGGACATCATTAAGCAGTTACTGGAAAAGTAATTTATGCGTTTTCATTTCCATACAAAAGATATTAAACCCTGTGGTTCAGGCGTTGTCGATATGATACAGGATGGATAATAACAGTGTGCACCAAACACAAAGATAGCTCCGCAATAAAACGTAAAATAACATAGATCACGTAAAAATGTAGGTATTATACCCAGACCGGACCGCCATCTACTCGGGCAGGCAAGAGATGGAAATGAAACTTGAAAGTATTATAAGCTCCTAGTGATCGTAAAATACGAACATTTTAATAGAAGCCTACAGGGCGCTTATATTTGGACAATGCGTATTATACAGAGATCGTAAAGCGAAGCCCTGTTATAGCCAAGGGGTCCTTGGTCACTTCTTATAAAAGTTTCATTACCGCTCACCATATACACAGATACCCTGATATCCGATCATTGTGGTTATGTACTTGTATGACTCTAGTTTATTCAATGGATTAATTTGATAGATGAAAAGGCTTCGTGCATGGGATATGGTGACAATACTATTATTTTTGTTGATACAAAAGACACGTCAGACGTTAACGTTTATTTCCTTAATTGTGAAACTCCCGCGCACTAGTGAACTCAATTTAAGGCCTATCTTAGTGTTGGCATATGCGCAATAAATACATGCTTTAAATTAAACTTCTTTGTCACGGCGCACGATGAATAGATATTTCTAGCCACTAAAAGAACGCAAGTTGGTTGGGGGTTGGTTAAAAAAATATTTTTCACACTTATATTGTACCTAGAATATGTTGATTATTTAATAATTAAGTTATATAATGCTTTCTGGGTACGCTTCGCGGTAAATAGTTGAAATAAAAATAAATATTTACAGAATATCTGTAATGTTTAGATATATAAAAATAAAATCATGTGATAAACGTAAATTATAGCCCATCGTTATAGGAGAATATCATTCACATAACAGGAAACACAAGTAATATATTCATGGGCATACCCAGCTTCCGATTCAGGGAGGGGCAGACAAGTTTTTTTATAGGAAGTCAAAGAATTATAGAAAATGGGCCAAGTGCGGGTTGGGCGTCGCTTTTCAAGGTCTAACAACAGTCTCTCATCAAAAAAAACCGGAGCCTAAAAATTTTATTAATATTAAAACAGTTATGTTTGCAATAACGACTGCTCTGTGGATTACATTACAAAATTACAAATTTACGAGAGGAAAAAATGTAGTCTAGAATAGAAAAAATTAACCCGCGTCCATCCACCCCTATAGCCGATGTATGATCTGACCGACTGAGCTATACTGTGATGTTAGCTCAGTCGAATTAGGGTTCGAATCCCGCACATGACTAAATTTTTTTCTATTTTAATTTTTATTTTTATTTAATTTAATTTAAATATTTCATTTTTGCAAGGAGCAACCGCTGGCTGTATAAACCTTGTTTTTAATACGGAGGATAACGAGGAGCGCGGCAAGAACCCCAAATAGGACACGTATAGCGAGCAGTAAAAATACTCGCTTATCAAACCGGCTACATGATTTGCCTTTTACCTATTGTTGGATGCCCTCAATCCGTTGAAGCCGCAGCTCTTAATTTAAATATTCAGCTATTTCGTGACCTGACTTTAATATTTCCTCATTGTTTTTTCGGCTAAATTGATAAAAAATAACTTTAATACCAAGGTGGACATCAGAGTTAGGCAATACTCCACGTATGATATAACAATTTTTAGTTATGTATGTTACTAGACGAACGGTCTGTATCTATAAGTCAGAACTGATGTAAAAAACCAAATCAAATTGTAAGCAACAACATAAATGAATTGCTAAACTGCTATACGCTAAGTAGAGTTCTCAATAGTATGATTTTCTACGAGCTTTGAAATCACTTTCAATATTAAAAGTTATATCATAAACTTACAATATAAGCTACCAAAAAAAAAAAAAAAAAAAATAATTACTAGCAAGCATTGTGACTTTTTATGTATAGTGTAGTAGCTGTAGTAAACACTGACCTTACCAAGTGATAAGACACCAAGAAATGTCTGATATTTTTTTTTAAATATCAGACCTTTATTAATTGTCTGATATTTTTTACAGCGCATCGCTGGCCGTTGCTGCGGAACGTAAGCATTGCGCGCTCAGCTCACGCGTTGTTGTGGTCACAAGTACTCGAACTCTCCTCCTCGCTTTACTTTTTGTCGCATGTATGTAATATCGTAAATTATGTATTATATAACAGTAGTAAACTAGTCCTCGCTTTAAATTTGTACTAAATAAAAATAGTTACTTTAACAGAATTGTACCGCAAGTCAGATCATAGATTTATCAAAGAAAATTAAATAATTCGATCATTCTTGTGTATGTAAACTACATAATTGAAATACAATTATTTCAGTAGATCGTTGTATGTATTATAGGTATAGCTTCCAAATTTTAGTTGCTACACGATATTTTTTCAAAATATTTTAATAAATTACCTTCTTGAGCTCGGAAAAATCTCGAGGTAAAATTCTACACATGACTACTGAATTTTATAAATAGACAAGAGCTGTAAGTATACCAAGAAATTATGTGCGTGAAGTTACACCCAAAAGATTCGTCAATTCAAGTAAGCCTTGAAGGCTGTGTGTATTTTTGTCGAAAATATGGCTTATTTTTATATAACTTACAACGCTCTGATGGTACTTAAGCTCAAACGCATATTAGGAAGTGTAGTTCGCTCCAAGGCATATGAATCTGCAAAAAGTACAGTACCTTTTCTCATAAGGTTAACGTTCAACAACACAGCAAAAAACCATCCACAATGAGGGTACAGTGTTCTTTTGTTGTAGTGTTGGTGGTTTTATTACCTCGAGCGCCGACTGTTGGGACTGACAGGCTTCAAGTGCTACAAGTGTGAACTACGTCCGACGTTACGGAAGTAATGAAGATCAAATTTTGTTAAGTCTAATTTTGTGACTAAGACAATGGTCTCTTTAAAAATTATCATCTCCCAAGAGAGCACATAGAAAAAGTAACTAAGAATATTAACATTTTAAGGGCGTATTTCTGAAGGCTCAATAACTTTATAACTATTACTAGCTGTACCTGCGACGTTCGCGATTGTCGTACCTACAGACTAATTATTCATATTTGAGCGCTGTTTATCTCATACTAAGCAACGCTGTGGTGTGCGGTGAAGCGTAGCTCAGAAAGGAGATTTTCGCTTTGGGTTCAAAAACTCCCGAGTTGTATTTTCCAGAAGATAGTAGTTAAAAAACTCAGAGAGTACCTTTGCGATTCGCAAAATAAATTTTGAAGCAAAGTACTTTGTGCATTTCTTTGGAATTTCGATTTAAAAATGGCGTCCTTTTGCGTGGGTTCTCCTTATTTGTTGGTTGAACGAAAATATATTAGATCGTGCACTTCTATTGCGCAGTCTCCAAAATATATCCGGCAAAATATATATTCCTAAAAAAACTGACTGTGGCGAATGTTCCAGATGTTAGAGTTTTATCTTAGCAAGCTTGCAAAACTAATTAAAGGTGTTGAGCTGCCCTTGGGGTGCCGAGCTGCCCGAGGGCTGCCCGTAGGGTACCGGGCTGCCCGTGGCGTGTCAGTCTGCCCGCGAGTTGCCGGGCTGCCCGTGGAGTGATGGTTGCCTGTGGGGTGCCGGGCTGTCCGGGGGTGCCTGGCTGTCCGTGGGGTTGTAATTATTCTAATAAAAAAAGAGTAATTGAAATCGGACTGCGCGTTATTAAATTACAACTAAGTGTACATTTTGACTTTCATCCCCTTTCCTGAGAGAGCCGTGCTGAATTTCTGGATAAAAAGTATACAATAACCTTCTTCGTTGTATGAACTCAAATCGTGTTAAGTTTCATTGAATTTTGGAGTGATGCGTGGCTGGGATACAGACAGGCAGGCATACAAAAATTAAAAAAATATCATTTTTTTTAAATATCTGCCATGTACAGAATTGGATCTGTTACAGTTTTATAATAGGTATAGATTACATAGTTATTAGATAATTCAGAAAACGATATTTTCTCAAAATAAATTTACAATTTGTAGATACATTACATGTAAGAGAAAGTAATTAAATGTTTTATTAAGGTAAAACCGTATTACAAGCTGTTTAAATGTACAAACGGTCATCGTTACGAAATTTTTAGGGTTGCGTTAAACGGGAACCTTTTTTTTTTTTTTTTTTTGACCCGGGAAAATCCTTTATGGATACCACCCGGCTCCGGGGGGAGCAGAGTGGTTATGTGGGAGTCCTCGCCTGAGGGGCCTTACTACCCCCACGGGGGGGTAGTAAGTGAGGTTACCCACTAAAAACCCGGGATGAGCAGTCTGCCGCCTAGACGGGGCGAGATGGGGTAGCGTTAGCATTCACCATCTCGCCCCGGCGGTTGGCCCGTCACCGGTGACGGGCCCCGGCCAAGGGAGGGATGACCCAGCTCATTAGGGCCATCCCCCAGACGTGTGGGATCGTGCAAGCCAGTGGAGAATCCCCCGACTCTCCACCGATGATCCGCACAACACTAGGTAAGAGCGAGAAGGCGCCCGAATCGCCTTCTCCTTCCACCAGTTCGTCTACGCCGGAGCGGGTCTGCGAGGACGTCGTCCTCCCTCGCCCGCTCCGCGGTCTCTTTCTGCGCCATCACCTCTTCGCAGAAAGAGACCACCGCCTGCCACGATCCGTCGCTGCCGAGCATAGCGTTAACCACGCTCGGCAGCGACAGATCTGCGCCTATGACCGCTGTGAGGGCGTGCCGCATGGGACTCCACGCGGCGCACTCCTCCAGCGTGTGGAGCGCCGTGTCTTCTGGCGCTCCACACTCGTGACAGGCGGGGGTCGCCTCGCGTCTTGCGATGTGATGCAGGTACTTGCCGAAGCATCCGTGCCCGGAAAGCACCTGCACCAATCGGAAGGTGAGCGACCCGAATCGCCGCCCTACCCACCTCCGAAGGACCGGGCGAATGGCATCCACCGTCCTCTGTCCAGGGACCGGTGGAGCCAGGTCCTCCGTCCACCGCCGCAACAGGGCGGCCCGCGCCTGCCGTCGCATGCGCGTGACCTCCTCCCACGCTGGAGGCTCCCCGCGGGATCTCCTCGCCGCCACGAAGTGGTAAACTTCGGCGAGGATCTCCGCTTGGAGCTCCCAGGGGGGATCACCGGCCAACACGCATCCCGCCGTCCAGGACACCGTCCGGTACCCGCGTATCGCCCTCGTCGCGATGACCCGCTGCGGACGACGCAGCAGGGCCTTATTGGCGCGACCGAGGGCGTCCACCCAGACAGGTGCCCCGTACAAGGCCATACTCCGGATCACTCCGGAGTACAGGCGACGACATGTGGCGCTCGGGCCGCCCACGTTGGGCAGCAGCCTCCCAAGGGCGGCTGCGGCGCCTATGACTCTTGGGGCCAGTTGAGTGAAGTGGGCCCCAAAAGTCCACCGCCCGTCCAGGATGAGACCCAGGTACCTCATCTGGGTCCCAACCCGGACCAGGACCCCGTCCAGGTCTATCCTCGTTCCTGGAGGGGGTCCCCCCCGAGGCCCATGGAACATAAGGGCCTCGGTCTTGGAGAGGGCGACCTCCAGCCCCAGGGCACGTATGCGGCCGACCACGAGTGTTGTGGCCACCGTGGCCCGCCGCACCGTCTCCCCGAGGTCCCTCCCCTTGACCACGACTAGGGTGTCATCCGCGTAGCACGCAACCCGCATACTTGCGGGAAACGTGCCGCGGAGCACCCAGTCGTAGCCAATGTTCCACAGGAGCGGTCCCAACACCGACCCCTGTGGAACCCCGCAGGACACGCGACGTCGCCTCAGACCGTCGCGTCCCTCCACCAGGACCTCGCGGTCCCGGAGGTAGTCGGCCAGTTAAACGGGAACCTATCCTATTATTATATAGCTGTCCGTCCGTCCGTCCAACCCTTAAAAGGCTAGATGTCTTTGGAACGGTAAGAGTAAGTCGGTTGATTTTTTTTACACAATATATAGTATGATGCATTATTGCCTAGCAAATAATAATAAACACAAAAAATACAAATAAAAGGGGGTCCTCATACAATGTTAACGTTTTTTGTTCTATTGTAAAAAGGTAATGCATACAAGAATCAATCTTAGTATATTTTTATACATTATACAGTTTTATTGTATATAGTTATACATGGTGGAAACTATCTGCGGGGCAGTAAGGGGAAGTACCTTATCCGTTGCAGCTACTCGGAAATGGTCTTAGGAGACTATCCATATTTTTTTATGAAATTTTGATACCCATTCACAGATTTATGAAAAAAAATACAGTTAGCAAGAAAATAGCCATTTTACACACAAACATTTTTTGATGCTAATCAATCCTGTTTCTAATACTGATCAAAAACTTTTATGGGACCAACCATCGTTGGAGTACTCAAAAAGTCACCATTCGAAAAAACTTTTCCCTTAGATTTTATATGAAAATTGTACGCAAAAGCTTGTTTAGTGACGGTTGAGATATTTTTGTTGACTGAATAAAAAGATAAGTTTTAAAATAATTCAAATTTCGAACTTTTACGAATATAACTATATAGTAAAAACTAACTAAATAAAAAACAATCTTGACAGTTTGGTGATCAATGGATAGGATGGATAGGACACGAATCAATTTATGTATTCGCCAAAATGACGGTCACTTCAAGCACGTAGGGCAAGAAACTGCAAGATTTTAAATAAGAATAATATCAATAGGTTATGTTAGTTAATTAAAAAAGAAAATTAATATACCTTCTTTTTGATATGTGTAAAATTCTACGTGATCATTTTCTTTGTGTTTTATTTTATTTTTTGTATTTCAATTACACAAATTCTTAACAAAAGGTAAGGAAAAAGTTTTTTGCAATTTGTGACTTTTTCAGTACTCTAACGATGGTTGGTCCCATAGAAGTTTTTGAATCAGTATTAGAAACAGGATCGGTTGGCATCAAAAAAGGTTTTTGTGTGAAATGGCTATTTCTTTGCTGTAACTGTATTTTTTTTTTTGTCGAAAATCTGTAAATAGGGATCAAAATTCCATAAAAAAATATGGATAGTCTCTTAAGACCAGCGAGTAGCTGCAACGGATAAGTTACTTCCCCTTACTGCCCCGCTGAAAGTTTCCACCCTGTATAGTATATAGTATATAGTTATGTACTTGTATATATAAAATATATTTAACAAAAAAATGCGTGATGGACTCCTCGGTGAGAGAGTCCAACTATCCCGTGACCTGTTTCTCAATCAGTTTATCATTACTTACGACATCTTCAAACTTTTTATACCTACAGCTGAGCACTCTGCTACACTCTTTAAGTTTTTTTTTTTTTTTTATACTGAACTGGGTAGCACTTGACCACTATCTCACCTGTTGTTAAGTGATGATGCGATCGATGATGGAGCGCGCTTACCCAGAAGATACCTATTCACTCGCGTTTTGAAGACCCCCATATCGTACTTAACCGGAAACACAGACTCAGGCAGGGTGTTCCATTCCCTGGCGGTTCGTATGATAAACGAAGAAGTAAATCGCTTCGTTCGGGTAAATGGAATATCCACCATAAAGCGATGGCGCTTCTGAGTATCCCTGGAAGTCCGATTAAAGAATGGGGATGGCGGAATCAAATTGTGAAGTTCCATTGCACACTCACCGAAATGTATCCGATAAAAAACCGATAAACAAGCGACTTTGCGGCGATGTTCGAGACTCTGGAGTCTCTTGCGTACTAGGTGGTCGTCGTTAATGAGTTTCTTGGCTCTCCTCTCAATAGCTTCCAGTGTCTCCAGCTGGTATTTGGCAGAACCATCCCAAAGGTGAGAACAGTACTCCATACACGACCGGACTTGGGCTTGATAAAGATTAAGCAACTGTCCCGGTGCGAAGTATTGCCTCACCTTAGCCAAAACACCAAGCTTTTTTGAGGCAAGCTGGGCTTTGGACTCAATATAGGAGCCGAAATTGAGAGTTGGTGTTAATGAGATGCCAAGAAGCTCGAAACGGTTACTTATCGGCACGGACACATCCCTGAAAGTAGGAGCCAGGTGAAAAGGGCTCCGTTTGGCGGAGAAAAGACACGCTTGGGTTTTAGCAGCATTGAACTTAACTAGATTGGCATCGCCCCAATCGGAGACTGCCTGCAAAGAAAAGTTCAAGCGCTGAACCATCGCTTCCCTATGAGACTGGATTTGTAATGCACTGGTTCGTGCGTTATATGTGTAACTCTCCACAACGGTGCTGTCATCTGCGTACCCAAAAATACCGGGTTTCAGCAGGTCATTAATATGCAGCGGAAAAAGTGTTGCAGAGAGTACTGATCCTTGGGGGACTCCGGCATTTATAGCCAATTGGGCGGAAGAACAGCCATCGATGACCACTCGAATCGACCGATCCCTCAAGAAATCTGAAATCCAAACACACAAACCAGTGGGAAGGCCGTATGAAGGAAGCTTGCTAATGAGGCTATCGTGCCAGACCCTGTCGAAAGCCTTCGAGATATCGAGAGAGACAGCAAGCGCCTCTCCGTGGTTCTCGATGGCCGAGCTCCAGATGTGAGTGGCATACGCTAGAAGATCCCCAGTAGACCGGTTTCGGCGAAATCCGTATTGTCGGTCACTGAGGAGATCGTTCACTTCTAGGTATGCCAGCAGCCTGTGGTTCAGTACACGTTCCAACGTCTTACATAGTATAGAAGTGACTGAAATAGGCCTGTAATTGGCAGGGTCTGCGCGACTACCTTTTTTGGGCACGGGCTGCACGTTTGCAAGCTTCCAGGACTTCGGCACTTGACCAGTCGTCATAGACAAGCGAAAGAGGCGAGTCAATACAGGAGTCAACTCTGGCGCACACATCCTCAAGACTACAGCTGGTATACCGTCTGGACCACTAGCTTTGTTCACGTCTAGATTGCGCAACGCTTTGCGTACTTCAGACTGCCGAATGCGGATTTCTGACATGAACGTCCCGCAATTTGGCAGACTAGAAGGTACAGCATTACCAGCATCTAGACGTGAAGACTCTGCAAACAGAGTGGCGAATAAATTTGCTTTCTCTTCAGCAGTATGCGCTAGTGAGCCGTCGGGTTTCAGCAGTGGAGGCAGTGAGGGACGGCAGAAGTTCTCTTCGATCGACCTCGCCAAGGACCAGAACGCTTTGCTACCCGAAGGGTAAGAAGCAAGTTTGTTCCCTGTTCGGCGTATGTGGTCGAAGCGAGCCTTCTTGAGAGCCTTTTTGCAGAACTTGGCGGCAATGTTAAATGCTTTCTTCTTCTCACGTACATCTCTAGATTTGCGGGTTCGAGCATCAGCCCAGGCTAAGTAGGCCTCATGTTTTGACGCTTCTGCATCTCCACATTTGGACGAGCTTTGCTGGACAGCGGGATGTCAGAAAATGGAATGAAATATTCCATACCCTGACGTAACACTTCTGTCACAGCATCCGCGCAAGCTGAGGAATCGCTCGAAGTAAAACAAACCCTCCACCAAGGATAAGACGAGAAAAAATTACGCATCTCATCCCAATCTGCTGACTTGTATCGCCACACCCGCCGGGTGCCTTTTGGGCTAGGATCGGGCGGGGAGTAGACTGATACAGATTTCACCAGACAGTGGTCGGAGCTACCCAAGGGTGATGAAACCGACACCGAGTAGCGGTCTGGATCTGTTGTCAGCAGAAGGTCCAAGCAGTTGGCTGTGTGGCCATCAACATCTGGTATCCTTGTAGCTCCTTGGACCAACTGAGTGAGGTCTAGCGTCAAGGCAAGCTTACGCATCTCTCGACCAGCGTGGTCTGTGCTCTGGTATGGGTATAGCCAGTCTTGATGGTGGGCGTTGAAATCCCCCAGAAGCACTAATTGAGCAGAAGGATACCTCTGTTGGCCACGTAAGCTGCCTCACTGAGGTAGTTTGTGAGCCTTGTCGTCTCCTCATCTCCGCTGTGCGAACGGTAGACAGTAGCATAAAGTATCTTCTCCATGCCGTTGTTCACCAGAACCCACATGATGGAAAATTTGGGGTCTTCAAGGTTACGGAGACGTCGATAACAAATGTCATCGCGAGCATACATACAAACTCCTGCTCTGGCCCTAAAGCTATGTTCAAGAACGTAGCCCGGGTAGGCAAGGTATGCAGCGTCAGCTGGACATTTGATCTGCGTCTCCGTGAGGAACAGAATATGCGGTCTTGCGGTCTCAAGATGGTGGTGGACTGAGTCGATATTGTGCAAGCCTCGAATGTTTGAGAGGTGCACTTGAAGAGAGAGGACGTGCTTCCGCTGTTGGACCTTTATTCTGTTTTTGTTGCCTTTCATTTTATGGGGAGTGAAGATAGGTAAAGGGAAACGGAAGTGGAAACGAGGCGCATATTATCAACCCATGACACAAATTAGGCTTTTTCACCCAATGGAAATCAATCCTGGAGACCGCGGGGACGCGCGAGCCCCCCCAGAGGTGTACATCGGGACCTCTCGTCTGGTCGCCAACCAGCACGATGGCGCACCTCCAGGATTTTTCGCGAGATGGCGGGGCAGCCTTTCATGAGTGGCTGGCTCATTACTTGGGCCCCCAACTATCTGCGGTCGGCCAGCGGAGAACCGTGCCTCGGATCCCGCTGCTCTCCAAGATTGGCTGCCAGGTAAAGTGACCCTCAATGTATCACGACCAGCTAAAGTAATAAGCGCAACTGTTTCCGACCCGTTTCCCATAATGGCTTCACCAAATATCATGCCGTAACGCGACAGCTTGGCGGCATGGCTTTGTCTGGTGGGTGGTAACACGCCGCGGCCTAAGCCTACCACCTGAAGAAGTACTGCTCTTTTGGCGCCACCCAGGGGACACGTGTAGGACATCGAGGGCTAAATCCTACGGACGCGAGCAGTATAGTCCCCCACGTTAAGTGACCATATAAAGGTAGGATCTAGAATGATTGTTCAATTTGCACAAAACTTGTACACACCATGAAATGTTGGTATAGGGAAAATAAATAAACGTTTGTACTTAGTATTCAGATTCAAATGCAACAAGAATTTGAATCTGAATACTAAGTACAAACGTTTATTTATTTTCCCTTTACCAACATTTCATTTTGCAAGAGATGAATCGCATTCAAACACAACGACTAATGTGTGTAGGTAGACCCGAATAATTTTGAAGCAAATGCCTATACGTACGTGCTCTCTATGTTTTCACAAATTTAAGCATGTGAATATTTCTCGCGCGCTCTACTTCATTAGCCTGACACTGGGTAATGTTAGTTTAATTCATATAATAAGAAAGCTTATTGAAGAAATTAAATTCGTAAAAAGGCGTGTGAAGTGATTTTAATCTTAAATATATTAAATAACATCATTCACCAGATTTGACCTTTTTCGCAACCAAAAATGAGATTTTCAGAAGCTGAATTAGTTACTCCGAGATATCTTTAGAACAGGACTAATCGACGAATTTCAAGGAGAAGTTTAACTGTATATAGTAAACTTTGAAATCCAGGTAATATAGATATACGTATATCTTACTCAATAAACCGCTCAAAGAGAATAAACCTCATCCTTTTACTTTCGTTTACCAAACTAATTCATCAAACCCTAGAACTTTTACCATTCTTTGCACGAAGCATCAAATACCGCGAACTGAGAAAGTTAATAAGCAGCGAAGTTGTTAACCCAGTTTGGCATCAGTACCTACTCATCGCCTTGTTAAGTACATTCGTCCATTTGTGGAATTGACATACCTTGAATGAGTACAATAAGCAACTGAATAATGCAGTGTGCATGCTTATCTAATAACATAATTTGTTAAGTCGTTATACAAGCATTTTGCTGCAGTACGGTACCGCGTTAGCCTCATATGTGATTTTCCGTAATTCACCACGCTCAGTTGCGCTATTTAAGGCGAATAAATCTCAATATTTCAACTTCCTAAGAGACGCTGTGCAACGCCGCCACCGCCTTTTGTACTTTTTATTATTTAGAGCCTACGAATAACAATATATATGTTATTCGTAGTTTAGAGCTCACACTCATTGTAAGAAAATTGATGAAAGTATTTCTGGCTACCCCACACACTATAGCATATTTGATTTGATTCAATTCTACCCAGTTGTAGTGATGCTAACGTAGGAAATTTTTCGCCATACAACTTATATATGCTTCAAAACATTTCCCAGAGTAACCTCTCTGGATGAGAACCAGCGATAAAAACTATGAATATTATTTCAAACGTAGTTTTGAAATATCTGGTAAAATAAAAATTAAAAAAAAATATATTTTGTTCATTATACAAGGTACGCCCCGTGTTTTTCGAATCAGAATCATTTATAAACCATAATATATAAGAATGTTATAACTGGCAAGTCACAAATATATATTTTGTATACATTATTTGAATTACTAAAGCATACGTAAATAATAAAATTAAATATTATTATTAATACATACGTAATATATTAACAAGTAACAATTTAATTAATTTTATATAAAATACTTATAAACAAATAATCATAATATGTTCTTTAGACTAGTCGGTAATTCAACAGTCAAACAATTTTACTCACGTAGACTCTGGTGAAAAGTGATGATGAGGTTTGACTTTGAAAACTATTTTATGTGTTAATTCAGGGCCTAAATCCTACTAATATTATAAACGCGAAAGTTTGTAAGTATTGGATGTTTGTTACTAGCGCAAAAACTACTGAATGGATTTTAATGAAAATTACAATAATATAGCAGCTTACACATAAGAATAACACGTAGACCATAATTTATAAAGATATTGGGTGAATTGTCGAAGCTATAACCATATAATAGGTGTCAAGTAAGTAGGCAAAAATTCTGCCACATGTGACCTATTCTGGCGTGCGCTGCAAACACCTTTAGTATCGCAAGTACATAATGTGTAACGAACGGAAATGTTTATCTTAAATTGTCCTACAAAAAAGCCCGCGACAGCTTATCTTTTATATGTAAGCCATTATCGCCAAAATAGTGAACCGTAAGTACTATAAAACATTGAATTTTATTTTTAATGCATTATTGGTATTAACAAATGGATCGTTATCAAACTAATTTTATAACGACGAACGTTTGTGAGTGTCTTTGTATGTTTGTTACTTCTACACCCTCAAATATCTGAGCTAATTTTTATGACATTTGGTATGGAAATGAATGAGGCGCTGGATATAGGATACTTTTTATAATCAACATCCATCACCACGCGGGAGTAACCACGGGGCGCAGCTAGTTATCTATATGTATCAAAATTCTCATTACCGACCCGTGGTACAACTGCGTGGACATCGCAGTTGTACCACGGGTCGGTCACCAAAATTCTACCAAGTTTCATCCCTTGCGATACAGTCGTTTCAGCAAGAAGTAGTACCAAACATACACACTCACATCCTTGATCACTCACAACTTTCGCACGAGTTTAGATTTTTGGATAACTTAGGCTACGGTTTCAGGAATTCAGCTATATTAGGCTACATAAGCTGGAAAAAATAGCGACATCATGCCCTGGATTATTGGCTACTTATGCAAATTTTTGATGATGATGAACGTGACTAAGGGAAAAATACTAGAAAGTGGGCAACAGCGCCTTCTAAAAAACTGCCATCGTACACTGCGATCCCCAAGGTGCCTGCCAAGCGTGGGGATTATGGCAAATACCCCTGTAATAGGGGAGGCTCAGTTCAGCACTGGACTATCCAGCTGATACAGTACAGCCGTAGTAATACCTTCGACTGATAATGAGATAAAATCTACGAATAAATATTCGTAGGATAAAATATATTTAAGCAATCTAAAACAAATTCATCCAGGGCACGAAATGTTCTTGACACCAAATTTAGGTCAAATCTATAGGAGGTAATTTCGTCAGAGCTAACCAATTTTCTGTGATTGACAAATTTTAATAAACAATTTAGTAGTTTTCTGTAGTAAACATAATTTTCCTTATCATGAAGAAAATCTTAATAATTTTGATAAGTGCTCTTTTATTCATATAATGTAGTAAATTATTGTGAAGGATTTTAATTCGTGGCATATTCGTCTTACCACTATCTTACTAAAGTCAGTCAGACTTGATAGTACTGTCCAGTCCTGTATCACAGGTTTGAATGTTATATATTGAGAAAATATTTTACATCCATTTACATTTCCAAGTACAAAGTAAAGGAAAGAAAAACCTACGAATTAGGGTTACAGCGAGCAGTCTTGTTTAGCTGGATTGTCCACTGCTGAACACAGCTATTATGGGGGTCCCGGTTGTTGTCTTACGATAGCAGTCGTTATTGCATGGTCCTTAAAATATGACTTAAGCATTTAGGCATATCTGACTATCCCTTTGGGGATACAAACGCGTAATGATAAGTTTAAAAAGTTATTTTCAAGCTCGCGTATCGTAGTTTCCTGAGCCATTCTTAACCAATCAGCTAAGTTAGCGATCAGTTAAGTTAAGCAATGACTTGGATGGGTGACCGCTAGTGACATTGCTACTGACCCCTTTTCGTGCTTCGGAGGGCACGTTAAGTCGTCTTCGGTCCCGGTTGTTGTCTTAGGATAGCAGACGTTACAGCATGGTGGTAGGGCATTTTGCGAATGCCCGCCTGGCTAGCTTACTACACTCAAGTAGAAAATATGTCACTAAGCACCTAATGGTGTGTTCCGGAGGCTATCCTTAAGAGCCAGTAATTCTTGGTTAGCCTGAACAACATCTTCGACCACATCATCACCTACCATCAGGTGAGGTAGTGGTTAAAGGATAACTTATCAGGCATACTAAAAAAGAGTCGCCGAGGGGGTTGACGTTCTAGTCCGGCACCCCACGGGGCTTTATTAGCCTTATTATTTATAAATTGTAAGTTTTACCTATTTAATAATATTGAAAATAGACAATATGTGATCGTAAGACCGAGCCCATTCAACTATTTAGTCGTTATATATGACTGGCGTCATGCACACGTGTTAATGATATTTTCACAGAAAACAACATTGACCCGAAAGGCTCATTGATCCTCTTGAAAACGTTAATGTCAATATGGATTTGGCTGTAGGCCAGCGATATAAAAAGTTCATTTATCACCACGCCAATGGCATCCCATAATTGATTTTATATCAAACACGCATTTAGACGCGCTTGATTTAGTTATCGGCCTGGTGAAACGTTATGAAGTCTAACAATTTATGTGATTGATTATATATACGTTAATCAATTTAAGACTTTTATGTAAATTACTGGTGCAACTGTATCTGGTAACTAGTACTTAGCAAAAGATATATCGTATTAGCTGCAATACGAAGTAACTCTTGCTATTATGTCTTCTATAGTTATGTTATTATAAGAAATCAGTATTGAAATGCTATAATAACCTACTGCGTATGTGTTTTCAATGCCTACCACAGTCTTGAGCTTTAAGGGGTATCTGAATGTGTCAAGGCATTAAGGACGACCATTCAAACTTCATTCAAAGGCTAACATAGTAGCCCTCAAATTCAAGTTGAACATCTGTTGCCAAGCACCCAATATGTTCTGATAGCGCATTTCAAGAGCAGCGGTTTGCTTTCTAAGCCTAGATTAATACCATCTTGTAGTATCACTTGCCAAGCAGGTGAGATACTCGTATTGGTCAAACGTTAATACCAAAAATAAACTCACATAAACAATATTCACCTTCATTTTTCAATTGTATATTCGTCTACAATTCAATTACTCACCTAATAATTGAAGCACAAAAGATTCATAGAAATATCTGAAAAGGAGGGCGAAAGCAAGCCAACATGAGCTTCAATAAACGAAGCTTCCAAGTTCGTTTTTGGGAGTAGATCTCCAAATCACAGGTCTGGTACGCCCGCTCGCGAAATTCCTTCAATTGTAGGTACTTGCACACTACTGCATCAAGGTATTGTGATTCTGCCTTGATGCAGTAGTGTGCAAACACTGCAGTGTTGGGATTTAAAGAAAAAAATGCAAGTGGTATTATTGTATTTGCGATGGATACATAGGAACTACCATCTCGGCGCAATGACGGGTGCAGTGCCGTGTCAAGCAGAAAGTTACAATTGTTATGACTAGGCTTGATTGTAGCCATCAGGTGGCCGAATGGTCATATTGGAGCTTTCCACGAATAATAACACAAAACATGCATTTAATAAAGTTTAATAATTTTTTTTTTTTTAATCTTCATCAAGTTCAGCGACTACGAACTGTTGTTTGTCATCGTCGCAAAAATAAGAGAAAATAATATTTTTTATAATGGTGTGAATAAGTATCTTATTTTCAAATTTTGAGTGTTTGTTATGGATAAATTTGGTCACATCATAAAGAAGTCAGCTGTGAAAATTCATTATCGTTGAAGAGGATTTAAAAACAATAAGTAAAACAGCTGCACTTCATTTCTTTTTATCAAGTTATGAGTTGTCAAAATGTTCGTACATAATGTATATTATATCTGAACACAAATAATGATATAAAAATTATTTCACCTTCAAAGTGACCAAAATCAATGAATCTCCATAGAAAGGAAGATTCGGTAACACTCAGTACGCATTGTTTGCGTCGCAACACGTTACCAACCTTCTATGGCAACACGAACTACGGTCCCTTTAGTCGATGTAATGATCACATCCGCCGAATTTCAACAATCGATCCCGAGTACTTACCTGAAATAATCACAGAAATAAATCAGGCTATCTGTGTATCTATGGTGAGCAGTAATCTGATATTTTTAAAGGGAGCAAAGAGCCCCAGAATTACTGCGCTTCAGTTTACGGATTTGGAAACGTCCGAATAATTCGCATCCTCCAAATTTGTGTTACTTGCAGGCCTCTTCCGAAACATTCTCGTTTTACGATCATAAGGAGCTAATGCCACTCTCAAGCTCCTTTTATGTCTGTTATCTCCTCGAGCTGAATGTGAATTGGGCTGCGCAGTGCTTTCTGTATCACTAGTTACCTCTAATTTAATTGCTAAGTCGTTTTGTCAAACGTTTTGGTAAAACTTAACTGTAACTACTGCAAATTTATTAACTTACAAAAATAATTGTGCGTATACATCACAGCCTGCCGTCAATGCCAACTTTACGATCCTAATTTATGTGAAAATTGTGTTAGATTTTTTATGATCCAGAAAGATAAATTATTTACTAACACTATTTTTGTATACCGCAATACAGGCACGTAATAAAAGTGATCCGTAATATAGCGCGTAATACAAATGATCATATTTTAACCAAAAATTTTACTCCTTATACACAAGTTAAAATTCAGTGAAAGGGTATTAATAATTATGATTAGTTTATATTACTTAAAGTTACATACATGTTTGTGATTATGTAGCGTTATACTTGGATGAATTCTATTTACAATAAATAGAGTGCATACATTTTAAAATTATATCACCTACAAAAAATTTGGAGTAGAAAAAGTTGTTGTAATTGTTAGACCTTATTTAAAAATAGTATTGATTCTGCAATAAATTGAGCTGGTTATTGCAATACCATGAAAAATACCCTAATGAAAAATCAGGCTTGACTCGCATTTAACCAGGTTTTTGTTTATTTGCAGATTTTGTCACATCAAGGAAGACAAATTAAAATATACATTGTTTTATAAAAAGAAATACACAAACGCACTAGAAAAAACTTGCGCCTACTGAGGTGTTTCAATAAAAATTTCAAACAATATTAATTTTTTACCAGTTACAAGCGACCTCATTTGTTAATCAATGCTGTTTGCTCGATTGCTCAGTGGTAATAAATTTGTAAGATATACAACCCAAAAAGTAATTCCCCGCACTCACCGTTTGTAGGTTAACACCAGCTTTCTTCTGGGATAAGGCGATGAACAAGCACTTCACACAAATATCACATAATATCATCCACATCCACTAAGTACACGTTTTTGACCGTAGGTTACATTAGTTCTTAGTTTTATGATAGTTTTTAGAATTTTATATTTTATTGCGAATTCACAACACTGCCGGTGGATCGGTTTTTCAATCAGTTCTGTTGTCATTCGCACTCGCTAGGGGCGCTTGCGAGCGCATTATAGTCTTGTGGTTGGTGGCGTGGATTTGGCGGGCAATTTAAAAGACGTGTCCTTACATTTCCCCCCACCGAAATCCGCCAGGATTTCCCAGTTATAATTCCCGGAACATTAACATTTTGTTGAATTTATAGATATTGAATAAAAAAATGTGAATAAATAGTTGTAGGTCCTGTATAGTAATGTTTTATTTTTCCTCATGTGTTAGTAAATGTATTTGTGAAAAGGACGTAATTACTTAACTAGGTATCAAACTCTTTCCTAAAAGCGTATATGTGAAATAAATATGGTAGGTCTAATCTGATATTTAACTAAGAGTGGACTGTATAATATTTTATTAATCTAATTTTTACTTATGATTATAGTTTGTTGTTGACCAGTGTAAATATTAAATAGCAAGTTCCTGCTCCATAGGGAGAGGACTTAATTTAGTTACTGGCCTAACGAATTCACTGTTTTTGGTGCGTAAACTGACGACCCTAGTCACGTTATCGGGACCAGGATGTAGCTTTGTAACTCGCCCTAACGGCCACTGAAGTGGAGGTGCATCAGTATGCATGAGCACGAGATCACCGACCTTCAGTTCCCGGCAACCATTAAACCATTTCTGGCGCAGCTAAAGTGTGTGCAGGAAATCTTTCCGCCACAAGCGCCAAAAATGTTGAGCCATCTGTTGCATGGCCTGCCAACGACTGAGATGACTAGTAGTGCAACTAGTTAGGTCATATTCTGGAGCATCTAACAGTTCTCGACCCACAAAAAAATGGGCTGGGGTTAGCACTTCAAACTCGCTGGGATCAGTTGACAGGGCACAAAGGGGCCTCGAATTTAACACAGCTTCTATACGTGTAAATAATGTGTTAACTCCTCAAAAGTTAACGCTTTGTTTTGTATGGTTCTTTTCATTAACGTCTTCGCAGATTTAATCATGGCCTCGTACAGTCCTCCGAAATGACTTCCGGTTGGCGGATTATGCCTCCAAATAACTTGACGTTTCGTAAACTCACTGGAGAGTTCATTTATATTGGATTTTAAAAATAATGACACTTCTGCCAGTTGTTTACCCGCTGAAACGAAGTTAGTTGCGTTGTCTGAAATTATACTACGACATAAGCCGCGCCTAGAAGTAAAACGATCAAAAGATGCTAGAAAACACTCTATGCTTAATGAAGACAGTGTCTCCAAGTGGACTGCTCTGCTCGCGCAACATACATACACACAAAAATAGGCCTTGGTGATGCGCGCATTTTTACGAATGGACTCTTTAATCGGTAAAGGTCCTCCTATATCAACACCTACTTTATGAAACAAGTACACATCTGCTATTCTGAACTTAGGTAGCTGTCCCATAATCGGTTGCCTAATTGTGGGTCTTACTTTGAAGCATGTTATGCATTTGCTAAGGCGAAGCCTTATTACGCTGCGTGCTGAAATAATCCAATATTTTTGACTAAGTATACTTTGCAGTGTACGAGGACCTACATGTAAATACAGCGCATGGTAGTAATCTATCAAACTATTTGTAAAGTTACATTTCTTAGGCAGCAGCACGGGGTGCTTCTTTTCGAAAGACATCTTCCCTAAAGCAAGTCTCCCTCCCAATCTCAGAAAGTGTTGTAGATCGAGGAATGGGTTAAGTTTTTGCAAGGATTGATAAGGTCTAAGGCCTTTAGAGAGAGCTACAATATCTTCAGCAAAGTGATGCTGCTGCACGGATTGAATGATTTTGTCACGCGCTTCTCTCAGCTCACTAACAGTAACCTTAGTGCGCTCTCTTTTAGAGATACGACATTTCTTTAAAAATTTGTAAATCCATGCCACTACATTAACCAGTTTACTGTAGCTGGAATATTTTTCTGTAATTTCATAAAGTATGTTTGATAGACCTTCTTTAGAAAACATCGCATTTGACTCAGTAATATTTTTAATTTCCGGAATATTCTCATCTCTGAATTCACTCATTGAACGCACTGGCCACTCTTCATTTAAAAGCCAGCTAGGCCCATTCAACCATTCTGGTATTGCTAACAATGCGGAAGGCATTGCCCCTCGAGAACAAACGTCACAAATATTAAACTCGCCACTCACATGAAACCAACACTCACTAGGAACCGTATCCAAAATTTTCGTCACGCGAGTTGCTACGAATGTTTTCAATTTATAGCTTGGTGTGTTTAACCATGCCAGAACTACGGATGAGTCAGTGAATAATAGTTTTTCATTAAGCGTTATGTCTTGCTCTTGTAGAACGGACATAGCGTATTTTATTAGTTTGGCTAATAAATGGGCCGCCATCAGCTCAAGACGTGGCATAGATAGCGTTTTCAATGGAGCGACTTTAGATTTCGCTATTAATAGGCTGACTTTACGTTTGCCTTTCTTGTTAGTAGTATCTAAATATATACTTGCGGCATACCCTAGTGTAGAAGCATCACAATAGCCGATAACACGACAATAGTTGCATTCATTGACCATAACATGGCGCTCATGTCTAAATTCCGAAAGTAAAGGCAACTCTTTTATGAACGCTAACCATTTTGTTTCAAGATCAGCAGGCAAGCGTTGGTCCCAATCAAGTTTGAGGGCCCACAGCTTCTGCATAAAACATTTAGCATAAAATACACACGGAGCTACAAATCCGAGTGGGTCAAACAAGCGACCAATCTGTGAGAGAACAGTTCGCTTTGTAACCTCGTGGTCAGTTGGCATCGTCCGAAATGAGAAGCAGTCATTAGTTGGTTGCCATTGAAGACCCAAAACCTTAAGTGACAAATTCTGTTCATCGTCAAACTCAATGGGTGTTTCTCGATGGTCTTCTGGCACCGCAGTCAAGACTTCAGGACAATTGCTTGACCACTTACGGAGCACAAAGCCGCCACTTTCTAATAAAGCACATAGATCTTTTTGCAATTGCAGCGCTTTTTCTACTGTTGGCTCGGACCACAACAGATTGTCCATTAAGAAACCAGTTCTTAAAACGCTTGCGGCGATCGGATAGATGTCTGCTTCGTCGTCTGCTAACGTGTGCAGCACCTTGATAGCTAGATACGGGCTAGAAGCAACACCATATGTTAAAGTTTGTAGCTCGTACACTGTTACGGGCTCCTTTGTAGAGTACTGCCACAATATATGTTGATACTGCCACTGATCTTTATGTATATCTGTCTATACATTTTGCAAATATCTGCTGATAGACAGATTTTATGTAACCGAAAATTGATTAAAATTTGATTTATGTCCGCTTGAAGCTTTGGACCAGCGAGCACCACATCGTTAAGTGATTTGGAGTTGTCGGTTTGACTCGATGCGTCGAAAACACATCTCAACTTTGTACTCGTACTGGTAGGTTTGATTATGCAGAAATGTGGGATCAAATACGTAGAATTCACGTCCTGTATCTCACCTAGACACTTCATATGCCCTAGAGATTAATACTCGGACATAAACTTGTGATATTCTGCATTTTATTTCAAGGTCACGATCAAGCCGCGCTTCTAAATTTATGAGTCGCCGTAGCGCCATCTGACGGGAGTTTCCAAGACTATGGTCAGGCCGGAACGGATACATAACTGTGTACCTACCAGTTTCGGGATCGCTACTGTGTTCTTTTACAAACAACGATTCTGCAAATATGTCGTCCGGCTTCTGAGGTACCGCTGATGGTATGTTTTCAACTTCCCAGAATGAATTCATTACCTGGTCGAGATTTATAGTACTAGAAAACCCGGTAAACGTGTCGCAATTAGACGTTGGATGCTCAAACTTTAAGTCTACTTGCCCAGTAATAATGAAACCAAAAATAGATTTTAAGGCTACTGGCATTCCCGATTTATCAGGGCACATTTTTTCGCCACTATAAATATAGGGAAATATATCACCAGCGATCAGCACATCCACAGGTGCGGGGCGATAAAACGTGGGATCTGCTAATTCCAGATTTTGATATTTCCCGACTACATTGACAGGTAACGACATCGTAGGTAGATCGCCAGCAATGTTTTCTACTATAACAGCTTCCGTTGAAAAAATTGGCGATGTACCGTTACGCGGTTTTATTTTACACGTGGTCAAACCAAAGTTTTGTACTTGATTGCCACCTAGGCCGATAGGTTTAAAATGACATTTGCGGCGAGTTAAACCTAACTTCCTAGCGCAGTTTAGAGTGACGTAACTTGACATAGCGCCGCTATCAATTAACGCGCGCAGAGGGTGGTATTGGCCCCAGGCATCTGCTACGTGTATGATTGCGGTACCAAGCAGAACCGTCTGTTCCGTTGAACAAGTGAGAGCTACCACATTTTCTTGACACTTAGCCGAATCTATGTGAAGAGTGATGTGGTGTCTTTTTTTGCAGACCGTACAACTATATTTAGACGTGCAAGCATCAAGTGTGTGATTATCACGTAAACAATTCTCACAGAGTCCTAGTTCTTTTACTTTTGCAGTGCGAAATTCAGGTGTGAGTGAGTTGTAGACGGTGCATTTATAAATAGAATGTGGCATTTGACAACACGGACAAGCATTGGATTTCTGTCGCTCGACAATGCTATCAGTGCTGGCCACAGCCGATGCCAATGTAGGCTTTGATGTGTATGATTTTGTCGAGTCGTGGTATCTACTGTTATTATTATTATTTAGTTTAGACGTAGTCGGCTTGTAATTCGTGGTAGACGGCTTGACGTACCCCGTTTTGCATTCCGACATCTCCAGGACACATGCCTGTTTTTCGACGAAAGTTAATAGTTGCTGAATAGTAGGTATCTCGCCTGGCGTCGTGTTTTGTTCGAATTCGCGCCTGGATACGGGATCCAGATTACGCAAAGCTATTTGGAACAATATGAAACTAGACAAGTCCGAGATCTTTAGGAGCTCTAATGCTGTTACATTTTCTTGATAAGTTTGCAAAAAATTATTTAAGTTCGCTGCTGTTTCGCTTAACAACGGTTTGAAGCTAAAAAGTTTGTCTAAATAAGCCGTAGCAAGCGCGCGCTTATTTTCATATCGCTTGACTAATGCACTCTAGACGATTGCGTAATTATCAGCTGTAAGCGGCATTGATTTTACAATTGCTAAAGCCGGTCCGCTAACGCATGATAACAGGTAATAATTTTTTTCTATGTCACTAATAGCTTCGTTGTTATGTATTAAGCTTGTGAATGTATCGCGAAACGTTATCCAGTTCTCTATCTTACTGTCGAATTTATTTAGCTGTAATTCAGGTAACTTAACTCGCCGTTTAGGTATAATGCAAGTCGCAGCGTCATCGCCACCGTGCTCCGTCTTGGCGTGCAAGTTTGACAGCGAAGTGAGTGTGTTAGCGACCATCTGGATTGCATAATAAAGCTGATCGAATGCGTCTATATCTATGTACGTAGGGACGTATTTAGGTTTACATTTTATTGCCGTTATTTCGGCAATACTTTGATCGAATTTCATAGGAAGGGTAGGTAAATCCTGAACCCTAACAGCAAATTCTTCATCTATCGAAGGATTCGTGCCTACTGTTTTTGACTTTTCAAATAAACGTTGAACACGTAAAAAACTCATTTCTTTAGTTGTTAAAAATGGTTGTAATAATTCGTTGACTTCGGACACTTCCGTGTTAGTTCTTTTGGTGGTCATTTTGTAAATTGCTAAAATGTACCTTTCAAAACTGAAGCGCCGTAATAAGTACGAATGATATTACGTTTTTTTTTTTTTTTCACCTTCTCATATAACACTTGAACTACAACGTGTATGTACCGAATATTTATAAATAAGTATGCTTATATAGTAAGCCAGAAACTGTTACTACGTACAGCGTAAAACGCAATGGCGGCTTGTCGTCAATTCGCACCAAGAACAGTAAATTATTGAAAAACCCACAACAAAATACTGTATGAAAGTCCAACTTTGACAAAATATCACATTATACACTTGTAAGCTACGATATGACAACGTACCTAACGTATACTTGATAATTAATCGTGAAATTTGCGATTTTAGTTAGAACCTTATAATTTTCTGACTACGCAGTCAACGCAATTTATCCAAATATCTGTAATTCACACATCAATTTCACAAATAACATGCACAATGATCAGTTAGAATGTACTGTGTTTAATTAACTAAGAATTTAGGTAAGTTTGACGTTGGAACCACTGTAGTTTTAGAGAAAACAATTATGTTTTGATGCGGCACGTGGCTGTGCTGTGCCAGTATTCCTAGGTATGTAAGTGATTTATATTAAATGGGTGATAGTATAATGTATTAAGCCGTTATAACTGGTCGATCGTGGCTCGATAAGGATCAAAATGTTTGCTCGATTGCTCAGTGGTAATAAATTCGTAAGATATACAACCCAAAAAGTAATTGCCCGCACTCACCGTTTGTAGGTTAACACCAGCTTTCTTCTGGGATAAGGCGATGAACAAACACTTCACACAAATATCACATAATATCATCCACATCCACTAAGTACACGTTTTTGACCGTAGGTTACATTAGTTCTAAGTTTTATTATAGTTTTTAGAATTTTATATTTTATTGCGAATTCACAACACTGCCGGTGGATCGGTTTTTCAATCAGTTCTGTTTTCATTCGCACTCGCTAGGGGCGCTTGCGAGCGCATTATAGTCTTGTGGTTGGTGGCGTGGATTTGGCGGGCAATTTAAAAGACGTGTCCATACAAATGCCATTGTATCGAACATGAGTAGAAAATTTGGCGATAGGTTCAAATGAACCTATCGCCAAATATATATTCCAAATATCGCCAAATATATATATGATATTTCCTGTGGCATTTGCCAATATCCCCAACTTAATTCCAACATTTATGCAGATAAAGGGATCAAAGTGAAGACAAATGTATAATTATTAACAGCCTTACTTATAAACGCTTCTTAAATTTTAAACATTACTTAGCCGCTGATTAGCAAAATTTCTTACTCATAAACGCTACATAACTTTATCGAGTACCTAAGTACTGCTTAAATCAGGTGTCAATTTAAACACCGTCCCACCCTTGTTTAAATTTTAAGTAACAAGATGGCGCCCATATTTCTGATCAGCTGATTTAGTTACGAATGAGGTTATTGTTGAGTAGGCACACAAAACTATAGACAAACATACTCTGTTAATAAATCTTAAAAAATATGTCAAGTAGAAACATACATTGGATGATGAATAAATATTATGCGACTTTTCGCGATCTTATTAAAAAGTACACCGCAGCTACAAACCTGACATAAGAATATAAGGCCTGTGCCATATCTTCCTATTGTACGTAGGTAATTATATGCAACTTGGGAATAAATAATGCGCCCAATGAGTGGTGTATGGTGTATGTAATGTTACGATATGAGCCAGAAGAGTGTCACGTCTATGCGCGTCTGTGAAGATATTGCAATTGTATTGGCTTCCAAAATACATAGAGAAGCTACTGCAATTAAAAAACATCTTACCAGCATGCTTTTATGACGAATTTTTAGGAGTCGAAGTATTCTTATTTTGTATTAATGGTCTTATTTAATAGGGTGCGAGCCTAAAACTTTTAGAGGACCTGATCAAACTATTATGTTGTTTCATCCAAACCCTCAAGCCGACAAAACGTGAACAGAAGACAAAACACATTCACATAAACTGTCGCCTTTATAATATTAGTGTGATTTAAGGAAGCATTATAACTTATAAAACAAAATAAAAGAAAGGTTGGAAACTTGGATTCATAAAGATATACGTAGACATAATCGGGCATAGAATTAATTTCGGATGGAAAAAGATAACTTCCAGCGGGACTTGAACCCGTAAGCCCAGAAACTGTCCTAGTGCTTTTCCAATTATGCTATGAAATCGGTTGCTGTCCAATATAACTCATAGAATATTATTGCACTTTGAATTCACCATATTGGGAAATAAAAACCCGCTTAATTCGCAGAAGTCTCCAGTACATCTAACAATGTGTACGAAAATCAGTACCTACAAAGAAAAGTATTATTTTTACTTTTTAATTTCAAGATTTATTTATTTATTAAAATAGAAATAACATCATTACAGTTTTGACCAATGCGATGCTATACTTAAACATTATGACAACTTAATACTATAAATATTAATGTCAATAACAAAATTATATAGATACAATATTACACATTATGTTACTAGTTAAGTAACTAGTTTAAAAGACATTTCTGTGAGATATGTTTTCACAGACCTTGTGCGCCGCTTCTGAGAACTTCGCCAGGCAGCATTTAAAAATATCAATTTCATGAGTTGTAATAGCATTTAATAATTTTAGAGCGCGAACCATGGGGGCAAACTTGAGTAGGTTTGTACGGCAGTGTGGCACACTGAAAGTGAGCATGGGTCGCCGACGTGCTGCCGCTTCATCGGGTGCGCACAGCTTCAGCGCCGCCAACACCTCGGGGTGGTGCAACTGGCCGTGCAGCACGCGCCACACGTACTTGCAGAGTGCCACGTCGCGTCTCACGCCCAGCGTATTGTACCCTACCATGCCAATCACGAACAGGGTCGGGTACATCAGCGGGTAGAATGGGCAGACACCATACTCTTTTAGGTACAGGAACCGAGTGAATTTATTTTGGACTTTTTCCAACATACCTACGTATAAGGCCTCGTGGGGATTCCAGATAATTGCACTCGTTTCCAGGTGACTTCGAACGAGTGAATTATAAAGTATTTTAATCACCCGAGTACAATCAAACTCTTTACAGTTTCTCAGGATGAAACCTAAATTCCTAAATGACTGGCCACGGCCACAAGTTATAAACAATTGCCAAAAAAAAAGGTTAAATGGTGTTTTCATCATGGAAGTAATAAGTACTACGTACAACAGGAATGAGCTGTTGTCGTAAAATTGAAGCCGAACGAGAGCTCAGTAACTGTACCTCTTATCCCTTTCTGGCGATGGTGACCATATTGAAATATAATTTAAGGACAATAATTACAAAAACTGATTTGTGATATGACGTCAGCATATCATTGCTTCAGATGGATTTTAACCGAAGATGCTAATGATAAACTTGCCCTATCAATACAAATAAATGCCAACACAAATATTAATTTTTTAAAAATCATTTTTCATCATTTTTAACTATACATTAATTACAAAAACGTTGTTTTAGTGGTATGTGATCTAATTTTATGGTATAGTTATTGACATTGACAACTGCGCTAAGTCGTACCTGTGTTACAGTTGTCAATGTCTTCCTCCAGTGCAGCGACATTCTTGGGTATTTAAAATAGGCACATAAAACATGTTTTTTAATAAACACATCATCCATCTCACTGGAGTAATAAAAATAAAAAAACACTATACATGTAGGGTAGACAATTTAACAGCAACAGTAAACTGTATAAGCTTAGCAATACTCCGATCGTCCCATTAAGGCAGATAGCAACATTTGCCTATAGAGCACTATACATTTCCTGTTTTTGCTTGCTTTTCACCCTCGCGTCATATAGGCAGGCCTGGTTCACTCCGCACTTTAGGTACAAAGCTACAAGTACATCGGCGGCTGCAACAAGTCGCGTTTACTCTACAAGAGTTGCCGGGCGCCGCCCGGAACGCACGTCTTCTCACTTCAACGCGCCGTATTTCGTGTTGGTGTTTGTTAGGCTGTTTACGTACCTAGTAGCACAGAATAATAGGTTAGTACCTATTAGGTACTATTAGGTAGGTTGGAATGAGGGCAAGATTAAACAGCATTGCATTTGGCTGCATAAATAATAACACAGGTCTGAACATCACTTTTTTCTCAATTTCAAAAGACATCGAAAGGTAAGGAAACGTATGCCTTCCTAGGTAGGTATATATAACCTATTGTTTCTAATGTTAACTTATTACCTACTATTTTAAGATTTTCATACACCTAGGTAGTGCCAGTTGTGCTTTAATGGGGACAATAAGTGTAAAGTACGCAAAGCAAAGTTTACTTCGCCGTTCTTAACAGATCAGCTAAGCAATTGTCAGCTACTAACAATTAAGTAACGTCCACCGCGGTCATGGCTTGGATGGGTGACCGCTAGTGACATTACTACTGAGCACTTCCGTGCTTTGAAGGGTACGTTAAGCCGTCGACCCAATTGTTATCTTAGGATCGCAGTTATTATAGCATGGAGGCAGGGCAATTTGCGAATGCCCACCTGTGTAGCTTCCACCCTCCAGGAGAAAATCTATCGCCAAGCACCTAACGGGATGTTTCGACGGCTGTCCAATTAATTAGTTAAGAAAAAAGCAGTTTAGTTTACATTTAAGTTTAATTCTAAATCAGACATTGCTAAATAAAACAGTCTTGCGAAGTTTCTGCAGCAAACCCAGCTTATTCCTTATATGTTTCACTGATTCTAATTTTGCATTATGAGTTAAACGAAAATTGAGATATGAATTCGCTAACTCCTTCACCAATTGAATATCATGTGGATCTTCAAATATATATTGAGGAGGTTGTGGTGGATTTTTTCCATAACATTAGGATCTTTAAGAAATCTGAAATTGAAACGAAGTGATTTTAATAGAGAAAGGAATAAAAATATGCATAGGTATTTAAGTTATTTGTTCTTGAACTAGGACTGGATAGTCATGCATGGTCACCGTAATTCATCACTAACAAATTATGTTTAAAACTATTACTTGTGAAAAGATAAACCACAATCAGGATAATAATCGATTCCGCAAGCCTTCACGACAAAAATATTCCCCATTTTAACTAAAATTCTTCCAAAATATCACACAATCAAAAAACAATCCATTAAATTTCGATTAAAGTCATTAAAGTCCGAGTCTGCGATTTCAAGTGGGGTTGTCAGGTCAGGTGTCCGTATTTCATACAAATAAAAGAAAACCCATACGCTATAGCAAAATTTTTGCATTTATAAGGCTTTACACGTAGCAACAAAAACTATTGCTTTAACATGTCGGTAATCAATTATTATTTATATTTAGAAACATTTTAGAAGTAAATGGTTTTACTTCATTACATAACATCAATCACATATTTTTCTACAAACAACGAAAGGATTGAAATCAACTTAACTCTGGCAACTCTAGGTCACTGTTAGAACGAGACACAGGGTTCAGTGGTTACCCTCTCACTCGGCTTCATTTTTATTTTGCGCGCAAAAAGACTCTTACGCCCTTAGCATAAGGTTTTATTTTCTTTATTTTAGCTGCAGGATGTACAGATAGAGCTCATTCCTGTTGTACGTAGTACTTATTACTTCCATGGTTTTCATAGATCTCAGCCATTTTGTATGCATGATTGCCATTATAGATATTCTTTATGAACAGTGAAAAATATTACTTGCTTAGTGATCTGTGATTTAGAAAGTATAGTCATAAAGTAACTTTGTATAAACTGAAATTTTTACTTAGTGGTGTTCAGGGGGCTGAATTGTTAGAGTAACAAATGTATCTCTTCTTCGAACTCAAAAGTTTGTGAACAGGAAAAATATATGTGAGAATGGAGGAGCATCGTGAAGAAGAGCAGCCCGAAATAATACAACGTAAAGTAAAAAAACCGGCAAGCATCTCAGTTAAAATTCCATCTCGTGAAGAGTTCAGGCCTGAACGAAATCAAAAACGGTAAGTATTACCGTCATTTATCTCTAGCGTCTGCTTTTCAATGAAAGTAATAAAATACAACTGGAGTGTATACTATGAAGAAAAACGAGGTGTCAGAGATAGTATAAGTATCACGAAGTCATTTAGGTCTCATGCTCTTTAACAGTAACCATTAGTTTGGACAATAAGAGACACACAAAGTAATTATTTACCTATCTAGTTGCTAGTTATACGGTATATCTACCCAAATACAAACATACCTTATAACTAGTGCAAAAAGAATAAAAGAAGTAGAAGTAGTATAATTGGAAGGTATTGTTTTCAACCTCTTAAACATTACCTTTACGTTACGCTCGTTCCACTGAAGTCCCCTGGCTCAATCCCCCAGGGGACTGTACAGCACTCACTATTAGACTACAGAACCCTTAGGGGACTAAACAGCAGCCACTATTTATTTAGCAGACCTACATGGGAACAGCGATTATCAACACGGTTTTTTTTTTACTGTCCTTGTTAGGTTAGCCTTTGACCACTATCTCATCTGATGGTAAGTGATGAGGTGATCAAAGGTGTTGTTCAGGCTAACCTACGAATAAATATGAAAAGAAATGTAATTCAAGCTCAAAAACAACAGATCGCAAACTATACCGCAGCGGGCGTGGCTTAAAAAGTGTACCGCGCGGCCCTGTCAGTTCGCCGCGTGGGCTCGAGTCATGCGGTTGTACCGCGGGAATTTTCAACTGCATTTATCAATGTTCTTCTGCGTTGTTTAATTCTGCAAAAATACCATAGAGTGAAATAAAATTGTTGAGAAGCCATACAGATATAAAAAAAAAACAGAAATACTTTTTATATACGAGTAAAGAACAATGTTTTGGAAACCCATACTTGACTACCCTGGATAGTTTTGCAACATGAATTTTACATTAAATAAAAAATAACTTTGGAACATTGTTAGTCTTAGAACATATTTTATGAAAGCAGTTACCAAATTTTTTTATATTCTCAATTTTTTTATGTTCTAGAAATGAATTAGTACTTATGCTACTAATGACACAAAAATATCCTAGAAGTAGGGCTTAGGTCTATCAACTGTCAAAGTGTCAATTGATGTCGAATTTTTCAGTATTGATTTCATTTTAGGTATATAAAGGACATAAAAATTGCAAATAAATTGATCTTAGGTCTTATAATTATCATGCTTGAGATCTATTTCTAGGTAACTATTATATCAATTGTATATAGCCAAAATATAAAATTATAACATATAAATACGACATCATCTGTCACGTTGATAGTTGTCACTGCTATGGCTGCGGTATTGTTAGTTCCAATAGGCAGGTATATATAATCCATCTACTTCATTTGGTACAATGGAATACTAGAATAATAGTTCTGGGCATGCTGGGCACGCTGCCAACTGGTAGAGGGCCGGAGTGTTTAGACTGCCTGCAAGCCTGCAATGGCAGCTAGTTTGACTAAATGCTTTCGTTGTAGTAGCTAAAAATATTTATTATTGATTGCAGCATTTTGTTAATAGTAAATAAAAAATGGATACGTAAACAAGCTAATATATTGTAGCATAACGCCATCCACGCGCCTCTAAAGCTGGGACCGCACTACAGAGGTGCGGCGTGACGTGGTATCTGAGCGACCATTACTACCTTATCCATTTACGGAGGTGCAGAAAAGAGCTGCAGCGAAGTACTAAGCAGCTACGGCCGAACTTACAAAACGTATCCTGACGACATATACAACATACATTATAGAAAACTGAAAATTATTGTACCTCCTAGAATTAAAAATATATACTCAGGTGACTCACTTGGGTTATTTAAACACTTGTAACATTATTCCGATTCATAAAAAAGTTCAATTAAATATATTTCACGAACAATACTTCCGAACAGAAATCCAATCTCCTATAAGTCATACTAAATTCACCAAAAGCATAAAAATAGAAAACTACTTGTACCTAGAGACAATAACGTATACGGCAAAAGAAACTCTCAATTCATTATTTCTCACCTCATTAATAATCTGCCGTGTACAGTAAAAGATTAAATTACAGAAAAAAATATTGAACACATACAAAAAAAAATATTTTGTTACATAATTTTATAGCTATATAAAATGGAACATCCTTTGTAGAGCGTAAGCGCACACAAATGCACGTCACACAGCCGCCACACAACTGGTTCGTATTTGTTGTATGCTCAGTGGGTAGCTGCTTACTGCACATACAGTAACATAATTCATTGAGCGCCTGAGATAAAAGCTATATGTGTGAGCAAAACTCATGCTTGACTCTAAAATCTAGGTCTATCTAAAATATATATTTTTACTGTTTTGTTGTATTATTTTATTAGCTATTTGGCTGTGTACGTAAGACATTGTACCTAATTAAGATATATTGTGATAATATATACCCATTTTTATCGAGAATTCATTGTCTAGACAAACCTAACATAGGTTTTAAGACATTATTAACATAAAGCATAATGTTCATTTATAAATTTAAAAAAGTAGCGCGACTTTTTCGTTCACAATACCAATGCGGCGTAGTAGAACGGTTGGTCCAACTAATGGCAAAAAATCGAAATGGATGAAGTCGTCGAAGGAGAAAAAATCGTGGTGTCTTGCAAAAGGCAGATAGAGCTGAACAATTAATAAGTGATCTATTTGGGTGAAAGATATAACATATTCTCGTTTGAAAAAAACTGTTTTCCACGACTCTTCAGAGATAATATTCGATTTCACACAAGTTTTAGAACGTAAAATAAGGTCTTATAGTGCTGTTTACGCCATTAATAAAACCATTCAAATTAATATTTCTCGAGCCGCGCCGCTTCGCTGCCACGCTGTGCCGCAGTAGTGCGGTTTAGCCTTAAGGCTATGACGGCGGTGACAACATCACCTTGACGCGACCAATCAGATGCGATCATTTGAAAGCGCCAAATCAATTAACCAATCAAATTGAATTTGGAAAATTGCGCTTGTTTTGTTACTTGTGAACATGATGAGTCCGAAATCAAAGCCGTCACTGAATCAGAGTTATACTTCTTTACATTATTTATTCGTAGAGGCTAACCTAGAATTATTGACTCTCAAAGACAGCTGCCTGAACACACCGTGAGGTGCTTGGTAACGGAATTTCTTCTTGAGGGTGGTAGCTAGCCAGGTGTACATTCGCAAAATGCCCTAACATCTATTTTATAACGACTGCCATCTTAAAACAACAACCAGGACCGACGTGCCCTCCGAAGCACGGAAGCGCTCAGTAATAATACCATTGGCGGTCATTCACCCAACTCACATGAGTTGGGTGATCCGCGGCCGACGTTGATCTATTCTGAACTTTTATTCTTTGAATATACAACTTTGCACGCCCCTTTTTAATGTTGTTACACTACTTTGGCTGATGAGAGTTTGAGAATGTAACGGGCACGTCATTATAGAGTGCAAAATAAACGGTTCAGCATACAAGTACTTGATGTTCGTTCTCAAACAAGCCAAAACACGCGAAAATTCCAACATGATTAAAAAACTTCGTCACCCTGTCAACAATATCTTAGAAGTTCGTAGGATTTCAATGAAAAGTTATGTTACAGTCGGAATAAAATTTATTTCAACAACCTTTTTCGGAACAGCTTCTGAAAATTTTACATATGATAATTATACTTATAAAATCCACAACTATAACATCACGGAATCACGCCATTTCTTTTTGAAGTTGTCATATTAAATTGTTTAAACGTATGTACATTAACCCTTGCTTATTAATGAAAAAATATTTAATCCCATAGTTTAACTGGCAGGAGAGTAAGAGAGAGTGAGATAGAGATAGAAAGAGCTTATGCAACTAATATAATATTGTGGGTCAGATCTAGAGATCTACAGTGCCTTCGTACCTAATCTACATTGTTCCATACAACCACAACCCAGCAGTAATTAAAATAAGTCGCAATGACTCAATGATAAAATCTGCAAATAAACGCAAGTCTCATTGATTTATACATCGGACCCACAGTGAGCGACATGTACAGTTCTGAGTTCAAAGTTGTGCGGTCTGCGCAAAAGTACAAAAGCTAACAGACCACGGTGGTCAAAGAGAAAGAACGTGCTGTCGTATCTGTGTTTCTCAAAATGCTCAGTCACAAACATTGGTCCAAATATGTTAAATTATAGAAAAAATAAACGAAATATAGGGCAAAACGTCCTTTTCTCTACGATTTAAGCGATAGTTAAAGGATAACTATAAAAATCATGAGAAGCAGAGAACGCAAAACGTGTGACCGGTAACTAGATTGAAGTAGTGTAATACCGCACATTGTGTATAGTACGTGAATGGAACGCAGCACTCTGAACTCGGAACTCTAAATAACTCGCTGTGGGCCTGGCATATTAAATTTCAATTTTTAGACAACAGTCGGACCCGCGGCTTATTGCGCGTGTGAGCGGTCTGCGCGTGGGCAGCTTGCTGCGGATATGGGCAGAGGTTTCAAGAATTAACTACTTCTCTCCACAGCCGCTGGACGTTATTGCATTAGGTGTGAACAAGTTTTTTAAGGTCCAAACAGCATTCTGTTCCCTACAAGTATTTACATTATAGCACCATGAATTGAAACCACTTTTTTACTCTTTAGTCATTTGCAGCTTGCTATATAGAGTTTTAAAATGTATATATGCCGTCATGTATTACGTAATATAAGTAGTTTGATGAATACGTTCCTGGAATCGATTTTATTACAATGTTAGAGGTTCAGAAAGAGGAGGCCTTGGAAAGAAAACCAACTCCAAATGATAGTTTTAATAATAGGTATCCCCGTATATTCACCGTGGGGTGCCGGGATAGAATCTCACGCCCCCTTCGCCCCATTATTATCTATGGGTGTCGTGAGAGGCGACTAAAGGTAAAATACCGGAACGTGGGCAGCAGCGCCTTCTGTGAAACTGATATCCTAAACTGTGATCCCAAAGACGCCCGCCAAGCGTATGGATTAAGGAAAACCCCCCCTCAATGGGGTAGGCTGTGTTTAGCAGAGGACAATCTGGCTGATGCAGTATTAGGGTATACTAAAATTAAATTTATGTATAGGTTATAATTTACGAGTATATAGGTAAAGCAAAATAAAAATTGCTTTTTTATGATAATTATATATATATATATTTATAAATACTTCTAGGTTAGCCTGAACAACATCTTCGACCACATCATCACTTACCATCGGGTGAGATAGTGGTCAAATACTAACCTATCAGGCATAAAAAAATATATATAGATAGATAGATAGATAGATAGAAAGAAAACACTTTATTTGCACAAGAACTTAAAATTAACATTACAATAAAAAACTTAAACAGAAATACACTAGTGCAAAATGGCGGCCTTATCGCTTATAGCGATTTCTTCCAGACAACCAGCAACAAAGGATTTATGCATATTTGATATGAGAGGCAGTTCTCCGCAATTAGGTATACAACTTACTGACATTACCATGAAGTAGGAACTGCATACAAGCAATTTATTCTATATTAATTCTACCATAATTATATAAACTTACGTGAAATAATACACATATATGAATACCTATATATACTACATAAAAAATAAACATACATATACCTAAATACTAATAGATGCCTACTAATACAAGTACAGGAAACTAATATATACTATAAAAGCTAGCTATTACTAGATAAGTAATGTTCTTTTACTCGATGTTTGAAGATATATAGCGACTGCGACTTACGGATTAACACTGGCAGACTGTTCCAGAGTCGTGCAGCATGTACAGTAAAAGATTTATCATAAAATGAAGTTCTGTGCGGGGGCAAATTGAGCAGTAAATTTTCTGATGACCTTAATGACAAAGAATGTGTTGATTCGAGAAACTCAAGATTTTAAAAGACTTTAAAAGATTTAACAAAATATTGTAAAGTAGGGAGAGGATATGAGTATATATATAAATATATATATATATATATATACAATTGTATCAAAAATTGTTCAAGTGCATTCAAACACTTAAGTCTCTTAACACACTTAACACTCAAATCTCTGTTGTAATGAATATCTTATTCGAAATAGTCAATATCCGAGAGTTAAGCATCATCTGCATGAAATTTATCTTCTTTGGGGCTAGATATATCAGAATCATTGTATTTGTTTATTAACTAAAGCCATAGACAGCAGAATATTACGCAAAACTAATTTTAAAGTATACAAAAAAATATTAAGTCTGCTACTGCTGACCGAACCGCTGGGTTTCAGTTAATGCAACACACACCGTGTTCTGTAGATTTATCTCTTAGTAATTTTCAATATTGTACTAATTTCAAAAAGAACGTATGTGGCATAAAATTCACCGGAGACGATGAAGCCATGGAGGCTATAGAATGGTTTTCGATGCCCAGAATAAAGCTTATGTTTAAAGGGAATTGATCAACTTTTAAAACAAAGTTCAGGGTGTATTAGGTTAAAAAGTGATTCCATTGAAAAGTAAATACACATTATAAACATTCCTAAGAATTATTACTTTTTCAAAATATTGATCAACCTAATATCGAATTTTTTTTAGCATACACAAATCTTTAAAATATATAAATGGCCGTTAGCCTTACACGCACCACATAAAGGGCATTTATGAATGATATTCAATAGTTTTCATTATCTATGATAGGCAAGGATTAATGAATGTTAATACTTTATTGGGCTGCGTATCGACTAAAGATCGAAAATGAAGCGATTCAATTGGTGGATTTTTTCTTATACACTTTTTACATCTTCCTCTCATATCGCTGACGGAAACGCCGCCTTATTCTCAGAAGGTAATATGTATATTACATAATTTTAATTGAATTTGGTATTGCATGGAGATAGCCTTTGCATCACATATTCTTCATTCTTCATTCATTACCTATGTGTTTAAAAGTATATTGTTATACGAATTAAATAGTCTCTCATAACGCTTTTTTAAGTAGATATTGGTAGGTATAGATTCTAAACACCATCGAGTTTAGACATCTCATGTGACTCACCAGGTATGTTTTCATATCATTTAATAGTCATATCTATTATATGATACGAAAACGTACCTGGTATTTTGCGTTTTAAGTTCTAGACTCCGGACTGCTATTAAACATTTTTTGTCAGTAACCGAAACCAAATGTACCTGAAGATTCCAAAACGACGGTTAGTTCAATAGCGAATTTAGCAGTGGATGAAGTTTTTACATAACATTTAAAAAATATTTTATAACGGGGTACTGAATATTGGTTGACCGAAATTTTATACGAGCTCTGAACGAAACTAGTACTTATTGTATGTTTGCATAATGCCACTGGGACAGACACGGATCTAAATTCAATTACAATATTTTCAGGTCGTTCAAGCATAAGACGTAGCATCGGTCTATTACCAAAGAAAGAGTTATCGATAGACGGTTTTGTTCCCTTCCAACTTCGCCACGCCAGCATAGAGGATTTATTTGAGGAACAGGTGAGTCCATTTTCCACATAAATAGGCAGAGATGTTACCATTTTTAAGTTATAAAAATCATAAAGTTTGGATTTTACTCAAGGAAGACGTCTGTGATCGGGTTAATGTGTTGGAACCTATTAATATTGATATCATTATAATTATGTAGGTCAAATCAGTATCTATACTCAATAACCTATTATTTATATACTCGAATGAGCTCTAATATTCTGACTACATTGGACAGACTAATATGATATACTTACATGTTTTAACTGCTGGAATTTTCCCACCTATTCTTTTCATCACGTTCAATTTAATGTTCATAAGAACTAACTCGAAATAATATCCGGGTAAAAAGTGTACTAAGTACATAGCGTACAGGATTATGGACACTCATTAATAGTTCGTTTGAGCGGACCGTTAATTCTACTCTCGGGGTAAGTTTTGTCGATGACCTATATAAAATCTTTTTTGAACATACATTAGTGTCTACTAGCTACAGTTTAGCTGGTTATTGCGCATATTGCCACAGCATTATATCGTATGGTGTGTTGTTGTGCTAAGCAGCAGATGATATAGAGACATAATCTTACAAAAGCTAGCAATTTGTATTATATTTAATTGAAGTAAATTAAGTAAATTTAAATTTAACCGTGCCAATCACTACAAAATTACTAGAAACAAAAAAAAGCGTTGCCAGGTCTTCTTATGTTTCAATTGATTTTTTGACAAAACTCTAAGCTTGAATGATGAATACTAAGATTGAAGCACGAAATTCTCACAGGCAAATAATTGAATCTGTTTGTATGTTGTTATTGAAATATATTTGAATTTAAAAATCATGTCATCCAAGTGGTAGATTATATAGATACCAAAAATATTTAAAACATTCCACCTCTGCCTAATCAGAGTATTTAACCTGTCTATTGTCAATAATCAATATTCAATAGAAAAGATAGGAAGCATTTTATTCAATAGTTCATTACTTTAAATGGTTACCATTTAAGCTGCCATATTAAATATTATTTTCAGTAGGCATTACTTATTATAAAATGTTAGTAGATACTTACCAAGAAATTTAAAGCATCCATTTTTCAACGAGAATTTCAAATGTCAGAACTTGGAAGTTTTCAATTACAGTTCCCGATAAACGTGACGCCGCTACTGAACGAAGATCAACTATGGGGGTGTTACTACACGTTCCCTGAGTTATACGGCGACGTGTATTCGCCCGTGGTCCGTATTCGAGAACCTGAAGACGTGCCCGAGCTGACAGCACCGGCGGGAGTACTCACCAGAGATATGGTCACCACGTGCCTTACCTACTTAAAGAGGACGCCAATTTTAGGAGACTACGTTTACATAAAACTAGATCTTTGCTCAAAGGTTGATTTATTGATATTATTTGTGCATGACCTTATAGATCTGATAGTACGCTGGTAATGTTTGTACACTAGTCATTATGATAATCTGGACGATTTTGGATTTTACGTTAGTAGACACTGGCTCATTACTTATTTTAAGACATTATCAGCCCGAACACATTTTTCTAATACCAAATCTTAGTATCTGTAACTTTTCTGATTATGTTCTCGCATCCCGAAATACTGGATTGATTCCACCCGGAACTATTCATTGTTGCTTCTTAACGTCTGAAAAGGACAAGTTGGAAGGCCTATCTTACTCTTCACAAGCAATCTTATCAACTAAACTAATCAATTACTCTTTTCGTGACTAAATACTCCAACCGCCCGTAATTCTTAAATGGCTGCTCATGCCCTTTTCTGGGTCTAATTATAAATCAGCCTAAAAATGTGTAAGGAAACATACTGATTTAATAATAATAATAAAATGGTAATAACGTCAAAACTTTTAATGAGCTTTGGGCACCATCAGGTAATTAATTTTTTTATTGTTTCTGTTCTTTAATAAAAAAAAATATGTAAAGCTACGGTAGGATTACTACTAAGGATTCAAATTCTCGAGAGCCTACTCACTAGAACCGATGACATCATGAGAATAACGAAGAGCCAATGGATGCAAATGAAAACTGGCTAAAGCAGCCATTTATTGTAGCTTATAAAGTCAAAGGCTAATGATAAATTAATAGATGTTTCCATCTAATAGGTATATAAGCTGCGCCCCAGGGTTTCATTCGCGTATACCATGATGAAATGTGATGATGATGATGAAAAGTATCCTGTCTATATATTAATCCAGGACCTAAACTATCTATATTCAAAGTTTAATCTAAATCGGTTTAGCTGTTACAGTTTAAATGAGACACACTAACATCAAGGACTCACAAACTTTCGCATATAATAATGTAAATTGTGATTACAATAAACGTACATCTGTAAATTTTCTTCCACCTGAAAATTATCATATTTAGTTACATCTGTATATACAAATATGTTTTAAATTTCTCTTACAGCATCTAATGAACATCGATGTGCTTCAATACTACAAATTTCTGGTATATTTGGACTTGTCGACAAATTTTCTCACGTCATTGAGCGTTCTCTCTTATCTGCCTTACTTGCAATACCTATCAGTTGCGTACAACAGGCTCAATACTGTTCTGGAATACGACACTCGTAAATATTTTAGTACCTTTTACATATATTGATTGAGTTGTCTCTGATGAAGGCTTATTTTATAAGTGTAGTATGTTTGTATGAGATATGGCAGTGGCTATTGCCTTTTCTCATAAAAAGTACTGAGTTTTATTGTTCTGAATGGTCTTTTGTAGCTTTCGCCATTTGAATTATGAGTTGTCACCATGTCGTTGGAGTAGTATGAGTAAGTAAGATTGAACATTCTATACCAGTTTATTGCAGGTTATACTAATTGGAAAAATAATGAATGAACATATTAAATGTGATTAGGAAAATTGTACTACTCTGTGTATCTTTGTGTGTCTTTATATGTCACTAGGAAAAAAATCTTATTCGATGCCATGACGCCATGATTAGTGCGAGAACAAATGCTATGGGGCAATTCATATACAGGGTTATTGGAAAAATGCTAACAACGTCTTAGGGTTGTCTTCTGCTAGTCCAAAGAAACATTTTAAGTTTGCTTTTTATTTTATTTCTTATGCTTTGTTTTGCGTTTGTTTATGTCAGTGTATTTGACGGAATAAGCACCAGTACCACCTGATGTAAAAAGTCTCTTGTGCCTGTAATTTATTATTTCATATTGTAATTACTTTCTCGATGTAAATATTTAAAACTCTATTCAAGGGGAGCGCGGCGGTCCAGTGTTGCCACGGCGGGTGTTCTTAGCTCGGAGTAGACATTGTCTTTTACTACGAGACACAGAATTTAAAAGTTTCGACAGTACTAGAAAAACTTATATTGTATTAATTATTAATCCCTAAAATTTACCTCCAAAATCAGAATTATTTTATGTCGCAAATAGATCGGTGTTGATTTATTTAACTATATTATACTACCATATATCTATGTTTATAGAGTAGTTAATTCGGAAAATTAGATCGCCAAACGATTATGGAGGTTCTGTGTATGGAAATCTGACAATAACGTAATATATTCCTTCTTCTTTTGCCTTAAAAAATATTTAAACATCTGTTAATTCACCTGACAATGAAAGCTCGTTATGTGCCAATTTTGGACTAAAATTAGAAATAAACGTAAAACTCAATTAGCAACAAACTAAGTAAACTTAGTATGAACTAGTCAAAAGGTAGGATACCTTTTGACCACTTCATACGATTATTATTATTATATAGCATTAATGCTGAAGATGTCATTAGTAAATTAGATTCTTAAACAAGAAAGAACTAAGTGTGAGTGCTTAGGTGTTATAATAAGTAAATAAATATAAAAAGGGTCTAGCAGAAAGCTTTCCGCTATGAATATATTACCCTCTTCGGTAGGATACACGTCAACCTAATACTCGTTTTATCACCTTTATTTGCCCCGGTTGTTGGCATAATTTCATGTTTGTTAACATTTTAGCTCAATGGTTTCTAACTGAAGTTCATTATAAATATAACTCAGTCAAAAGAATACGGGATTTGAGCGCATTTTGGTCGATCACAATATTGGATTTGTCCCATAATAATATCAAAGCAATCAGCGGATTAGAAAATTTGAGGTTAGTATGCGTTCTTTAAGAAGCAGTGTTAGGTATACCTTTGCACGAATAAAATTATCCCTCTGAAAAAATACGGTGCAAACTAAGGTTTTTGTTATCCAATACAGGCGCCAAATGTTATTTTCTTGTTTGTCGTGACGCACGTGGTCAGCCACAACGCGGCTCAAATTTCGCGCCATAGAATATCGAAATGTTGCGAATATTTTAAAATATATTTAATATACTCCACTTGATAAAAAAAAAGACAAAGGCCACACATAAATTATTTCGGATGAAAAAAGATAACTGACAACGGGATTTGAATCCGCAACACTTAGAATACCGTCCTGGTGCGTTTACAATTATGCTAGTGAAGCGGGTGCCGGGCAATCAAATTTTCTCCATCCGTTTGACTGCACTTCAATTTTGACGTTGTCGACATCTACCCAAATAGCAGAAGACTATATTTATTTAGGCAGTTAGGTTCATACGATCAACACTGAACACCATATCAGTAAAACCATTTTTTTTATTTTGACTAGTTTTATTTATAGGACACACAGTTCACGATGTAAAGTGTATGGAAATATTTTTTAATAATTATGGAATTGTAGCATTAAAACAGATTCTTGGGAAATTGGCACTAAATGATATACATACAATTTCAAATTGTAAATATTATTTGAATATGGTGAAATTAACCCTATTCACGCACCTAAGTAATAAGTAGAACGTTTTGTTAACAGATATTTAAGACGCCTAGACTTGTCCTTCAATCATATACAACGCCTAGAAAACTTGAATAATCTACGACTCTTGTGGCTTGATGTCTCATATAACAACATTTCTAGTTTTGAATTCGGGCCTCTGGTCGGTCTCTGGAATTTACTAGATCTTGAATACCTGAACTTGAATGAGAACAACTTAACTTCCATGAAGATGTTTTCTGGATGCGTAAGGTAAGCTGACAATGTAACCCATATAATGATAATGATAAATTTTTCATCGTGCCAATACTTCTGGAACTTCACCTTATATGCATTTAACTGTGTTTATTATTTGCAAATCAATATTCATACATACATACATAATTCGTTCCTTAAGTTTAGTTGAGTAGAAGTTTATGTCCATCCCTAAACAGACTTTTGGTAAAATATACTTGCTTGTTATAGTAAAATATTTTGATGATAACTGCACACGACATTGTCCATACAGCTTTTGTGGCTGCAGACATTCCTTGCAAGCTATAGTCACCGGGCCTTAGTTGGTGTGACGGTAATAGATCAGATAGGTTGAATCTGGTACCCTGTAAAAACGGCAATTGCCTGATTTGGGATGCAACCTGCGTCAGAACTTTTGATGTCAGCCACCTGAAGCGACCTGTCCACTTACCGGCGGTCACTGCGGAAGACGCTGCTTGCAGGCTATGCAGGCCATGTATGCGGCTTTGAAACCAAATTATTATTTCATGACTTTGAGATCATGGGTGGTTGAGGCGGCGAAACCAAAGCCTTGATCACAAAATATGGCGTCAGTTACGTGAAAAGGGTGGTGACTCCTGCTCCGGTTCGTCCTTGGTGCCGATGGCTAGATTGCTATCCAACGACGTATTGTAGTTAGTGTTGTAGGCACCTATGCAACAGTAAATATAAGGGGTGGGTTATCCGATTAAGTTTTTATGTTGAACAATTGTTTTTAGATTAGGTTTTAAAATTATATTTTAAGTATTTTTTTAGTTTATGTTACTAATAACTAAACATAGTATTACATACATTTATTACCTAGTCATCAGAACCAGCTGGTCTTTGGTGTGGCCTATTTCATTAAATTATTGTTGAGTGATTGTACTTAACTATAGATAATTTATATAACGATCATCTTCTTGGTCTGGTATGAAGCTACTTGTCGTACTCAAAGACGTTTATTATGCAATTAAATTTAAATGTAGCATTAAATGATTCGTCGCTCTGAGTGTGACAATATTTTTAGACAATAACTGTTGATTACATAAAGTTGTTTATATGTTCCTTGTTATAGACTGCGTGAACTTCACGTGCGTAACAACAGATTGAACATGCTATTAGAACTTGCGGTATACTTGCGCCAATTGAGGAAGCTTATCATCTTAGACCTTCGTGCCAACCCTATTTGTTCCTTTCCTGGATATAAAGACGTAGTCATCAACACATTCCCAATACTTCTCAATCTCGACGATGAAGAACTTGACCCTGTTGAACAGGTATCAGTGTTAATATATGACAGATTTAGGCAACAAACAGTAATACTGGCAACGCACTAGTTACTTGTCCTATTGTAACGGCGCTGGTTGCACAATCGCTTCGCATATATGATTGTAACTAAGCGTCCTAATGATTTTAATACGTCTATACTTTCCATAGTACTAATGTTGTGATAAATTGTGTGACTAAGCGATTGCTCTTTGTAGAGTATTATCAGTTAAAAGTTTATTTTTACTCGCTAGAGTCGAGCTGTTACGACCACTGCCTAACTTTTAGTCTGAATGTAAATGCACGTTAATGTACGAAATTTTCATCATGCTAACTGGCAGTAAATAGTTATTTTGCACCATGTAGAGGTTGTAAGCGACCTATTTGATATAGCCTAAAATATATTATTTTATTGTGTGCTATAAAAATAAGAAACGAGCAAGCGGCTGCCATATCAAAGTAAAAGTGTCCCTGTCTGCCGTACCCATTATAGCTTGATACTATATTACATTCCCTTTCATAACAATATCTCGGGTAACGAATGCGATATAGTGTTGAGCTGAATTTGACATACATACAAGTGTATGTCAAATCTTATGAGCTGTAATATCATTGACACTTTACGTACTTCAAGAGAGAAAATAACAGCTGTTTGGAGAGTGACAACTGGCAAACTGGAGAAAAATAGATTGTATGCCACCGCCTGGCATACACTGAGAAAAACGACTTTGGAGCTTAAATCAAATTTGACCTTTTACCGTTGAATTGTAACTACGCAAGATGAATTCACAACTTTTAAGATGGTTTTCACCACGCAAAGCGAAATCAATAAAAATGTACCATGTTTTATAATAAACACAACCGTCAAAAAACGCCTCCCGTAAAGTATTTTCGTTTAACGCCTTCTAGTTGGAAGGCGTTTTTATACCTATTTACGTTAGGTGGGTTTTTTGCCTTCATACCATATAAATTGGCCGTCATTAGGGCGCTTTTGACTTTAGATTTTTCTCAGTGTAGAATCAATTTTTGTCACTATAAATCCTATGAACTGCCGAAGGTTGGTAGTATACGAAACAAATTTTCAGCGAACGTCAAAAATGGAAATGACGCCCGATGTGAACATTTTTGCCACAAGACGATTGCTCCGTCTACTCTACATAGAACAGCTGTCAAGAGCTAAAGTATCGCCGTTTATCCCACCCGCTGATACTACCGAAGTGCCGATGGTCATTCTAGTCGGATACGAGGGAGTTGGTAAAGGTATATAACCTATATTTTGAAATTTGGTATGTTTAAAGTCGCCCTCAGAGCAACTAACCCAATAAAAAGCAAATGAATTTTTGAGAATGATGCAAGATTAAGGTGCCCGTTGATTTTTGTAAAGTGCTGAGATAGATTTTCAACTTGAAGGTGGTAGCTAGGGAAGCGAGTATTCGCGAAATGCCCTATCACCATACCAAATAACTATTACTGCACTTGCTATGCTTTGACTGTAATATCACCAGATTGCTCTCACTATTTCCAACTTTTACCTGTCCTGAATTTTGGCAGATTCAATATGTAGGTTACGAGAAAAATTAAACGTTACAATTCTATATTTTCAAAATAACGGTTCAAGGCAGCATTACGTGGTCTATCGGTTGTCGCGCAAAACCATTAACATCTTTTTGCGCAATTGGAAAAAAACTATCCTATGTCCTTACCCGGGTCTCAAACTATTTTCATACCAAATTTCATCCAAATCGGTTCAATAGTTTCAAAGCCTAGTCAATGCAAACAAACAAACAATTAAATCTATTCTCCTTATTATATTAGTTTAGATAGTTTAGATACCGAATCAACCTAGATTGACTTTCTCCATACACCGTCAGTTGTCATTTGTTTCCTGTTCCAATCCTCATATTTTTGAAAATATTTATTTTTTACATGACAAAGGTTTAATGTAGGTATTATAATTTATCCCATTCTTAAAATAATCATCATACATTAATTACTACAGGTGTTATTACTTCACTCGTCTTTTTAGAATAGAATAGAATAATAATTTATTGCTACAGAAAATAAAATAAATGACATACAATTTCTTACAAACAATATACAACTTATAGCAAAAGGAATACACTCAGTTTGAGTTATGGCCACACCAGTCAAGGTGCTACCATAACACTGATTTTCAGTGGATTCCTGAACTCGAGCTAAGATGTTCGCCGAGAAAAAAAGAGCATAAAAATCTCTTAGCTTATTCTCTTCTAGGTAGGTACTTATGACATCTCTAGATATTGTTATAGATTAGGACTCGACTGGGAATGTAGTTTTAACTCAAAAATCCATTTGTAAACACACTCATATCGTGTGTTTGTTGTTTCTAACATATACATATAGTCGAGTACAAATATATATATATTAACTCAAACATATATATATATATATATATATATATATATATATATATATATATATATATATATATATATATGTTTGAGTTGTTCGCGTGACAATTCCTATACATGAGAGAAATCACAACACAAGTGTTAAAATTACATAATATACGAACGATACATTAGCCAAGAACAGCCGACAGTAGGTATGTAATGAGAGAAAATCACTATAAATAATATTCTACATAATATATGGTTGGTACGAAATATTCGAACGAATACAGATACTTAACATAAAAAAATATTTTTGACAATTTCCATGATTGGGGATTTTAGTTTAGCTAATACTGAATTCCCAAAAATGTTCACCATGCCTCTCCTGCTCTCGAAGTGCTGGTCGAATTTCCCGCCACGCCAGCCTTAAAGATATCTTTCTCCGGGCTTTTACCAGCGCCAATGTTGCAGCTGTCCTCGAACCGAATGGTCAGATGCGTGACGATGGTAAAAGACCTGACGCCATGACTCTGGTTCCATGGAAGTTAGGACGGCCCTTATTGTGGGACGCTACATGCGTAGACGCTTAAGCGCCGTCACATCTTTCTGAAACAAACGTGAGGGCTGGCGCCGCGGCTACTTCGGCGGAGCAACTCAAGCGGCGCAAGTATGCTAATCTCGGTATGGGTTACATATTTTAGCCGTTTAGTGTAGAGACGTTGGGTCCGTGGGGACCGGGAGCTCATCATATTTGCCAACAGGTAGTGGCCTAGAGCATTTGGATTGCCTATGAGTCTGCAATGACTTACAGGGATCTAAATGCTTTTGTTGTAGTAGCTGTAGTGTTGTATATAGCTCGTAGTATTTTGTTTAGCTCGTATTTTCACCATTTTCAATATTTGGTCCATGTAACTGCTAAGAAATAAATGACATTTGAAAATATGATGAAACTACCAAAGTTTAAAGATGGTATGACCTACACAAGAAAATATTGGTATTACATAACTAAGGGGTTTTTAACTTGTTCTGTATTTTATGTTTTTTTGTACCATAATTTGATTTATCCAGGATCTTTAGCTAGGAGATTGGCAAACGAGTGCAGTTCTCATATTGAAATAGGAATGCAGCACACCACAGCGCCTTACCATAGCCCAGGACATTACAAAGAGATCTCAAGAGCTAAATTCGATGATATGCTTCTTGCTGGGGACTTTCTCACTTACACGGAGATTGATGGAGAATCTTATGGGTTGAGTAAGTACTTTTATATGCTTGGCTCGGCTTTATATTTCTTATTATACTCGTACACAGAGATTGATGGTGTGGCTTAGAGCCTGCCAAGAAGAAGTATAACGTTGTTTGGTTAAGTTCTGAGGCCTGTGGGGTGCCGGGTAGAAAGTCAGCCCCCGCACCCCCCACCCTACCTTAACCCATGGGTGTTGAAATTAGCGTCTAAGGGTGAGGCACCAGAGGGTGGGCTGAGTGAACAGCACTTTCTGAGGAACTGATATCTCACACTGCGATCCCCAAGCCGCCTGCCAAGCGTGAGGATTATGGCAAATCCCCCAATATTGAGTGAGGGTGTATTCAGCTGTGGACTTTCCGGCTGATACAATACAGTACAGTACAGTACAATGCAGAGGACTTCCATATGTAGAGATGGACGTCAAATCCTATTTATTGAGCTAAAGCTTTGGTTTGATCACACCCTGGAATAGAAATGGGAGTTGATTGTATTCCAAAAAAATGTGTAATTATAAAAATAAAATAATATACACGGATAAGAGTGAGTTTTAGATATTACGTTTTAACGAATATACACAACTGCTACAGCTTTTGCTATACAGCACTGATTACTAGTGTACATTGCCAATCAGAACACCCAGACTCAACACATTGGTAACGATAAATGTAAAAGTGTGTAATATTAGTACATCTAGTGTTGAAGTTACCAATAAAAAAAAATACACCCGACCGGTGTGTTGATTATGGAGTATGATGGATATTTAGGCAGGGAATGCCGAAGTAGGTATGGACTATGTGATATATAATAAAGAATTATTATGTATTTGATTATATATAAAATTGTGTTTGGACAAGCACGAGGCCTTCCTGATGTTAAGCGGTAACCTCTGCCTACAATATATGCATTTTGTCACAAGTCTGCGAACTGCACTGCATCCTTCACTCTGAGACATACAGTTGTTGAGTCTCATGTGCCTGTTGTATTACTGGCTCTCAAGGACTGCTGCCGGAACACACTGTTACGTTCCTGGCGACAGATGTTATTTTGAGGGTGGTAGCTAGCCAGGCGATTCGAAAAATGCACTCCCACTTTTGTGTGAAGCCAGCGGGGGGGATCGAACCATGGCCCTGCGCCAACGCAGTCTACAGCTATCAACGATTATCTATCATTATCAAAAAACAAGTGTATGAAAGGTGTGTGTACTGAGATCTCAGGATAGTAAAAGAGTGTAGAAGAAAAATCAATGTGGTGCATAGCAACCCCACTTACCGTAGTATAAAGACACAAGGTAAACAAGGGAAACATTCAACATATTAAAACGTGCGGGTGAGCTTTGAAAAGTGAAGGCATTCATAGTTCGAGAGTGTGATTGTCACCTTATGGTATAAATGTATATTGGTTGAGCCGCATGCTGAAGCTAGTAATATTTTAAAAATGGATCCTGTATTACAGGTCGTGAGGAAGGCTTCATAAGAGATGGAAAAGTGCGTGTGGCCTGCATGGATTTAGCCAGTGCCTTGATGCTGCAGATGAGAGGGCGCCGACCATACCTGCTTTTATGCACGTGCATAAACAAGACGACTTCAGCTAAGAAGCAACAATTGCGTAAATCGTAAGGAACATACACATCACTTTGTAATCTCGAGGACCTAAGTTCGATCTCCGGGCTTGGTGTATATGCACACCCATGGTCAAACAAGTTGTTGGATTTTTCAGAGAAAAAATTTCAGTAGCAGTCCGGTATTGGGAACCGTGTCTAATAGGTGGCATAGACTTGCTCCACATTACTAGAGAACCAGTGACAGATTTGTTGAAATGTTGGTACTTAGACACTTTTCTAACCTCTTTAGTAGTATCACATAAATCTTCTATCACAGTATATTCCAAAAAAAACCTACAGAACAGGCCAATTAAAGTTGGCTACGGCTCCAATCATACCTTTACTGGACGTAACCATAGAAATAAATGAAATTAGAGAACATTAAAATATTTTTCATCAAATAGCACTCCTATATTATATATTTGCAGTTCGTGATTACTAAGACGCCAAAGATCCTGGATAATTCCGCCTTTGCCAAGCTACTATCTGTTACCTAAGTAATATAAACAATATCACTTGCTGGCTACTTAGTAAACTCAGGCATTGTTTTCAGTTATACAGATATTCCCACATTGTAGGTTCCGCAACAGGGCCAATGAGCAGCGGTTCTCCATGGAGACGCCCATGATGGAGAGGTCAACGCTACAAGTAATGCTCTCCGGACGTATTATAATCACGGGCATTATCAACGAAATCCTTTTGGTATGTGCTTATCAGGTTATTTGTAACTCGGTTTTATGTGTGGCATACCGGTATGTATACATTTTCAACATCATTATCAACAGCTGAATGATGTATACCGTTTAATAATTGCCTCTCCTAAAGGGACTCGCATATTTCAAAAATGTTTTTTACATAAATAATAATCTCGCGAATTTTATGTACCTGCAACAGATAAGTCTTTATAGAAAAGCAGTTAAACTTTAAGTGTTGAGGATTCTGCCACAGAAGTGCGTGTGTTCTGTTGTATTATTTTTCGTTATAGTATCTCCCAGAAGATAAAGAGGAGAGTGAATTTGTCATTGAATCCGAATGCTCCCTACTGATGGACAGTGAAGCGCGACAAGCGAAGCGTGATTCCTCCAAAGGGGTCAATCTACTCACACTTCTGGCTTCTGTAAGCTGACACAAGCTTTTTATTTTTCTGTTTGTTTGAAAGGTTTTTATAGAATATCATGTCATCTGTTGTGATGAACCTTAAATGTCGTTGTTCTGAACTTCTGGTAAGTTTTTCAACGCGCAATCGTAAATGTTTACGTTTTTTCGTATAGAAATTCTACCAGCGCTTCTAATAGAATAAATACAAATTAAATAACATATATTAAAATAGTTTTTATTTCTACTAGGAGCCTGGAAGAAATTCTACCAGTATTATTTTAAAGCGTATTTTTGAAATTTTTTATGGTAACGGGAACTAATGTGAACTCATACCTAAAGTACAGGCTAAACTAGAATAAAAACTCTTCAGCTACTGCCGGAATACACTGTTAGGTGTTTTGGGAACTCTTTTTACCTGAGGCGGCTAAAGCCATCACTCGGTGGCAGCCGTGACTTTATATACTTAGGACTTGTCAAAGTCATTAAATATTATAAAAGCTCGTGATGACCAGCTTACATTTGAATTTCATTTAACTCGTTCGAAATGTAGAAAAAAGTCATACACACGTACCTGAGTTGGCACGTATCTTATAGGGATCTGATCCTTCCTCTAACCACAATCTATAAGTGTTACAAAAATAAAAAAAGAGAACGATTTCATTACTTTTCCAGACAAACCACTTAAAATGTTGATTTTATTTAAAGCTGATGAGTTAGATTTTGATCACTATCTCATTTGATCTTAGGTGCTGATGTGGTCGAAGATGTTGTTTTAAAAACTACTGTCTCACAAAAATAATAGTATTATAGATATAAATTGAATACTAAAGTTCAGGATGGTCTCCTATGAAAGTTTTCCTGCAGTTATACGACTTGTAATTGTTTGTTTAATTACTATGTGTAATAATCGCAAAAACCTAAGTTATACGACTATTGGGATAGCTGCTTTGTTGACCCATTCTAATTAACTACTATTCATAAGTACCATATTTTAATCTTATTATCTGGTTTAGGTCTGACTTCCAAATTAAAACAAACGATTACTGACATTTTATTTTAGTTATTTATTACGGACTTCCGTTAGGTTACGTCAGTATGAATAACTAAATTAATGTACTCGAATTCACAGTTTCTCTGACTACTTCGATTTTACTGCTTAGAGTGCAACATCTCTAGAAGAAACATGCAAGAGGGTCCAGGATAGGTCGAGCCAACAAGATCCAAGTATGTACTCCTTATACAAGGAGTCTCAAGGCACCGGAGAGTACAATAGCTGCGCGACGCAAAACTCCTATCAAGAACCTAAGAAGACTAACAATAAAAAGTAGGTTTTTAATTTATTTTTCTTCATTACATAAAAGCAATATACGTAAAAGTTTTGATTGACTTCAAGAGTAGAGTGCACGGAGCGCTTTCCAAACAAACGTAGTTTTTTCATGTTAAAAAAACCGGCCAAATGCGAGTAGGACTCGCGCACGAAGGGTTCCGAACTTAAATATTCTATGAATAGTTAAAGCGTCCACCTGTCACCACAATTAGTATCAAGAATCGGTAAAAAAGTTTGTTGTATGGGAGCCCCCTTAAATATTTATTTTATTTTATTTTTAGTATTTGTTGTTATAGCGGCAATAGAAATACATCATCTGTGAAAATTTCAACTGTCTAACTATCACCGTTCTTGAGATACAGCCTGGTGACAGACCCCTTTGGGTACGGAACCTTAAAAACGAAGTGTTTGCCAGTTTTTCGATTATTAATTTATTTCATCCCTAATTGTCAAATAACAATCCCCATACAAAAGGATTTTTCGTATTATTTTATGAAAATACAGATTTTACGGAAATCTGGCAAACCAGAAGCATAGATCTGGCAAACCAGAGGCTCAAGGATGTACAAAAATCTCAACAAGTTTGAACTCTTGGTATTTAAAATATGACGACATTACGTTTGTATGGAAAGCGCCACGAGCTCTGGTCTTTAGTTATGAGGTTAAATATCTAGGAATTTGGCTAGACAGTAAGCTTTTGTGGTAAAAAATACCTTGAACGTGTCACAACAAAAGCTACTAAAATTTTGATGTAAAACTATAGCTGTAGGAAGAGACTATGGGGGCTTAAACCTAAGCTCTGTCAATAGATCTACACAGTCATAGTACGTTCTGTCACCTACGCCTGCCTAGTGTTAGGGTCATGAATAAGTCTTGTGACTGGTTGGCTTCATCAGCTGCCCTTGATGCAATCCTGGGCTTGACGCCATTACATTTTCATATATTACAGCATGAGACAAATGGCGGTGGCCCTAAGGATAAAATCAACAAACCCGTGGATAGATACAGGACAAATCACAAACCATTGTCAAATACTAGACAGGGCCACAAAAATAAAATCCGAATCGAAGCAAGGCGCTGACAAAATAGCCAGTATCTACCTTAACAACATAAAGTACACGCTGTCTTCTGAAAACAGTGCTTTGGCAGATGTGTTTACGACATAAAATATTTACACTGATGACGCAAAAAAAACAAACAGGCGTGGTTACTCACCGGAACTTGTAATATTTTGTATAAGACTTAAAAGGACTGTATAAGACCACAACAGTAATACAAGCAGAGGCAATAGACCTATCGCTCCCTGCGAGGGCTTTATAACGTTTGGTTTATATATAACACCTAATATAGAAAGTGAACATGAAGGTACGCTCCTTCTTTAAATTACGGACAGTGCTGCGCGCAGTAATATATGCACTCAGAAAACCAGTAACCAGGTCTAAGGTTATGGCTGAGTCACATGCTGCCTTATAAAAATATCAAACAATAATTAATTACATAGTAAGGACAACATGGACAATATGATGACGAAAACAAACTTTGCAAGCCAGAGATCAGCACCAAAAGTACAAGAACAACTGCGTCTTCACGTAGACAGAGAAAAGCAAACACTTTGAAATAAGTGAGAAGATTGTAAACGGACAAAGGCCATGTAAAAAGCAACACAGCGAGAGGAATGGTGCGTTGTAGGCCTCTTTACACGTCACTGTATCTGAATTATTTTCTATTTGTTTCATTGAAAACAGTTAATTGATACTCGTTAAAGAAAATTGTCACGAAATCTGATTTATCTTTTATATAGATATGAGAAAACTGTAGCATCGATTGAGAGTGCGGAAAGTTTTGCGTACTATAATCATTCATTTCAAATTCATAAATAACAAGAATGATCATACTGTCAGGCAGAAAATAGTATTATTATATGTTTTAAACCAATAAGTTATTGCTCAAGAAAAAGCTAACCAGTACAGCTGCATAATTTATCTTTTAATATCAACATTAAATAGCCATGAAAATAATCAAGACAACATCAACATTTTTTCTAACGTTTAAATGACTACAAGCTTATATTATATTTAACAAAATATGCCTTTGAAGGATAGTTATTCCACGCACGCTTAATCACAAAAATCGGTCTATGCGGCTTCCAGCCTTGCAAAATGAGGGGATAGATTTTGCCAAAACCTAAAATATTTTAAAAATAAACAAAATTGACATCTTAACCTGAAAAGTATTTGGGACGAAGACGAAAAGAATTTTATGTGAGTGAGCGTAAAGTTACAGGAAAGTTTAATACGATATTTCGTTTACTCTCATGATAATCAAATCAAAACAAAAAAAAACTAAACCAAGGTACTGAACCGACTTTGATAAAATGTTTATGGGATCAATCTGAAAGTTTATAGTTTCAAATCAAAAATAAAACAAACCGTTTTAGGAATGATGGTGTTCTGACAAATGTTAAAATATTATGAGAAACTTCTCTAGCATTAGAGCATTATAAACTCACATTAAAAAAGAGAACTTCCCCGTGAGCTACTCCATTGAGAGGTTTAAGAGTTTTTAAGAGTTTTTCAATAATTAAAACTTTTTCTCAGAGGGTGATGTGTGGTTGTTACCGGGATAAATCCCAATATCTTTCTACTATATATTATAAATTTTCATATTTTTTTAGTATATCCTATCCTCTCTACTACTTATAGGAATTCAGCAGACCTGAACCAAACACAACGCAGCAAAGAAAAGGGATCCAGCTTATTTCGGCCTAAGAGCGTAGACTTCAGTAGATACGCTTCTTCTACATGGAAAGGTACTATTTCGATCCAACAAATTTTATCATACATTTATAAGTTTATCATCCATTAAGATGACTTTAAGTATATAGTTTAAGATGAATTTATGAATATCATATCACGGTCAATTCTTTCAACCAATAGGTACCATACATTTTATAGTGATAGAGACAAAGTGGAAAACATTTAGACAGTAAAACTGTCGGACGCTGCCACTTTGGTGTAGATTGACCCTTATGGTAAGTATATGAGAACAACAAACACGATCAACAGTTGAGAAAAAAAACCGTGGAGAATTGGTGTGAAACAACATTTTTACTTACGGCCAACGCTAAGGTAATGTTCCATAATAATTTGTAGCATAATAAATTATATTTGAGTTTTCTTTACAAAGTAATCATTAAATGGGTTGTAGCTATTAGTTTCTTTTGTGTAGTATCATATTCTTTCGTAGCAACAACCCCTACTATTAATATCAAAAGTATTGTGCTCTCAATAAGGACTATTCAAAATTGCTTAAAAACTTTGGTAAGATTAGATCAGTCTAAACACACATCGGTGTATTATTTTTCGTATGTAAAGCCATTATTGATTAGTTACCTGTTGACTTATTTATTGGAACTTGTTTATGTTTCACAGATTATTTATAAAAATGGATTCGATTAGTCTTTAGCTCTCGTTGCGTTAATTCCAAATATGGTCTCAGCTCAATTTGGCCAAAAGCTGTACTTACGGTCGATGCATATTAATAAATTTTCAGTGCAACAGAAAGAAATACATACAAGTTATTTCGTCCTACTTGTTAAGGCGCCGAAAACCCTAATATTCCTCCCTCGCTACGCCTATGAAGGACGACAAACAAAATCCGAATTGTGTCAATAAGATTCCGTTAAGCGAACCATAGTCTGTGTGCGAAGTTTTACATTTCTAGGTCAATAGACAGGCTCCGCAAACAAGCTCTAACTACATTATTTATATTAGTTTCAACTGACTGCAAAATATAGTAGTTACATATATTTTTATAAACTTTCCTGAATATAATATTTTTTTTGTTTTTCTAGTCCTGAATAAAGTTTATGTTCTTCAGGATTGTCAATAATGCCGGATAGCGCGAAGTCATCGAAGTCAGTCACGTTTACAGCGACGGAGTTGGAGAACCAGCTCGATCCAACTGGAATGCTTATTGAGGCCCCACACGCCAGTGTACACAATAAAGATCATGGTGAGAAAACATTTTATAGTAGCAATAGATACTGCTCGGATTTAGTTGTTTCAGTACAATAAATTATTCTGGCACGAAACTGAGTCAATAATTTAAAATTGGTAAATATTTCATTTTGTTGTTAGAGAAATCGCACTTTACTAAACGTTACTACCGTTTGACCTTCCGGCATGAATTCCGAGTGCACAATACCACGATAGTAAAAAAAAACAGTCAACATTACTCTGACTTTTGATCGAATTTGGCGTGGTTTTTTCGGTTTCCGTTCAGTTGGAAGGCGCCACTTCAAACCTTGTTGACTAGTTTCTATTTCAATCTCGCAAATCTCGTCACCAGTAACAATGCGTTTCATGAATGGTGGGTCGGAATTGACATGTCCTCAGCAACTCTTATGCAGTTGAGTTTTTGGAGAAAATGCTGGTCTTTTGGAACCATCCAAGCGGCAACATGTTTCACACCCAAGTGATCATTTAAAATGGTACGGATCGACTCGTGGGACACAAAAACGTCTCGACCGCTATTGAACGCTTTGCACCACTCAAAAGCACGTGTTTTTGATATAGTCGATTCACCGTAAGCCTTATGTAACATTTTCGGCAAACAGGTGTACCAATTTAAAAACAAAAATAAAACAAATAATTGAATTTAGAACCATAAACAAATCATTTGTATGTATATTTATGATTTTAAAGAGAAATAAATATAAAATAAAATCATTACTTACTCATTGTGTTATTTCTAGTTTACAATGTATTAATGCAGGGTTAGGGAAATTAAGTAAATACTAAAAATAGTTTCGTATATGGTAATTTATTCAGATTCTATATTATTAGGTAAGTGAACTATCATCCATCGTCAATGTTCGCGATGATTTAAGAACATTTATATTTTATTTTTTATGCTAAAGTGGTGAAACAAAAACGACGCACACCTGGTGCTAATCGGTAAGCTCTACTTAGAATTACAGTTCTTCACAAGCAGCGAACTGCACTTCACCAACACACTGAGACATAAAGTTGGCCTGTAATTGTTTCACCGACACCCCATGATGGGTATCAAACCGAAACATGGTAATACGAACATTAGTGCGTGGCGGTTGAAATGTGTATGGTGGCAGTCCTTACCCTGGAGTAGGTATGGGCGTACAAACACGCACGAAGAGTATTATACAACATTTTTTGATTAATTAAAACATTAATAATTATCCGATTTAATTGTTGAAATCTTAAATCTTCACTTAAACGAGTGTTCGGTAAACAAAGGTAAACAATGCAGTCTGTTTCTGAGCGCGAGCGGACGCGAATCCTGTCAGTGTTATCTGCGATTGATTTTGTAAATGTGTGCGTGCGGCCGAGCGCAGGCGCCGGCTGGTTTTTGTTTTGTTGAAGTTAGTTCGAGTTCAAGCCGTGGGCGGCTCACACGTTGACGCTGGTTGTGTAAAATTGAGGTCGCGGCAACCTAGTGGATTTAAAGCAACGGATTGCTAGTTTCTTAGTGACGATAAACATTGGTGCTTTATGCAACAAAGTAAGGGACGGTTATTTGTGACGCCAGGCGTTCAGTTAGTGCGAGCAACGAATTGCTGTTCGGCGGGAGATCGAGATCAGCCATGCTATTCGGGAAACTAAACTCACTGAAGTGAAGACGAAACGTGATGTGAGTTTTACGTTTGGCATTCAGGCAACAAGTTTAATTTACACTAGCGCCACTCGAGCGATATTGTCATCGTATGGAACTACTCAACGTGATATTTTGACGTTTCTCCATACAGAACGGCATTCAGTGACTAAAAATTGCTCTCACTTCACTCAGAATGTCACTCGTAAATACGGATCTAGCTGTCAAATCAAAAGTTACTATTTTGCGCGTGATTTACAAGTGAGACACTTCAAAAGTTCTTTATTAGTTATTAAAATAGAGTTTATATCAACATTTTCATTCCGTTCGACTTAGCGTGTAGCTAAATACGCGTTACTTGACAGCTAAGGGTAAAAGTAGTCGATGAAAGAGTGTGTATATGTTCTATTTATACCTCATAAAGTAAGTACTTATTTCTGTAATGTTTTATAGGAATCTTATAAACAAACTTATTATTTTCAGACAGCGGGTTCGTTTTTGCTTTTGAGTCTACTAAAAGAAGCTCATGATATTGATGTAAATGAAAGCCGTCAGCAATTATTGCACTTGCGTCGACTTCCGTTATTAAATCGTGATGAAGACTGTAAATTTCTATAGGCTTTCTGAATCACTTATTGAGAGCCTTGAAATGGACCTCTATCCTCATTTAGGGGGAAACCAAAGCAAGGGTATTTGGGATTTCATACTTCTATTGGAGTTTTGAACTTATTTTTTTTAATGTAAAAGGGGTCTAGGTATAGTTTAGTACTGCATAACGATAGATGCGAGCCGCATGCGGCCCGCACACTGCCCGAAATACTAGTTTATTTTTATTTATTTTTATTATTTATAATATATAAAGCTCGATTACCACTGACTGACTGACTGACTCACTCATTGACATAAATGTTCTCCTAGAAGGAGACGAGTAGGAGCACAGTGATGTATGGCAAAAATGTTCGGGGGGCTTAGGTGAGTATGAGAAAAATCGAAAATCATTTAAAAGACGCCTGCCAAGTAAAGATGTATGTCATATCTCAAAAACGGTAAGAGATAGGTAGGAGTAGTTTGAACAAATGTCATAGGGAATCGGGAGAGCAGTCGAATGACACCTGTCAAAAATCCAAAATGGCGGATTTCAAGATGGCCGCCATACAAAATGCTCCGAGCCTGCTGAAGCGAGGCCGTTAGGCCGAGGTTCAGTAGGGGCGGAGCAGTTTGTATGGGGGCCTTCTTGAAATCCGCCATTTTGGATTTGTCCCAGGTGCTCCTATCATTCTTTATACTGCATTTGGAGTGTATTACTTTATATTTTCGACTGTATTAGGAGTTTTTGTGGGATTTTTGACTGAATTTGGAGTGACTGTCCTACATAAGTGTAGTAGCGAGCCCAAAGGGCGAGCTCCTGGTGAGGCCGAAGGCCGAACTTCCGGCTCGCGAGGCCGAAGGCCGAGCGTTTGGTGCGTGAGCCCGAAGGGCGAACGCTTGGCGAGGCCGCAGGCCGAGCCGTGTTAGTAACTTGCGAGGCCGAAGGCCGAGCTCCGAATCGAGAGTATTTTCCACATCTCTGACTGGTCTCCATGGCAACTGCCCGCGGTAACCGAAGCACCTACGAGTTGGGTTCCGTAACAAACGTGATTCAGAACCTTGGTACCATTCTGCCCGTACCACCTTTTTATGGCAGTAGGGTGAATTTGCTTTTGTGGCTACAGTATGGTTCTTTATTGTATTGAGAGTTTATATGGGATTTCATACTTCTATTGGAGTTTTGAACATTACTTTTTTTTAATGTATAACGTGCTTTTATGACAGTTCCTACTGACTCAAGATAGATGCGGGCCGCATGCGGCCCGCACACTGCCCGAAAAACTAGTTTATAATATATAAAGCTCGATTACCACTGACTGACTCACTGACTGACTGACTGACATAAATGTTCTCCTAGAAGGAGTAGAGTAGGGTTAAAATGATGTATGGCAAAAATGTTCGGGGGGTTTTGGTGAGTATGAGAAAAATCGAAAATCATAAAAAGACGCCTGCCAAGTAAAGATGGATGACATATCTCAAAAACGGTACAAGATAGGTAGGGGGTGTTTGAACAAATGTCATAGGGAATCGGGAGAGCAGTCGGATGACATCTGTCAAAAATCCAAAATGGCGGATTTCAAGATGGCCGCCATACAAAATGATCCGAGCCTGCTGAAGCGAGGCCTTTAGGCCGAGCTTCAGTAGGGGCGGAGCAGTTTGTATGGTGGCCGTCTTGAAATCCGACATTTTGGATGTGACCCACGTGCTCCTATCATTCTTTATACTGCATTTGGAGTGTTTTGCCTTCATTTTCGACTGAATTGGGAGTTTTTGTGGGATTTTTTACTGAATTTGGAGTAACTGTTCTACGTTAATGTAGTAGCGAGCCCGAAGGGCGAGCTCCTGGTGAGGCCGAAGGCCGAACTTTCGGCTCGCGAGGCCGAAGGCCGAGCGTATGGTGCGTGAGCCCGAAGGGCGAGCGCTTGGCGAGGCCGCAGGCCGAGCCGTATTAGTAACTTGCGAGGCCGAAGGCCGAGCTCCGACTTGAGAGTTTTTTCCACGTCTCCGACTGGTCTCCATGGCAACTGCCCGCGGTAACCGAAGCACCTACGAGTGGGGTTCCTTAACAAAAGTGATTAAGAACCTGGGTACCATTGTGCCCGTACCTCCTTTTTAAGGCAGTAGGGTGAATCTGCTATAGTAGCTACAGTATGGTTCTCTACTGTATTACAAGTTTATATGGGATTTCATACTTCTATTGAAGTTTTGAACATATTTTTATTATGTATGAGGTGTTTTTGTGACAGTTCCTACTGACTCAAGATAGATGCGGGCCGCATGCGGCCCGCACACTGCCCGAAAAACTAGTTATTTATAATATATAAAGCTCGATTACCACTGACTGACTCACTGACTGACTGACTGACATAAATGTTCTCCTAGAAGGAGTAGAGTAGGGTTAAAATGATGTATGGAAAAAATGTTCAGGAGGTTTTGGTGAGTATGAGAAAAATCGAAAATCAAAAAAATGACGCCTGCCAAGTAAAGATGGATAACACATCTCGAAAACGGTAAGAGATAGGTAGGGGGTGTTTGAACAAATGTCATAGGGAATCGGGAGAGCAGTAGAATGACACCTGTCAAAAATCCAAAATGGCGGATTTCAAGATGGCCGCCATACAAAGTGATCCGAGTCTGCTGAAGCGAGGCTGCTAGGCCGAGGTTCAGTAGCGGCGGAGCACTTTGTATGGCGGCCATTTTGAAATCCGCCATTTTGGATGTGTCTGACGTGCTCCTATCATTCTTTATACTGCATTTGGAGTGTTTTACCTTATATTTTCGACTGTATTAGGAGTTTTTGTGGGATTTTCGACTGAATTTGGAGTTACTGTCCTACGTTAGTGTAGTAGCGAGCCCGAAGGGCGAGCTCCTGGTGAGGCCGAAGGCCGAACTTTCGGCTCGCGAGGCCGAAGGCCGAGCGTATGGTGCGTGAGCCCGAAGGGCGAGCGCTTGGCGAGGCCGCAGGCCGAGCCGTGTTAGTAACTTGCGAGGCCGAAGGCCGAGCTCCGACTTGAGAGTATTTTCCACATCTCCGACTGGTCTCCATGGCAACTGCCCGCGGTAACCGAAGCACCTACGAGTGGGGTTCCTTAACAAAAGTGACTCAGAACCTTGGTCCCATTCTGCCCGTACCACCTTTTTATGGCAGTAGGGTGAATTTGCTTTAGTGGCTACAGTATGGTTCTTTATTGTATTGAGAGTTTATATGGGATTTCATACTTCTATTGGAATTTTGAAATATTTTTTTTTTATGTAAAAGGAGTTTTGATATTGTTAAGTACTGCATAACGATAAATGCGGGCCGCATGCGGCCCGCACACTGCCCGAAAAACTAGTTATAATATATAAAGCTCGATTACCACTCACTGACTGACTGACATAAATGTTCTCCTAGAAGGAGTAGAGTAGGGTTAAAATGAAGTATGGCAAAAATGTTCGGGGAGTTTTGGTGAGTATGAGAAAAATCGAAAATCAGTAAAAAGACGCCTGCCAAGTAAAGATGGATGACATATCTCAAAAACGGTACAAGATAGGTAAAGGGTGTTTAAACAAATGTCATAGGGAATCGGGAGAGCAGTCGAATGACAACTGTCAAAAATCCAAAATGGCGGATTTCAAGATGGCCGCCATACCAAATGCTCCGAACCTGCTGAAGCGAGGCCTTTAGGCCGAGCTTCAGTAGGGGCGGAGCAGTTTGTATGGTGGCCGTCTTGAAATCCGACATTTTGGATGTGTCTAACGTGCTCCTATCATTCTTTATACAGTATTAGGAGAGTTTTACCTTTATTTTCGACTGTATTAGGAGTTTTTGTGAGATTTTTGACTGAATTTGGAGTTACTGCCCTACATTAGTTAAGTAGCGAGCCCGAAGGGCGAGCTCCTGGTGAGGCCGAAGGCCGAACTTTCGGTCCGCGAGGCCGAAGGCCGAGCGTATGATGCGCGAGCCCGAAGGGCGAGCGCTTGGCGAGGCCGCAGGCCGAGCCGTGTTGGTAACTTGCGAGGCCGAAGGCCGAGCTCCGACTTGAGAGTTTTTTCCACGTCTCTGACTGGTCTCCATGGCAACTGCCCGCGGTAAGCGAAGCACCTACGAGTGGGGTTCCTTAACAAAAGTGACTCAGAACCTTGGTCCCATTCTGCCCGTACCACCTTTTTATGGCAGTAGGGTGAATCGGCTTTAGTGGCTACAGTATGGTTCTTTGGTGTATTGAGAGTTTATATGGGATTTCATACTTTTATTGGAGTTTTGAACACATTTTTTTTTAATGTATCAGGTGTTTTTTTGACAGTTCCTACTGACTCAAGATAGATGCGGGCCGCATGCGGCCCGCACACTGCCCGAAAAACTAGTTTATATTTATAATATATAAAGCTCGATTACCACTCACTGACTGACTCACTGACTGACATAAATGTTCTCCTAGAAGGAGCAGAGTAGGGTAAAAATGAAGTATGGCAAAAATGTTCGGGGGGTTTTGGTGAGTATGAGAAAAATCGAAAATCATAAAAATGACGCCTGCCAAGTGAAGATGGATGACGTACCTCGAAAACGGTAAGAGATAGGTAAGGGGTGTTTGAAAAAATGTCATAGGGAATCGAGAGAGCAGTCGAATGACACCTGTCAAAAATCCAAAATGGCGGATTTCAAGATGGCCGCCATACAAAATGCTCCGAGCCTGCTGAAGCGAGGCCTTTAGGCCGAGCTTCAGTAGGGGCGGAGCAGTTTGAATGGTGGGCTTCTTGAAATCCGCCATTTTGGATTTGTCCCAGGTGCTCCTCTCATTCTTCATACTGCATTTGGAGTGTTTTACCATATATTTTCGACTGTATTAGGAGTTTTTGTGGGTTTTTTGACTGAATTTGGAGTAACTGTCCTACATTAGTGTATAGCGAGCCCAAAGGGCAACCACCTGGTGAGGCCGAAGGCCGAACTTTCGGTCCGCGAGGCCGAAGGCCGAGCGAATGAAGCGCGAGCCCGAAGGGCGAGCGCTTGGCGAGGCCGCAGGCCGAGCCGTGTTAGTAACTTGCGAGGCCGAAGGCCGAGCTCCGACTCGAGAGTATTTTCCACATCTCCGACTGGTCTCCATGGCAACTGCTCGCGGTAACCGAAGCACCTGCGAGTGGGGTTCCTTAAGAAAAGTGACTTAGAACCTTGGTACCATTCTGCCCGTACCACCTTTTTATAGCAGTAGGGTGAATTTGCTTTATTGGCTACAGTATGGTTCTTTATTGTATTGAGAGTTTATATGGGATTTCATGCTTCTATTGGAGTTTTGAACACACTATTTTTTTAATGTATCAGGTGTTTTTTTGACAGTTCCTACTGACTCAAGATAGATGCGGGCCGCATGCGGCCCGCACACTGCCCGAAATACTAGTATAATATATAAAGCTCGATTACCACTCACTGACTGACATAAATGTTCTCCTAGAAGGAGCAGAGTAGGGTTAAAATGATGTATGGCAAAAATGTTCGGGGGGTTTCGGTGAGTATGAGAAAAATCGAAAATCATAAAAAAGACGCCTGCCAAGTAAAGATGGATGACATATCTCAAAAACGGTACAAGATAGGTAGGGGGTGTTTGAACAAATGTCATAGGGAATTGGGAGAGCAGTCGAATGACACCTGTCAAAAATCCAAAATGGCGGATTTCAAGATGGCCGCCATACAAAATGGTCCGAGCCTGCTGAAGCGAGGCCGTTAGGCCGAGCTTCAGTAGGGGCGGAGCAGTTGTATGGCGGCCATCTTGAAATCCGCCATTTTGGATTTTTGACAGGCGAGCTTCTGGTGAGGCCGAAGGCCGAACTTTCGGTCCGCGAGGCCGAAGGCCGAGCGTACAATGCGCGAGCCCGAAGGGCGAGCGCTTGGCGAGGCCGTAGGCCGAGCCGTATTAGTAACTTGCGAGGCCGAAGGCCGAGCTCCGACTTGAGAGTATTTTACACGTCACCGACTGGTCTCCATGGCAACTGCCTGCGATAACCGAAGCACCTACGAGTGGGGTTCCTTAACAAAAGTGACTCTGAATCTTGGTACGATTCTGCCCGTACCACCTTTTTATGGCAGTAGGGTGAATTTGCTTTAGTGGCTACAGTATGGTTTTTTATTGTATTGAGAGTTTATATGGGATTTCATACTTCTATTGGAGTTTTGAACACATTTTTTTTGTATCAGGTGTTTTTTTGACAGTTCCTACTGACTCAAGGTAGATGCGGGCCGCATGCGGCCCGCACACTGCCCGAAAAACTAGTTAATTAATAATATATAAAGCTCGATTACCACTGACTGACTCACTGACTGACTGACTGACATAAATGTTCTCCTAGAAGGAGTAGAGTAGGGTTAAAATGATGTATGGCAAAAATGTTTGGGGGGTTTAGGTGAGTATGAGAAAAATCGAAAATCATGAAAATGACGCCTGCCAAGTAAAGATGGATGACATATCTCAAAAACAGTACAAGATAGGTAGGGGGTGTTTGAACAAATGTCATAGGGAATTGGGAGAGCAGTCGAATGACATCTGTCAAAAATCCAAAATGGCGGATTTCAAGATGGCCGCCATACAAAGTGGTCCGATTCTGCTGAAGCGAGGCCTTTAGGCCGAGCTTCAGTAGGGGCGGAGCAGTTTGTATGGTGGCCGTCTTGAAATCCGACATTTTGGATGTGTCCCAGGTGCTCCTCTCATTCTTCATACTGCATTTGGAGTGTTTAACCTTCATTTTCGACTGTATTAGGAGTTTTTGTGGGATTTTTGACTGAATTTGGAGTAACTGTTCTACGTTAATGTAGTAGCGAGCCCGAAGGGCGAGCTCCTGGTGAGGCCGAAGGCCGAACTTTCGGCTCGCGAGGCCGAAGGCCGAGCGTATGGTGCGTGAGCCCGAAGGGCGAGCGCTTGGCGAGGCCGCAGGCCGAGCCGTATTAGTAACTTGCGAGGCCGAAGGCCGAGCTCCGACTCGAGGGTATTTTCCACGTCACCGACTGGTCTCCATGGCAACTGCCTGCGGTAACCGAAGCACCTACGAGTGGGATTCCTAAACAAAAGTGATTAAGAACCTTGGTACCATTCTGCCCGTACCACCTTTTTATGGCAGTAGGGTGAATTTGCTTTAGTGGCTACAGTATGGATCTTTATTGTATGGAGAGTTTATTTGGGATTTCATACTTCTATTGGAATTTTGAACTTATTTTTTTTAAATGTATAATGGGTTAAGGTATAGTTTAGTACTGCATAACGATAAATGCGGGCCGCATGCGGCCCGCACACTGCCCGAAAAACTAGTTAATAATATATAAAGCTCGATTACCACTCACTGACTGACTGACTGACTGATTGACATAAATGTTCTCCTAGAAGGAGACGAGTAGGGCTAAAATGATGTATGGCAAAAATGTTCGGGGGGTTTTGGTGAGTATGAGAAAAATCGAAAATCATTAAAAAGACGCCTGCCAAGTGTAGATGGATGACGTATCTCGAAAACGGTAAGAGATAAGTAGGGGGTGTTTGAACAAATGTCATAGGGAATCGGGAGAGCAGTCGAATGACACCTGTCAAAAATCCAAAATGGCGGATTTCAAGATGGCCGCCATACAAAATGCTCCGAGCCTGCTGAAGCGAGGCCTTTAGGCCGAGCTTCAGTAGGGGCGGAGCAGTTTGTATGGTGGCCGTCTTGAAATATGACATTTTGGATGTGTCTTACGTGCTCCTATCATTCTTTATACTGCATTTGGAGTGTTTTTCCTTAATTTTTGACTATATTAGGAGTTTTTGTGGGATTTTTGACTGAATTTGGAGTTACTGTCCAACATTAGTGTAGTAGCGAGCCCGAAGGGCGAGCTCCTGGTGAGGCCGAAGGCCGAACTTTCGGTCCGCGAGGCCGAAGGCCGAGCGTATGATGCGCGAGCCCGAAGGGCGAGCGCTTGGCGAGGCCGTAGGCCGAGCCGTATTAGTAACTTGCGAGGCCAAAGGCCGAGCTCCGACTTGAGAGTTTTTTCCACGTCTCCGACTGGTCTCCATGGCAACTGCCCGCGGTAACCGAAGCACCTACGAGTGGGGTTTCTTTACAAAAGTGACTCAGAACCCTGGTCCCATTCTGCCAATACCACCTTTTTATGGCAGTAGGGTGAATTTCCTTTAGTGGCTACAGTATGTTTCTTTATTGTATTGAGAGTTTATATGGGATTTCATACTTCTAATGGAGTTTTCAACATACTTTTTTTAATGTATCAGGTGTTTTTTTGACAGTTCTTACTGACTCAAGATAGATGCGGGCCGCATGCGGCCCGCACACTGCCCGAAATACTAGTTATTAATAATATATAAAGCTCGATTACCACTCACTGACTGACTCACTGACTGACTGACTGACATCATTGTTCTCCCAGAAGGAGTCGAGTAGGAAGAATGTGATGTATGGGAAAAGTGTATAGGGGGTTTGTGTGAGTATGGGAAAAATCCGAAAACTCAAAGATGACGTCTGCCAAGTAAAATTGGATGGCGTATCTCTGAAACGGTAAGAGATAGGTAGGGGGTGCTTGACCAAATGTCATAGGGAATCGGGAGAGCAGTCGGATGACATATGTCAAAAATCCAAAATGGCGGATTTCAAAATGGCCGCCATACAAAATCCTTCGATCCCTCACGTAAGTAGCTGGTTCTACCAGAAACAGTTGAGTACGGTTATAGTAATGTATTACGAAAATGACTAAGGGGTTTAGCTGAGTAGGGGAAAAATTAAAAACCCTAGAAATGACGCCTGCCAAGTAAAGCTGGACTACGTATCTCGAAAACGGTAAGAGATAGGTTGGGGGTGTTTGAACAAATGTCATAGGGAATCGGGAGAGCAGTCGAATGACACCTGTCAAATGTGCTACTCTCATTCTTCATACATTATTTGGAGTATTTAACCTTACAATGTCGACTGTATTAGGAGTGTTTGTGGGAATCTCAACTCAATTTAGAGCAATTGTTCTACTGTCAGTGTAGCGAGCCCGAAGGGCGAGCTTTTGGTGAGGCCGAAGGCCGAACTTTCGGGCCGCGAGGCCGTAGGCCGAGTGGACGGTGCGCGAGCCCGCAGGGCGAGCGCTAGGCGAGGCCGCAGGTCGAGCCGTCTTAGTAACTTGCGAGGCCGAAGGCCGAGCTCAGACTTGCACCGATTTGGCTGAAAATCGATATATAGGTTGTTCTCGTCATCCTTATTCCAAATATGAAATTTTTATTTCGATGACGTCTGCCAAGTAAAAAAAGTTACTCCGATTTGGCTGAAACTCGATATTTATGTGGTTCTGGACGTCCTTATTCTAAATCAAAAAATTTTGTTTCGATGACGTCTGCCAAGTAAAAAAAGTTACTCCGATTTGGCTGAAACTCTACATTTAGGTGGTTCTGGGTGTCCTCATTCCAAATCTAAAATTTTTTTTTCGATGACGTCTGCCAAGTAAAACAAGTTACTCCGATTTGGCTGAAACTCGATATTTAGGTGCTTCTGGGTGTCCTTATTCCAAATCAAATATTTTTTTTTCGATGACGTCTGCCAAGTAAAAAAAAGTACTCCGATTTGGCTTAAATTTTATATCTAGGTTGTTCTGGACGTCCTTATTCCAAATATGTTTTTTTTTTTTCGATGACGTCTGCCAAGTGCAGATAAATCACGTATCTCGAAAACGGTAATAGATAGGTAGGGAATTTTTGAAAATATGTCATAGGGAATAAGGAGAGCAGTCGAATGACATTTTGGATGTGTCTTACGTGCTCCTATCATTCTTTATACTGCATTTGGAGTGATTGTCCTTAATTTTCGACTGTATTAGGAGTTTTTATGGGATTTTTGACTGAATTTGGAGTTACTGTCCAACTTTAGTGTATAGCGAGCCCGAAGGGCGAGCTCCCGTTGAGGCCGAAGGCCGAACTTTCGGCTCGCGAGGCCAAAGGGCGAGCGTAGGGTGCGTGAGCCCGAAGGGCGAGCGCTTGGCGAGGCCGCAGGCCGAGCCGTATTAGTAACTTGCGAGGCCGAAGGCCGAGCTCCGACTTGAGAGTTTTTTCCACGTCTCCGACTGGTCTCCATGGCAACTGCCCGCGATCACCGAAGCACCTACGATTGGGGTTCTTTAACAAAAGTGACTCAGAACCTTGGTACCATTCTGCCCGTACCACCTTTTTATGGCAGTAGGGTGAATCTGGTTTGGTGGCTACAGTTGTGTTCCTTATTGTATTAAGAGTTTTTATGGGATTTCATACTTCTATTGGAGTTTTGAACACACTTTTTTTATACGTATTAAGTGTTTTGATATAAGTTAAAATTGCATAACGATAAATGCGGGCCGCATGCGGCCCGCACACTGCCCGAAATACTAGTTATAATATATAAAGCTCGATTACCACTGACTCACTGACTGACTCATTGACATAAATGTTCTCCTAGAAGGAGCAGAGTAGGGTTAAAATGAAGTATGGCGGAAATGATCGGGGGGTTTTGGTGAGTGTGAGAAAAATCGAAAATCATTAAAAAGACGCCTGCCAAGTAAAGATGGATGACGTATCTCAAAAACGGTGCAAGATAGGTAGGGGGTGTTTGAACAAATGTCATAGGGAATTGGGAGAGCAGTCGAATGACACCTGTCAAAAATCCAAAATGGCGGATTTCAAGATGGCCGCCATACAAAGTGATCCGAGCCTGCTGAAGCGAGGCCGTTAGGCCGAGCTTCAGTAGGGGCGGAGCAGTTTGTATGGCGGCCATCTTGAAATCCGCCATTTTGGATGTGCCCCACGTGCTCCTATCATTCTTTATACTGCATTTGGAGTGTTTTACCTTATATTTTCGACTGTATTAGGAGTTTTTGTGGGATTTTTGACTGAATTTGGAGTTACTGTCCTATGATAGCGTATAGCGAGCCCGAAGGGCGAGCTCCGGGTGAGGCCGAAGGCCGAACTTTCGGCTTGCGAGGCCGAAGGCCGAGCGTATGGTGCGTGAGCCCGAAGGGCGAGCGCTTGGCGAGGCCGCAGGCCGAGCCATGTTAGTAACTTGCGAGGCCGGAGGCCGAGCTCCGACTCGAGAGTATTTTCCACGTCATCGACTGGTCTCCATGGCAACTGCCCGCGGTAACCGAAGCACCTACGAGTGGGGTTCCTTAACAAAAGTAACTCAGAACCTTGGTACCATTCTGCCCGTACCACCTTTTTATGGCAGTAGGGTGAATTTGGTTTGGTGGGTACAGTACGGTTCTCTAATGTATAAAGTGTTAGTATGGGAAATCGTACATCTTTTGGTGTTTTGAAAATTTTTTTGTTAATGTATAAGGTGTTTTGATATTGTTCAAACTTGCACAACGATAAATGCGGGCCGCATGCGGCCCGCACACTGCCCGAAAAACTAGTTTATAATATATAAAGCTCGATTACCACTGACTGACTCACTGACTGACTGACTGACATAAATGTTCGCCTAGAAGGAGTAGAGTAGGGTTAAAATGATGTATGGCAAAAATGTTCGGGGGGTTTTGGTGAGTATGAGAAAAATCGAAAATCATAAAAAGACGCCTGCCAAGTAAAGATGGATGACATATCTCAAAAACGGTAAGAGATAGGTAGGGGGTGTTTGAACAAATGTCATAGGGAATCGGGAGAGCAGTCGAATGACACCTGTCAAAAATCCAAAATGGCGGATTTCAAGATGGCCGCCATACAAAGTGATCCGAGCCTGCTGAAGCGAGGCCGTTAGGCCGAGCTTCAGTAGGGGCGGAGCAGTTTGTATGGTGGCCGTCTTGAAATCCGACATTTTGGATGTGTCTTACGTGCTCCTATCATTCTTTATACTGCATTTGGAGTTTTTTATCTTTATTTTCGACTGTATTAGGAGTTTTTGTGGGATTTTTGACTGAATTTGGAGTAACTGTCCTACATTAGTGTAGTAGCGAGCCCGAAGGGCGAGCTTCTGGTGAGGCCGAAGGCCGAACTTTCGGCCCGCGAGGCCGAAGGCCGAGCGTATGGGGCGTGAGCCCGAAGGGCGAGCGCATGGCGAGGCCAGAGGCCGAGCCGTGTTAGTAACTTGCGAGGCCGAAGGCCGAGCTCCGACTTGAGAGTATTTTCCACGTCTCCGAATGGTCTCCATGGCAACTGCCCGTGGTAAGCGAAGCTCCTACGAGTGGGGTTCTTTAACAAAAGTTACTCAGAATCTTGGTACCATTCTGCCCGTACCACTTTTTTTATGGCAGTAGGGTGAATCTGGTTTGGTGGCTATAGTTTGGTTCTCTACTGTATAAGGAGTTTATATGGGATTTCATACTGTTATAGAATATTGTTTTTTTTTTTAAATGTATAAGGTGTTTTGATATTGTTTCAAATTGCATAACGATAAATGCGGGCCGCATGCGGCCCGCACACTGCCCGAAAAACTAGTTATTTATATATAATATATAAAGCTCGATTACCACTGACTGACTCACTGACTGACTGACTGACATAAATGTTCTCCTAGAAGGAGTAGAGTAGGGTTAAAATGATGTATGGCAAAAATGTTCGGGGGGTTTTGGTGAGTATGAGAAAAATCGAAAATCATAAAAAGACGCCTGCCAAGTAAAGATGGATGACATATCTCAAAAACGGTACAAGATAGGTAGGGGGTGTTTGAACAAATGTCATAGGGAATCGGGAGAGCAGTCGGATGACATCTGTCAAAAATCCAAAATGGCGGATTTCAAGATGGCCGCCATACAAAATGATCCGAGCCTGCTGAAGCGAGGCCTTTAGGCCGAGCTTCAGTAGGGGCGGAGCAGTTTGTATGGTGGCCGTCTTGAAATCCGACATTTTGGATGTGACCCACGTGCTCCTATCATTCTTTATACTGCATTTGGAGTGTTTTGCCTTCATTTTCGACTGAATTGGGAGTTTTTGTGGGATTTTTTACTGAATTTGGAGTAACTGTTCTACGTTAATGTAGTAGCGAGCCCGAAGGGCGAGCTCCTGGTGAGGCCGAAGGCCGAACTTTCGGCTCGCGAGGCCGAAGGCCGAGCGTATGGTGCGTGAGCCCGAAGGGCGAGCGCTTGGCGAGGCCGCAGGCCGAGCCGTATTAGTAACTTGCGAGGCCGAAGGCCGAGCTCCGACTTGAGAGTATTTTCCACATCTCCGACTGGTCTCCATGGCAACTGCCTGCGGTAACCGCAGCAACTACGAGTGGGGTTCCTTAACAAAAGTGACTCAGAACCTTGGTACCATTCTGCCCCTACCACCTTTTTATGGCAGTAGGGTGAATCTGCTTTAGTGGCTACAGTATGGTTCTTTATTGTATTGAGAGTTTATATGGGATTTCATACTGTTATGGAATTTTGTTTCTTTTTTAAATGTATAAGGTGTTAAGGTATTGTTTAGTACTGCATTACGATAAATGCGGGCCGCATGCGGCCCGCACACTGCCCGAAATACTAGTTTATTAATAATATATAAAGCTCGATTACCACTGACTGATTGACATAAATGTTCTCCTAGAAGGAGACGAGTAGGAACAACGTGATGTATGGCAAAAATGTTCGGGGGGTTTTGGTGAGTATGGGAAAAATCGAAAATCATTAAATTGACGCCTGCCAAGTGATGATGTATGACGTATCTCAAAAACGGTAAGAGATAGGTAGGGGGTGTTTGAACAAATGTCATAGGGAATCGGGAGAGCAGTCGAATGACACCTGTCAAAAATCCAAAATGGCGGATTTCAAGATGGCCGCCATACAAAGTGATCCGAGCCTGATGAAGCGAGGCCGTTAGGCCGAGCTTCAGTAGGGGCGGAGCAGTTTGTATGGTGGCCGTCTTGAAATCCGACATTTTGGATGTGTCTTACGTGCTCCTATCATTCTTTATACTGCATTTAGAGTGTTTTACCTTCATTTTCGACTGTATGAGGAGTTTTTGTGGGATTTTTGACTGAATTTGGAGTTACTGTCCAACATTAGTGCAAAGCGAGCCCGAAGGGCGAGCTCCTGGTGAGGCCTAAGGCCGAACTTTCGGCTCGCGAGGCCGAAGGCCGAGCGTAGTGTGCGTGAGCCCGAAGGGCGAGCGCTTGGCGAGGCCGCAGGCCGAGCCGTATTAGTAACTTGCGAGGCCGAAGGCCGAGCTCCGACTTGAGAGTTTTTTCCACGTCTCCGACTGGTCTCCATGGCAACTGCCCGCGATAACCAAAGCACCTACGAGTGGGGTTCCTTAACAAAAGTGACTCAGAACCTTGGTACCATTCTGCCCGTACCACCTTTTTATGGCAGTAGGGTGAATCTGCTTTAGTAGCTACAGTATGGTTCTCTAATGTATTACAAGTTTATTTGGGATTTCATACTTCTATTGGAGTTTTGAACTTATTATTTTTAAATGTGTAAGGGGTTAAGGTAAAGTTTAGTACTGCATAACGATAAATGCGGGCCGCATGCGGCCCGCACACTGCCCGAAAAACTAGTTTTTTATTTATAATATATAAAGCTCGATTACCACTGACTCACTGACTGACTCACTCATTGACATAAATGTTCTCCTAGAAGGAGACGAGTAGGAGCAAAGTGATGTATGGCAAAAATCTTCGGGGGGTTTTGGTGAGTATGAGAAAAATCGAAAATCGTTAAAAAGACGCCTGCCAAGTGAAGATGGATGACGTATCTCGAAAACGGTTAGAGATAGGTAAGGGGTGTTTGAACAAATGTCATAGGGAATCGGGAGAGCAGTCGAATGACACCTGTCAAAAATCCAAAATGGCGGATTTCAAGATGGCCGCCATACAAAGTGATCCGAGCCTGCTGAAGCGAGGCCGTTAGGCCGAGCTTCAGTAGGGGCGGAGCAGTTTGTATGGTGGCCGTCTTGAAATCGAACATTTTGGATGTGTCTTACGTGCTCCTATCATTCTTTATACTGCATTTGGAGTTTTTTACCTTATATTTTCGACTGTATTAAGAGTTTTTGTGGGATTTTTGACTCAATTTGGAGTAACTGACCTACGATAATGTATAGCGAGCCCGAAGGGCGAGCTTCTGGTGAGGCCGAAGGCCGAACTTTCGGCTCGCGAGGCCGAAGGCCGAGCGTATGGTGCGTGAGCCCGAAGGGCGAGCGCATGGCGAGGCCGGAGGCCGAGCCGTGTTAGTAACTTGCGAGGCCGAAGGCCGAGCTCCGACTTGAGAGTATTTTCCACGTCTCCGAATGGTCTCCATGGCAACTGCCCGTGGTAAGCGAAGCACCTACGAGTGGGGTTCTTTAACAAAAGTGACTCAGAATCTTGGTACCATTCTGCCCGTACCACTTTTTTATGGCAGTAGGGTGAATCTGGTTTGGTGGCTACAGTTTGGTTCTCTACTGTATAAGGAGTTTATATGGGATTTCATACTTCTAATGGAGTTTTGAACATACTTTTTTTAATGTATAAGGTGTTTTGATATTGTTCAAACTTGCACAACGATAAATGCGGGCCGCATGCGGCCCGCACACTGCCCGAAAAACTAGTTATTTATAATATATAAAGCTCGATTACCACTGACTGACTCACTGACTGACTGACTGACATAAATGTTCGCCTAGAAGGAGTAGAGTAGGGTTAAAATGATGTATGGCAAAAATGTTCGGGGGGTTTTGGTGAGTATGAGAAAAATCGAAAATCATAAAAAGACGCCTGCCAAGTAAAGATGGATGACATATCTCAAAAACGGTAAGAGATAGGTAGGGGGTGTTTTAACAAATGTCATAGGGAATCGGGAGAGCAGTCGAATGACACCTGTCAAAAATCCAAAATGGCGGATTTCAAGATGGCCGCCATACAAAGTGATCCGAGCCTGCTGAAGCGAGGCCGTTAGGCCGAGCTTCAGTAGGGGCGGAGCAGTTTGTATGGTGGCCGTCTTGAAATCCGACATTTTGGATGTGTCTTACGTGCTCCTATCATTCTTTATACTGCATTTGGAGTTTTTTATCTTTATTTTCGACTGTATTAGGAGTTTTTGTGGGATTTTTGACTGAATTTGGAGTAACTGTCCTACATTAGTGTAGTAGCGAGCCCGAAGGGCGAGCTTCTGGTGAGGCCGAAGGCCGAACTTTCGGCCCGCGAGGCCGAAGGCCGAGCGTATGGGGCGTGAGCCCGAAGGGCGAGCGCATGGCGAGGCCAGAGGCCGAGCCGTGTTAGTAACTTGCGAGGCCGAAGGCCGAGCTCCGACTTGAGAGTATTTTCCACGTCTCCGAATGGTCTCCATGGCAACTGCCCGTGGTAAGCGAAGCTCCTACGAGTGGGGTTCTTTAACAAAAGTTACTCAGAATCTTGGTACCATTCTGCCCGTACCACTTTTTTTATGGCAGTAGGGTGAATCTGGTTTGGTGGCTATAGTTTGGTTCTCTACTGTATAAGGAGTTTATATGGGATTTCATACTGTTATAGAATATTGTTTTTTTTTTTAAATGTATAAGGTGTTTTGATATTGTTTCAAATTGCATAACGATAAATGCGGGCCGCATGCGGCCCGCACACTGCCCGAAAAACTAGTTTATAATATATAAAGCTCGATTACCACTGACTGACTCACTGACTGACTGACTGACATAAATGTTCTCCTAGAAGGAGTAGAGTAGGGTTAAAATGATGTAGGACAAAAATGTTCGGGGGGTTTTGGTGAGTATGAGAAAAATCGAAAATCATTAAAAAGACGCCTGCCAAGTAAAGATGGATGACATATCTCAAAAACGGTAAGAGATAGGTAGGGGGTGTTTGAACAAATGTCATAGGGAATCTGGAGAGCAGTCGAATGACACCTGTCAAAAATCCAAAATGGCGGATTTCAAGATGGCCGCCATACAAATTGATCCGAGCCTGCTGAAGCGAGGCCGTTAGGCCGAGGTTCAGTAGGGGCGGAGCAGTTTGTATGATGGCCTTCTTGAAATCCGCCATTTTGGATTTGTCCCAGGTGCTCCTATCATTCTTTATACTGCATTTGGAGTGTATTACCTTATATTTTCGACTGTATTAGGAGTTTTTGTGGGATTTTTGACTGAATTTGGAGTTACTGTCCTACATAAGTGTAGTAGCGAGCCCGAAGGGCGAGCTCCTGGTGAGGCCGAAGGCCGAACTTTCAGTCCGCGAGGCCGAAGGCCGAGCGTATGACGCGCGAGCCCGAAGGGCGAGCTCTTGGCGAGGCCGCAGGCCGAGCCATGTTGGTAACTTGCGAGGCCGAAGGCCGAGCTCCGACTTGAGAGTTTTTTCCACGTCTCCGACTGGTCTCCATGGCAACTGCCCGCGGTAAGCGAAGCACCTACGAGTGGGGTTCCTTAACAAAAGTGACTCAGAACCTTGGTACCTTTCTGCCCGTACCACCTTTTTATGGCAGTAGGGTGAATCTGGTTTAGTGGCTACAGTATGTTTCTTTATTGTATTGAGAGTTAATATGGGATTTCATACTTCTAATGGAGTTTTGAACATACTTTTTTTAATGTATAAGGTGTTTTGATATTGTTCAAACTTGCACAACGATAAATGCGGGCCGCATGCGGCCCGCACACTGCCCGAAAAACTAGTTTATAATATATAAGGCTCGATTACCACTCACTGACTGACTCACTGACTGACATAAATGTTCTCCTAGAAGGAGCAGAGTAGGGTTAAAATGATGTATGACAAAAATGTTCGGGGGGTTTTGGTGAGTATGAGAAAAATCGAAAATCATTAAAAAGACGCCTGCCAAATAAAGATGGATGACGTATCTCAAAAACGAAACAAGATAGATAGAAGGTGTTTGAACAAATGTCATAGGGAATCGGGAGAGCAGTCGAATGACACCTGACAAAAATCCAAAATGGCGGATTTCAAGATGGCCGCCATACAAAGTGATCCGAGCCTGCTGAAGCGAGGCCGTTAGGCCGAGCTTCAGTAGGGGCGGAGCAGTTTGTATGGGGGCCTTCTTGAAATCCGCCATTTTGGATTTGTCCCAGGTGCTCCTATCATTCTTTATACTGCATTTGGAGTGTATTACCTTATATTTTCGACTGTATTAGGAGTTTTTGTGGGATTTTTGACTGAATTTGGAGTTACTGTCCTACATAAGTGTAGTAGCGAGCCCGAAGGGCGAGCTCCTGGTGAGGCCGAAGGCCGAACTTTCGGTCCGCGAGGCCGAAGGCTGAGCGTATGATGCGCGAGCCCGAAGGGCGAGCGCTTGGCGAGGCCGCAGGCCGAGCTGTGTTGGTAACTTGCGAGGCCGAAGGCCGAGCTCCGACTTGAGAGTTTTTTCCACGTCTCCGACTGGTCTCCATGGAAACTGCCCGCAGTAAGCGAAGCACCTACGAGTGGGGTTCCTTAACAAAAATGACTCAGAACCTTGGTCCCATTCTGCCCGTACCACCTTTTTATGGCAGTAGGGTGAATCTGTTTTAGTGGCTACAGTATTGTTCTTTATTGTATTGAGAGTTAATATGTGATTTCATACTTCTAATGGAGTTTTGAACTTATTTTTTTTAAATGTATAAGGGGTTAAGGTAAAGCTTAGTACTGCATAACGATAAATGCGGGCCGCATGCGGCCCGCACACTGCCCGAAAAACTAGTTATATTATATAAAGCTCGATTACCACTGACTGATTGACATAAATGTTCTCCTAGAAGGAGACGAGTAGGAACAACGTGATGTATGGCAAAAGTGTTCGGGTGGTTTCGGTGAGTATGAGAAAAATCGAAAATCATAAAAATGACGCCTGCCAAGTAAAGATGGATGACGTATCTCGAAAACGGTGCAAGATGGGTAGGGGGTGTTTGAACAAATGTCATAGGGAATAGGGAGAGCAGTCGAATGACACCTGTCAAAAATCCAAAATGGCGGATTTCAAGATGGCCGCCATACAAAATGATCCGAGCCTGCTGAAGCGAGGCCGTTAGGCCGAGCTTCAGTAGGGGCGGAGCAGTTTGTATGGTGGCTGTCTTGAAATCCGACATTTTGGATGTGACCCACATGCTCCTATCATTCTTTATACTGCATTTGGAGTGTTTTACCTTATATTTTCGACTGTATTAGGAGTTTTTGTGGGATTTTTGACTGAATTTGGAGTAACTGTCCTACATAAGTGTAGTAGCGAGCCCGAAGGGCGAGCTCCTGGTGAGGCCGGAGGCCGAACTTTCGGTCCGCGAGGCCGAAGGCCGAGCGTATGATGCGCGAGCCCGTAGGGCGAGCGCTTGGCGAGGCCGCAGGCCGAGCCGTGTTGGTAACTTGCGAGGCCGAAGGCCGAGCTCCGACTTGAGAGTTTTTTCCAAGTCTCCGACTGGTCTCCATGGCAACTGCCCGCGGTAAGCAAAGCACCTACGAGTGGGGTTCCTTAACAAAAGTGACTCAGAACCTTGGTCCCATTCTGCCCGTACTACCTTTTTATGCCAGTAGGGTGAATTTGCTTTAGTGGCTACAGTATGGTTCTTTATTGTATGGAGACTTTATTTGGGATTTCATACTTCTATTGGAGTTTTGAACTTTTTTTTTTTAAATGTATAAGCGGTTAAGGTAAAGTTTACTACTGCATAACGATAAATGCGGGCCGCATGCGGCCCGCACACTGCCCGAAAAACTAGTTATTTATATTATATAAAGCTCGATTACCACTGACTGATTGACATAAATGTTCTCCTAGAAGGAGACGAGTAGGAACAACGTGATGTATGGCAAAAGTGTTCGGGTGGTTTCGGTGAGTATGAGAAAAATCGAAAATCATAAAAATGACGCCTGCCAAGTAAAGATGGATGACGTATCTCGAAAACGGTGCAAGATGGGTAGGGGGTGTTTGAACAAATGTCATAGGGAATAGGGAGAGCAGTCGAATGACACCTGTCAAAAATCCAAAATGGCGGATTTCAAGATGGCCGCCATACAAAATGATCCGAGCCTGCTGAAGCGAGGCCGTTAGGCCGAGCTTCAGTAGGGGCGGAGCAGTTTGTATGGTGGCTGTCTTGAAATCCGACATTTTGGATGTGACCCACATGCTCCTATCATTCTTTATACTGCATTTGGAGTGTTTTACCTTATATTTTCGACTGTATTAGGAGTTTTTGTGGGATTTTTGACTGAATTTGGAGTAACTGTCCTACATAAGTGTAGTAGCGAGCCCGAAGGGCGAGCTCCTGGTGAGGCCGGAGGCCGAACTTTCGGTCCGCGAGGCCGAAGGCCGAGCGTATGATGCGCGAGCCCGTAGGGCGAGCGCTTGGCGAGGCCGCAGGCCGAGCCGTGTTGGTAACTTGCGAGGCCGAAGGCCGAGCTCCGACTTGAGAGTTTTTTCCAAGTCTCCGACTGGTCTCCATGGCAACTGCCCGCGGTAAGCAAAGCACCTACGAGTGGGGTTCCTTAACAAAAGTGACTCAGAACCTTGGTCCCATTCTGCCCGTACTACCTTTTTATGCCAGTAGGGTGAATTTGCTTTAGTGGCTACAGTATGGTTCTTTATTGTATGGAGACTTTATTTGGGATTTCATACTTCTATTGGAGTTTTGAACTTTTTTTTTTTAAATGTATAAGCGGTTAAGGTAAAGTTTACTACTGCATAACGATAAATGCGGGCCGCATGCGGCCCGCACACTGCCCGAAAAACTAGTTTATAATATATAAAGCTCGATTACCACTGACTGACTGACATAAATGTTCTCTTAGAAGGAGTAGAGTAGGGTTAAAGTGATGTATGGCAAAAATGTTTGGGGGGTTTAGGTGAGTATGAGAAAAATCGAAAATCATTAAAAAGACGCCTGCCAAGGAAAGATGTATGACGTATCTCGAAAACGGTACAAGATAGGTAGGGGGTGTTTGAACAAATGTCATAGGGAATTAGTAGAGCAGTCGAATGACACCTGTCAAAAATCCAAAATGGCGGATTTTAAGATGGCCGCCATACAAAATGATCCGAGCCTGCTGAAGCGAGGCCTTTAGGCCGAGCTTCAGTAGGGGCGGAGCAGTTTGTATGGTGGCCGTCTTGAAATCTGACATTTTGGATGTGTCCCAGGTGCTCCTCTCATTCTTCATACTGCATTTGGAGTGTTTAACCTTCATTTTCGACTGTATTAGGAGTTTTTGTGGGATTTTTGACTGAATTTGGAGTAACTGTTCTACGTTAATGTAGTAGCGAGCCCGAAGGGCGAGCTCCTGGTGAGGCCGAAGGCCGAACTTTCGGCTCGCGAGGCCGAAGGCCGAGCGTATGGTGCGTGAGCCCGAAGGGCGAGCGCTTTGCGAGGCCGCAGGCCGAGCCGTATTAGTAACTTGCGAGGCCGGAGGCCGAGCTCCGACTTGAGAGTTTTTTCCACGTCTCCGACCGGTCTCCATGGCAACTGCCCGCGGTAACCGAAGCACCTACGAGTGGGGTTCCTTAACAAAAGTGACTCAGAATCTTGGTACGATTCTGCCCGTACCACCTTTTTATGGCAGTAGGGTGAATCTGCTTTAGTGGCTCCAGTATGGTTCATTATTGTATTGAGAGTTTATATGGGATTTCATAATTCTATTGGAGTTTTGAACATACTTTTTCCAACGTATCAGGAGTTTTGATATAGTTTAGTACTGCATAACGATAAATGCGGGCCGCATGCGGCCCGCACACTGCCCGAAAAACTAGTTTATTTATAATATATAAGGCTCGATTACCACTGACTGACTCACTGACTCACTGACATAAATGTTCTCCTAGAAGGAGCAGAGTAGGGTAAAAATGAAGTATGGCAAAAATGTTCGGCGGGTTTAGGTGAGTATGAGAAAAATCGAAAATCATTAAAAAGACGCCTGCCAAGTGATGATGGATGACGTATCTCAAAAACGGTAAGAGATAGGTAGGGGGTGTTTGAACAAATGTCATAGGGAATCGGGAGAGCAGCCGGATGACATCTGTCAAAAATCCAAAATGGCGGATTTCAAGATGGCCGCCATACAAATTGATCCGAGCCTGCTGAAGCGAGGCCGTTAGGCCGAGGTTCAGTAGGGGCGGAGCAGTTTGTATGGGGGCCTTCTTAAAATCCGCCATTTTGGATTTGTCCCAGGTGCTCCTATCATTCTTTATACTGCATTTGGAGTGTATTACCTTATATTTTCGACTGTATTAGGAGTTTTTGTTGGATTTTTGACTGAATTTGGAGTTACTGTCCTACATAAGTGTAGTAGCGAGCCCGAAGGGCGAGCTCCTGGTGAGGCCGAAGGCCGAACTTTCGGTCCGCGAGGCCGAAGGCCGAGCGTATGATGCGCGAGCCCGAAGGGCGAGCGCTTTGCGAGGCCGCAGGCCGAGCCGTGTTGGTAACTTGCGAGGCCGTAGGCCGAGCTCCGACTTGAGAGTTTTTTCCACGTCTCCGAATGGTCTCCATGGCAACTGCCCGCGGTAAGCGAAGCACCTACGAGTGGGGTTCCTTAACAAAAGTGACTCAGAACCTTGGTCCCATTCTGCCCGTACCACCTTTTTATGGCAGTAGGGTGAATCTGTTTTAGTGGCTACAGTATTGTTCTTTATTGTATTGAGAGTTAATATGGGATTTCATACTTCTAATGGAGTTTTGAACATACTTTTTTTAATGTATAAGGTGTTTTGATATTGTTTCAAATTGCATAACGATAAATGCGGGCCGCATGCGGCCCGCACACTGCCCGAAATACTAGTTTATTTATTTATAATATATAAAGCTCGATTACCACTGACTGACTGACTGACTCACTCATTGACATAAATGTTCTCCTAGAAGGAGACGAGTAGGAGCACAGTGATGTATGGCAAAAATGTTCGGGGGACTTAGGTGAGTATGAGAAAAATCGAAAATCATTTAAAAGACGCCTGCCAAGTAAAGATGTATGTCATATCTCAAAAACGGTAAGAGATAGGTAGGGGGAGTTTGAACAAATGTCATAGGAAATCGGGAGAGCAGTTGAATGACACCTGTCAAAAATCCAAAATGGCGGATTTCAAGATGGCCGCCATACAAAATGATCCGAGCCTGCTGAAGCGAGGCCGTTAGGCCGAGCTTCAGAAGGGGCGGAGCAGTTTGTATGGTGGCCGTCTTGAAATCCGACATTTTGGATGTGACCCACGTGCTCCTATCATTCTTTATACTGCATTTGGAGTGTTTTACCTTTATTTTCGACTGTATTAGGAGTTTTTGTGGGATTTTTGACTGAATTTGGAGTTACTGTCCTACATTAGTGTAGTAGCGAGCCCGAAGGGCGAGCTCCTGGTGAGGCCGAAGGCCGAACTTTCGGTCCGCGAGGCCGAAGGCCGAGCGTATGATGCGTGAGCCCGAAGGGCGAGCGCTTGGCGAGGCCGTAGGCCGAGCCGTATTAGTAACTTGCGAGGCCGAAGGCCGAGCTCCGACTCGAGAGTATTTTCCACGTCACCGACTGGTCTCCATGGCAACTGCCTGCGGTAACCGAAGCACCTACGAGTGGGGTTCCTTATTAAAAGTGACTTAGAACCTTGGTACCATTCTGCCCGTACCACCTTTTTATGGCAGTAGGGTGAATCTGCTTTAGTGGCTACAGTATGGTTCTTTATTGTATTGAGAGTTTATATGGGATTTCATACTTCTATTGGAGTTTTGAACACACTTTTTTTCACGTATTAGGTTTTTCTGTGAAATTTTCAAATGACTAAAGATAGATGCGGGCCGCATGCGGCCCGCACACTGCCCGAAATACTAGTTTATAATATATAAAGCTCGATTACCACTCACTGACTCATTGACATAAATGTTCTCCTAGAAGGAGGCGAGTAGGAGCAACGTGATGTATAGCGAAAATGTTCGGAAGGTTTTGGTGAGTATGAGAAAAATCGAAAATCATTAAAAAGACGCCTGCCAAGTAAGGATGACTGACGTATCTCGAAAACGGTACAAGATAGGTAGGGGTTGTTTGAACAAATGTCATAGGGAATTGGAAGAGCAGTCGAATGACACCTGTCAAAAATCCAAAATGGCGGATTTCAAGATGGCCGCCATACAAAGTGATCCGAGCCTGCTGAAGCGAGGCCGTTAGGCCGAGCTTCAGTAGGGGCGGAGCAGTTTGTATGGTGGCCGGCTTAAAATCTGACATTTTGGATGTGTCTTACGTGCTCCTATCATTCTTTATACTGCATTTGGAGTGTTTCATCTTTATTTTAGACTGTATTAGGAGTTTTTGTGGGATTTTTTACTGAATTTGGAGTTACTGTCCTACATAAGTGTAGTAGCGAGCCCGAAATGCGAGCTCCTGGTGAGGCCGAAGGCCGAACTTTCGGCTCGCGAGGCCGAAGGCCGAGCGTATGGTGCGTGAGCCCGAAGGGCGAACGCTTGGCGAGGCCGCAGGCCGAGCCGTGTTAGTAACTTGCGAGGCCGAAGGCCGAGCTCCGACTTGAGAGTATTTTCCACGTCACCGACTGGTCTCCATGGCAACTGCCCGCGGTAACCGAAGCACCTACGAGTGGGGTTCCTTAACAAAAGAGACTGAGAACCTTGGTACCATTCTGCCCGTACCACCTTTTTATGGCAGTAGGGTGAATCTGGTTTGGTGGCTACAGTATGGTTCTCTACTCTATTACACGTTTATATGGGATTTCATACTTCTAATGGAGTTTTGAACACACTTTTTTTTTATGTTTCAGGTGTTTTCATATAGTTTAGTACTGCATAACGATAAATGCGGGCCGCATGCGGCCCGCACACTGCCCGAAAAACTAGTTATTTATAATATATAAAGCTCGATTACCACTCACTGACTGACTGACTGATTGACATAAATGTTCTCCTAGAAGGAGCAGAGTAGGGCTAAAATGATGTATGGCAAAAATGTTTGGGGGGTTTTGGTGAGTATGAGAAAAATCGAAAATCATTAAAAAGACGCCTGCCAAGTGATGATGGATGACGTATCTCGAAAACGGTAAGAGATAGGTAGGGGGTGTTTGAACAAATGTCATAGAGAATCGGGAGAGCAGTCGAATGACACCTGTCAAAAATCCAAAATGGCGGATTTCAAGATGGCCGCCATACAAAATGCTCCGAGCCTGCTGAAGCGAGGCCTTTAGGCCGAGCTTCAGTAGGGGCGGAGCAGTTTGTATGGTGGCCTTCTTGAAATCCGCCATTTTGGATTTGTCCCAGGTGCTCCTCTCATTCTTCATACTGCATTTGGAGTGTTTTACCTTATATTTTCGACTGTATTAGGAGTTTTTGTGGGTTTTTTGACTGAATTTGGAGTAACTGTTCTACATTAGTGTATAGCGAGCCCAAAGGGCAACCACCTGGTGAGGCCGAAGGCCGAACTTTCGGTCCGCGAGGCCGAAGGCCGAGCGAATGGTGCGCGAGCCCGAAGGGCGAGCGCTTGGCGAGGCCGCAGGCCGAGCCGTATTAGTAACTTGCGAGGCCGAAGGCCGAGCTCCGACTTGAGAGTATTTTCCACGTCACCGACTGGTCTCCATGGCAACTGCCTGCGGTAACCGAAGCACCTACGAGTGGGGTTCCTTAACAAAAGTGACTCAGAACCTTGGTCCCATTCTGCCCGCACCACCTTTTTATGGCAGTAGGGTGAATTTGCTTTAGTGGCTACAGTATGGTTCTTTATTGTATTGAGAGTTTATATGGGATTTCATACTTCTATTGGAGTTTTGAACACATTTTTTTTTGTATCAGGTGTTTTTTTGACAGTTCCTACTGACTCAAGATAGATGCGGGCCGCATGCGGCCCGCACACTGCCCGAAAAACTAGTTATTTATAATATATAAAGCTCGATTACCACTGACTGACTCACTGACTGACTGACTGACATAAATGTTCTCCTAGAAGGAGTAGAGTAGGGTTAAAATGATGTATGGAAAAAATGTTCAGGAGGTTTTGGTGAGTATGAGAAAAATCGAAAATCAAAAAAATGACGCCTGCCAAGTAAAGATGGATAACACATCTCGAAAACGGTAAGAGATAGGTAGGGGGTGTTTGAACAAATGTCATATGGAATCGGGAGAGCAGTAGAATGACACCTGTCAAAAATCCAAAATGGCGGATTTCAAGATGGCCGCCATACAAAATGGTCCGAGCCTGCTGAAGCGAGGCCTTTAGGCCGAGCTTCAGTAGGGGCGGAGCAGTTTGTATGGTGGCCGTCTTGAAATCCGACATTTTGGATGTGTCCCACGTGCTCCTATCGTTCTTTATACTGCATTTAGAGTGTTTTACCTTATATTTTCGACTGTATTAGGAGTTTTTGTGGGAATTTTGACTGAATTTGGAGTTAATGTCCTACATTAGTGAAGTAGCGAGCCCGAAGGGCGAGCTCCTGGTGAGGCCGAAGGCCGAACTTTCGGTCCGCGAGGCCGAAGGCCGAGCGTATGGTGCGTGAGCCCGAAGGGCGAGCGCTTGGCGAGGCCGTAGGCAGAGGCGTACTAATAACTTGCGAGGCCGAAGGCCGAGCTCCGACTTGAGAGTATTTTCTACATCTCCGACTGGTCTCCATGGCAACTGCCCGCGGTAACCGAAGCACCTACGAGTGGGGTTCCTTAACAAAAGTGACTCAGAACCTTGGTCCCATTCTGCCCGTACCACCTTTTTATGGCAGTAGGGTGAATTTGCTTTAGTGGCTACAGTATGGTTCTTTATTGTATTGAGAGTTTATATGGGATTTCATACTTCTATTGGAATTTTGAAATATTTTTTTTTTATGTAAAAGGAGTTTTGATATTGTTAAGTACTGCATAACGATAAATGCGGGCCGCATGCGGCCCGCACACTGCCCGAAAAACTAGTAATATATAAAGCTCGATTACCATTGACTCACTGACTGACATAAATGTTCTCCTAGAAGGAGACGAGTAGGAACAACGTGATGTATGACAAAAATGTTCTGGGGGTTTTGGTGAGTATGAGAAAAATCGAAAATCATTAAAAAGACGCCTGCCAAGTGATGATGGATGACGTATCTCGAAAACGGTAAGAGATAGGTAGGGGGTGTTTGAACAAATGTCATAGGGAATCGGGAGAGCAGTCGAATGACATCTGTCAAAAATCCAAAATGGCGGATTTCAAGATGGCCGCCATACAAAGTGCTCATTTTTCGACCGTATTAGGAGTTTTTGTTGGATTTTGGACTGAATTTGGAGTTACTGTCCTATGATAGTGTAGTAGCGAGCCCGAAGGGCGAGCTCCTGGTGAGGCCGAAGGCCGAACTTTCGGTCCGCGAGGCCGAAGGCCGAGCGTATAATGCGTGAGCCCGAAGGGCGAGCGCTTGGCGAGGCCGTAGGCCGAGCCGTATTAGTAACTTGCGAGGCCGAAGGCCGAGCTCCGAATTGAGAGTATTTTCCACGTCACCGACTGGTCTCCATGGCAACTGCCTGCGGTAACCGAAGCACCTACGAGTGGGGTTCCTTAACAAAAGTGATTAAGAACCTTGGTACCATTCTGCCCGTACCACCTTTTTATGGCAGTAGGGTGAATCGGCTTTAGTGGCTACAGTATGGTTCTTTATTGTATTGAGAGTTTTTATGGGATTTCATACTTCTATTGGAGTTTTGGATATTACTTTTTTTTAATGTATAACGTGCTTTTATGACAGTTCCTACTGACTCAAGATAGATGCGGGCCGCATGCGGCCCGCACACTGCCCGAAAAACTAGTTTATTTATTATAATATATAAAGCTCGACTATTTATTTATTTATAATATATAAAGCTCGATTACCACTCACTGACTGACTGACTGATTGACATAAATGTTCTCCTAGAAGGAGCAGAGTAGGGCTAAAATGATGTATGGCAAAAATGTTTGGGGGGTTTTGGTGAGTATGAGAAAAATCGAAAATCATTAAAAAGACGCCTGCCAAGTGATGATGGATGACGTATCTCGAAAACGGTAAGAGATAGGTAGGGGGTGTTTGAACAAATGTCATAGAGAATCGGGAGAGCAGTCGAATGACACCTGTCAAAAATCCAAAATGGCGGATTTCAAGATGGCCGCCATACAAAATGCTCCGAGCCTGCTGAAGCGAGGCCTTTAGGCCGAGCTTCAGTAGGGGCGGAGCAGTTTGTATGGTGGCCTTCTTGAAATCCGCCATTTTGGATTTGTCCCAGGTGCTCCTCTCATTCTTCATACTGCATTTGGTGTGTTTTACCTTATATTTTCGACTGTATTAGGAGTTTTTGTGGGTTTTTTGACTGAATTTGGAGTAACTGTTCTACATTAGTGTATAGCGAGCCCAAAGGGCAACCACCTGGTGAGGCCGAAGGGCGAACTTTCGGTCCGCGAGGCCGAAGGCCGAGCGAATGGTGCGCGAGCCCGAAGGGCGAGCGCTTGGCGAGGCCGCAGGCCGAGCCGTATTAGTAACTTGCGAGGCCGAAGGCCGAGCTCCGACTTGAGAGTATTTTCCACGTCACCGACTGGTCTCCATGGCAACTGCCTGCGGTAACCGAAGCACCTACGAGTGGGGTTCCTTAACAAAAGTGATTCAGAACCTTGGTACCATTCTGCCCGTACCACCTTTTTATGGCAGTAGGGTGAATTTGGTTTGGTGATAACAGTACGGTTCTCTATTGTATTAAGGGTTTGTATGGGAAATCGTACATCTTTAGGTGTTTTGAAATAATTTTTTTTAATGTATAAGGTGTTTTGATATTGTTCAAACTTGCACAACGATAAATGCGGGCCGCATGCGGCCCGCACACTGCCCGAAAAACTAGTTATAATATATAAAGCTCGACTACCACTCACTCACTGACATAAATGTTCTCCTAGAAGGAGCAGAGTAGGGTAAAAATGAAGTATGGCAAAAATGTTCGGGGGGTTTAGGTCAGTATGGGAAAAATCGAAAATCATTAAAAAGACGCCTGCCAAGTGATGATGGATGACGTATCTCGAAAACGGTAAGAGATAGGTAGGGGGTGTTTGAACAAATGTCATAGGGAATCGGGAGAGCAGTCGAATGACATCTGTCAAAAATCCAAAATGGCGGATTTCAAGATGGCCGCCATACAAAATGCTCCGAGCCTGCTGAAGCGAGGCCTTTAGGCCGAGCTTCAGTAGGGGCGGAGCAGTTTGTATGGTGGCCGTCTTGAAATCCGTTATTTTGGATGTGCCCCACGTGCTCCTATCATTCTTTATACTGGATTTGGAGTGTTTTACCTTATATTTTCGACTGTATTAAGAGTTTTTGTGGGATTTTCGAGTGAATTTGGAGTTACTGTCCTCTATTAGTGAAGTTGCGAGCCCGAAGGGCGAGCTTCAGGTGAGGCCGATGGCCGAACTTTCGGTCCGCGAGGCCGAAGGCCGAGCCGTGTTAGTAACTTGCGAGGCCGAAGGCCGAGCTCCGACTTGAGAGTATTTTCCACATCTCCGACTGGTCTCCATGGCAACTGCCCGCGGTAACCGAAGCACCTACGAGTGGGGTTCCTTAACAAAAGTGACTCGGAACCCTGGTCCCATTCTGCCCGTACCACCTTTTTATGGCAGTAGGGTGAATTTGGTTTGGCTGCTACAGTGCGTTTCCCTAATGTATTAAGTGTTTGTATTGGAAATCGTACATGGATTAGTGTTTTGAAATATTTTTTTTTAATGTATAAGGTGTTTTGATATTGTTCAAACTTGCACAACGATAAATGCGGGCCGCATGCGGCCCGCACACTGCCCGAAAAACTAGTTTATTTATAATATATAAAGCTCGATTACCACTCACTCACTGACATAAATGTTCTCCTAGAAGGAGCAGAGTAGGGTAAAAATGAAGTATGGCAAAAATGTTCGGGTGGTTTTGGTGAGTATGAGAAAAATCGAAAATCATTAAAAAGACGCCTGCCAAGTGATGATGGATGACGTATCTCGAAAACGGTACGAGATAGGTAGGGGGTGTTTGAACAAATGTCATAGGGAATAGGAAGAGCAGTCGAATGACACCTGTCAAAAATCCAAAATGGCGGATTTCAAGATGGCCGCTATACAAAATGATCCGAGCCTGCTGAAGCGAGGCCGTTAGGCCGAGCTTCAGAAGGGGCGGAGCAGTTTGTATGGTGGTCGTCTTGAAATCCGTCATTTTGGATGTGCCCCACGTGCTCCTATCATTCTTCATACTGCATTTGGAGTGTTTTTCCTTATATTTTCGACTGTATTAGAAGTTTTTGTGGGATTTTGGACTGAATTTGGAGAAACTGTCCTACATTAGTGTATAGCGAGCCCAAAGGGCAATTACCTGGTGAGGCCGAAGGCCGAACTTTCGGTCCGCGAAGCCGAAGGCCGAGCGTATGTTGCGTGAGCCCGAAGGGCGAACGCTTGGCGAGGCCGTAGGCCGAGCCGTGTTAGTAACTTGCGAGGCCGAAGGCCGAGCTCCGACTTGAGCGTTTTTTTGACGTCTCCGACTGGTCTCCATGGCAACTGCCCGCGGTAACCGAAGCACCTACGAGTGGGGTTTCTTAACAAAAGTGACTCAGAACCTTGGTACCATTCTGCCCGAACCACCTTTTTATGGCAGTAGGGTGAATTTGCTTTAGTGGCTACAGTATGGATCTTTATTGTATGGAGAGTTTATTTGGGATTTCATACTTCTATTGGAGTTTTGAACTTATTTTTTTTAAATGTATAAGGGGTTAAGGTATAGTTTAGTACTGCATAACGATAAATGCGGGCCGCATGCGGCCCGCACACTGCCCGAAAAACTAGTTTATAATATATAAAGCTCGATTACCACTGACTGACTGACTGACATAAATGTTCTCCTAGAAGGAGACGAGTAGGAGCAACGTGATGTATGGCAAAAATGTTTGGAAGGTTTTGGTGAGTATGAGAAAAATCGAAAATCATTAAAAAGACGTCTGCCAAGTAAAAATGGATGGCGTATCTCGAAAACGGTAAGACATAGGTAAGGGGTGTTTGAACAAATGTCATAGGGAATCGGGAGAGCAGTCGAATGACACCTGTCAAAAATCCAAAATGGCGGATTTCAAGATGGCTGCCATACAAAGTGATCCGAGCCTGCTGAAGCGAGGCCGTTAGGCCGAGCTTCAGTAGGGGCGGAGCAGTTTGTATGGTGGCCATCTTGAAATCTGACATTTTGGATGTGTCTTACGTGCTCCTATCATTCTTTATACTGCATTTGGAGTGTTTTACCATTATTTTCGACTGTATTAGGAGTTTTTGTGGGATTTTTGACTGAATTTGGAGTTACTGTCCTACATAAGTGTAGTAGCGAGCCCGAAGGGCGAGCTCCTCGTGAGGCCGAAGGCCGAACTTTCGGTTCGCGAGGCCGAAGGCCGAGCGAATGACGCGCGAGCCCGAAGGGCGAGCGCTTGGCGAGGCCGAAGGGCGAGCGCTTGGCGAGGCCGCAGGCCGAGCCGTGTTGGTAACTTGCGAGGCCGAAGGCCGAGTTCCAACTTGAGAGTATTTTCCACGTCTCCGACTGGTCTCCATGGCAACTGCCCGCGGTAAGCGAAGCACCTACGAGTGGGGTTCCTTAACAAAAGTGACTCAGAACCTTGGTCTCATTCTGCCCGTACCACCTTTTTATGGCAGTAGGGTGAATCTGTTTTAGTGGCTACAGTATTGTTCTTTATTGTATTGAGAGTTAATATGCGATTTCATTCTTCTAATGGAGTTTTGAACTTACTTTTTTTAATGTATAAGGTGTTTTGATATTGTTCAAACTTGCACAACGATAAATGCGGGCCGCATGCGGCCCGCACACTGCCCGAAAAACTAGTTTATTTATAATATATAAAGCTCGATTACCACTGACTGATTGACATAAATGTTCTCCTAGAAGGAGACGAGTAGGAGCAACGTGATGTATGGCAAAAATGTTCGGGTGGTTTTGGTGAGTATGAGAAAAATCGAAAATTATTAAAAAGACACCTGCCAAGTGATGATGGATGACGTATCTCGAAAACGGTAAGAGATAGGTAGGGGGTGTTTGACCAAATGTCATAGGGAATCAAGAGTGCAGTCGAATGACATCTGTCAAAAATCCAAAATGGCGGATTTCAAGATGGCCGCCATACAAAATGCTCCGAGCCTGCTGAAGCGAGGCCGTTAGGCCGAGGTTCAGTAGGGGCGGAGCAGTTTGTATGGGGGTCTTCTTGAAATCCGCCATTTTGGATTTGTCCCAGGTGCTCCTATAATTCTTTATACTGCATTTGGAGTGTATTACCTATATTTTCGACTGTATTAGGAGGTTTTGTGGGATTTTTGACTGAATTTGGAGTAACTGTCCTTCATAAGTGTAGTAGCGAGCCCGAAGGGCGAGCTCCTGGTGAGGCCGGAGGCCGAACTTACGGTCCGCGAGCCCGAAGGGCGAGCGCTTGGCGAGGCCGCAGGCCGAGCCGTGTTAGTAACTTGCGAGGCCGAAGGCCGAGCTCCGAATTGAGAGTATTTTTCACGTCTCCGACTGGTCTCCATGGTAACTGCCCGCGATAACCAAAGGACTTACGAGTGGGGTTCCTTAACAAAAGTGACTCAGAACCTTGGTACCATTCTGCCCGTACCACCTTTTATGGCAGTAGGGTAAATTTGGTTTGGTGGCTACAGTACGGTTCTCTAATGTATTAAGTGTTTGTATGGGAAATCGTACATCTTTTGGTGTTTTGAAATAATTTTTTTTATTGTATAAGGTGTTTTGATATTGTTCAAACTTGCACAACGATAAATGCGGGCCGCATGCGGCCCGCACACTGCCCGAAAAACTAGTTTATAATATATAAAGCTCGATTACCACTCACTGACTGACTGACTGATTGACATAAATGTTCTCCTAGAAGGAGCAGAGTAGGGTAAAAATGAAGTATGGCAAAAATGTTCGGATGGTTTTGGTAAGTATGAGAAAAATCGAAAATCATTAAAAAGACGCCTGCCAAGTAAAGATGGATGACGTATCTCAAAAACGGTACAAGATAGGTAGGGGGTGTTTGAACAAATGTCATAGGGAATCGGGAGAGCAGTCGAATGACATCTGTCAAAAATCCAAAATGGCGGATTTCAAGATGGCCGCCATACAAAATGCTCCGAGCCTGCTGAAGCGAGGCCGTTAGGCCGAGCTTCAGTAGGGGCGGAGCAGTTTGTATGGTGGCCATCTTGAAATCCGACATTTTGGATGTGACCCACGTGCTCCTATCATTCTTTATATTGCATTTGGAGTGTTTTACCTTATATTTTCGACTGTATTAGGAGTTTTTGTGGGATTTTTGAGTGAATTTGGAGTGACTGTCCTACATTAGTGTATAGCGAGCCCGAAGGGCGAGCTTCCGGTGAGGCCGAAGGCCGAACTTTCGGTCCGCGAGGCCGAAGGCCGAGCGATTGGTGCGCGAGCCCGAAGGGCGAGCGCTTGGCGAGGCCGCAGGCCGAGCCGTATTAGTAACTTGCGAGGCCGAAGGCCGAGCTCCGACTTAAGAGTATTTTCCACGTCTCCGACTGGTCTCCATGGCAACTGCCGCGATAACCAAAGCACCTACGAGTGGGGTTCCTTAACAAAAGTGACTCAGAACCTTGGTCCCATTCTGCCCGTACCACCTTTTTGTGGCAGTAGGGTGAATTTGCTTTAGTGGCTGCAGTATGGTTCTTTATTGTATTGAGAGTTTTTATGGGATTTCATACTTCCATTGGAGTTTTGAACATTCTTTTTCTTAATGTATTAGGGGTTTATGTGAAATTTCCAAATGACTCAAGATAGATGCGGGCCGCATGCGGCCCGCACACTGCCCGAATAACTAGTTTATAATATATAAAGCTCGATTACCACTGACTGACTGACTGACTCACTCATTGACATAAATGTTCTCCTAGAAGGAGACGAGTAGGAGCACAGTGATGTATGGCAAAAATGTTCGGGGGGCTTAGGTGAGTATGAGAAAAATCGAAAATCATTTAAAAGACGCCTGCCAAGTAAAGATGTATGTCATATCTCAAAAACGGTAAGAGATAGGTAGGAGTAGTTTGAACAAATGTCATAGGGAATCGGGAGAGCAGTCGAATGACACCTGTCAAAAATCCAAAATGGCGGATTTCAAGATGGCCGCCATACAAAATGCTCCGAGCCTGCTGAAGCGAGGCCGTTAGGCCGAGGTTCAGTAGGGGCGGAGCAGTTTGTATGGGGGCCTTCTTGAAATCCGCCATTTTGGATTTGTCCCAGGTGCTCCTATCATTCTTTATACTGCATTTGGAGTGTATTACTTTATATTTTCGACTGTATTAGGAGTTTTTGTGGGATTTTTGACTGAATTTGGAGTGACTGTCCTACATAAGTGTAGTAGCGAGCCCAAAGGGCGAGCTCCTGGTGAGGCCGAAGGCCGAACTTCCGGCTCGCGAGGCCGAAGGCCGAGCGTTTGGTGCGTGAGCCCGAAGGGCGAACGCTTGGCGAGGCCGCAGGCCGAGCCGTGTTAGTAACTTGCGAGGCCGAAGGCCGAGCTCCGAATCGAGAGTATTTTCCACATCTCTGACTGGTCTCCATGGCAACTGCCCGCGGTAACCGAAGCACCTACGAGTTGGGTTCCGTAACAAACGTGATTCAGAACCTTGGTACCATTCTGCCCGTACCACCTTTTTATGGCAGTAGGGTGAATTTGCTTTTGTGGCTACAGTATGGTTCTTTATTGTATTGAGAGTTTATATGGGATTTCATACTTCTATTGGAGTTTTGAACATTACTTTTTTTTAATGTATAACGTGCTTTTATGACAGTTCCTACTGACTCAAGATAGATGCGGGCCGCATGCGGCCCGCACACTGCCCGAAAAACTAGTTTATAATATATAAAGCTCGATTACCACTGACTGACTCACTGACTGACTGACTGACATAAATGTTCTCCTAGAAGGAGTGGAGTAGGGTTAAAATTATGTATGGCAAAAATGTTCGGGGGGTTTTAGTGAGTATGGGAAAAATCGAAAATCATTAAAAAGACGCCTGCCAAGTGAAGATGGATGACGTATCTCAAAAACGGTACAAGATAGGTAGGGGGTGTTTCAACAAATGTCATAGGGAATCGGGAGAGCAATCGAATGACACCTGTCAAAAATCCAAAATGGCGGATTTCAAGATGGCCGCCATACAAAGTGATCCGAGCCTGCTGAAGCGAGGCCTTTAGGCCGAGCTTCAGTAGGGGCGGAGCAGTTTGTATGGTGGCCGTCTTGAAATCCGACATTTTGGATGTGACCCACGTGCTCCTATCATTCTTTATACTGCATTTGGAGTGTTTTACCTTATATTTTCGACTGTATTAGGAGTTTTTGTGGGATTTTCGACTGAATTTGGAGTAACTGTCCGACATTGGTGTATAGCGAGCCCGAAGGGCGAGCTCCTGGTGAGGCCGAAGGCCGAACTTTCGGCTCGCGAGGCCGAAGGCCGAGCTTATGACGCGTGAGCCCGAAGGGCGAGCGCTTTGCGAGGCCGCAGGCCGAGCTGTATTTGTAACTTGCGAGGCCGAAGGCCGAGCTCTGACTTAAGTGTATTTTCCACGTCTCCGACTGGTCTCCATGGCAACTGCCCGCGGTAACCGAAGTACCTACGAGTGGGGTTCCTTAACAAAAGTGACTCAGAACCTTGGTACCATTCTGCCCGTACCAGCTTTTTATGCCAGTAGGGTGAATCTGCTTTAGTGGCTACAGTATGGTTATTTATTGTATTGAGAGTTTATATGGGATTTCATACTTCTCTTAGAGTTTTGAACTTATTTTTTTATGCATGAGGTGTTTTTTTGGCAGTTATTACTGACTCAAGATAGATGCGGGCCGCATGCGGCCCGCACACTGCCCGAAAAACTAGTTTATAATATATAAAGCTCGATTACCACTGACTCACTGACTGACTCACTCATTGACATAAATGTTCTCCTAGAAGGAGACGAGTAGGAGCACAGTGATGTATGGCAAAAATGTTCGGGGGGCTTAGGTGAGTATGAGAAAAATCGAAAATCATTAAAAAGACGCCTGCCAAGTGAAGATGGATGACGTATCTCGAAAACGGTAAGAGATAGGTAGGGGGTGTTTGAACAAATGTCATAGGGAATCGGGAGAGCAGTCGAATGACATATGTCAAAAATCCAAAATGGCGGATTTTAAAATGGCCGCCATACAAAATCCTTCGATCCCTCAAAAAAGTAGCTGTTTCTACCAGAAAGAGTTGAGTACGGTTATAGTAATGTATTACGAAAATGACAAAGGGGCTTAGCTGAGTAGGGAAAAAAATAAAAACCCTAGAAATGACGCCTGCCAAGTAAAGCTGGACTACGTATCTCGAAAACGGTAAGAGATAGGTTGGGGGTGTTTGAACAAATGGCATAGGGAATCGGGAGAGCAGTCGAATGAGACCTGTCCCACGTGCTCCTCTCATTCTTTATACTGCATTTGGAGTGTTTTACCTCATATTTTCGACTGTATTAGGAGTTTTTGTAGGTTTTTTGACTGAATTTGGAGTTACTATTCTACGTTGTTGTAGTAGCGAGCCCGAAGGGCGAGCTCCTGGTGAGGCCGAAGGCCGAACTTTCGGCACGCGAGGCCGAAGGCCGAGCGTATAGTGCGCGAGCCCGAAGGGCGAGCGCTTGGCGAGGCCGCAGGCCGAGCCATGTTAGTAGCTTGCGAGGCCGAAGGCCGAGCTCCGACTCGAGAGTATTTTCCACGTCTCCGACTGGTCTCCATGGCAACTGCCCGCGGAAACCAAAGCACCTACGAGTGGGGTTCCTTAACAAAAGTGACTCAGAACCTTGGTCCCATTCTGCCCGTACCACCTTTTTATTGCAGTAGGGTTAATTTGATTTAGTGGCTACAGTATGGTTCTTTATTGTATTGAGAGTTTATATGGGATTTCATACTGTTATGGAATTTTGTTTTTTTTTTTTTTAATGTATATGGTGTTAAGGTATTGGTAAGTACTGCATAACGATAAATGCGGGCCGCATGCGGCCCGCACACTGCCCGAAATACTAGTTTATAATATATAAAGCTCGATTACCACTGACTCACTGACTGACTCATTGACATAAATGTTCTCCTAGAAGGAGCAGAGTAGGGTTAAAATGAAGTATGGCGGAAATGATCGGGGGGTTTTGGTGAGTGTGAGAAAAATCGAAAATCATTAAAAAGACGCCTGCCAAGTAAAGATGGATGACGTATCTCAAAAACGGTACAAGATAGGTAGGGGGTGTTTGAACAAATGTCATAGGGAATCGGGAGAGCAGTCGAATGACACCTGTCAAAAATCCAAAATGGCGGATTTCAAGATGGCCGCCATACAAAGTGATCCGAGCCTGCTGAAGCGAGGCCTTTAGGCCGAGCTTCAGTAGGGGCGGAGCAGTTTGTATGTCGGCCGTCTTGAAATCTGACATTTTGGATGTGTCCCACGTGCTCCTATCATTCTTTATACTGCATTTGGAGTGTTTTACCTTATATTTTCGACTGTATTAGGAGTTTTTGTGGGATTTTTGACTGAATTTGGAGTTACTGTCCTACATAAGTGTAGTAGCGAGCCCGAAGGGCGAGCTCCTGGTGAGGCCGAAGGCCGAACTTTCGGTCCGCGAGGCCGAAGGCCGAGCGTATGATGCGCGAGCCCGAAGGGCGAGCGCTTGGCGAGGCCGCAGGCCGAGCCGTGTTGGTAACTTGCGAGGCCGAAGGCCGAGCTCCGACTTGAGAGTTTTTTCCACGTCTCTGACTGGTCTCCATGGCAACTGCCCGCGGTAAGCGAAGCACCTACGAGTGGGGTTCCTTAACAAAAGTGACTCAGAACCTTGGTCCCATTCTGCCCGTACCACCTTTTTATGGCGGTAGGGTGAATCTGTTTTAGAGGCTACAATATTGTTCATTATTGTATTGAGAGTTAATATGGGATTTCATACTTCTATTGGAGTTTTGAACACACTTTTTTTCACGTATTAGGTGTTTCTGTGAAATTCCCAAGTGAGTAAAGATAGATGCGGGCCGCATGCGGCCCGCACACTGCCCGAAAAACTAGTTATTATTTATAATATATAAAGCTCGATTACCACTGACTGACTGACTGACTCACTGACATAAATGTTCTCCTAGAAGGAGCAGAGTAGGGTAAAAATGAAGTATGGCAAAAATGTTCGGGTGGTTTTGGTGAGTATGAGAAAAATCGAAAATCATTAAAAAGACGCCTGCCAAGTGATGATGGATGACGTATCTCGAAAACGGTAAGAGATAGGTAGGGGGTGTTTGAACAAATGTCATAGGGAATCGGGAGAGCAGTCGAATGACACCTGTCAAAAATCCAAAATGGCGGATTTCAAGATGGCCGCCATACAAAATGCTCCGAGCCTGCTGAAGCGAGGCCTTTAGGCCGAGCTTCAGTAGGGGAGGAGCAGTTTGTATGGTGGCCGTCTTGAAATTCGACATTTTGGATATGACCCACGTGCTCCTATCATTCTTTAACTGCATTTGGAGTGTTTTACTTTATATTTTCGACTGTATTAGGAGTTTTGTGGGATTTTCGACTGAATTTGGAGTTACTGTCCTACATTATAGTAGTAGCGAGCCCGAACATTCGGCCCGCGAGGCCGAAGGCCGAGCATATGGTGCGTGAGCCCGAAGGGCGAGCGCTTGGCGAGGCCGGAGGCCGAGCCGTGTTGGTAACTTGCGAGGCCGAAGGCCGAGCTCCGACTTGAGAGTATTTTCCACGTCTCCGACTGGTCTCCATGGCAACTGCCCGCGATAACCAAAGCACCTACGAGTGGGGTTCCTTAACAAATGTGACTCAGAACCTTGGTACCATTCTGCCGGTACCACCTTTTTATGGCAGTAGGGTGAATTTGCTTTTGTGGCTACAGTATGGTTCTTTATTGTATTGAGAGTTTATATGGGATTTCATACTTCTATTGTAGTTTTGAACACATTTTTTTTAATGTATCAGGAGTTTTTTTGACAGTTCCTACTGACTCAAGATAGATGCGGGCCGCATGCGGCCCGCACACTGCCCGAAAAACTAGTTATAATATATAAAGCTGGATTACCGTACACTGACTGACTCACTGACATAATTGTTCTCCCAGAAGGAGTCGAGTAGGAAGAAAGTAATGTATAGCAAAAATGTTCTGGGGGTTTGTGTAAGTATGGGAAAAATCCGAAAACTCAAAGATGACGTCTGCCAAGTAAAATTGGATGGCGTATCTCTGAAACGGTAAGAGATAGGTAGGGGGTGTTTGACCAAATGTCATAGGGAATCGGGAAAGCAGTCGGATGACATTTGTCAAAAATCCAAAATGGCGGATTTCAAAATGGCCGCCATACAAAATGCTCCGAGCCTGCTGAAGCGAGGCCTTTAGGCCGAGCTTCAGTAGGGGCGGAGCAGTTTGAATGGTTGCCGTCTTGAAATCCGACATTTTGGATGTGTCTTACGTGCTCCTATCATTCTTTATACTGCATTTGGAGTTTTTTATCTTTATTTTCGACTGTATTAGGAGTTTTTGTGGGATTTTTGACTGAATTTGGAGTATCTGTCCTACATTAGTGCAGTAGCGAGCCCGAAGGGCGAGCTTCTGGTGAGGCCGCAGGCCGAACTTTCGGCCCGCGAGGCCGAAGGCCGAGCGTATGGGGCGTGAGCCCGAAGGGCGAGCGCATGGCGAGGCCGGAGGCCGAGCCGTGTTAGTAACTTGCGAGGCCGAAGGCCGAGCTCCGACTTGAGAGTATTTTCCACGTCTCCGAATGGTCTCCATGGCAACTGCCCGTGGTAAGCGAAGCACCTACGAGTGGGGTTCTTTAACAAAAGTGACTCAGAATCTTGGTACCATTCTGCCCGTACCACTTTTTTATGGCAGTAGGGTGAATCTGGTTTGGTGGCTACAGTTTGGTTCTCTACTGTATAAGGAGTTTATATGGGATTTCATACTGTTATAGAATATTGTTTTTTTTTTTAAATATATAAGGTGTTTTGATATTGTTTCAAATTGCATAACGATAAATGCGGGCCGCATGCGGCCCGCACACTGCCCGAATAACTAGTTATTTATAATATATAAAGCTCGATTACCACTGACTGACTCACTGACTGACTGACTGACATAAATGTTCTCCTAGAAGGAGTAGAGTAGGGTTAAAATGATGTATGGCAAAAATGTTCGGGGGGTTTTGGTGAGTATGAGAAAAATCGAAAATCATAAAAAGACGCCTGCCAAGTAAAGATGGATGACATATCTCAAAAACGGTACAAGATAGGTAGGGGGTGTTTGAACAAATGTCATAGGGAATCGGGAGAGCAGTCGGATGACATCTGTCAAAAATCCAAAATGGCGGATTTCAAGATGGCCGCCATACAAAATGATCCGAGCCTGCTGAAGCGAGGCCTTTAGGCCGAGCTTCAGTAGGGGCGGAGCAGTTTGTATGGTGGCCGTCTTGAAATCCGACATTTTGGATGTGACCCACGTGCTCCTATCATTCTTTATACTGCATTTGGAGTGTTTTGCCTTCATTTTCGACTGAATTGGGAGTTTTTGTGGGATTTTTTACTGAATTTGGAGTAACTGTTCTACGTTAATGTAGTAGCGAGCCCGAAGGGCGAGCTCCTGGTGAGGCCGAAGGCCGAACTTTCGGCTCGCGAGGCCGAAGGCCGAGCGTATGGTGCGTGAGCCCGAAGGGCGAGCGCTTGGCGAGGCCGCAGGCCGAGCCGTATTAGTAACTTGCGAGGCCGAAGGCCGAGCTCCGACTTGAGAGTTTTTTCCACGTCTCCGACTGGTCTCCATGGCAACTGCCCGCGGTAACCGAAGCACCTACGAGTGGGGTTCCTTAACAAAAGTGATTAAGAACCTGGGTACCATTGTGCCCGTACCTCCTTTTTAAGGCAGTAGGGTGAATCTGCTATAGTAGCTACAGTATGGTTCTCTACTGTATTACAAGTTTATATGGGATTTCATACTTCTATTGAAGTTTTGAACATATTTTTATTATGTATGAGGTGTTTTTGTGACAGTTCCTACTGACTCAAGATAGATGCGGGCCGCATGCGGCCCGCACACTGCCCGAAAAACTAGTTTATAATATATAAAGCTCGATTACCACTGACTGACTGACTGACTCACTGACATAAATGTTCTCCTAGAAGGAGCAGAGTAGGGTAAAAATGAAGTATGGCAAAAATGTTCGGGTGGTTTTGGTGAGTATGAGAAAAATCGAAAATCATTAAAAAGACGCCTGCCAAGTGATGATGGATGACGTATCTCGAAAACGGTAAGAGATAGGTAGGGGGTGTTTGAACAAATGTCATAGGGAATCGGGAGAGCAGTCGAATGACACCTGTCAAAAATCCAAAATGGCGGATTTCAAGATGGCCGCCATACAAAATGCTCCGAGCCTGCTGAAGCGAGGCCTTTAGGCCGAGCTTCAGTAGGGGCGGAGCAGTTTGTATGGTGGCCTTCTTGAAATCCGCCATTTTGGATTTGTCCCAGGTGCTCCTCTCATTCTTCATACTGCATTTGGAGTGTTTTACCTTATATTTTCGACTGTATTAGGAGTTTTTGTGGGTTTTTTGACTGAATTTGGAGTAACTGTTCTACATTAGTGTATAGCGAGCCCAAAGGGCAACCACCTGGTGAGGCCGAAGGCCGAACTTTCGGTCCGCGAGGCCGAAGGCCGAGCGAATGGTGCGCGAGCCCGAAGGGCGAGCGCTTGGCGAGGCCGCAGGCCGAGCCGTATTAGTAACTTGCGAGGCCGAAGGCCGAGCTCCGACTTGAGAGTATTTTCCACGTCACCGACTGGTCTCCATGGCATCTGCCTGCGGTAACCGAAGCACCTACGAGTGGGGTTCCTTAACAAAAGTGATTCAGAACCTTGGTACCATTCTGCCCGTACCACCTTTTTATGGCAGTAGGGTGAATTTGGTTTGGTGATAACAGTACGGTTCTCTATTGTATTAAGGGTTTGTATGGGAAATCGTACATCTTTAGGTGTTTTGAAATAATTTTTTTTAATGTATAAGGTGTTTTGATATTGTTCAAACTTGCACAACGATAAATGCGGGCCGCATGCGGCCCGCACACTGCCCGAAATACTAGTTATATTATATAAAGCTCGATTACCACTGACTGATTGACATAAATGTTCTCCTAGAAGGAGACGAGTAGGAACAACGTGATGTATGGCAAAAGTGTTCGGGTGGTTTCGGTGAGTATGAGAAAAATCGAAAATCATAAAAATGACGCCTGCCAAGTAAAGATGGATGACGTATCTCGAAAACGGTGCAAGATGGGTAGGGGGTGTTTGAACAAATGTCATAGGGAATAGGGAGAGCAGTCGAATGACACCTGTCAAAAATCCAAAATGGCGGATTTCAAGATGGCCGCCATACAAAATGATCCGAGCCTGCTGAAGCGAGGCCGTTAGGCCGAGCTTCAGTAGGGGCGGAGCAGTTTGTATGGTGGCTGTCTTGAAATCCGACATTTTGGATGTGACCCACATGCTCCTATCATTCTTTATACTGCATTTGGAGTGTTTTACCTTATATTTTCGACTGTATTAGGAGTTTTTGTGGGATTTTTGACTGAATTTGGAGTAACTGTCCTACATAAGTGTAGTAGCGAGCCCGAAGGGCGAGCTCCTGGTGAGGCCGGAGGCCGAACTTTCGGTCCGCGAGGCCGAAGGCCGAGCGTATGATGCGCGAGCCCGTAGGGCGAGCGCTTGGCGAGGCCGCAGGCCGAGCCGTGTTGGTAACTTGCGAGGCCGAAGGCCGAGCTCCGACTTGAGAGTTTTTTCCAAGTCTCCGACTGGTCTCCATGGCAACTGCCCGCGGTAAGCAAAGCACCTACGAGTGGGGTTCCTTAACAAAAGTGACTCAGAACCTTGGTCCCATTCTGCCCGTACTACCTTTTTATGCCAGTAGGGTGAATTTGCTTTAGTGGCTACAGTATGGTTCTTTATTGTATGGAGACTTTATTTGGGATTTCATACTTCTATTGGAGTTTTGAACTTTTTTTTTTTAAATGTATAAGCGGTTAAGGTAAAGTTTACTACTGCATAACGATAAATGCGGGCCGCATGCGGCCCGCACACTGCCCGAAAAACTAGTTTATAATATATAAAGCTCGATTACCACTGACTGATTGACATAAATGTTCTCCTAGAAGGAGACGAGTAGGAACAACGTGATGTATGGCAAAAATGTTCGGGTGGTTTTGGTGAGTATGAGAAAAACGAAAATCATTAAAAAGACGCCTGCCAAATGAAGATGGATGACGTATCTCAAAAACGGTACAAGATAGGTAGGGGGTGTTTGAACAAATGTCATAGGGAATTGGGATTGCAGTCGAATGACACCTGTCAAAAATCCAAAATGGCGGATTTCAAGATGGCCGCCATACAAAGTGATCCGAGTCTGCTGAAGCGAGGCTGCTAGGCCGAGGTTCAGTAGCGGCGGAGCACTTTGTATGGCGGCCATCTTGAAATCCGCCATTTTGGATGTGTCTGACGTGCTCCTATCATTCTTTATACTGCATTTGGAGTGTTTTACCTTATATTTTCGACTGTATTAGGAGTTTTTGTGGGATTTTCGACTGAATTTGGAGTTACTGTCCTACGTTAGTGTAGTAGCGAGCCCGAAGGGCGAGCTCCTGGTGAGGCCGAAGGCCGAACTTTCGGCTCGCGAGGCCGAAGGCCGAGCGTATGGTGCGTGAGCCCGAAGGGCGAGCGCTTGGCGAGGCCGCAGGCCGAGCCGTGTTAGTAACTTGCGAGGCCGAAGGCCGAGCTCCGACTTGAGAGTATTTTCCACATCTCCGACTGGTCTCCATGGCAACTGCCCGCGGTAACCGAAGCACCTACGAGTGGGGTTCCTTAACAAAAGTGACTCAAAACCTTGGTACCATTCTGCCCGTACCACCTTTTTATGGCGGTAGGGTGAATCTGGTTTGGTGGCTTCAATATGGTTCTTTATTGTATGGAGAGTTTATTTAGGATTTCATACTTCTATTGGAGTTTTGAACTTATTTTTTTTAATGTATTAGGTGTTTCTGTGAATTTTTAAAATGACTAAAGATAGATGCGGGCCGCATGCGGCCCGCACACTGCCCGAAAAACTGGTTATTTATAATATATAAAGCTCGATTACCACTCACTGACTCATTGACATAAATGTTCTCCTAGAATGAGCAGAGTAGGGTAAAAATGAAGTATGGCAAAAATGTTTGGGGGGTTTTGGTGAGTATGAGAAAAATCATTAAAAAGACGCCTGCCAAGTAAAGATGGATGACATATCTCAAAAACGGTACAAGATAGGTAGGGTGTGTTTGACCAAATGTCATAGGGAATTTGGAGAGCAGTCGAATGACACCTGTCAAAAATCCAAAATGGCGGATTTCAAGATGGCCGCCATACAAAGTGATCCGAGCCTGCTGAAGCGAGGCCTTTAGGCCGAGCTTCAGTAGGGGCGGAGCAGTTTGTATGGTGGCCGTCTTGAAATCCGACATTTTGGATGTGACCCACGTGCTCCTATCATTCTTTATACTGCATTTGGAGTGTTTTACCTTATATTTTCGACTGTATTAGGAGTTTTTGTGGGATTTTTGACTGAATTTGGAGTTACTGTCCTACATTAGTGTAGTAGCGAGCCCGTAGGGCGAGCTGCTGGTGAGGCCGAAGGCCGAACTTTCGGCTCGCGAGGCCGAAGGCCGAGCGTATGGTGCGTGAGCCCGAAGGGCGAGCGCTTGGCGAGGCCGCAGGCCGAGCCGTGTTAGTAACTTGCGAGGCCGAAGGCCGAGCTCCGACTTGAGAGTATTTTCCGTATCTCCGACTGGTCTCCATGGCAACTGCCCGCGGTAACCGAAGCACCTACGAGTGGGGTTCCTTAACAAAAGTGACTTAGAACCTTGGTACTATTCTGCCCGTACCACCTTCTTATAGCAGTAGGGTGAATCTGCTTTAGTGGCTACAGTATGGTTCTTTATTGTATTGAGAGTTTATATGGGATTTCATACTTCTAATGGAGTTTTGATCAAACTTTTTTTAATGTATCAGGTGTTTTTTGACAGTTCCTACTGACTCAAGATAGATGCGGGCCGCATGCGGCCCGCACACTGCCCGAAATACTAGTTATTTATAATATATAAAGCTCGATTACCACTGACTGACTCACTGACTGACTGACTGACATAAATGTTCTCCTAGAAGGAGTAGAGTAGGGTTAAAATGATGTAGGACAAAAATGTTCGGGGGGTTTTGGTGAGTATGAGAAAAATCGAAAATCATTAAAAAGACGCCTGCCAAGTAAAGATGGATGACATATCTCAAAAACGGTAAGAGATAGGTAGGGGGTGTTTGAACAAATGTCATAGGGAATCTGGAGAGCAGTCGAATGACACCTGTCAAAAATCCAAAATGGCGGATTTCAAGATGGCCGCCATACAAATTGATCCGAGCCTGCTGAAGCGAGGCCGTTAGGCCGAGGTTCAGTAGGGGCGGAGCAGTTTGTATGATGGCCTTCTTGAAATCCGCCATTTTGGATTTGTCCCAGGTGCTCCTATCATTCTTTATACTGCATTTGGAGTGTATTACCTTATATTTTCGACTGTATTAGGAGTTTTTGTGGGATTTTTGACTGAATTTGGAGTTACTGTCCTACATAAGTGTAGTAGCGAGCCCGAAGGGCGAGCTCCTGGTGAGGCCGAAGGCCGAACTTTCAGTCCGCGAGGCCGAAGGCCGAGCGTATGACGCGCGAGCCCGAAGGGCGAGCTCTTGGCGAGGCCGCAGGCCGAGCCATGTTGGTAACTTGCGAGGCCGAAGGCCGAGCTCCGACTTGAGAGTTTTTTCCACGTCTCCGACTGGTCTCCATGGCAACTGCCCGCGGTAAGCGAAGCACCTACGAGTGGGGTTCCTTAACAAAAGTGACTCAGAACCTTGGTACCTTTCTGCCCGTACCACCTTTTTATGGCAGTAGGGTGAATCTGTTTTAGTGGCTACAGTATTGTTCTTTATTGTATTGAGTATTAATATGGGATTTCATACTTCTAATGGAGTTTTGAACATACTTTTTTTAATGTATAAGGTGTTTTGATATTGTTCAAACTTGCACAACGATAAATGCGGGCCGCATGCGGCCCGCACACTGCCCGAAAAACTAGTTTATAATATATAAAGCTCGATTACCACTGACTGACTCACTGACTGACTGACTGACATAAATGTTCTCCTAGAAGGAGTAGAGTAGGGTTAAAATGATGTATGGCAAAAATGTTCGGGGGGTTTTGGTGAGTATGAGAAAAATCGAAAATCATAAAAAGACGCCTGCCAAGTAAAGATGGATGACATATCTCAAAAACGGTACAAGATAGGTAGGGGGTGTTTGAACAAATGTCATAGGGAATCGGGAGAGCAGTCGGATGACATCTGTCAAAAATCCAAAATGGCGGATTTCAAGATGGCCGCCATACAAAATGATCCGAGCCTGCTGAAGCGAGGCCTTTAGGCCGAGCTTCAGTAGGGGCGGAGCAGTTTGTATGGTGGCCGTCTTGAAATCCGACATTTTGGATGTGACCCACGTGCTCCTATCATTCTTTATACTGCATTTGGAGTGTTTTGCCTTCATTTTCGACTGAATTGGGAGTTTTTGTGGGATTTTTTACTGAATTTGGAGTAACTGTTCTACGTTAATGTAGTAGCGAGCCCGAAGGGCGAGCTCCTGGTGAGGCCGAAGGCCGAACTTTCGGCTCGCGAGGCCGAAGGCCGAGCGTATGGTGCGTGAGCCCGAAGGGCGAGCGCTTGGCGAGGCCGCAGGCCGAGCCGTATTAGTAACTTGCGAGGCCGAAGGCCGAGCTCCGACTTGAGAGTTTTTTCCACGTCTCCGACTGGTCTCCATGGCAACTGCCCGCGGTAACCGAAGCACCTACGAGTGGGGTTCCTTAACAAAAGTGATTAAGAACCTGGGTACCATTGTGCCCGTACCTCCTTTTTAAGGCAGTAGGGTGAATCTGCTATAGTAGCTACAGTATGGTTCTCTACTGTATTACAAGTTTATATGGGATTTCATACTTCTATTGAAGTTTTGAACATATTTTTATTATGTATGAGGTGTTTTTGTGACAGTTCCTACTGACTCAAGATAGATGCGGGCCGCATGCGGCCCGCACACTGCCCGAAAAACTAGTTATTTATAATATATAAGGCTCGATTACCACTGACTCACTGACTGACTGATTGACATAAATGTTCTCCTAGAAGGAGCATAGTAGGGCTAAAATGATGTATGGCAGAAATGTTCGAGGGGTTTTGATGAGTATGAGAAAAATCGAAAATCATTAAAAAGACGCCTGCCAAGTGAAGATGGATGACGTATCTCAAAAACGGTAAGAGATAGGTAGGGGGTGTTTGAACAAATGTCATAGGGAATAAGGAGAGCAGTCGAATGACATCTGTCAAAAATCCAAAATGGCGGATTTCAAGATGGCCGCCATACAAATTGATCCGAGCCTGCTGAAGCGAGGCCGTTAGGCCGAGCTTCAGTAGGGGCGGAGCAGTTTGTATGGTGGCCGTCTTGAAATCCGACATTTTGGATGTGTCTTACATGCTCCTATCATTCTTTATACTGCATATGGAGTGTTTTACCTTTATTTTCAACTGTATTAGGAGTTTTTGTGGGAGTTTTGACTGAATTTGGAGTTACTGTCCTACGTTAGTGTAGTAGCGAGCCCGAAGGGCGAGCTCCTGGTAAGGCCGAAGGCCGAACTTTCGGTCCGCGAGGCCGAAGGCCAAGCGTATGATGCGTGAGCCCGAAGGGCGAGCGCTTGGCGAGGCCGTAGGCAAAGCCGTATTAGTAACTTGCGAGGCCGAAGGCCGAGCTCCGACTTGAGAGTATTTTCCACGTCACTGACTGGTCTCCATGGCAACTGCCTGCGGTAACCGAAGCACCTACGAGTGGGTATCCTTAACAAAAGTGACTCAGAACCTTGGTACTATTCTGCCCGTACCACCTTTTTATGGCAGTAGGGTGAATCTGGTTTGGTGGCTACAGTTTGGTTCCTTATTGCATTAAGAGTTTGTATGGGAAATCGTACATCTTTTGGTGTTTTGAAATATTTTTTTTTAATGTACAAGGTGTTTTGATATTGTTCAAACTTGCACAACGATAAATGCGGGCCGCATGCGGCCCGCACACTGCCCGAAAAACTAGTTATAATATATAAAGCTCGATTACCATTGACTCACTGACTGACATAAATGTTCTCCTAGAAGGAGACGAGTAGGAACAACGTGATGTATGACAAAAATGTTCTGGGGGTTTTGGTGAGTATGAGAAAAATCGAAAATCATTAAAAAGACGCCTGCCAAGTGATGATGGATGACGTATCTCGAAAACGGTAAGAGATAGGTAGGGGGTGTTTGAACAAATGTCATAGGGAATCGGGAGAGCAGTCGAATGACATCTGTCAAAAATCCAAAATGGCGGATTTCAAGATGGCCGCCATACAAAGTGCTCATTTTTCGACCGTATTAGGAGTTTTTGTTGGATTTTGGACTGAATTTGGAGTTACTGTCCTATGATAGTGTAGTAGCGAGCCCGAAGGGCGAGCTCCTGGTGAGGCCGAAGGCCGAACTTTCGGTCCGCGAGGCCGAAGGCCGAGCGTATAATGCGTGAGCCCGAAGGGCGAGCGCTTGGCGAGGCCGTAGGCCGAGCCGTATTAGTAACTTGCGAGGCCGAAGGCCGAGCTCCGAATTGAGAGTATTTTCCACGTCACCGACTGGTCTCCATGGCAACTGCCTGCGGTAACCGAAGCACCTACGAGTGGGGTTCCTTAACAAAAGTGATTAAGAACCTTGGTACCATTCTGCCCGTACCACCTTTTTATGGCAGTAGGGTGAATCGGCTTTAGTGGCTACAGTATGGTTCTTTATTGTATTGAGAGTTTTTATGGGATTTCATACTTCTATTGGAGTTTTGGATATTACTTTTTTTTAATGTATAACGTGCTTTTATGACAGTTCCTACTGACTCAAGATAGATGCGGGCCGCATGCGGCCCGCACACTGCCCGAATAACTAGTTATAATATATAAAGCTCGATTACCATTGACTCACTGACTGACATAAATGTTCTCCTAGAAGGAGACGAGTAGGAACAACGTGATGTATGACAAAAATGTTCTGGGGGTTTTGGTGAGTATGAGAAAAATCGAAAATCATTAAAAAGACGCCTGCCAAGTGATGATGGATGACGTATCTCGAAAACGGTAAGAGATAGGTAGGGGGTGTTTGAACAAATGTCATAGGGAATCGGGAGAGCAGTCGAATGACATCTGTCAAAAATCCAAAATGGCGGATTTCAAGATGGCCGCCATACAAAGTGCTCATTTTTCGACCGTATTAGGAGTTTTTGTTGGATTTTGGACTGAATTTGGAGTTACTGTCCTATGATAGTGTAGTAGCGAGCCCGAAGGGCGAGCTCCTGGTGAGGCCGAAGGCCGAACTTTCGGTCCGCGAGGCCGAAGGCCGAGCGTATAATGCGTGAGCCCGAAGGGCGAGCGCTTGGCGAGGCCGTAGGCCGAGCCGTATTAGTAACTTGCGAGGCCGAAGGCCGAGCTCCGAATTGAGAGTATTTTCCACGTCACCGACTGGTCTCCATGGCAACTGCCTGCGGTAACCGAAGCACCTACGAGTGGGGTTCCTTAACAAAAGTGATTAAGAACCTTGGTACCATTCTGCCCGTACCACCTTTTTATGGCAGTAGGGTGAATCGGCTTTAGTGGCTACAGTATGGTTCTTTATTGTATTGAGAGTTTTTATGGGATTTCATACTTCTATTGGAGTTTTGGATATTACTTTTTTTTAATGTATAACGTGCTTTTATGACAGTTCCTACTGACTCAAGATAGATGCGGGCCGCATGCGGCCCGCACACTGCCCGAAAAACTAGTTATTTATAATATATAAAGCTCGATTACCACTCACTGACTGACTGACTGATTGACATAAATGTTCTCCTAGAAGGAGCAGAGTAGGGTAAAAATGAAGTATGGCAAAAATGTTCGGGGGGTTTTGGTGAGTATGAGAAAAATCGAAAATCATTAAAAAGACGCCTGCCAAGTAAAGATGGATGACGTATCTAGAAAACGGTGCAAGATGGGTAGAGGGTGTTTGAACAAATGTCATAGGGAATCGGGAGAGCAGTCGAATGACACCTGTCAAAAATCCAAAATGGCGGATTTCAAGATGGCCGCCATACAAAGTGATCCGAGCCTGCTGAAGCGAGGCCGTTAGGCCGAGCTTCAGCAGGGGTGGAGCAGTTTGTATGGTGGCTTTCTTGAAACCCGCCATTTTGGATTTGTCCCAGGTGCTCCTCTCATTCTTCATACTGCATATGGAGTGATTTACCTTGTATTTTCGACTGTATTAGGAGTTTTTGTGGGATTTTTGACTGAATTTGGAGTACCTGTCCTACGTTAGTGTATAGCGAGCCCGTAGGGCGAGCTTTTGGTGAGGCCGAAGGCCGAACTTTCGGCTCGCGAGGCCGAAGGCCGAGCTTATGGTGCGTGAGCCCGAAGGGCGAGCGCTTGGCGAGGCCGCAGGCCGAGCCGTGTTAGTAACTTGCGAGGCCGAAGGCCGAGCTCCGACTTGAGAGTATTTTCCACGTTTCCGACTGGTCTCCATGGCAACTGCCAACGGTAATCGAAGCACCTACGAGTGGGGTTCCTTAACAAAAGTGACTCAGAACCTTGGTACCATTCTGCCCGTACCACCTTTTTATGGCAGTAGGGTGAATCTGCTTTAGTGGCTACAGTATGGTTCTTTATTGCATTGAGAGTTTATATGGGATTTCATACTGTTATGGAATTTTGTTTTTTTTTTTAAATGTAAAAGGTGTTAAGGTATTGTTTAGTACTGCATAACGATAAATGCGGGCCGCATGCGGCCCGCACACTGCCCGAAAAACTAGTTATTTATAATATATAAAGCTCGATTACCACTCACTGACTGACTCACTGACTGACATAAATGTTCTCCTAGAAGGAGACGAGTAGGAGCAAAGTGATGTATGGCAAAAATTTTCGGGGGGTTTGGGTGAGTATGAGAAAAATCGAAAATCATTAAAAAGACGCCTGCCAAGTTGAGATGGATGACGTATCTCAAAAACGGTAAGAGATAGGTAGGGGGTGATTGAACAAATGTCATAGGGAATCGGAAGAGCAGTCGGATGACATATGTCAAAAATCCAAAATGGCGGATTTCAAGATGGCCGCCATACAAATTGATCCGAGCCTGCTGAAGCGAGGCCGTTAGGCCGAGCTTCAGTAGGGGCGGAGCAGTTTGTATGGTGGCCGTCTTGAAATCCGACATTTTGGATGTGACCCACATGCTCCTATCATTCTTTATACTGCATTTGGAGTGTTTTACCTACATTTTCGACTGTATTAGGAGTTTTTGTGGGATTTTTGACTGAATTTGGAGTAACTGTCCTACATAAGTGTAGTAGCGAGCCCGAAGGGCGAGCGCTTGGCGAGGCCGCAGGCCGAACTTTCGGCTCGCGAGGCCGAAGGCCGAGCGTTTGTTGCGTGAGCCCGAAGGGCGAACGCTTGGCGAGGCCGTAGGCCGAGCCGTATTAGTAACTTGCGAGGCCGAAGGCCGAGCTCCGACTTGAGAGTATTTTCCACGTCTCCGACTGGTCTCCATGGCAACTGCCTGCGGTAACCGAAGCACCTACGAATGGGGTTCCTTAACAAAAGTGACTCAGAAGCTTGATACCATTCTGACCGTACCACCTTTTTATGGCAGTAGGGTGAATCTGCTTTAGTGGCTACAGTATGGTTCTTTATTGTATTGAGAGTTTATATGGGATTTCATACTTCTACTGGAGTTTTGAACACATTTTTTTTTGTATCAGGTGTTTTTTTGACAGTTCCTACTGACTCAAGATAGATGCGGGCCGCATGCGGCCCGCACACTGCCCGAAATACTAGTTATTATAATATATAAAGCTCGATTACCACTCACTGACTGACTCATTGACATAAATGTTCTCCTAGAAGGAGCAGAGTAGGAGCACAGTGATGTATGGCAAAAATGTTCGGGTGGTTTTGGTGAGTATGAGAAAAATCGAAAATCATTAAAAAGACGCCTGCCAAGTGATGATGGATGACGTATCTCGAAAACGGTAAGAGATAGGTAGGGGGTGTTTGAACAAATGTCATCGGGAATCGGGAGAGCAGTCGAATGACATCTGTCAAAAATCCAAAATGGCGGATTTCAAGATGGCCGCCATACAAAATGCTCCGAGCCTGCTGAAGCGAGGCCTTTAGGCCGAGCTTCAGTAGGGGCGGAGCAGTTTGTATGGTGGTCGTCTTGAAATCCGTTATTTTGGATGTGCCCCACGTGCTCCTATCATTCTTTATACTGCATTTGGAGTGTTTTACCTTATATTTACGACTGTATTAGGAGTTTTTGTGGGATTTTTGACTGAATTTGGAGTTACTGTCCTACATAAGTGTAGTAGCGAGCCCGAAGGGCGAGCTCCTGGTGAGGCCGAAGGCCGAACTTTCGGTCCGCGAGGCCGAAGGCCGAGCGTATGATGCACGAGCCCGAAGGGCGAGCGCTTGGCGAGGCCGCAGGCCGAGCCGTGTTGGTAACTTGCGAGGCCGAAGGCCGAGCTCCGACTTGAGAGTTTTTTCCACGTCTCTGACTGGTCTCCATGGCAACTGCCCGCGGTAAGCGAAGCACCTACGAGTGGGGTTCCTTAACAAAAGTGACTCAGAACCTTGGTCCCATTCTGCCCGTACCACCTTTTTATGGCGGTAGGGTGAATCTGTTTTAGAGGCTACAGTATTGTTCATTATTGTATTGAGAGTTAATATGGGATTTCATACTTCTATTGGAGTTTTGAACACACTTTTTTTCACGTATTAGGTGTTTCTGTGAAATTCCCAAATGAGTAAAGATAGATGCGGGCCGCATGCGGCCCGCACACTGCCCGAAATACTAGTTATAATATATAAAGCTCGATTACCATTGACTCACTGACTGACATAAATGTTCTCCTAGAAGGAGCAGAGTAGGGTAAAAATGAAGTATGGCAAAAATGTTCGGGTGGTTTTGGTGAGTATGGGAAAAATCGAAAATCATAAAAATGACGCCTGCCAAGTAAAGATGGATGACATATCTCAAAAACGGTAAGAGATAGGTAGGGGGTGCTTGACTAAATGTCATAGGGAATTGGGAGAGCAGTCGAATGACATCTGTCAAAAATCCAAAATGGCGGATTTCAAGATGGCCGCCATACAAAATGTTCCGAGCCTGCTGAAGCGAGGCCTTTAGGCCGAGCTTCAGTAGGGGCGGAGCAGTTTGTATGGTGGCCGTCTTGAAATCCGTTATTTTGGATGTGCCCCACGTGCTCCTATCATTCTTTATACTGCATTTGAAGTGTTTTACCTTATATTTTCGACAGTTTTAGGAGTTTTTGTGGGATTTTTGACTAAATTTGGAGTCACTGTCCTACATAAGTGAAGTAGCGAGCCCGAAGGGCGAGCTCCTGGTGAGGCCGAAGGCCGAACTTTCGGTCCGCGAGGCCGAAGGCCGAGCGTATGATGCGCGAGCCCGAAGGGCGAGCGCCTGGCGAGGCCGTAGGCCGAGCCGTATTAGTAACTTGCGAGGCCGAAGGCCGAGCTCCGACTTGAGAGTATTTTCCACATCTCCGACTGGTCTCCATGGCAACTGCCTGCGGTAACCGCAGCACCTACGAGTGGGGTTCCTTAACAAAAGTGACTCAGAACCTTGGTACCATTCTGCCCGTACCACCTTTTTATGGCAGTAGGGTGAATCTGCTTTAGTGGCTACAGTATGGTTATTTATTGTATTGAGAGTTTATATGGGATTCCATACTTCTATTGTAGTTTTGAACACACTTTTTTTAACGAATTAGGTGTTTCTGTGAAATTTTCAAATGACTAAAGATAGATGCGGGCCGCATGCGGCCCGCACACTGCCCGAAAAACTAGTTATAATATATAAAGCTGGATTACCGTACACTGACTCACTGACATAATTGTTCTCCCAGAAGGAGTAGAGTAGGGTTAAAATGCCGTATGGCAAAACTGTTCGGGGGGTTTTAGTAAGTATGGGAAAAATCCGAAAACTCAAAGATGACGTCTGCCAAGTAAAATTGGATGGCGTATCTCTGAAACGGTAAGAGATAGGTAGGGGGTGCTTGACCAAATGTCATAGGGAATTAAGAGAGCAGTCGGATGACATTTGTCAAAAATCCAAAATGGCGGATTTCAAAATGGCCGCCATACAAAATCCTTCGATCCCTCAAAAAAGTAGCTGGTTCTACCAGTAAGAGTTGAGTACGGTTATAGTAATGTATTACGAAAATGACTAAGGGGTTTAGCTGAGTAGGGGAAAAGTTAAAAACCCTAGAAATGACGCCTGCCAAGTGAAGTTGGACTACGTATCTCGAAAACGGTAAGAGATAGGTTGGGGGTGTTTGAACAAATGTCATAGGGATTCGGGAGAGCAGTCGAATGACACCTGTCAAATGTGCTACTCTCATTCTACATACATTATTTGGAGTATTTTACCTTACAATGTCAACTGTATTAGGAGTGTTTGTGGGAATTTCAACTCAATTTAGAGTAATTGTCCTACTGTCAGTGTAGCGAGCCCGAAGGGCGAGCTTTTGGTGAGGCCGAAGGCCGAACTTTCGGGCCGCGAGGCCGTAGGCCGAGTGGACGGTGCGCGAGCCCGCAGGGCGAGCGCTAGGCGAGGCCGCAGGTCGAGCCGTCTTAGTAACTTGCGAGGCCGAAGGCCGAGCTCAGACTTGCACCGATTTGGCTGAAAATCGATATATAGGTTGTTCTCGTCATCCTTATTCCAAATATGAAATTTTTATTTCGATGACGTCTGCCAAGTAAAAAAAGTTACTCCGATTTGGCTGAAACTCGATGTTTAGGTGGTTCTGGGTGTCCTTATTCCAAATCTAAAATTTTTTTTTCGATGACGTCTGCCAAGTAAAACAAGTTACTCCGATTTGGCTGAAACTCGATATTTAAGTGGTTCTGAGTGTCCTTATTCCAAATCTAAATTTTTTTTTCGATGACGTCTGCCAAGTAAAAAAAGTTACTCCGATTTGGCTGAAACTCGATATTTAGGTGGTTCTGGGTGTCCTTATTCCAAATCTAAATTTTTTTTTTCGATGACGTCTGCCAAGTTAAAAAAAGTACTCCGATTTGGCTTAAATTTTATATTTAGGTTGTTCTGGACGTCCTTATTCCAAATATGAAATTTTATTTTCGATAACGTCTGCCAAGTGCAGATAAATCACGTATCTCGATAACGGGAATAGATAGGTAGGGGGAATTTGAAAATATGTCATAGGGAATAAGAAGAGCAGTCGAATGACATTTTGGATGTGTCACACGTGCTCCTCTCATTCTTTATACTGCATTTGGAGTGTTTTACCTCATATTTTCGACTGTATTAGGAGTTTTTGTAGGTTTTTTGACTGAATTTGGAGTTACTGTTCCATGTTATTGTAGTAGCGAGCCCGAAGGGCGAGCTCCTGGTGAGGCCGTAGGCCGAATTTTCGGCTCGCGAGGCCGAAGGCCGAGCGTATGGTGCGTGAGCCCGAAGGGCGAGCGCTTGGCGAGGCCGTAGGCCGAGCCGTGTTAGTAACTTGCGAGGCCGAAGGCCGAGCTCCAACTTGAGAGTATTTTCCACGTCTCCGACTGGTCTCCATGGCAACTGCCCGCGATAACCAAAGCACCTACGAGTGGGGTTCCTTAACAAAAGTGACTCGGAACCCTGGTCCTATTCTGCCCGTACCACCTTTTTATGGCAGTAGGGTGAATCTGGTTTGGTGGCAACAGTATGGTTCTTTAGTGTGTTGAGAGTTTATATGGGATTTCATACTTCTATTGTAGTTTTGAACACACTTCTTTTACGTATTAGGTGTTTCTGTGAAATTTTCAAATGACTCAAGATAGATGCGGGCCGCATGCGGCCCGCACACTGCCCGAAAAACTAGTTTATAATATATAAAGCTCGATTACCACTGACTGACTGACTGACTCACTGACATAAATGTTCTCCTAGAAGGAGCAGAGTAGGGCTAAAATGATGTATGGCAAAAATGTTTGGGGGGTTTTGGTGAGTATGAGAAAAATCGAAAATCATTAAAAAGACGCCTGCCAAGTGATGATGGATGACGTATCTCGAAAACGGTAAGAGATAGGTAGGGGGTGTTTGAACAAATGTCATAGAGAATCGGGAGAGCAGTCGAATGACACCTGTCAAAAATCCAAAATGGCGGATTTCAAGATGGCCGCCATACAAAATGCTCCGAGCCTGCTGAAGCGAGGCCTTTAGGCCGAGCTTCAGTAGGGGCGGAGCAGTTTGTATGGTGGCCTTCTTGAAATCCGCCATTTTGGATTTGTCCCAGGTGCTCCTCTCATTCTTCATACTGCATTTGGAGTGTTTTACCTTATATTTTCGACTGTATTAGGAGTTTTTGTGGGTTTTTTGACTGAATTTGGAGTAACTGTTCTACATTAGTGTATAGCGAGCCCAAAGGGCAACCACCTGGTGAGGCCGAAGGCCGAACTTTCGGTCCGCGAGGCCGAAGGCCGAGCGAATGGTGCGCGAGCCCGAAGGGCGAGCGCTTGGCGAGGCCGCAGGCCGAGCCGTATTAGTAACTTGCGAGGCCGAAGGCCGAGCTCCGACTTGAGAGTATTTTCCACGTCACCGACTGGTCTCCATGGCAACTGCCTGCGGTAACCGAAGCACCTACGAGTGGGGTTCCTTAACAAAAGTGATTCAGAACCTTGGTACCATTCTGCCCGTACCACCTTTTTATGGCAGTAGGGTGAATTTGGTTTGGTGATAACAGTACGGTTCTCTATTGTATTAAGGGTTTGTATGGGAAATCGTACATCTTTAGGTGTTTTGAAATAATTTTTTTTAATGTATAAGGTGTTTTGATATTGTTCAAACTTGCACAACGATAAATGCGGGCCGCATGCGGCCCGCACACTGCCCGAAAAACTAGTTATTATAATATATAAAGCTCGATTACCATTGACTCACTGACTGACATAAATGTTCTCCTAGAAGGAGACGAGTAGGAACAACGTGATGTATGACAAAAATGTTCGGGGGGTTTTGGTGAGTACGAGAAAAATCGAAAATCATTAAAAAGACGCCTGCCAAGTGAAGATGGATGACGTATCTCGAAAACGGTAAGAGATAGGTAGGGGGTGTTTGAACAAATGTCATAGGGAATAGGAAGAGCAGTTGAATGACATCTGTCAAAAATCCAAAATGGCGGATTTCAAGATGGCCGCCATACAAAATGATCCTGCCCTGCTGAAGCGAGGCCTTTAGGCCGAGCTTCAGTAGGGGCGGAGCAGTTTGTATGGTGGCCGTCTTGAAATCCGACATTTTGGATGTGACCCACGTGCTCCTATCATTCTTTATACTGCATTTGGAGTGTTTTACCTTCATTTTCGACTGAATTAGGAGTTTTTGTGGGATTTTTGACTGAATTTGGAGTTACTGTCCTACATTAGTGTAGTAGCGAGCCCGAAGGGCGAGCTCCTGGTGAGGCCGAAGGCCGAACTTTCGGTCCGCGAGGCCGAAGGCCGAGCGTATGATGCGCGAGCCCGAAGGGCGAGCGCTTGGCGAGGCCGCAGGCCGAGCCGTGTTGGTAACTTGCGAGGCCGAAGGCCGAGCTCCGACTTGAGAGTTTTTTCCACGTCTCTGACTGGTCTCCATGGCAACTGCCCGCGGTAAGCGAAGCACCTACGAGTGGGGTTCCTTAACAAAAGTGACTCAGAACCTTGGTACCATTCTGCCCGTACCACCTTTTTATGGCAGTAGGGTGAATCTGCTTTAGTAGCTACAGTATGGTTCTCTACTGTATTACAAGTTTATTTGGGATTTCATATTTCTATTGGAGTTTTGAACATTATTTTTTTATGTATTAGGTGTTTTGATATAGTTTAAAATTGCATATCGATAAATGCGGGCCGCATGCGGCCCGCACACTGCCCGAAAAACTAGTTATTTATAATATATAAGGCTCGATTACCACTGACTGACTCACTGACTCACTGACATAAATGTTCTCCTAGAAGGAGCAGAGTAGGGTAAAAATGAAGTATGGCAAAAATGTTCGGCGGGTTTAGGTGAGTATGAGAAAAATCGAAAATCATTAAAAAGACGCCTGCCAAGTAAAGATGAATGACATATCTCAAAAACGGTACAAGATAGGTAGAGGGTGTTTGAACAAATGTCATAGGGAATTGGGAGAGCAGTCGGATGACATCTGTCAAAAATCCAAAATGGTGGATTTCAAGATGGCCGCCATACAAAGTGATCCGAGCCTGCTGAAGCGAGGCCGTTAGGCCGAGCTTCAGTAGAGGCGGAGCAGTTTGTATGGTGGCCGTCTTGAAATCCGACATTTTGGATGTGCCCCACGTGCTCCTATCATTCTTTATACTGCATTTGGAGTGTTTTACCTAATATTTTCGACTGTATTAGGAGTTTTTGTGGGATTTTTGACTAAATTTGGAGTTACTGTCCTACATAAGTGAAGTAGCGAGCCCGAAGGGCGAGCTTCTGGTGAGGCCGAAGGCCGAACTTTCGGCTCGCGAGGCCGAAGGCCGAGCGCATGGTGCGTGAGCCCGAAGGGCGAGCGCTTGGCGAGGCCGGAGGCCGAGCCGTGTTAGTAACTTGCGAGGCCGAAGGCCGAGCTCCGACTTGAGAGTATTTTCCACATCTCCGACTGGTCTCCATGGCAACTGCCCGCGGTAACCGAAGCACCTACGAGTGGGGTTCCTTAACAAAAGTGACTCAGAACCTTGGTACCATTCTGCCCGTACCACCTTTTTATGGCAGTAGGGTGAATCTGCTTTAGTGGCTACAGTATGGTTCTTTATTGTATGGAGAGTTTATTTGGGATTTCATACTTCTATTGGTGTTTTGAACATACTTTTTTTTAATGTCTCTGGTGTTTATTTGACAATTCCTACTGACTCAAGATAGATGCGGGCCGCATGCGGCCCGCACACTGCCCGAAATACTAGTTATTATATTATTTATAATATATAAAGCTCGATTACCATTGACTCACTGACTGACATAAATGTTCTCCTAGAAGGAGACGAGTAGGAGCAACGTGATGTATAGCAAAAATGTTCGGGGGGTTTTGGTGAGTATGAGAAAAATCGAAAATCATTAAAAAGACGCCTGCCAACTGAAGATGGATGACGTATCTCAAAAACGGTAAGAGATAGGTAGGGGGTGTTTGAACAAATGTCATAGGGAATTGGGAAAGCAGTCGAATGACACCTGTCAAAAATCCAAAATGGCGGATTTCAAGATGGCCGCCATACAAATTGATCCGAGCCTGCTGAAGCGAGGCCTTTAGGCCGAGCTTCAGTAGGGGCGGAGCAGTTTGTATGGTGGCCATCTTGAAATCCGACATTTTGGATGTGTCCCACGTGCTCCTATCATTCTTTATACTGCATTTGGAGCGTTTTACCTTTATATTAGACTGTATTAGGAGTTTTTGTGGGATTTTTGACTGAATTTGGAGTAACTGTCCTACATTAGTGCAGTTGCGAGCCCGAAGGGCGAGCTCCTGGTGAGGCCGAAGGCCGAACTTTCGGTCCGCGAGGCCGAAGGCCGAGCGTATGATGCGCGAGCCCGAAGGGCGAGCGCTTGGCGAGGCCGCAGGCCGAGCCGTGTTAGTAACTTGCGAGGCTGAAGGCCGAGCTCCGACTTTAGAATATTTTCTACATCTTCGACTGGTCTCCATGGCAACTGACCGAGGTAACCGAAGCACCTACGAGTGGGGTTCCTTAACAAAAGTGACTCAGAACCTTGGTACCATTCTGCCCGTACCACCTTTTTATGGCAGTAGGGTGAATTTGGTTTGGTGGCTACAGTTTGTTTCTTTATTGTATTGAGAGTTTATATGGGATTTCATACTTCTATTGGAGTTTTGAACACACTTTTTTTTACGTATTAGGTGTCTTGATATAAGTTAAAATTGCACAACGATAAATGCGGGCCGCATGCGGCCCGCACACTGCCCGAAATACTAGTTATTTATAATATATAAAGCTCGATTACCACTGACTGACTGACTGACTCACTGACATAAATGTTCTCCTAGAAGGAGTAGAGTAGGGTAAAAATGAAGTATGGCAAAAATGTTCGGGTGGTTTTGGTGAGTATGAGAAAAATCGAAAATCATTAAAAAGACGCCTGCCAAGTAAAGATGAATGACGTATCTCGAAAACGGTACAAGATAGGTAGGGGGTGTTTGAACAAATGTCATAGGGAATTGGAAGAGCAGTCGAATGACACCTGTCAAAAATCCAAAATGGCGGATTTCAAGATGGCCGCCATACAAAGTGATCCGAGCCTGCTGAAGCGAGGCCGTTAGGCCGAGCTTCAGTAGGGGCGGAGCAGTTTGTATGGTGGCCGTCTTGAAATCCGACATTTTGGATGTGTTTTACGTGCTCCTATCATTCTTTATACTGCATTTGGAGTGTTTTACCTTATATTTTCGACTGTATTAGGAGTTTTTGTGGGATTTTCGACTGAATTTGGAGTTACTGTCCTACATTGGTGTATAGCGAGCCCGAAGGGCGAGCTTCTGGTGAGGCCGAAGGCCGAACTTTCGGCTCGCGAGGCCGAAGGCCGAGCGCATGGTGCGTGAGCCCGAAGGGCGAGCGCTTGGCGAGGCCGGAGGCCGAGCCGTGTTAGTAACTTGCGAGGCCGAAGGCCGAGCTCCGACTTGAGAGTATTTTCCACATCTCCGACTGGTCTCCATGGCAACTGCCCGCGGTAACCGAAGCACCTACGAGTGGGGTTCCTTAACAAAAGTGACTCAGAACCTTGGTACCATTCTGCCCGTACCACCTTTTTATGGCAGTAGGGTGAATCTGCTTTAGTGGCTACAGTATGGTTCTTTATTGTATGGAGAGTTTATTTGGGATTTCATACTTCTATTGGTGTTTTGAACATACTTTTTTTTAATGTCTCTGGTGTTTATTTGACAATTCCTACTGACTCAAGATAGATGCGGGCCGCATGCGGCCCGCACACTGCCCGAAATACTAGTTATATAATATAAAGCTCGATTACCACTGACTGACTGACTGACTCACTGACATAAATGTTCTCCTAGAAGGAGCAGAGTAGGGTAAAAATGAAGTATAGCAAAAATGTTCGGGGGGTTTTGGTGAGTATGAGAAAAATCGAAAATCATAAAAATGACGTCTGCCAAGTGAAGATGGATGACGTATCTCAAAAACGGTGCAAGATAGGTAGGGGGTGTTTGAACAAATGTCATAGGGAATTGGGAGAGCAGTCGAATGACACCTGTCAAAAATCCAAAATGGCGGATTTCAAGATGGCCGCCATACAAAGTGATCCGAGCCTGCTGAAGCGAGGCCGTTAGGCCGAGCTTCAGTAGGGGCGGAGCAGTTTGTATGGTGGCCGTCTTGAAATCCGACATTTTGGATGTGTCTCACGTGCTCCTATCATTCTTTATACTGTATTTGGAGTCTTCTATCATAATTTGCGACTGTATTAGGAGTTTTTGTGGGATTTTTGACAGAATTTGGAGTAACTGTCCTATATTAGTGTAGTAGCGAGCCCGAAGGGCGAGCTCCTGGTGAGGCCGAAGGCCGAACATTCGGCTCGCGAGGCCGAAGGCCGAGCGTTTGGTGCGTGAGCCCGAAGGGCGAACGCTTGGCGAGGCCGCAGGCCGAGCCGTGTTATTAACTTGCGAGGCCGAAGGCCGAGCTCCGAATCGAGAGTATTTTCCACATCTCTGACTGGTCTCCATGGCAACTGCCCGCGGTAACCGAAGCACCTACGAGTTGGGTTCCTTAACAAAAGTGATTCAGAACCTTGGTACCATTCTGCCCGTACCACCTTTTTATGGCAGTAGGGTGAATTTGCTTTTGTGGCTACAGTATGGTTCTTTATTGTATTGAGAGTTTATATGGGATTTCATACTTCTATTGGAGTTTTGAACATTACTTTTTTTTAATGTATAACGTGCTTTTATGACAGTTCCTACTGACTCAAGATAGATGCGGGCCGCATGCGGCCCGCACACTGCCCGAAAAACTAGTTATATTATATAAAGCTCGATTACCACTGACTGATTGACATAAATGTTCTCCTAGAAGGAGACGAGTAGGAACAACGTGATGTATGGCAAAAATGTTCGGGTAGTTTCGGTGAGTATGAGAAAAATCGAAAATCATTAAAAAGACGCCTGCCAAGTGAAGATGTATGGCGTATCTCAAAAACGGTACAAGATAGGTAGGGGGTGTTTGAACAAATGTCATAGGGAATCGAGAGAGCAGCCGGATGACATCTGTCAAAAATCCAAAATGGCGGATTTCAAGATGGCCGCCATACAAATTGATCCGAGCCTGCTGAAGCGAGGCCGTCAGGCCGAGCTTCAGTAGGGGCGGAGCAGTTTGTATGGGGGCCGTCTTGAAATCCGCCATTTTGGATTTGTCCCAGGTGCTCCTATCATTCTTTATACTGCATTTGGAGTGTATTACCTTATATTTTCGACTGTATTAGGAGTTTTTGTGGGATTTTGGACTGAATTTGGAGTAACTGTCCTACATTAGTGTATAGCGAGCCCAAAGGGCAATTACCTGGTGAGGCCGAAGGCCGAACTTTCGGTCCGCGAGGCCGAAGGCCGAGCGTATGGTGCGTGAGCCCGAAGGGCGAACGCTTGGCGAGGCCGTAGGCCGAGCCGTATTAGTAACTTGCGAGGCCGAAGGCCGAGCTCCGACTTGAGAGTATTTTCCACGTCTCCGACTGGTCTCCATGGCAACTGCCCGCGATAACCAAAGCACCTACGAGTGGGGTTCCTTAACAAAAGTGACTCGGAACCCTGGTCCCATTCTGCCCGTACCACCTTTTTATGGCAGTAGGGTGAATCTGGTTTGGTGGCTACAGTATGGTTCTTTAGTGTATTGACAGTTTATATGGGATTTCATACTTCTATTAGATTTTTGAACTTATTTTCTCTTAACGTATTAGGTTTTTTTTGACAGTTCCTACTGACTCAAGATAGATGCGGGCCGCATGCGGCCCGCACACTGCCCGAAAAACTAGTTATTAATAATATATAAAGCTCGATTACCACTCACTGACTGACTGACTGACTGATTGACATAAATGTTCTCCTAGAAGGAGACGAGTAGGGCTAAAATGATGTATGGCAAAAATGTTCGGGGGGTTTTGGTGAGTATGAGAAAAATCGAAAATCATAAAAAAGACGCCTGCCAAGTAAAGATGGATAACGTATCTCGAAAACGGTAAGAGATGGGTTAGAGGTGTTTGAACAAATGTCATAGGGAATCGGGAGAGCAGTCGAATGACACCTGTCAAAAATCCAAAATGGCGGATTTCAAGATGGCCGCCATACAAAATGCTCCGAGCCTGCTGAAGCGAGGCCTTTAGGCCGAGCTTCAGTAGGGGCGGAGCAGTTTGTATGGCGGCCGTCTTGAAATCCGACATTTTGGATGTGTCTTACGTGCTCCTATCATTCTTTATACTGCATTTGGAGTTTTTTATCTTTATTTTCGACTGTATTAGGAGTTTTTGTGGGATTTTTGACTGAATTTGGAGTAACTGTCCTACATTAGTGTAGTAGCGAGCCCGAAGGGCGAGCTTCTGGTGAGGCCGAAGGCCGAACTTTCGGCCCGCGAGGCCGAAGGCCGAGCGTATGGGGCGTGAGCCCGAAGGGCGAGCGCCTGGCGAGGCCGTAGGCCGAGCCGTATTAGTAACTTGCGAGGCCGAAGGCCGAGCTCCGACTTGAGAGTATTTTCCACGTCTCCAACTGGTCTCCATGGCAACTGCCCGCGATAACCAAAGCACCTACGAGTAGGGTTCCTTAACAAATGTGACTCAAAACCTTGGTACCATTCTGCCGGAACCACCTTTTTATGGCAGTAGGGTGAATCTGGTTTTGGAGGCTACAGTTTGTTTCTTTATTGTATTGAGAGTTTTAATGGGATTTCATACTTCTATTGGAGTTTTGAAATATTTTTTTTTAATGTTAAAGGTGTATTGTTATAGTTTAGTACTGCATAACGATAAATGCGGGCCGCATGCGGCCCGCACACTGCCCGAAAAACTAGTTATTTATTTATTTATAATATATAAAGCTCGATTACCACTGACTGACTGACTGACTCACTGACATAAATGTTCTCCTAGAAGGAGCAGAGTAGGGTAAAAATGAAGTATGGCAAAAATGTTCGGGTGGTTTTGGTGAGTATGAGAAAAATCGAAAATCATTAAAAAGACGCCTGCCAAGTGATGATGGATGACGTATCTCGAAAACGGTAAGAGATAGGTAGGGGGTGTTTGAACAAATGTCATAGAGAATCGGGAGAGCAGTCGAATGACACCTGTCAAAAATCCAAAATGGCGGATTTCAAGATGGCCGCCATACAAAATGCTCCGAGCCTGCTGAAGCGAGGCCTTTAGGCCGAGCTTCAGTAGGGGCGGAGCAGTTTGTATGGTGGCCTTCTTGAAATCCGCCATTTTGGATTTGTCCCAGGTGCTCCTCTCATTCTTCATACTGCATTTAGAGTGTTTTACCTTATATTTTCGACTGTATTAGGAGTTTTTGTGGGTTTTTTGACTGAATTTGGAGTAACTGTTCTACATTAGTGTATAGCGAGCCCAAAGGGCAACCACCTGGTGAGGCCGAAGGCCGAACTTTCGGTCCGCGAGGCCGAAGGCCGAGCGTACGGTGCGTGAGCCCGAAGGGCGAGCGCTTTGCGAGGCCGCAGGCCGAGCCGTGTTAGTAACTTGCGAGGCCGAAGGCCGAGCTCCGACTCGAGAGTATTTTCTACATCTCCGACTGGTCTCCATGGCAACTGCCCGCGGTAACCGAAGCACCTACGAGTGGGGTTCCTTAACAAAAGTGACTCAGAACCTTGGTACCATTCTGCCCGTACCACCTTTTTATGGCAGTAGGGTGAATTTGGTTTGGTGGCTACAGTTTGTTTCTTTATTGTATTGAGAGTTTATATGGGATTTCATACTTCTATTGGAGTTTTGAACACACTTTTTTTTACGTATTAGGTGTCTTGATATAAGTTAAAATTGCACAACGATAAATGCGGGCCGCATGCGGCCCGCACACTGCCCGAAATACTAGTTTATATTATATAAAGCTCGATTACCACTGACTGACTCACTGACTGACTGACTGACATAAATGTTCTCCTAGAAGGAGTAGAGTAGGGTTAAAATGATGTATGGAAAAAATGTTCAGGAGGTTTTGGTGAGTATGAGAAAAATCGAAAATCAAAAAAATGACGCCTGCCAAGTAAAGATGGATAACACATCTCGAAAACGGTAAGAGATAGGTAGGGGGTGTTTGAACAAATGTCATAGGGAATCGGGAGAGCAGTAGAATGACACCTGTCAAAAATCCAAAATGGCGGATTTCAAGATGGCCGCCATACAAAATGGTCCGAGCCTGCTGAAGCGAGGCCTTTAGGCCGAGCTTCAGTAGGGGCGGAGCAGTTTGTATGGTGGCCGTCTTGAAATCCGACATTTTGGATGTGTCCCACGTGCTCCTATCGTTCTTTATACTGCATTTAGAGTGTTTTACCTTATATTTTCGACTGTATTAGGAGTTTTTGTGGGATTTTTGACTGAATTTGGAGTTAATGTCCTACATTAGTGAAGTAGCGAGCCCGAAGGGCGAGCTCCTGGTGAGGCCGAAGGCCGAACTTTCGGTCCGCGAGGCCGAAGGCCGAGCGTATGGTGCGTGAGCCCGAAGGGCGAGCGCTTGGCGAGGCCGTAGGCAGAGGCGTACTAATAACTTGCGAGGCCGAAGGCCGAGCTCCGACTTGAGAGTATTTTCTACATCTCCGACTGGTCTCCATGGCAACTGCCCGCGGTAACCGAAGCACCTACGAGTGGGGTTCCTTAACAAAAGTGACTCAGAACCTTGGTCCCATTCTGCCCGTACCACCTTTTTATGGCAGTAGGGTGAATTTGCTTTAGTGGCTACAGTATGGTTCTTTATTGTATTGAGAGTTTATATGGGATTTCATACTTCTATTGGAATTTTGAAATATTTTTTTTATATGTAAAAGGAGTTTTGATATTGTTAAGTACTGCATAACGATAAATGCGGGCCGCATGCGGCCCGCACACTGCCCGAAAAACTAGTTATTATAATATATAAAGCTCGATTACCATTGACTCACTGACTGACATAAATGTTCTCCTAGAAGGAGACGAGTAGGAACAACGTGATGTATAACAAAAATGTTCGGGGGGTTTTGGTGAGTATGAGAAAAATCGAAAATTATTAAAAAGACGCCTGCCAAATGAAGATGGATGACGTATCTCGAAAACGGTAAGAGATAGGCAGGGCGTGTTTAAACAAATGTCATAGGGAATCAGGAGAGCAGTCTAATGACACCTGTCAAAAATCCAAAATGGCGGATTTCAAGATGGCCGCCATACAAAGTGATCCGAGCCTGCTGAAGCGAGGCCGTTAGGCCGAGCTTCAGTAGGGGCGGAGCAGTTTGTATGGTGGCCGTCTTGAAATCCGACATTTTGGATGTGTCTTACGTGCTCCTATCATTCTTTATACTGCATTTGGAGTGTTTTACCTTCATTTTCGACTGTATTAGGAGTTTTTGTGGGATTTTTGACTGAATTTGGAGTTACTGTCCTACATTAGTGTAGTAGCGAGCCCGAAGGGCGAGCTCTTGGTGAGGCCGAAGGCCGAACTTTCGGTCCGCGAGGCCGAAGACCGAGCGTATGATGCGCGAGCCCGAAGGGCGAGCGCTTTGCGAGGCCGTAGGCCGAGCCGTATTAGTGCTGGTAACTTGCGAGGCCGAAGGCCGAGCTCCGACTTGAGATTATTTTCCTCGTCTCCGACTGGTCTCCATGGCAACTGCCCGCGATAACCAAAGCACCTACGAGTGGGGTTCCTTAACAAAAGTGACTCGGAACCCTGGTCCCATTCTACCCGTACCACCTTTTTATGGCAGTAGGGTGAATCTGGTTTGGTGGCTACAGTATGGTTCTTTAGTGTATTGAGAGTTTATATGGGATTTCATACTTCTATTGGAGTTTTGAACACACTTTTTTTTACGTATTAGGTGTTTCTGTGAAAGTTTTAAATGACTTAAGATAGATGCGGGCCGCATGCGGCCCGCACACTGCCCGAAAAACTAGTTATTATAATATATAAAGCTCGATTACCACTCACTGACTGACTGACTGACTGATTGACATAAATGTTCTCCTAGAAGGAGACGAGTAGGGCTAAAATGATGTATGGCAAAAATGTTCGGGGGGTTTTGGTGAGTATGAGAAAAATCGAAAATCATAAAAAAGACGCCTGCCAAGTAAAGATGGATGGTATATCTCAAAAACGGTACAATATAGGTAGGGGGTGTTTGAACAAATGTCATAGGGAATCGGAAGAGCAGTCGAATGACACCTGTCAAAAATCCAAAATGGCGGATTTCAAGATGGCCGCCATACAAATTGATCCGAGCCTGCTGAAGCGAGGCCGTTAGGCCGAGGTTCAGTAGGGGCGGAGCAGTTTGTATGGGGGCCTTCTTGAAATCCGCCATTTTGGATTTGTCCCAGGTGCTCCTATCATTCTTTATACTGCATTTGGAGTGTATTACCTTATATTTTCGACTGTATTAGGAGTTTTTGTGGGATTTTTGACTGAATTTGGAGTTACTGTCCTACATAAGTGTAGTAGCGAGCCCGAAGGGCGAGCTCCTGGTGAGGCCGAAGGCCGAACTTTCGGTCCGCGAGGCCGAAGGCCGAGCGTATGATGCGCGAGCCCGAAGGGCGAGCGCTTGGCGAGGCCGCAGGCCGAGCCGTGTTGGTAACTTGCGAGGCCGAAGGCCGAGCTCCGACTTGAGAGTTTTTTCCACGTCTCCGACTGGTCTCCATGGCAACTGCCCGCGGTAAGCGAAGCACCTACGATTGGGGTTCCTTAACAAAAGTGACTCAGAACTTTGGTCCCATTCTGCCCGTACCACCTTTTTATGGCAGTAGGGTGAATCTGTTTTAGTGGCTACAGTATTATTCTTTATTGTATTGAGAGTTAATATGGGATTTCATACTTCTAATGGAGTTTTGAACATACTTTTTTTTAATGTATAAGGTGTTTTGATATTGTTCACACTTGCACAACGATAAATGCGGGCCGCATGCGGCCCGCACACTGCCCGAAAAACTAGTTATTTATTTATAATATATAAAGCTCGATTACCACTGACTGACTCACTGACTGACTGACTGACATAAATGTTCGCCTAGAAGGAGTAGAGTAGGGTTAAAATGATGTATGGCAAAAATGTTCGGGGGGTTTTGGTGAGTATGAGAAAAATCGAAAATCATAAAAAGACGCCTGCCAAGTAAAGATGGATGACATATCTCAAAAACGGTAAGAGATAGGTAGGGGGTGTTTGAACAAATGTCATAGGGAATCGGGAGAGCAGTCGAATGACACCTGTCAAAAATCCAAAATGGCGGATTTCAAGATGGCCGCCATACAAAGTGATCCGAGCCTGCTGAAGCGAGGCCGTTAGGCCGAGCTTCAGTAGAGGCGGAGCAGTTTTTATGGTGGCTGTCTTGAAATCCGACATTTTGGATGTGACCCACGTGCTCCTATCATTCTTTATACTGCATTTGGAGTGTTTTACCTAATATTTTCGACTGTATTAGGAGTTTTTGTGGGATTTTTGACTAAATTTGGAGTTACTGTCCTACATAAGTGCAGTTGCGAGCCCGAAGGGCGAGCTCCTGGTGAGGCCGAAGGCCGAACTTTCGGTCCGCGAGGCCGAAGGCCGAGCGTATGATGCGCGAGCCCGAAGGGCGAGCGCTTGGCGAGGCCGCAGGCCGAGCCGTGTTAGTAACTTGCGAGGCTGAAGGCCGAGCTCCGACTTTAGAATATTTTCTACATCTTCGACTGGTCTCCATGGCAACTGACCGAGGTAACCGAAGCACCTACGAGTGGGGTTCCTTAACAAAAGTGACTCAGAACCTTGGTACCATTCTGCCCGTACCACCTTTTTATGGCAGTAGGGTGAATTTGGTTTGGTGGCTACAGTTTGTTTCTTTATTGTATTGAGAGTTTATATGGGATTTCATACTTCTATTGGAGTTTTGAACACACTTTTTTTTACGTATTAGGTGTCTTGATATAAGTTAAAATTGCACAACGATAAATGCGGGCCGCATGCGGCCCGCACACTGCCCGAAATACTAGTTATTAATAATATATAAAGCTCGATTACCACTCACTGACTGACTGACTGACTGATTGACATAAATGTTCTCCTAGAAGGAGTAGAGTAGGGTAAAAATGAAGTATGGCAAAAATGTTCGGGTGGTTTTGGTGAGTATGAGAAAAATCGAAAATCATTAAAAAGACGCCTGCCAAGTAAAGATGAATGACGTATCTCGAAAACGGTACAAGATAGGTAGGGGGTGTTTGAACAAATGTCATAGGGAATTGGAAGAGCAGTCGAATGACACCTGTCAAAAATCCAAAATGGCGGATTTCAAGATGGCCGCCATACAAAGTGATCCGAGCCTGCTGAAGCGAGGCCGTTAGGCCGAGCTTCAGTAGGGGCGGAGCAGTTTGTATGGTGGCCGTCTTGAAATCCGACATTTTGGATGTGTTTTACGTGCTCCTATCATTCTTTATACTGCATTTGGAGTGTTTTACCTTATATTTTCGACTGTATTAGGAGTTTTTGTGGGATTTTCGACTGAATTTGGAGTTACTGTCCTACATTGGTGTATAGCGAGCCCGAAGGGCGAGCTTCTGGTGAGGCCGAAGGCCGAACTTTCGGCTCGCGAGGCCGAAGGCCGAGCGCATGGTGCGTGAGCCCGAAGGGCGAGCGCTTGGCGAGGCCGGAGGCCGAGCCGTGTTAGTAACTTGCGAGGCCGAAGGCCGAGCTCCGACTTGAGAGTATTTTCCACATCTCCGACTGGTCTCCATGGCAACTGCCCGCGGTAACCGAAGCACCTACGAGTGGGGTTCCTTAACAAAAGTGACTCAGAACCTTGGTACCATTCTGCCCGTACCACCTTTTTATGGCAGTAGGGTGAATCTGCTTTAGTGGCTACAGTATGGTTCTTTATTGTATGGAGAGTTTATTTGGGATTTCATACTTCTATTGGTGTTTTGAACATACTTTTTTTTAATGTCTCTGGTGTTTATTTGACAATTCCTACTGACTCAAGATAGATGCGGGCCGCATGCGGCCCGCACACTGCCCGAAATACTAGTTATTTATAATATATAAAGCTCGACTCGATTACCACTCACTGACTGACTGACTGATTGACATAAATGTTCTCCTAGAAGGAGCAGAGTAGGGTAAAAATGAAGTATGGCAAAAATGTTCGGGGGGTTTTAGTGAGTATGAGAAAAATCGAAAATCATTAAAAAGACGCCTGCCAAGTAAAGATGAATGACGTATCTCGAAAACGATGCAAGATAGGTTGGGGGTGTTTGAACAAATGTCATAGGGAATCGGGAGAGCAGTCGAGTGACACCTGTCAAAAATCCAAAATGGCGGATTTCAAGATGGCCGCCATACAAAGTGATCCGAGCCTGCTGAAGCGAGGCCGTGAGGCCGAGCTTCAGTAGGGGCGGAGCAGTTTGTATGGTGGCCGTCTTGAAATCCGACATTTTGGATGTGACCCACATGCTCCTATCATTCTTTATACTGCATTTGGATTGTTTTGCCTTATATTTTCGACTGTATTAGGAGTTTTTGTGGGATTTTCGACTGAATTTGGAGTTACTGTCCTACATTGGTGTATAGCGAGCCCGAAGGGCGAGCTCCTGGTGAGGCCGTAGGCCGAACATTCGGCCCGCGAGGCCGAAGGCCGAGCGTATGGTGCGTGAGCCCGAAGGGCGAGCGCTCGGCGAGGCCGTAGGCCGAGCCGTATTAGTAACTTGCGAGGCCAAAGGCCGAGCTCCGACTTAAGAGTATTTTCCACGTCTCCGACTGGTCTCCATGGCAACTGCCCGCGGTAACCGAAGCACCTACGAGTGGGGTTCTTTAGCAAAAGTGACTCAGAACCTTGGTATCATTCTGCCCGTACCACCTTTTTATGGCAGTAGGGTGAATTTGCTTTAGTGGCTACAGTATGGTTCTTTATTGTATTGAGAGTTTATATGGGATTTCATACTTCTATTGGAGTTTTGAACATACTTTTTTCCAACGTATCAGGAGTTTTGATATAGTTTAGTACTGCATAACGATAAATGCGGGCCGCATGCGGCCCGCACACTGCCCGAAAAACTAGTTTTTATTATAATATATAAAGCTCGATTACCACTCACTGACTGACTCACTGACTGACATAAATGTTCTCCTAGAAGGAGCAGAGTAGGGTAAAAATGAAGTATGGCAAAAATGTTCGGGTGGTTTTGGTGAGTATGAGAAAAATCGAAAATCATTAAAAAGACGCCTGCCAAGTGATGATGGATGACGTATCTCGAAAACGGTAAGAGATAGGTAGGGGGTGTTTGAACAAATGTCATAGGGAATCGGGAGAGCAGTCGAATGACATCTGTCAAAAATCCAAAATGGCGGATTTCAAGATGGCCGCCATACAAAATGATCCGAGCCTGATGAAGCGAGGCCTTTAGGCCGAGCTTCAGTAGGGGCGGAGCAGTTTGAATGGTGGGCTTCTTGAAATCCGCCATTTTGGATTTGTCCCAGGTGCTCCTCTCATTCTTCATACTGCATTTGGAGTGTTTTACCATATATTTTCGACTGTATTAGGAGTTTTTGTGGGTTTTTTGACTGAATTTGGAGTAACTGTCCTACATTAGTGTATAGCGAGCCCAAAGGGCAACCACCTGGTGAGGCCGAAGGCCGAACTTTCGGTCCGCGAGGCCGAAGGCCGAGCGAATGAAGCGCGAGCCCGAAGGGCGAGCGCTTGGCGAGGCCGCAGGCCGAGCCGTGTTAGTAACTTGCGAGGCCGAAGGCCGAGCTCCGACTCGAGAGTATTTTCCACATCTCCGACTGGTCTCCATGGCAACTGCCCGCGGTAACCGAAGCACCTACGAGTGGGGTTCCTTAAGAAAAGTGACTTAGAACCTTGGTACCATTCTGCCCGTACCACCTTTTTATAGCAGTAGGGTGAATTTGCTTTAGTGGCTACAGTATGGTTCTTTATTGTATTGAGAGTTTATATGGGATTTCATGCTTCTATTGGAGTTTTGAACACACAATTTTTTTAATGTATCAGGCGTTTTTTTGACAGTTCCTACTGACTCAAGATAGATGCGGGCCGCATGCGGCCCGCACACTGCCCGAAAAACTAGTTATAATATATAAAGCTCGATTACCACTGACTGACTGACTGACTCACTGACATAAATGTTCTCCTAGAAGGAGTAGAGGAGGGTAAAAATGATGTATGGCAAAAATGTTCGCGGGGTTTTGGTGAGTATGAGAAAAATCGAAAATCATTAAAAAGACGCCTGCCAAGTGAAGATGGATGACATATCTCAAAAACGGTACAAGATAGGTAGGGGTTGTTTGAACAAATGTCATAGGGAATCAGGAGAGCAGTCTAATGACACCTGTCAAAAATCCAAAATGGCGGATTTCAAGATGGCCGCCATACAAAATGATCCGAGCCTGCTGAAGCGAGGCCGTTAGGCCGAGCTTCAGTAGGGGCGGAGCAGTTTGTATGGTGGCTGTCTTGAAATCCGACATTTTGGATCTGACCCACGTGCTCCTATCATTCTTTATACTGGATTTGGAGTGTTTTACCTTATATTTTCGACTGTATTAAGAGTTTTTGTGGGATTTTTGACTGAATTTGGAGTTACTGACCTACAATAATGTATAGCGAGCCCGAAGGGCGAGCTTCTGGTGAGGCCGAAGGCCGAACTTTCGGCTCGCGAGGCCGAAGGCCGAGCGTATGGTGCGTGAGCCCGAAGGGCGAGCGCTTGGCGAGGCCGCAGGCCGAGCCGTGTTAGTAGCTTGCGAGGCCGAAGGCCGAGCTCCGACTTGAGAGTATTTTCCACGTCACCGACTGGTCTCCATGGCAACTGCCCGCGGTAACCGAAGCACCTACGAGTGGGGTCCCTTAACAAAAGTGACTCAGAACCTTGGTACCATTCTGCCCGTACCACTTTTTTATGGCAGTAGGGTGAATCTGGTTTGATGGCTACAGTTTGGTTCTCTACTGTATAAGGAGTTTATATGGGATTTCATACTGTTATGGATTTTTTTTTTTTTTTTAATGTATAAGGTGTTTTGATATTGTTTCCAATTGCATAACGAAAAATGCGGGCCGCATGCGGCCCGCACACTGCCCGAATAACTAGTTTATAATATATAAAGCTGGATTACCGTACACTGACTGACTGATTCACTGACTGACATCATTGTTCTCCCAGAAGGAGTCGAGAAGGAAGAAAGTGATGTATGGGAAAAGTGTAGAGGAGGTTTAGGGGAGTATGGGAAAAATCCGAAAACTCAAAGATGACGTCTGCCAAGTAAAATTGGATGGCGTATCTCTGAAACGGTAAGAGATAGGTAGGGGGTGCTTGACCAAATGTCATAGGGAATCGGGAGAGCATTCGGATGACATCTGTCAAAAATCCAAAATGGCGGATTTCAAAATGGCCGCCATACAAAATCCTTCGATCCCTCAAAAAAGTAGCTGGTTCTACCAGAAAGAGTTGAGTACGGTTATAGTAATGTATTACGAAAATGACAAAGGGGCTTAGCTGAGTAGGGAAAAAATTAAAAACCCTAGAAATGACGCCTGCCAAGTAAAGCTGGACTACGTATCTCGAAAATGGTAAGAGATAGGTTGGGGGTGTTTGAACAAATGTCATAGGGAATCGGGAGAGCAGTCGAATGACACCTGTCAAATGTGCTACTCTCATTCTTCATACATTATTTGGAGTATTTGACCTTACAATGTCGACTGTATTAGGAGTTTTTGTGGGATTTTCAACTGAATTTGGAGTAATTGTCATACTGGCCGTGTAGCGAGCCCGAAGGGCAAGCTTCTGGTGAGGCCGAAGGCCGAACTTTCGGGCCGCGAGGCCGTAGGCCGAGTGGACGGTTCGCGAGCCCGCAGGGCGAGCGCTAGGCGAGGCCGCAGGCCGAGCCGTGTTAGTAACTTGCGAGGCCGAAGGCCGAGCTCAGACTTGCACCGATTTGGCTGGAAATCGATATATAGGTTGTTCTCGTCATCCTTATTTCAAAACGTCTGCCAAGTTAAAAAAGTTACTCCGATTTGGCTGAAACTCGATATTTATGTGGTTCTGGATGTCCTTATTCCAAATCAAAAAAAAATATTTCGATGACGTCTGCCAAGTAAAAAAAGTTACTCCGATTTGGCTGAAACTCGATATTTAGGTGGTTCTGGGTGTCCTTATTCCAAATCTAAAAATTTTTTTTCGATGACGTCTGCCAAGTAAAAAAAGTTACTCCGATTTGGCTGAAACTCGATATTTAGGTGGTTCTGGGTGTCCTTATTCCAAATCTAAAATTTTTTTTTCGATGACGTCTGCCAAGTTAAAAAAAGTACTCCGATTTGGTTTAAATTTTAAATCTAGGTTGTTCTGGACGTCCTTATTCCAAATATGAATTTTTTTTTTCGATGACGTCTGCCAAGTGAAGATAAATCACGTATCTCGATAACGGTAATAGATAGGTAGAGGGAATTTGAAAATATGTCATAGGGAATAAGAAAAACAGTCAAATGACATTTTGGATGTGTCACACGTGCTCCTCTCATTCTTTATACTGCATTTGGAGTGTTTTACCTCATATTTTCGACTGTATTAGGAGTTTTTGTGGGTTTTTTGACTGAATTTGGAGTAACTGTTCTACATTAGTGTATAGCGAGCCCAAAGGGCAACCACCTGGTGAGGCCGAAGGCCGAACTTTCGGTCCGCGAGGCCGAAGGCCGAGCGAATGGTGCGCGAGCCCGAAGGGCGAGCGCTTGGCGAGGCCGCAGGCCGAGCCGTATTAGTAACTTGCGAGGCCGAAGGCCGAGCTCCGACTTGAGAGTATTTTCCACATCTCCGACTGGTCTCCATGGCAACTGCCCGCGGTAACCGAAGCACCTACGAGTGGGGTTCCTTTACAAAAGTGACTCAGAACCTTGGTTCCATTCTGCCCGTACCACCTTTTTATGGCAGTAGGGTGAATTTGCTTTAGTGGCTACAGTATGGTTCTTTATTGTATGGAGAGTTTATTTGGGATTTCATACTTCTATTGGAGTTTTGAACTTATTTTTTTTAAATGTATAAGGGGTTAAGGTAAAGTTAAGTACTGCACAACGATAAATGCGGGCCGCATGCGGCCCGCACACTGCCCGAAATACTAGTTATTTATAATATATAAGGCTCGATTACCACTGACTCACTGACTGACTGATTGACATAAATGTTCTCCTAGAAGGAGCATAGTAGGGCTAAAATGATGTATGGCAGAAATGTTCGAGGGGTTTTGATGAGTATGAGAAAAATCGAAAATCATTAAAAAGACGCCTGCCAAGTGAAGATGGATGACGTATCTCAAAAACGGTAAGAGATAGGTAGGGGGTGTTTGAACAAATGTCATAGGGAATAAGGAGAGCAGTCGAATGACATCTGTCAAAAATCCAAAATGGCGGATTTCAAGATGGCCGCCATACAAATTGATCCGAGCCTGCTGAAGCGAGGCCGTTAGGCCGAGCTTCAGTAGGGGCGGAGCAGTTTGTATGGTGGCCGTCTTGAAATCCGACATTTTGGATGTGTCTTACATGCTCCTATCATTCTTTATACTGCATATGGAGTGTTTTACCTTTATTTTCAACTGTATTAGGAGTTTTTGTGGGAGTTTTGACTGAATTTGGAGTTACTGTCCTACGTTAGTGTAGTAGCGAGCCCGAAGGGCGAGCTCCTGGTAAGGCCGAAGGCCGAACTTTCGGTCCGCGAGGCCGAAGGCCAAGCGTATGATGCGTGAGCCCGAAGGGCGAGCGCTTGGCGAGGCCGTAGGCAAAGCCGTATTAGTAACTTGCGAGGCCGAAGGCCGAGCTCCGACTTGAGAGTATTTTCCACGTCACTGACTGGTCTCCATGGCAACTGCCTGCGGTAACCGAAGCACCTACGAGTGGGTATCCTTAACAAAAGTGACTCAGAACCTTGGTACTATTCTGCCCGTACCACCTTTTTATGGCAGTAGGGTGAATCTGGTTTGGTGGCTACAGTTTGGTTCCTTATTGCATTAAGAGTTTGTATGGGAAATCGTACATCTTTTGGTGTTTTGAAATATTTTTTTTTAATGTACAAGGTGTTTTGATATTGTTCAAACTTGCACAACGATAAATGCGGGCCGCATGCGGCCCGCACACTGCCCGAAAAACTAGTTATAATATATAAAGCTCGATTACCACTCACTGACTGACTGACTGATTGACATAAATGTTCTCCTAGAAGGAGTGGAGTAGGGTTAAAATTATGTATGGCAAAAATGTTCGGGGGGTTTTAGTGAGTATGGGAAAAATCGAAAATCATTAAAAAGACGCCTGCCAAGTGAAGATGGATGACGTATCTCAAAAACGGTACAAGATAGGTAGGGGGTGTTTCAACAAATGTCATAGGGAATCGGGAGAGCAATCGAATGACACCTGTCAAAAATCCAAAATGGCGGATTTCAAGATGGCCGCCATACAAAGTGATCCGAGCCTGCTGAAGCGAGGCCTTTAGGCCGAGCTTCAGTAGAGGCGGAGCAGTTTGTATGGTGGCCGTCTTGAAATCCGACATTTTGGATGTGACCCACGTGCTCCTATCATTCTTTATACTGCATTTGGAGTGTTTTACCTTATATTTTCGACTGTATTAGGAGTTTTTGTGGGATTTTCGACTGAATTTGGAGTAACTGTCCGACATTGGTGTATAGCGAGCCCGAAGGGCGAGCTCCTGGTGAGGCCGAAGGCCGAACTTTCGGCTCGCGAGGCCGAAGGCCGAGCGTATGACGCGTGAGCCCGAAGGGCGAGCGCTTTGCGAGGCCGCAGGCCGAGCTGTATTTGTAACTTGCGAGGCCGAAGGCCGAGCTCTGACTTAAGTGTATTTTCCACGTCTCCGACTGGTCTCCATGGCAACTGCCCGCGGTAACCGAAGTACCTACGAGTGGGGTTCCTTAACAAAAGTGACTCAGAACCTTGGTACCATTCTGCCCGTACCAGCTTTTTATGCCAGTAGGGTGAATCTGCTTTAGTGGCTACAGTATGGTTATTTATTGTATTGAGAGTTTATATGGGATTTCATACTTCTCTTAGAGTTTTGAACTTATTTTTTTATGCATGAGGTGTTTTTTTGGCAGTTATTACTGACTCAAGATAGATGCGGGCCGCATGCGGCCCGCACACTGCCCGAAAAACTAGTTTATTTATTTATAATATATAAAGCTCGATTACCACTGACTGACTGACTGACTCACTCATTGACATAAATGTTCTCCTAGAAGGAGACGAGTAGGAGCACAGTGATGTATGGCAAAAATGTTCGGGGGACTTAGGTGAGTATGAGAAAAATCGAAAATCATTTAAAAGACGCCTGCCAAGTAAAGATGTATGTCATATCTCAAAAACGGTAAGAGATAGGTAGGGGGAGTTTGAACAAATGTCATAGGAAATCGGGAGAGCAGTTGAATGACACCTGTCAAAAATCCAAAATGGCGGATTTCAAGATGGCCGCCATACAAAATGATCCGAGCCTGCTGAAGCGAGGCCGTTAGGCCGAGCTTCAGAAGGGGCGGAGCAGTTTGTATGGTGGCCGTCTTGAAATCCGACATTTTGGATGTGACCCACGTGCTCCTATCATTCTTTATACTGCATTTGGAGTGTTTTACCTTTATTTTCGACTGTATTAGGAGTTTTTGTGGGATTTTTGACTGAATTTGGAGTTACTGTCCTACATTAGTGTAGTAGCGAGCCCGAAGGGCGAGCTCCTGGTGAGGCCGAAGGCCGAACTTTCGGTCCGCGAGGCCGAAGGCCGAGCGTATGATGCGTGAGCCCGAAGGGCGAGCGCTTGGCGAGGCCGTAGGCCGAGCCGTATTAGTAACTTGCGAGGCCGAAGGCCGAGCTCCGACTCGAGAGTATTTTCCACGTCACCGACTGGTCTCCATGGCAACTGCCTGCGGTAACCGAAGCACCTACGAGTGGGGTTCCTTATTAAAAGTGACTTAGAACCTTGGTACCATTCTGCCCGTACCACCTTTTTATGGCAGTAGGGTGAATCTGCTTTAGTGGCTACAGTATGGTTCTTTATTGTATTGAGAGTTTATATGGGATTTCATACTTCTATTGGAGTTTTGAACATACTTTTTTCCAACGTATCAGGAGTTTTGATATAGTTTAGTACTGCATAACGATAAATGCGGGCCGCATGCGGCCCGCACACTGCCCGAAATACTAGTTTATAATATATAAGGCTCGATTACCACTCACTGACTGACTGACTGATTGACATAAATGTTCTCCTAGAAGGAGCAGAGTAGGAGCAACGTGATGTATGGCAAAAATGTTCGGGGGGTTTTGGTGAGTATGAGAAAAATCGAAAATCATAAAAATGACGCCTGCCAAGTGAAGATGGATGACGTATCTCAAAAACGGTAAGAGATAGGTAGGGGGTGTTTAAACAAATGTCATAGGGAATAAGGAGAGCAGTCGAGTGACATCTGTCAAAAATCCAAAATGGCGGATTTCAAGATGGCCGCCATACAAATTGATCCGAGCCTGCTGAAGCGAGGCCGTTAGGCCGAGCTTCAGTAGGGGCGGAGCAGTTTGTATGGTGGCCGTCTTGAAATCCGACATTTTGGATGTGTCTTACATGCTCCTATCATTCTTTATACTGCGTATGGAGTGTTTTACCATTATTTTCAACTGTATTAGGAGTTTTTGTGGGAGTTTTGACTGAATTTGGAGTAACTGTCCTACATAAGTGTAGTAGCGAGCCCGAAGGGCGAGCTCCTGGTGAGGCCGAAGGCCGAACTTTCGGTCCGCGAGGCCGAAGGCCGAGCGTATGATGCGCGAGCCCGAAGGGCGAGTGCTTGGCGAGGCCGCAGGCCGAGCCGTGTTGGTAACTTGCGAGGCCGAAGGCCGAGCTCCGACTTGAGAGTTTTTTCCACGTCTCTGACTGGTCTCCATGGCAACTGCCCGCGGTAACCGAAGCACCTAAGAGTGGGGTTCCTTAACAAAAGTGACTCAGAACCTTGGTCCCATTCTGCCCGTTCTTCCTTTTTATGGCAGTAGGGTGAATCTGCTTTAGTGGGCTACAGTTTGTTACTTTATTGTATTGAGAGTTTATATGGGATTTCATACTTTTATTGGAGTTTTGAACACATTTTTTTTAATGTATCAGGTGTTTTTTTGACAGTTCCTACTGACTCAAGATAGATGCGGGCCGCATGCGGCCCGCACACTGCCCGAAAAACTAGTTATAATATATAAGGCTCGATTACCACTGACTGACTCACTGACTCACTGACATAAATGTTCTCCTAGAAGGAGCAGAGTAGGGTTAAAATGATGTATGGCAAAAATGTTCGGGGGGTTTTGGTGAGTACGAGAAAAATCGAAAATCATAAAAATGACGCCTGCCAAGTAAAGATGGATGACATATCTCAAAAACGGTACCAGATAGGTCGGGGGTGTTTGAACAAATGTCATAGGGGATCGGGTGAGCAGTCGAATGACACCTGCCAAAAATCCAAAATGGCGGATTTCAAGATGGCCGCCATACAAAATGATCCGAGCCTGCTGAAGCGAGGCCGTTAGGCCGAGCTTCAGTAGGGGCGGAGCAGTTTGTATGGTGGCCGTCTTGAAATCCGACATTTTGGATGTGACCCACGTGCTCCTATCATTCTTTATACTGCATTTGGAGTGATTTACCCTATATTTTCGACTGTATTAGGAGTTTTTGTGGGATTTTCGACTGAATTTGGAGTTACTGTCCTACATTAGTGAAGTTGCGAGCCCGAAGGGCGAGCTCCTGGTGAGGCCGAAGGCCGAACTTTCGGTCCGCTAGGCCGAAGGCCGAGCGTATGATGCGCGAGCCCGTAGGGCGAGCCCTTTGCGAGGCCGCAGGCCGAGCCGTGTTAGTAACTTGCGAGGCCGAAGGCCGAGCTCCGACTTGAGAGTATTTTCCACATCTCCGACTGGTCTCCATGGCAACTGCCCGCGGTAACCGAAGCACCTACGAGTGTGGTTCCTTAACAAAAGTGACTCAGAAACTTGGTCCGATTTTGCCCGTACTACCTTTTTGTGGCAGTAGGGTGAATCTGCTTTAGTGGCTACAGTATGGTTCTTTATTGTATTGAGAGTTTATATGGGATTTCATACTTCTATTGGAGTTTCGGACATTACTTTTTTTTAATGTATAACGTGCTTTTATGACAGTCACAACTGACTCAAGATAGATGCGGGCCGCATGCGGCCCGCACACTGCCCGAAATACTAGTTTATATTATATAAAGCTCGATTACCACTGACTGACTCACTGACTCACTGACATAAATGTTCTCCTAGAAGGAGACGAGAAGGGTTAAAATGATGTATGGCAAAAATGTTCGGCAGGTTTTGGTGAGTATGAGAAAAATCGAAAATCATAAAAATGACGCCTGCCAAGTAAAGATGAATGACATATCTCAAAAACGGTACAAGATAGGTAGGGGGTGTTTGAACAAATGTCATAGGGAATCGGGAGAGCAGCCGGATGACATCTGTCAAAAATCCAAAATGGCGGATTTCAAGATGGCCGCCATACAAATTGATCCGAGCCTGCTGAATCGAGGCCGTTAGGCCGAGCTTCAGTAGGGGCGGAGCAGTTTGTATGGGGGCCTTCTTGAAATCCGCCATTTTGGATTTGTCCCAGGTGCTCCTCTCATTCTTCATACTGCATTTGGAGTGTTTTACCATATATTTTCGACTGTATTAGGAGTTTTTGTGGGTTTTTTGACTGAATTTGGAGTAACTGTCCGACATTGGTGTATAGCGAGCCCGAAGGGCGAGCTCCTGGTGAGGCCGAAGGCCGAACTTTCGGCTCGCGAGGCCGAAGGCCGAGCGTATGACGCGTGAGCCCGAAGGGCGAGCGCTTTGCGAGGCCGCAGGCCGAGCTGTATTTGTAACTTGCGAGGCCGAAGGCCGAGCTCTGACTTAAGTGTATTTTCCACGTCTCCGACTGGTCTCCATGGCAACTGCCCGCGGTAACCGAAGTACCTACGAGTGGGGTTCCTTAACAAAAGTGACTCAGAACCTTGGTACCATTCTGCCCGTACCAGCTTTTTATGCCAGTAGGGTGAATCTGCTTTAGTGGCTACAGTATGGTTATTTATTGTATTGAGAGTTTATATGGGATTTCATACTTCTCTTAGAGTTTTGAACTTATTTTTTTATGCATGAGGTGTTTTTTTGGCAGTTATTACTGACTCAAGATAGATGCGGGCCGCATGCGGCCCGCACACTGCCCGAAAAACTAGTTTATTTATTTATAATATATAAAGCTCGATTACCACTGACTGACTGACTGACTCACTCATTGACATAAATGTTCTCCTAGAAGGAGACGAGTAGGAGCACAGTGATGTATGGCAAAAATGTTCGGGGGACTTAGGTGAGTATGAGAAAAATCGAAAATCATTTAAAAGACGCCTGCCAAGTAAAGATGTATGTCATATCTCAAAAACGGTAAGAGATAGGTAGGGGGAGTTTGAACAAATGTCATAGGAAATCGGGAGAGCAGTTGAATGACACCTGTCAAAAATCCAAAATGGCGGATTTCAAGATGGCCGCCATACAAAATGATCCGAGCCTGCTGAAGCGAGGCCGTTAGGCCGAGCTTCAGAAGGGGCGGAGCAGTTTGTATGGTGGCCGTCTTGAAATCCGACATTTTGGATGTGACCCACGTGCTCCTATCATTCTTTATACTGCATTTGGAGTGTTTTACCTTTATTTTCGACTGTATTAGGAGTTTTTGTGGGATTTTTGACTGAATTTGGAGTTACTGTCCTACATTAGTGTAGTAGCGAGCCCGAAGGGCGAGCTCCTGGTGAGGCCGAAGGCCGAACTTTCGGTCCGCGAGGCCGAAGGCCGAGCGTATGATGCGTGAGCCCGAAGGGCGAGCGCTTGGCGAGGCCGTAGGCCGAGCCGTATTAGTAACTTGCGAGGCCGAAGGCCGAGCTCCGACTCGAGAGTATTTTCCACGTCACCGACTGGTCTCCATGGCAACTGCCTGCGGTAACCGAAGCACCTACGAGTGGGGTTCCTTATTAAAAGTGACTTAGAACCTTGGTACCATTCTGCCCGTACCACCTTTTTATGGCAGTAGGGTGAATCTGCTTTAGTGGCTACAGTATGGTTCTTTATTGTATTGAGAGTTTATATGGGATTTCATACTTCTATTGGAGTTTTGAACATACTTTTTTCCAACGTATCAGGAGTTTTGATATAGTTTAGTACTGCATAACGATAAATGCGGGCCGCATGCGGCCCGCACACTGCCCGAAATACTAGTTATAATATATAAAGCTGGATTACCGTACACTGACTGACTCACTGACTGACTCACTGACATAATTGTTCTCCCAGAAGGAGTCGAGTAGGAAGAAAGTGATGTATGGGAAAAGTGTAGAGGGAGTTTAGGTGAGTATGGGAAAAATCGAAAATCATTAAAAAGACGCCTGCCAAGTAAAGATGCATGACATATCTCTGAAACGGTAAGAGATAGGTAGGGGGTGCTTGACCAAATGTCATAGGGAATCGGGAGAGCAGTCGGATGACATTTGTCAAAAATTCAAAATGGCGGATTTCAAAATGGCCGCCATACAAAATCCTTCGATCCCTCAAAAAAGTAGCTGGTTCTACCAGAAAGAGTTGAGTACGGTTATAGTAATGTATTACGAAAATGACTAAGGGGTTTAGCTGAGTAGGGAAAAAATTAAAAACCCTAGAAATGACGCCTGCCAAGTAAAGCTGGACTACGTATCTCGAAAACGGTAAGAGATAGGTTTGGGGTGTTTGAACAAATGTCATAGGGAATTGGGAGAGCAGTCGAATGACACCTGTCAAATGTGCTACTCTCATTCTTCATACATTATTTGGAGTATTTGACCTTACAATGTCGACTGTATTAGGAGTTTTTGTGGGATTTTCAACTGAATTTGGAGTAATTGTCCTACTGGCCGTGTAGCGAGCCCGAAGGGCGAGCTTCTGGTGAGGCCGAAGGCCGAACTTTCGGGCCGCGAGGCCGTAGGCCGAGTGGACGGTGCGCGAGCCCGCAGGGCGAGCGCTAGGCGAGGCCGCAGGCCAAGCCATGTTAGTAACTTGCGAGGCCGAAGGCCGAGCTCAGACATGCACCGATTTGGCTGAAAATCGATATATAGGTTGTTCTCGTCATCCTTATTTCAAATATGAAATTTTTATTTCGATGACGTCTGCCAAGTAAAAAAAGGTACTCCGATTTGGCTGAAACTCGATATTTAAGTGGTTCTAGACGTCCTTATTCCAAATCAAAAAAAAATTTTTCGATGACGCCTGCCAAGTAAAAAAAGTTACTCCGATTTGGCTGAAACTCGATATCTAGGTTGTTCTGGACGTCCTTATTCCAAATATGAATTTTTTTTTTCGATGACGTCTGCCAAGTGCAGATAAATCACGTATCTCGAAAACGGTAATAGATAGGTAGGGGGTTTTTGAAAAAATGTCATAGGGAATAAGGAGAGCAGTCGAATGACATTTCGGATGTGTCAAACAAGCTCCTCTCATTCTTTATACTGCATTTGGAGTGTTTTACCTCATATTTTCGACTGTATTAGGAGTTTTTGTAGGTTTTTTGACTGAATTTGGAGTTACTGTTTTACGTTATTGTAGTAGCGAGCCCGAAGGGCGAGCTCCTGGTGAGGCCGAAGGCCGAACTTTCGGTCCGTGAGGCCGAAGGCCGAGCGATTAGTGCGTGAGCCCGAAGGGCGAGCGCTTGGCGAGGCCGCAGGCCGAGCCGTGTTAGTAACTTGCGAGGCCGAAGGCCGAGCTCCGACTTGAGAGTATTTTCCACGTCTCCGACTGGTCTCCATGGCAACTGCCCGCGATAACCAAAGCACCTACGAGTAGGGTTCCTTAACAAATGTGAGTCAAAACCTTGGTACCATTCTGCCGGTACCACCTTTTAATGGCAGTAGGGTGAATCTGGTTTGGAGGCTACAGTTTGTTTCTTTATTGTATTGAGAGTTTATATGGGATTTCCTACTTCTATTGAAGATTTGAAATATTTTTATTTATTGTAAAAGGTGTTTTGTTATAGTTTAGTACTGCATAACGATAAATGCGGGCCGCATGCGGCCCGCACACTGCCCGAAATACTAGTTTATAATATATAAAGCTCGATTACCACTCACTGACTGACTGACTGATTGACATAAATGTTCTCCTAGAAGGAGCAGAGTAGGGCTAAAATGATGTATGGCAAAAATGTTTGGGGGGTTTTGGTGAGTATGAGAAAAATCGAAAATCATTAAAAAGACGCCTGCCAAGTGATGATGGATGACGTATCTCGAAAACGGTAAGAGATAGGTAGGGGGTGTTTGAACAAATGTCATAGAGAATCGGGAGAGCAGTCGAATGACACCTGTCAAAAATCCAAAATGGCGGATTTCAAGATGGCCGCCATACAAAATGCTCCGAGCCTGCTGAAGCGAGGCCTTTAGGCCGAGCTTCAGTAGGGGCGGAGCAGTTTGTATGGTGGCCTTCTTGAAATCCGCCATTTTGGATTTGTCCCAGGTGCTCCTCTCATTCTTCATACTGCATTTGGAGTGTTTTACCTTATATTTTCGACTGTATTAGGAGTTTTTGTGGGTTTTTTGACTGAATTTGGAGTAACTGTTCTACATTAGTGTATAGCGAGCCCAAAGGGCAACCACCTGGTGAGGCCGAAGGCCGAACTTTCGGTCCGCGAGGCCGAAGGCCGAGCGAATGGTGCGCGAGCCCGAAGGGCGAGCGCTTGGCGAGGCCGCAGGCCGAGCCGTATTAGTAACTTGCGAGGCCGAAGGCCGAGCTCCGACTTGAGAGTATTTTCCACGTCACCGACTGGTCTCCATGGCAACTGCCTGCGGTAACCGAAGCACCTACGAGTGGGGTTCCTTAACAAAAGTGATTCAGAACCTTGGTACCATTCTGCCCGTACCACCTTTTTATGGCAGTAGGGTGAATTTGGTTTGGTGATAACAGTACGGTTCTCTATTGTATTAAGGGTTTGTATGGGAAATCGTACATCTTTAGGTGTTTTGAAATAATTTTTTTTAATGTATAAGGTGTTTTGATATTGTTCAAACTTGCACAACGATAAATGCGGGCCGCATGCGGCCCGCACACTGCCCGAAATACTAGTTATTATAATATATAAAGCTGGATTACCGTACACTGACTGACTGACTGACTGACTGACTGATTCACTGACTGACATCATTGTTCTCCCAGAAGGAGTCGAGAAGGAAGAAAGTGATGTATGGGAAAAGTGTAGAGGAGGTTTAGGGGAGTATGGGAAAAATCCGAAAACTCAAAGATGACGTCTGCCAAGTAAAATTGGATGGCGTATCTCTGAAACGGTAAGAGATAGGTAGGGGGTGCTTGACCAAATGTCATAGGGAATCGGGAGAGCAGTCGGATGACATCTGTCAAAAATCCAAAATGGCGGATTTCAAAATGGCCGCCATACAAAATCCTTCGATCCCTCAAAAAAGTAGCTGGTTCTACCAGAAAGAGTTGAGTACGGTTATAGTAATGTATTACGAAAATGACAAAGGGGCTTAGCTGAGTAGGGAAAAAATTAAAAACCCTAGAAATGACGCCTGCCAAGTAAAGCTGGACTACGTATCTCGAAAATGGTAAGAGATAGGTTGGGGGTGTTTGAACAAATGTCATAGGGAATCGGGAGAGCAGTCGAATGACACCTGTCAAACGTGCTCCTCTCATTCTTTATACTGCATTTGGAGTGTTTTACCTCATATTTTCGACTGTATTAGGAGTTTTTGTAGGTTTTTTGACTGAATTTGGAGTTACTGTTCTACGTTATTGTAGAAGCGAGCCCGAAGGGCGACCTCCTGGTGAGGCCGAAGGCCGAACTTTCGGCTCGTGAGGCCGAAGGCCGAGCGTATGGTGCGTGAGCCCGAAGGGCGAGCGCTTGGCGAGGCCGCAGGCCGAGCCGTGTTAGTAACTTGCGAGGCCGAAGGCCGAGCTCCGAATTGGGAGTAATTGCCTTGTCTCCGACTGGTCTCCATGGCAACTGCCCGCGGTATCCGAAGCACCTACGAGTGGGGTTCCTTAACAAAAGTGACTCAGAACCTTGGTACCATTCTGCCCGTACCACCTTTTTATGGCAGTAGGGTGAATCTGCTTTAGTGGCTACAGTATGGATCTTTATTGTATAGAGAGTTTATTTGGGATTTCATACTTCTATTGGAGTTTTGAACTTATTTTTTTTAAATGTATAAGGGGTTAAGGTTAAGTTTAGTACTGTATAACGATAAATGCGGGCCGCATGCGGCCCGCACACTGCCCGAAATACTAGTTTATAATATATAAAGCTGGATTACCGTACACTGACTCACTGACTGACTGATTCACTGACTGACATGATTGTTCTCCCAGAAGGAGTCGAGTAGGAAGAAAGTGATGTATGGGAAAAGTGTAGAGGGAGTTTAGGTGAGTATGGGAAAAATCGAAAATCATAAAAAAGACGCCTGCCAAGTAAAGATGCATGACATATCTCTGAAACGGTAAGAGATAGGTAGGGGGTGCTTGACCAAATGTCATAGGGAATCGGGAGAGCAGTCGGATGACATTTGTCAAAAATTCAAAATGGCGGATTTCAAAATGGCCGCCATACAAAATCCTTCGATCCCTCAAAAAAGTAGCTGGTTCTACCAAAAAGAGTTGATTACGGTTATAGTAATGTATTACGAAAATGACTAAGGGGTTTAGCTGAGTAGGAAAAAAATTAAAAACCCTAGAAATGACGCCTGCCAAGTAAAGCTGGACTACGTATCTCGAAAACGGTAAGAGATAGTTTTGGGGTGTTTGAACAAATGTCATTGGGAATCGGGAGAGCAGTCGAATGACACCTGTCAAATGTGCTACTCTCATTCTTCATACATTATTTGGAGTATTTGACCTTACAATGTCGACTGTATTAGGAGTTTTTGTGGGATTTTCAACTGAATTTGGAGTAATTGTCCTACTGGCCGTGTAGCGAGCCCGAAGGGCGAGCTTCTGGTGAGGCCGAAGGCCGAACTTTCGGGCCGCGAGGCCGTAGGCCGAGTGGACGGTGCGCGACACCGCAGGGCGAGCGCTAGGCGAGGCCGCAGGCCGAGCCATGTTAGTAACTTGCGAGGCCGAAGGCCGAGCTCAGACATGCACCGATTTGGCTGAAAATCGATATAGGTTGTTCTCGTCATCCTTATTTCAAATATGAAATTTTTATTTCGATGACGTCTGCCAAATAAAAAAAGGTACTCCGATTTGGCTGAAACTCGATATTTAAGTGGTTCTAGACGCCCTTATTCCAAATCAAAAAAAAAATTTTCGATGACGCCTGCCAAGTAAAAAAAGTTACTCCGATTTGGCTAAAACTCGATATTTAGGTGGTTCTGGGTGTCCTTATTCCAAATCTAAAATTTTTTTTTCGATGACGTCTGCCAAGTAAAAAAAGTTACTCCGATTTGGCTGAAACTCGATATCTAGGTTGTTCTGGACGTCCTTATTCCAAATATGAATTTTTTTTTTCGATGACGTCTGCCAAGTGCAGATAAATCACGTATCTCGAAAACGGTAATAGATAGGTAGGGGGTTTTTGAAAAAATGTCATAGGGAATAAGGAGAGCAGTCGAATGACATTTCGGATGTGTCAAACAAGCTCCTCTCATTCTTTATACTGCATTTGGAGTGTTTTACCTCATATTTTCGACTGTATTAGGAGTTTTTGTAGGTTTTTTGACTGAATTTGGAGTTACTGTTTTACGTCATTGTAGTAGCGAGCCCGAAGGGCGAGCTCCTGGTGAGGCCGAAGGCCGAACTTTCGGTCCGTGAGGCCGAAGGCCGAGCGATTAGTGCGTGAGCCCGAAGGGCGAGCGCTTGGCGAGGCCGCAGGCCGAGCCGTGTTAGTAACTTGCGAGGCCGAAGGCCGAGCTCCGACTTGAGAGTATTTTCCACGTCTCCGACTGGTCTCCATGGCAACTGCCCGCGATAACCAAAGCACCTACGAGTAGGGTTCCTTAACAAATGTGAGTCAAAACCTTGGTACCATTCTGCCGGTACCACCTTTTAATGGCAGTAGGGTGAATCTGGTTTGGAGGCTACAGTTTGTTTCTTTATTGTATTGAGAGTTTATATGGGATTTCCTACTTCTATTGAAGATTTGAAATATTTTTATTTATTGTAAAAGGTGTTTTGTTATAGATTAGTACTGCATAACGATAAATGCGGGCCGCATGCGGCCCGCACACTGCCCGAAATACTAGTTTATATTATATAAAGCTCGATTACCACTGACTGATTGACATAAATGTTCTCCTAGAAGGAGACGAGTAGGAACAACGTGATGTATGGCAAAAGTGTTCGGGTGGTTTCGGTGAGTATGAGAAAAATCTAAAATCATAAAAAAGACGCCTGCCAAGTAAAGATGGATGACGTATCTCGAAAACGGTGCAAGATGGGTAGGGGGTGTTTGAACAAATGTCATAGGGAATCGGGAGAGCAGTCGAATGACATTTGTCAAAAATTCAAAATGGCGGATTTCAAGATGGCCGCCATACAAAATGCTCCGAGCCTGCTGAAGCGAGGCCTTTAGGCCGAGCTTCAGTAGGGGCGGAGCAGTTTGTATGGTGGCCGTCTTGAAATCCGACATTTTGGATGTGACCCACGTGCTCCTATCATTCTTTATACCGCATTTGGAGTGTATTACCTTATATTTTCGACTGTATTTGGAGTTTTTGTGGGATTTTTGACTGAATTTGGAGTTATTGTCCTACATAAGTGTAGTAGCGAGCCCGAAGGGCGAGCTCTTGGTGAGGCCGAAGGCCGAACTTTCGGTCCGCGAGGCCGAAGGCCGAGCGTATGATGCGCGAGCCCGAAGGGCGAGCGCTTGGCGAACCGTGTTGGTAACTTGCGAGGCCGAAGGCCGAGCTCCGACTTGAGAGTTTTTTCCACGTCTCCGACTGGTCTCCATGGCAACTACCCGCGATAACCAAAGCACCTACGAGTGGGGTTCCTTAACAAAAGTGACTCAGAATCTTGGTCCCATTCTGCCCGTACCACCTTTTTGTGGCAGTAGGGTGAATTTGCTTTAGTGGCTGCAGTATGGTTCTTTATTGTATTGAGAGTTTTTATGGGATTTCATACTTCCATTGGAGTTTTGAACATACATTTTTCCAACGTATCAGGAGTTTTGATATAGTTTAGCACTGCATAACGATAAATGCGGGCCGCATGCGGCCCGCACACTGCCCGAAATACTAGTTATTTATTTATTTATAATATATAAGGCTCGATTACCACTGACTGACTCACTGACTCACTGACATAAATGTTCTCCTAGAAGGAGCAGAGTAGGGTAAAAATGAAGTATGGCAAAAATGTTCGGCGGGTTTAGGTGAGTATGAGAAAAATCGAAAATCATTAAAAAGACGCCTGCCAAGTAAAGATGAATGACATATCTCAAAAACGGTACAAGATAGGTAGAGGGTGTTTGAACAAATGTCATAGGGAATTGGGAGAGCAGTCGGATGACATCTGTCAAAAATCCAAAATGGTGGATTTCAAGATGGCCGCCATACAAAGTGATCCGAGCCTGCTGAAGCGAGGCCGTTAGGCCGAGCTTCAGTAGAGGCGGAGCAGTTTGTATGGTGGCTGTCTTGAAATCCGACATTTTGGATGTGACCCACGTGCTCCTATCATTCTTTATACTGCATTTGGAGTGTTTTACCTAATATTTTCGACTGTATTAGGAGTTTTTGTGGGATTTTTGACTAAATTTGGAGTTACTGTCCTACATAAGTGAAGTAGCGAGCCCGAAGGGCGAGCTTCTGGTGAGGCCGAAGGCCGAACTTTCGGTCCGCGAGGCCGAAGGCCGAGCGTATGATGCGTGAGCCCGAAGGGCGAGCGCCTGGCGAGGCCGTAGGCCGAGCCGTATTAGTAACTTGCGAGGCCGAAGGCCGAGCTCCGACTTGAGAGTATTTTCCACATCTCCGACTGGTCTCCATGGCAACTGCCTGCGGTAACCGCAGCAACTACGAGTGGGGTTCCTTAACTAAAGTGACTCAGAACCTTGGTACCATTCTGCCCGTACCACCTTTTTATGGCAGTAGGGTGAATCTGCTTTAGTGGCTACAGTATGGTTCTTTATTGTATTGAGAGTTTATATGGGATTTCATTCTTCTATTGGAGTTTTGAACATACTTTTTTACAACGTATCATGAGTTTTGATATAGTTTAGTACTGCATAACGATAAATGCGGGCCGCATGCGGCCCGCACACTGCCCGAAAAACTAGTTTATAATATATAAAGCTCGATTACCACTGACTGACTCACTGACTGACTGACTGACATAAATGTTCTCCTAGAAGGAGTAGAGTAGGGTTAAAATGATGTAGGACAAAAATGTTCGGGGGGTTTTGGTGAGTATGAGAAAAATCGAAAATCATTAAAAAGACGCCTGCCAAGTAAAGATGGATGACATATCTCAAAAACGGTAAGAGATAGGTAGGGGGTGTTTGAACAAATGTCATAGGGAATCTGGAGAGCAGTCGAATGACACCTGTCAAAAATCCAAAATGGCGGATTTCAAGATGGCCGCCATACAAATTGATCCGAGCCTGCTGAAGCGAGGCCGTTAGGCCGAGGTTCAGTAGGGGCGGAGCAGTTTGTATGATGGCCTTCTTGAAATCCGCCATTTTGGATTTGTCCCAGGTGCTCCTATCATTCTTTATACTGCATTTGGAGTGTATTACCTTATATTTTCGACTGTATTAGGAGTTTTTGTGGGATTTTTGACTGAATTTGGAGTTACTGTCCTACATAAGTGTAGTAGCGAGCCCGAAGGGCGAGCTCCTGGTGAGGCCGAAGGCCGAACTTTCAGTCCGCGAGGCCGAAGGCCGAGCGTATGACGCGCGAGCCCGAAGGGCGAGCTCTTGGCGAGGCCGCAGGCCGAGCCATGTTGGTAACTTGCGAGGCCGAAGGCCGAGCTCCGACTTGAGAGTTTTTTCCACGTCTCCGACTGGTCTCCATGGCAACTGCCCGCGGTAAGCGAAGCACCTACGAGTGGGGTTCCTTAACAAAAGTGACTCAGAACCTTGGTACCTTTCTGCCCGTACCACCTTTTTATGGCAGTAGGGTGAATCTGTTTTAGTGGCTACAGTATTGTTCTTTATTGTATTGAGTATTAATATGGGATTTCATACTTCTAATGGAGTTTTGAACATACTTTTTTTAATGTATAAGGTGTTTTGATATTGTTCAAACTTGCACAACGATAAATGCGGGCCGCATGCGGCCCGCACACTGCCCGAAAAACTAGTTTATTTATATTATATAAAGCTCGATTACCACTGACTGACTCACTGACTCACTGACATAAATGTTCTCCTAGAAGGAGACGAGAAGGGTTAAAATGATGTATGGCAAAAATGTTCGGCAGGTTTTGGTGAGTATGAGAAAAATCGAAAATCATAAAAATGACGCCTGCCAAGTAAAGATGAATGACATATCTCAAAAACGGTAAGAGATAGGTAGGGGGTGTTTGAACAAATGTCATAGGGAATCGGGAGAGCAGCCGGATGACATCTGTCAAAAATCCAAAATGGCGGATTTCAAGATGGCCGCCATACAAATTGATCCGAGCCTGCTGAATCGAGGCCGTTAGGCCGAGCTTCAGTAGGGGCGGAGCAGTTTGTATGGGGGCCTTCTTGAAATCCGCCATTTTGGATTTGTCCCAGGTGCTCCTCTCATTCTTCATACTGCATTTGGAGTGTTTTACCATATATTTTCGACTGTATTAGGAGTTTTTGTGGGTTTTTTGACTGAATTTGGAGTAACTGTCCTACATTAGTGTATAGCGAGCCCAAAGGGCAACCACCTGGTGAGGCCGAAGGCCGAACATTCGGGCCGCGAGGCCGAAGGCCGAGCGAATGGTGCGCGAGCCCGAAGGGCGAGCGCTTGGTGAGGCCGCAGGCCGAGCCGTATTAGTAACTTGCGAGGCCGAAGGCCGAGCTCCGACTTGAGAGTTTTTTCCACGTCTCCGACTGGTCTCCAAGGCAACTGCCCGCGGTAACCGAAGCACCTACGAGTGGGGTTCCTTAACAAAAGTGACTCAGAACCTTGGTCCCATTCTGCCCGTACCACCTTTTATGGCAGTAGGGTGAATTTGCTTTAGTGGCTACAGTATGGTTCTTTATTGTATTGAGAGTTTATATGGGATTTCATACTTCTAATGGAGTTTTGAACATCCTTTTTTTATGTATCAGTTGTTTTTTTGACAGTCCCTACTGACTCAAGATAGATGCGGGCCGCATGCGGCCCGCACACTGCCCGAAAAACTAGTTATAATATATAAAGCTCGATTACCGTACACTGACTGACTGACTGACTGACTGACTGACTGACTGATTCACTGACTGACATCATTGTTCTCCCAGAAGGAGTCGAGAAGGAAGTAAGTGATGTATGGGAAAAGTGTAGAGGGGGTTTGTGTGAGTATGGGAAAAATCCGAAAACTCTAAGATGTCGTCTGCCAAGTAAAATTGGATAGCGTATCTCTGAAACGGTAAGATATAGGTAGGGGGTGCTTGACCAAATGTCATAGGGAATCGGGAGAGCAGTCGGATGACATTTGTCAAAAATCCAAAATGGCGGATTTCAAAATGGCCGCCATACAAAATCCTTCGATCCCTCAAAAAAGTAGCTGGTTCTACCAGAAAAAGTTGAGTACGGTTAAAGTAATGTATTACGAAAATGACTAAGGGGTTTAGCTGAGTAGGGAAAAAATTAAAAACCCTAGAAATGACGCCTGCCAAGTAAAGCTGGACTACGTATCTCGAAAACGGTAAGAGATAGGTTTGGGGTGTTTGAACAAATGTCATAGGGAATCGGGAGAGCAGTCGAATGACACCTGTCAAATGTGCTACTCTCATTCTTCATACATTATTTGGAGTATTTGACCTTACAATGTCGTCTGTTTTAGGAGTTTTTTTGGGATTTTCAACTGAATTTGGAGTAATTGTCCTACTGGCCGTGTAGCGAGCCCGAAGGGCGAGCTTCTGGTGAGGCCGAAGGCCGAACTTTCGGGCCGCGAGGCCGTAGGCCGAGTGGACGGTGCGCGAGCCCGCAGGGCGAGCGCTAGGCGAGGCCGCAGGCCGAGCCATGTTAGTAACCATGTTAGTAACCATGTTAGTAACCATGTTAGTAGCCATGCACCGATTTGGCTGAAAATCGATATATAGGTTGTTCTCGTCATCCTTATTTCAAATATGAAATTTTTACTTCGATGACGTCTGCCAAGTAAAAAAAGTTACTCCGATTTGGCTGAAACTCGATATTTAGGTGGTTCTGGGTGTCCTTATTCCAAATCTAAAAATTTTTTTTCGATGACGTCTGCCAAGTAAAACAAGTTACTCCGATTTGGCTGAAACTCGATATTTAGGTGGTTCTGGGTGTCCTTATTCCAAATCTAAATTTTTTTTTTCGATGACGTCTGCCAAGTAAAACAAGTTACTCCGATTTGGCTGAAACTCGATATTTAGGTGGTTCTGGGTGTCCTTATTCCAAATCTAAAAATTTTTTTCGATGACGTCTGCCAAGTAAAACATGTTACTCCGATTTGGCTGAAACTCGATATTTAGGTGGTTCTGGGTGTCCTTATTCCAAATCAAAATTTTTTTTTTCGATGACGTCTGCCAAGTAAAAAGAAGTACTCCGATTTGGCTTAAATTTCATATCTAGGTTGTTCTGGACGTCCTTATTCCAAATATGAAATTTTTTTTTCGATGACGTCTGCCAAGTGTAGATAAATCACGAATCTCGAAAACGGTAATAGATAGGTAGGGGGTTTTTGAAAATATGTCATAGGGAATAAGGAGAGCAGTCGAATGACATTTTGGATGTGTCTTACGTGCTCCTATCATTCTTTATACTGCATTTGGAGTGTTTTTCCTTAATTTTCGACTGTATTAGGAGTTTTTGTAGGGATTTTTGACTGAATTTGGAGTTACTGTCCAATTTTAGTGTATAGCGAGCCCGAAGGGCGAGCTCCCGGTGAGGCCGAAGGCCGAACTTTCGGCTCGCGAGGCCGAAGGCCGAGCGTAGGGTGCGTGAGCCCGAAGGGCGAGCGCTTGGCGAGGCCGTAGGCCGAGCCGTATTAGTAACTTGCGAGGCCGAAGGCCGAGCTCCGACTTGAGAGTTTTTTCCACGTCTCCGACTGGTCTCCATGGCAACTGCCCGCGGTAACCGAAGCACCTACGAGTGGGGTTCCTTAACAAAAGTGACTCAGAACCTTGGTACCATTCTGCCCGTACCACCTTTTTATGGCAGTAGGGTGAATCTGCTTTAGTAGCTACAGTATGTTTCTCTACTGTATTACAAGTTTATTTGGGATTTCATATTTCTATTGCAGTTTTGAACATTTTTTTTTTATGTATTAGGTGTTTTGATATAGTCTAAAATTGCATAACGATAAATGCGGGCCGCATGCGGCCCGCACACTGCCCGAAAAACTAGTTTATTTATAATATATAAAGCTCGATTACCACTGACTGATTGACATAAATGTTCTCCTAGAAGGAGACGAGTAGGAGCAACGTGATGTATGGCAAAAATGTTCGGGGGGTTTTGGTTAGTATGAGAAAAATCGAAAATCATAAAAATGACGCCTGCCAAGTAAAGATGGATAAAATATCTCAAAAACGGTACAAGATAGGTAGAGGGTGTTTGAACAAATGTCATAGGGAATCGGGAGTTTAGTCGAATGACACCTGTCAAAAATCCAAAATGGCGGATTTCAAGATGGCCGCCATACAAATTGATCCGAGCCTGCTGAAGCGAGGCCGTTAGGCCGAGGTTCAGTAGGGGCGGAGCAGTTTGTATGGTGGCCTTCTTGAAATCCGCCATTTTGGATTTGTCCCAGGTGCTCCTATCATTCTTTATACTGCATTTGGTGTGTATTACCTTATATTTTCGACTGTATTAGGAGTTTTGTGGGATTTTTGACTGAATTTGGAGTTACTGTCCTACATTAGTATAGTAGCGAGCCCGAAGGGCGAGCTCCTGGTGAGGCCGAAGGCCGAACTTTCGGTTCGCGAGGCCGAAGGCCGAGCGTATGATGCGCGAGCCCGAAGGGCGAGCACTTGGCGAGGCCGCAGGCCGAGCCGTGTTGGTAACTTGCGAGGCCGAAGGCCGAGCTCCGACTTGAGAGTTTTTTCCACGTCTCCGACTGGTCTCCATGGCAACTGCCCGAGGTAAGCGAAGCACCTACGAGTGGGGTTCCTTAACAAAAGTGACTCAGAACCTTGGTCCCATTCTGCCCGTACCACCTTTTTATGGCAGTAGGGTGAATCTGGTTTGGTGGCTACAGTTTGATTCTCTACTGTATTAATAGTTTGTATGGGACGTCGTACATCTTTTGGAGTTTTGAATCATTTTTATTAACATTTATAAATGTTTGATATAGTTTAAAATTGCACAACGATAAATGCGGGCCGCATGCGGCCCGCACACTGCCCGAAAAACTAGTTAATAATATATAAAGCTCGATTACCACTCACTGACTGACTGACTGACTGATTGACATAAATGTTCTCCTAGAAGGAGACGAGTAGGGCTAAAATGATGTATGGCAAAAATGTTCGGGGGGTTTTGGTGAGTATGAGAAAAATCGAAAATCATTAAAAAGACGCCTGCCAAGTGTAGATGGATGACGTATCTCGAAAACGGTAAGAGATAAGTAGGGGGTGTTTGAACAAATGTCATAGGGAATCGGGAGAGCAGTCGAATGACATCTGTCAAAAATCCAAAATGGCGGATTTCAAGATGGCCGCCATACAAAATGCTCCGAGCCTGCTGAAGCGAGGCCTTTAGGCCGAGCTTCAGTAGGGGCGGAGCAGTTTGTATGGGGGCCTTCTTGAAATCCGCCATTTTGGATTTGTCCCAGGTGCTCCTCTCATTCTTCATACTGCATTTGGAGTGTTTTACCATATATTTTCGACTGTATTAGGAGTTTTTGTGGGTTTTTTGACTGAATTTGGAGTAACTGTCCTACATTAGTGTATAGCGAGCCCAAAGGGCAACCACCTGGTGAGGCCGAAGGCCGAACATTCGGGCCGCGAGGCCGAAGGCCGAGCGAATGGTGCGCGAGCCCGAAGGGCGAGCGCTTGGTGAGGCCGCAGGCCGAGCCGTATTAGTAACTTGCGAGGCCGAAGGCCGAGCTCCGACTTGAGAGTTTTTTCCACGTCTCCGACTGGTCTCCAAGGCAACTGCCCGCGGTAACCGAAGCACCTACGAGTGGGGTTCCTTAACAAAAGTGACTCAGAACCTTGGTCCCATTCTGCCCGTACCACCTTTTATGGCAGTAGGGTGAATTTGCTTTAGTGGCTACAGTATGGTTCTTTATTGTATTGAGAGTTTATATGGGATTTCATACTTCTAATGGAGTTTTGAACATCCTTTTTTTATGTATCAGTTGTTTTTTTGACAGTCCCTACTGACTCAAGATAGATGCGGGCCGCATGCGGCCCGCACACTGCCCGAAAAACTAGTTATTTATAATATATAAAGCTGGATTACCGTACACTGACTCACTGACTGACTGATTCACTGACTGACATGATTGTTCTCCCAGAAGGAGTCGAGTAGGAAGAAAGTGATGTATGGGAAAAGTGTAGAGGGAGTTTAGGTGAGTATGGGAAAAATCGAAAATCATAAAAAAGACGCCTGCCAAGTAAAGATGCATGACATATCTCTGAAACGGTAAGAGATAGGTAGGGGGTGCTTGACCAAATGTCATAGGGAATCGGGAGAGCAGTCGGATGACATTTGTCAAAAATTCAAAATGGCGGATTTCAAAATGGCCGCCATACAAAATCCTTCGATCCCTCAAAAAAGTAGCTGGTTCTACCAAAAAGAGTTGATTACGGTTATAGTAATGTATTACGAAAATGACTAAGGGGTTTAGCTGAGTAGGAAAAAAATTAAAAACCCTAGAAATGACGCCTGCCAAGTAAAGCTGGACTACGTATCTCGAAAACGGTAAGAGATAGTTTTGGGGTGTTTGAACAAATGTCATTGGGAATCGGGAGAGCAGTCGAATGACACCTGTCAAATGTGCTACTCTCATTCTTCATACATTATTTGGAGTATTTGACCTTACAATGTCGACTGTATTAGGAGTTTTTGTGGGATTTTCAACTGAATTTGGAGTAATTGTCCTACTGGCCGTGTAGCGAGCCCGAAGGGCGAGCTTCTGGTGAGGCCGAAGGCCGAACTTTCGGGCCGCGAGGCCGTAGGCCGAGTGGACGGTGCGCGACACCGCAGGGCGAGCGCTAGGCGAGGCCGCAGGCCGAGCCATGTTAGTAACTTGCGAGGCCGAAGGCCGAGCTCAGACATGCACCGATTTGGCTGAAAATCGATATAGGTTGTTCTCGTCATCCTTATTTCAAATATGAAATTTTTATTTCGATGACGTCTGCCAAATAAAAAAAGGTACTCCGATTTGGCTGAAACTCGATATTTAAGTGGTTCTAGACGCCCTTATTCCAAATCAAAAAAAAAATTTTCGATGACGCCTGCCAAGTAAAAAAAGTTACTCCGATTTGGCTAAAACTCGATATTTAGGTGGTTCTGGGTGTCCTTATTCCAAATCTAAAATTTTTTTTTCGATGACGTCTGCCAAGTAAAAAAAGTTACTCCGATTTGGCTGAAACTCGATATCTAGGTTGTTCTGGACGTCCTTATTCCAAATATGAATTTTTTTTTTCGATGACGTCTGCCAAGTGCAGATAAATCACGTATCTCGAAAACGGTAATAGATAGGTAGGGGGTTTTTGAAAAAATGTCATAGGGAATAAGGAGAGCAGTCGAATGACATTTCGGATGTGTCAAACAAGCTCCTCTCATTCTTTATACTGCATTTGGAGTGTTTTACCTCATATTTTCGACTGTATTAGGAGTTTTTGTAGGTTTTTTGACTGAATTTGGAGTTACTGTTTTACGTCATTGTAGTAGCGAGCCCGAAGGGCGAGCTCCTGGTGAGGCCGAAGGCCGAACTTTCGGTCCGTGAGGCCGAAGGCCGAGCGATTAGTGCGTGAGCCCGAAGGGCGAGCGCTTGGCGAGGCCGCAGGCCGAGCCGTGTTAGTAACTTGCGAGGCCGAAGGCCGAGCTCCGACTTGAGAGTATTTTCCACGTCTCCGACTGGTCTCCATGGCAACTGCCCGCGATAACCAAAGCACCTACGAGTAGGGTTCCTTAACAAATGTGAGTCAAAACCTTGGTACCATTCTGCCGGTACCACCTTTTAATGGCAGTAGGGTGAATCTGGTTTGGAGGCTACAGTTTGTTTCTTTATTGTATTGAGAGTTTATATGGGATTTCCTACTTCTATTGAAGATTTGAAATATTTTTATTTATTGTAAAAGGTGTTTTGTTATAGATTAGTACTGCATAACGATAAATGCGGGCCGCATGCGGCCCGCACACTGCCCGAAATACTAGTTTATTTATATTATATAAAGCTCGATTACCACTGACTGATTGACATAAATGTTCTCCTAGAAGGAGACGAGTAGGAACAACGTGATGTATGGCAAAAGTGTTCGGGTGGTTTCGGTGAGTATGAGAAAAATCTAAAATCATAAAAAAGACGCCTGCCAAGTAAAGATGGATGACGTATCTCGAAAACGGTGCAAGATGGGTAGGGGGTGTTTGAACAAATGTCATAGGGAATCGGGAGAGCAGTCGAATGACATTTGTCAAAAATTCAAAATGGCGGATTTCAAGATGGCCGCCATACAAAATGCTCCGAGCCTGCTGAAGCGAGGCCTTTAGGCCGAGCTTCAGTAGGGGCGGAGCAGTTTGTATGGTGGCCGTCTTGAAATCCGACATTTTGGATGTGACCCACGTGCTCCTATCATTCTTTATACCGCATTTGGAGTGTATTACCTTATATTTTCGACTGTATTTGGAGTTTTTGTGGGATTTTTGACTGAATTTGGAGTTATTGTCCTACATAAGTGTAGTAGCGAGCCCGAAGGGCGAGCTCTTGGTGAGGCCGAAGGCCGAACTTTCGGTCCGCGAGGCCGAAGGCCGAGCGTATGATGCGCGAGCCCGAAGGGCGAGCGCTTGGCGAACCGTGTTGGTAACTTGCGAGGCCGAAGGCCGAGCTCCGACTTGAGAGTTTTTTCCACGTCTCCGACTGGTCTCCATGGCAACTACCCGCGATAACCAAAGCACCTACGAGTGGGGTTCCTTAACAAAAGTGACTCAGAATCTTGGTCCCATTCTGCCCGTACCACCTTTTTGTGGCAGTAGGGTGAATTTGCTTTAGTGGCTGCAGTATGGTTCTTTATTGTATTGAGAGTTTTTATGGGATTTCATACTTCCATTGGAGTTTTGAACATACATTTTTCCAACGTATCAGGAGTTTTGATATAGTTTAGCACTGCATAACGATAAATGCGGGCCGCATGCGGCCCGCACACTGCCCGAAATACTAGTTATTTATTTATTTATAATATATAAGGCTCGATTACCACTGACTGACTCACTGACTCACTGACATAAATGTTCTCCTAGAAGGAGCAGAGTAGGGTAAAAATGAAGTATGGCAAAAATGTTCGGCGGGTTTAGGTGAGTATGAGAAAAATCGAAAATCATTAAAAAGACGCCTGCCAAGTAAAGATGAATGACATATCTCAAAAACGGTACAAGATAGGTAGAGGGTGTTTGAACAAATGTCATAGGGAATTGGGAGAGCAGTCGGATGACATCTGTCAAAAATCCAAAATGGTGGATTTCAAGATGGCCGCCATACAAAGTGATCCGAGCCTGCTGAAGCGAGGCCGTTAGGCCGAGCTTCAGTAGAGGCGGAGCAGTTTGTATGGTGGCTGTCTTGAAATCCGACATTTTGGATGTGACCCACGTGCTCCTATCATTCTTTATACTGCATTTGGAGTGTTTTACCTAATATTTTCGACTGTATTAGGAGTTTTTGTGGGATTTTTGACTAAATTTGGAGTTACTGTCCTACATAAGTGAAGTAGCGAGCCCGAAGGGCGAGCTTCTGGTGAGGCCGAAGGCCGAACTTTCGGTCCGCGAGGCCGAAGGCCGAGCGTATGATGCGTGAGCCCGAAGGGCGAGCGCCTGGCGAGGCCGTAGGCCGAGCCGTATTAGTAACTTGCGAGGCCGAAGGCCGAGCTCCGACTTGAGAGTATTTTCCACATCTCCGACTGGTCTCCATGGCAACTGCCTGCGGTAACCGCAGCAACTACGAGTGGGGTTCCTTAACTAAAGTGACTCAGAACCTTGGTACCATTCTGCCCGTACCACCTTTTTATGGCAGTAGGGTGAATCTGCTTTAGTGGCTACAGTATGGTTCTTTATTGTATTGAGAGTTTATATGGGATTTCATTCTTCTATTGGAGTTTTGAACATACTTTTTTACAACGTATCATGAGTTTTGATATAGTTTAGTACTGCATAACGATAAATGCGGGCCGCATGCGGCCCGCACACTGCCCGAAAAACTAGTTTATTTATAATATATAAAGCTCGATTACCACTGACTGACTCACTGACTGACTGACTGACATAAATGTTCTCCTAGAAGGAGTAGAGTAGGGTTAAAATGATGTAGGACAAAAATGTTCGGGGGGTTTTGGTGAGTATGAGAAAAATCGAAAATCATTAAAAAGACGCCTGCCAAGTAAAGATGGATGACATATCTCAAAAACGGTAAGAGATAGGTAGGGGGTGTTTGAACAAATGTCATAGGGAATCTGGAGAGCAGTCGAATGACACCTGTCAAAAATCCAAAATGGCGGATTTCAAGATGGCCGCCATACAAATTGATCCGAGCCTGCTGAAGCGAGGCCGTTAGGCCGAGGATCAGTAGGGGCGGAGCAGTTTGTATGATGGCCTTCTTGAAATCCGCCATTTTGGATTTGTCCCAGGTGCTCCTATCATTCTTTATACTGCATTTGGAGTGTATTACCTTATATTTTCGACTGTATTAGGAGTTTTTGTGGGATTTTTGACTGAATTTGGAGTTACTGTCCTACATAAGTGTAGTAGCGAGCCCGAAGGGCGAGCTCCTGGTGAGGCCGAAGGCCGAACTTTCAGTCCGCGAGGCCGAAGGCCGAGCGTATGACGCGCGAGCCCGAAGGGCGAGCTCTTGGCGAGGCCGCAGGCCGAGCCATGTTGGTAACTTGCGAGGCCGAAGGCCGAGCTCCGACTTGAGAGTTTTTTCCACGTCTCCGACTGGTCTCCATGGCAACTGCCCGCGGTTAGCGAAGCACCTACGAGTGGGGTTCCTTAACAAAAGTGACTCAGAACCTTGGTACCTTTCTGCCCGTACCACCTTTTTATGGCAGTAGGGTGAATCTGTTTTAGTGGCTACAGTATTGTTCTTTATTGTATTGAGTATTAATATGGGATTTCATACTTCTAATGGAGTTTTGAACATACTTTTTTTAATGTATAAGGTGTTTTGATATTGTTCAAACTTGCACAACGATAAATGCGGGCCGCATGCGGCCCGCACACTGCCCGAAAAACTAGTTTATATTATATAAAGCTCGATTACCACTGACTGACTCACTGACTCACTGACATAAATGTTCTCCTAGAAGGAGACGAGAAGGGTTAAAATGATGTATGGCAAAAATGTTCGGCAGGTTTTGGTGAGTATGAGAAAAATCGAAAATCATAAAAATGACGCCTGCCAAGTAAAGATGAATGACATATCTCAAAAACGGTAAGAGATAGGTAGGGGGTGTTTGAACAAATGTCATAGGGAATCGGGAGAGCAGCCGGATGACATCTGTCAAAAATCCAAAATGGCGGATTTCAAGATGGCCGCCATACAAATTGATCCGAGCCTGCTGAATCGAGGCCGTTAGGCCGAGCTTCAGTAGGGGCGGAGCAGTTTGTATGGGGGCCTTCTTGAAATCCGCCATTTTGGATTTGTCCCAGGTGCTCCTCTCATTCTTCATACTGCATTTGGAGTGTTTTACCATATATTTTCGACTGTATTAGGAGTTTTTGTGGGTTTTTTGACTGAATTTGGAGTAACTGTCCTACATTAGTGTATAGCGAGCCCAAAGGGCAACCACCTGGTGAGGCCGAAGGCCGAACATTCGGGCCGCGAGGCCGAAGGCCGAGCGAATGGTGCGCGAGCCCGAAGGGCGAGCGCTTGGTGAGGCCGCAGGCCGAGCCGTATTAGTAACTTGCGAGGCCGAAGGCCGAGCTCCGACTTGAGAGTTTTTTCCACGTCTCCGACTGGTCTCCAAGGCAACTGCCCGCGGTAACCGAAGCACCTACGAGTGGGGTTCCTTAACAAAAGTGACTCAGAACCTTGGTCCCATTCTGCCCGTACCACCTTTTATGGCAGTAGGGTGAATTTGCTTTAGTGGCTACAGTATGGTTCTTTATTGTATTGAGAGTTTATATGGGATTTCATACTTCTAATGGAGTTTTGAACATCCTTTTTTTATGTATCAGTTGTTTTTTTGACAGTCCCTACTGACTCAAGATAGATGCGGGCCGCATGCGGCCCGCACACTGCCCGAAAAACTAGTTAATAATATATAAAGCTCGATTACCACTCACTGACTGACTGACTGACTGATTGACATAAATGTTCTCCTAGAAGGAGACGAGTAGGGCTAAAATGATGTATGGCAAAAATGTTCGGGGGGTTTTGGTGAGTATGAGAAAAATCGAAAATCATTAAAAAGACGCCTGCCAAGTGTAGATGGATGACGTATCTCGAAAACGGTAAGAGATAAGTAGGGGGTGTTTGAACAAATGTCATAGGGAATCGGGAGAGCAGTCGAATGACATCTGTCAAAAATCCAAAATGGCGGATTTCAAGATGGCCGCCATACAAAATGCTCCGAGCCTGCTGAAGCGAGGCCTTTAGGCCGAGCTTCAGTAGGGGCGGAGCAGTTTGTATGGCGGCCGTCTTGAAATCCGACATTTTGGATGTGTCTTACGTGCTCCTATCATTCTTTATACTGCATTTGGAGTTTTTTATCTTTATTTTCGACTGTATTAGGAGTTTTTGTGGGATTTTTGACTGAATTTGGAGTAACTGTCCTACATTAGTGTAGTAGCGAGCCCGAAGGGCGAGCTTCTGGTGAGGCCGAAGGCCGAACTTTCGGCCCGCGAGGCCGAAGGCCGAGCGTATGGGGCGTGAGCCCGAAGGGCGAGCGCCTGGCGAGGCCGTAGGCCGAGCCGTATTAGTAACTTGCGAGGCCGAAGGCCGAGCTCCGACTTGAGAGTATTTTCCACGTCTCCAACTGGTCTCCATGGCAACTGCCCGCGATAACCAAAGCACCTACGAGTAGGGTTCCTTAACAAATGTGACTCAAAACCTTGGTACCATTCTGCCGGAACCACCTTTTTATGGCAGTAGGGTGAATCTGGTTTTGGAGGCTACAGTTTGTTTCTTTATTGTATTGAGAGTTTTAATGGGATTTCATACTTCTATTGGAGTTTTGAAATATTTTTTTTTAATGTTAAAGGTGTATTGTTATAGTTTAGTACTGCATAACGATAAATGCGAGCCGCATGCGGCCCGCACACTGCCCGAAATACTAGTTATTTATTATTTATAATATATAAAGCTCGATTACCACTGACTGACTGACTGACTCACTGACATAAATGTTCTCCTAGAAGGAGCAGAGTAGGGTAAAAATGAAGTATGGCAAAAATGTTCGGGTGGTTTTGGTGAGTATGAGAAAAATCGAAAATCATTAAAAAGACGCCTGCCAAGTGATGATGGATGACGTATCTCGAAAACGGTAAGAGATAGGTAGGGGGTGTTTGAACAAATGTCATAGGGAATCGGGAGAGCAGTCGAATGACATCTGTCAAAAATCCAAAATGGCGGATTTCAAGATGGCCGCCATACAAAATGCTCCGAGCCTGCTGAAGCGAGGCCGTTAGGCCGAGCTTCAGTAGGGGCGGAGCAGTTTGTATGGTGGCCGTCTTGAAATCCGACATTTTGGATGTGACCCACGTGCTCCTATCGTTCTTTATACTGAATTTGGAGTGTTTTACCTTATATTTTCGATTGTATTAGGAGTTTTTGTGGGATTTTCGACTGAATTTGGAGTTACTGTCCTACATTAGTGAAGTTGCGAGCCCGAAGGGCGAGCTCCTGGTGAGGCCGAAGGCCGAACTTTCGGTCCGCGAGGCCGAAGGCCGAGCGTATGATGCGCGAGCCCGAAGGGCGAGCGCTTGGCGAGGCCGCAGGCCGAGCCGTTTTAGTAACTTGCGAGGCCGAAGGCCGAGCTCCGACTTGAGAGTATTTTCCACGTCACCGACTGGTCTCCATGGCAACTGCCTGCGGTAACCGAAGCACCAACGAGTGGGGTTCCTTAACAAAAGTGACTCAGAACCTTGGTCCCATTCTGCCCGTACCACCTTTTTATGGCAGTAGGGTGAATTTGCTTTAGTGGCTACAGTATGGTTCATTATTGTATTGAGAGTTTAAATGGGATTTCATACTTCTATTGGAGTTTTGAACACAATTTTTTTTGTATCAGGTGTTTTTTTGACAGTTCCTACTGACTCAAGATAGATGCGGGCCGCATGCGGCCCGCACACTGCCCGAAAAACTAGTTTATAATATATAAAGCTCGATTACCACTGACTGACTGACTGACTCACTGACATAAATGTTCTCCTAGAAGGAGCAGAGTAGGGTAAAAATGAAGAATAGCAAAAATGTTCGGAGGGTTTTGGTGAGTATGAGAAAAATCGAAAATCATTAAAAAGACGCCTGCCAAGTAAAGATGGATGACGTATCTCAAAAACGGTACGAGATAGGTAGGGGGTGTTTGAACAAATGTCATAGGGAATCGGGAGAGCAGTCGAATGACACCTGTCAAAAATCCAAAATGGCGGATTTCAAGATGGCCGCCATACAAAGTGATCCGAGCCTGCTGAAGCGAGGCCTTTAGGCCGAGCTTCAGTAGGGGCGGAGCAGTTTGTATGGTGGCCGTCTTGAAATCCGACAATTTGGATGTGACCCACGTGCTCCTATCATTCTTTATACTGCATTTGGAGTGATTTACCCTATATTTTCGACTGTATTAGGAGTTTTTGTGGGATTTTCGACTGAATTTGGAGTAACTGTCCTACATTAGTGAAGTTGCGAGCCCGAAGGGCGAGCTTCTGGTGAGGCCGAAGGCCGAACTTTCGGTCCGCGAGGCCGAAGGCCGAGCGTATGATGCGCGAGCCCGAAGGGCGAGTGCTTTGCGAGGCCGCAGGCCGAGCCGTGTTAGTAACTTGCGAGGCCGAAGGCCGAGCTCCGACTTGAGATTATTTTCCACATCTCCGACTGGTCTCCATAGCAACTGCCCGCGGTAACCGAAGCACCTACGAGTGGGGTTCCTTCACAAAAGTGACTCAGAACCTTGGTCCCATTCTGCCCGTACCACCTTTTTGTGGCAGTAGGGTGAATTTGCTTTAGTGGCTGCAGTATGGTTCTTTATTGTATTGAGAGTTTTTATGGGATTTCATACTTCCATTGGAGTTTTGAACATTCTTTTTCTTAAAGTATTAGGGGTTTATGTGAAATTTCCAAATGACTCAAGATAGATGCGGGCCGCATGCGGCCCGCACACTGCCCGAAAAACTAGTTATAATATATAAAGCTCGATTACCACTGACTGACTCACTGACTGACTGACTGACATAAATGTTCTCCTAGAAGGAGTAGAGTAGGGTTAAAATGATGTATGGCAAAAATGTTCGGGGGGTTTTGGTGAGTATGAGAAAAATCGAAAATCATTAAAAAGACGCCTGCCAAGTGATGATGGATGACGTATCTCGAAAACGGTAAGAGATAGGTAGGGGGTGTTTGAACAAATGTCATAGAGAATCGGGAGAGCAGTCGAATGACACCTGTCAAAAATCCAAAATGGCGGATTTCAAGATGGCCGCCATACAAAATGCTCCGAGCCTGCTGAAGCGAGGCCTTTAGGCCGAGCTTCAGTAGGGGCGGAGCAGTTTGTATGGTGGCCTTCTTGAAATCCGCCATTTTGGATTTGTCCTTGGTGCTCCTCTCATTCTTCATACTGCATTTGGAGTGTTTTACCTTATATTTTCGACTGTATTAGGAGTTTTTGTGGGTTTTTTGACTGAATTTGGAGTAACTGTTCTACATTAGTGTATAGCGAGCCCAAAGGGCAACCACCTGGTGAGGCCGAAGGCCGAACTTTCGGTCCGCGAGGCCGAAGGCCGAGCGAATGGTGCGCGAGCCCGAAGGGCGAGCGCTTGGCGAGGCCGCAGGCCGAGCCGTATTAGTAACTTGCGAGGCCGAAGGCCGAGCTCCGACTTGAGAGTATTTTCCACGTCACCGACTGGTCTCCATGGCAACTGCCTGCGGTAACCGAAGCACCTACGAGTGGGGTTCCTTAACAAAAGTGATTCAGAACCTTGGTACCATTCTGCCCGTACCACCTTTTTATGGCAGTAGGGTGAATTTGGTTTGGTGATAACAGTACGGTTCTCTATTGTATTAAGGGTTTGTATGGGAAATCGTACATCTTTAGGTGTTTTGAAATAATTTTTTTTAATGTATAAGGTGTTTTGATATTGTTCAAACTTGCACAACGATAAATGCGGGCCGCATGCGGCCCGCACACTGCCCGAAAAACTAGTTTATAATATATAAGGCTCGATTACCACTGACTGACTCACTGACTCACTGACATAAATGTTCTCCTAGAAGGAGCAGAGTAGGGTAAAAATGAAGTATGGCAAAAATGTTCGGCGGGTTTAGGTGAGTATGAGAAAAATCGAAAATCATTAAAAAGACGCCTGCCAAGTAAAGATGAATGACATATCTCAAAAACGGTACAAGATAGGTAGAGGGTGTTTGAACAAATGTCATAGGGAATTGGGAGAGCAGTCGGATGACATCTGTCAAAAATCCAAAATGGTGGATTTCAAGATGGCCGCCATACAAAGTGATCCGAGCCTGCTGAAGCGAGGCCGTTAGGCCGAGCTTCAGTAGGGGCGGAGCAGTTTGTATGGTGGCCATCTTGAAATCCGACATTTTGGATGTGTCAAACGTGCTCCTCTCATTCTTCATACTGCATTTGGAGTATTTTACCTTTATTTTCGACTGTATTAGGAGTTTTTGTGGGATTTTTGACTGAATTTGGAGTAACTGTACTACGTTAGTGTAGTAGCGAGCCCGAAGGGCGAGCTCCAGGTGAGGCCGAAGGCTGAACTTTCGGCTCGCGAGGCCGAAGGCCGAGCGTATGGCGCGTGAGCCCGAAGGGCGAGCGCTTGGCGAGGCCGCAGGCCGAGCCATGTTAGTAACTTGCGAGGCCGAAGGCCGAGCTCCGACTTGAGAGTTATTTCCACGTCTCCGACTGGTCTCCATGGCAACGCCCGCGGTAACCGAAGCACCTACGAGTTGGGTTCCTTAACAAAAGTGACCCAGAACCTTGGTACCATTCTGCCCGTACCACCTTTTTATGGCAGTAGGGTGAATTTGCTTTAATGGCTACAGTATGGTTCTTTATTGTATTGAGAGTTTATATGGGATATCATACTGTTATGGATTTTTTTTTTTTTTTTAATGTATAAGGTGTTTTGATATTGTTCAAACTTGCACAACGATAAATGCGGGCCGCATGCGGCCCGCACACTGCCCGAAAGACTAGTTATTATAATATATAAAGCTCGATTACCACTGACTCACTGACTGACTCACTCATTGACATAAATGTTCTCCTAGAAGGAGACGAGTAGGAGCACAGTGATGTATGGCAAAAATGTTCGGGGGGCTTAGGTGAGTATGAGAAAAATCGAAAATCATTAAAAAGACGCCTGCCAAGTGAAGATGGATGACGTATCTCGAAAACGGTAAGAGATAGGTAGGGGGTGTTTGAACAAATGTCATAGGGAATCGGGAGAGCAGTCGAATGACATATGTCAAAAATCCAAAATGGCGGATTTTAAAATGGCCGCCATACAAAATCCTTCGATCCCACAAAAAAGTAGCTGTTTCTACCAGAAAGAGTTGAGTACGGTTATAGTAATGTATTACGAAAATGACAAAGGGGCTTAGCTGAGTAGGGAAAAAAATAAAAACCCTAGAAATGACGCCTGCCAAGTAAAGCTGGACTACGTATCTCGAAAACGGTAAGAGATAGGTTGGGGGTGTTTGAACAAATGGCATAGGGAATCGGGAGAGCAGTCGAATGAGACCTGTCCCACGTGCTCCTCTCATTCTTTATACTGCATTTGGAGTGTTTTACCTCATATTTTCGACTGTATTAGGAGTTTTTGTAGGTTTTTTGACTGAATTTGGAGTTACTATTCTACGTTGTTGTAGTAGCGAGCCCGAAGGGCGAGCTCCTGGTGAGGCCGAAGGCCGAACTTTCGGCACGCGAGGCCGAAGGCCGAGCGTATAGTGCGCGAGCCCGAAGGGCGAGCGCTTGGCGAGGCCGCAGGCCGAGCCATGTTAGTAGCTTGCGAGGCCGAAGGCCGAGCTCCGACTCGAGAGTATTTTCCACGTCTCCGACTGGTCTCCATGGCAACTGCCCGCGGTAACCGAAGCACCTACGAGTGGGGTTCCTTAACAAAAGTGACTCAGAACCTTGGTCTCATTCTGCCCGTACCACCTTTTTATGGCAGTAGGGTGAATTTGCTTTAGTGGCTACAGTATGGTTCTCAATTGTATTGACAGTTTATATGGGATTTCATACTGTTATGGAATTTTGTTGTTTTTTTTTTTAATGTATTAGGTGTTAAGGTATTGTTTAGTACTGCATAACGATAAATGCGGGCCGCATGCGGCCCGCACACTGCCCGAAAAACTAGTTTATAATATATAAAGCTCGATTACCACTCACTCACTGACATAAATGTTCTCCTAGAAGGAGCAGAGTAGGGTAAAAATGAAGTATGGCAAAAATGTTCGGGGGGTTTTGGTGAGTATGAGAAAAATCGAAAATCATAAAAAAGACGCCTGCCAAGTAAAGATGGATGACATATCTCAAAAACGGTACAAGATAGGTAGGGGGTGTTTGAACAAATGTCATAGGGAATCGGGAGAGCAGTCGGATGACATCTGTCAAAAATCCAAAATGGCGGATTTCAAGATGGCCGCCATACAAAATGATCCGAGCCTGCTGAAGCGAGGCCGTTAGGCCGAGCTTCAGTAGGGGCGGAGCAGTTTGTATGGTGGCTGTCTTGAAATCCGACATTTTGGATGTGACCCACATGCTCCTATCATTCTTTATACTGCATTTGGAGTGTTTTACCTTATATTTTCGACTGTATTAGGAGTTTTTGTGGGATTTTTGACTGAATTTGGAGTAACTGTCCTACATAAGTGTAGTAGCGAGCCCGAAGGGCGAGCTCCTGGTGAGGCCGGAGGCCGAACTTTCGGTCCGCGAGGCCGAAGGCCGAGCGTATGATGCGCGAGCCCGTAGGGCGAGCGCTTGGCGAGGCCGCAGGCCGAGCCGTGTTGGTAACTTGCGAGGCCGAAGGCCGAGCTCCGACTTGAGAGTTTTTTCCAAGTCTCCGACTGGTCTCCATGGCAACTGCCCGCGGTAAGCAAAGCACCTACGAGTGGGGTTCCTTAACAAAAGTGACTCAGAACCTTGGTCCCATTCTGCCCGTACTACCTTTTTATGCCAGTAGGGTGAATTTGCTTTAGTGGCTACAGTATGGTTCTTTATTGTATGGAGACTTTATTTGGGATTTCATACTTCTATTGGAGTTTTGAACTTTTTTTTTTTAAATGTATAAGCGGTTAAGGTAAAGTTTACTACTGCATAACGATAAATGCGGGCCGCATGCGGCCCGCACACTGCCCGAAAAACTAGTTTTTTATAATATATAAAGCTCGATTACCACTCACTCACTGACATAAATGTTCTCCTAGAAGGAGCAGAGTAGGGTAAAAATGAAGTATGGCAAAAATGTTCGGGGGGTTTTGGTGAGTATGAGAAAAATCGAAAATCATAAAAATGACGCCTGCCAAGTGAAGATGGATGACGTACCTCGAAAACGGTAAGAGATAGGTAAGGGGTGTTTGAAAAAATGTCATAGGGAATCGAGAGAGCAGTCGAATGACACCTGTCAAAAATCCAAAATGGCGGATTTCAAGATGGCCGCCATACAAAATGATCCGAGCCTGCTGAAGCGAGGCCTTTAGGCCGAGCTTCAGTAGGGGCGGGGCAGTTTGTATGGTGGCCGTCTTGAAATCCGACATTTTGGATGTGACCCACGTGCTCCTATCATTCTTTATACTGCATTTGGAGTTTTTTACCTTATATTTTCGACTGTATTAGGAGTTTTTGTGGGATTTTTGACTAAATTTGGAGTTACTGTCCTACATAAGTGAAGTAGCGAGCCCGAAGGGCGAGCTCCTCGTGAGGCCGAAGGCCGAACTATCGGTCCGCGAGGCCGAAGGCCGAGCGTATGGTGCGTGAGCCCGAAGGGCGAGCGCTTGGCGAGGCCGCAGGCCGAGCCGTGTTGGTAACTTGCGAGGCCGAAGGCCGAGCTCCGACTTGAGAGTTTTTTCCACGTCTTCGACTGGTTTCCATGGCAACTGCCCGCGGTAAGCGAAGCACCTACGAGTGGGGTTCCATACTAAAAGTGACTCGGAACCCTGGTCCCATTCTGCCCGTACCACCTTTTTATGTCAGTAGGGTGAATCTGGTTTGGTGGCTACAGTTTGGTTCTTTATTGTATTAAGAGTTTGTATGGGATTTCACACTTCTATTGGAGTTTTAAACATACTTTTTTTTAACGTATCTGTTGTGTTTTTGACAGTCCCAACTGACTCAAGATAGATGCGGGCCGCATGCGGCCCGCACACTGCCCGAAAAACTAGTTATTATTAATAATTAATAATAAATTTATAATATATAAGGCTCGATTACCACTGACTGACTCACTGACTCACTGACATAAATGTTCTCCTAGAAGGAGCAGAGTAGGGTAAAAATGAAGTATGGCAAAAATGTTCGGCGGGTTTAGGTGAGTATGAGAAAAATCGAAAATCATTAAAAAGACGCCTGCCAAGTAAAGATGGATGACATATCTCAAAAACGGTACAAGATAGGTAGAGAGTGTTTGAACAAATGTCATAGGGAATCGGGAGAGCAGTCGAATGACACCTGTCAAAAATCCAAAATGGCGGATTTCAAGATGGCCGCCATACAAAATGCTCCGAGCCTGCTGAAGCGAGGCCTTTAGGCCGAGCTTCAGTAGGGCCGGAGCAGTTTGTACGGCAGCCATCTTAAAATCTGACATTTTGGATTTGTCCCACGTGCTCCTCTCATTCTTCATACTGCATTTGGGGTGTTTTACCTTCATTTTCGACTGTATTAGGAGTTTTTGTGGGATTTTTGACTGAATTTGGAGTTACTGTCCTACAATAGTGTATAGCGAGCCCAAAGGGCAACCACCTGGTGAGGCCGAAGGCCGAACCTTCGGTCCGCGAGGCCGAAGGCCGAGCGAATGGTGCGCGAGCCCGAAGGGCGAGCGCTTGGCGAGGCCGCAGGCCGAGCCGTGTTAGTAACTTGCGAGGCCGAAGGCCGAGCTCCGACTCGAGAGTATTTTCCACATCTCCGACTGGTCTCCATGGCAACTGCCCGCGGTAACCGAAGCACCTACGAGTGGGGTTCCTTAAGAAAAGTGACTTAGAACCTTGGTACCATTCTGCCCGTACCACCTTTTAATGGCAGTAGGGTGAATTTGCTTTAGTAGCTACAGTATGGTTCTTTATTGTTTTGAGAGTTTATATTGGATTTCATACTTCTAATGGAGTTTTGAACATACTTTTTTCTTACGTATTAGGTGTTTTGATATAGTTAAATAATGCATAACGATAAATGCGGGCCGCATGCGGCCCGCACACTGCCCGAACAACTAGTAAATAAATAATATATAAAGCTCGATTACCACTGACTGACTGACATAAATGTTCTCCTAGAAGGAGACGAGTAGGAGCAACGTGATGTATGGCAAAAATGTTCGGGGGGTTTTGGTGAGTATGAGAAAAATCGAAAATCATAAAAATGACGTCTGCCAAGTAAAGACGGATGACGTATCTCGAAAACGGTAAGAGATAGGTAGGGGGTGTTTGAACAAATGTCATAGGGAATCGGAAAAGCAGTCGGATGACATATGTCAAAAATCCAAAATGGCGGATTTCAAGATGGCCGCCATACAAAGTGATCCGAGCCTGCTGAAGCGAGGCCGTTAGGCCGAGCTTCAGTAGGGGCGGAGCAGTTTGTATGGTGGCCGTCTTGAAATCCGACATTTTGGATGTGTCTTACGTGCTCCTATCATTCTTTATACTGCATTTTGAGTGTTTTACCTTTATTTTCGACTGTATTAGGAGTTTTTGTGGGATTTTTGACTGAATTTGGAGTTACTGTCCTACATTAGAGTAGTAGCGAGCCCGAAGGGCGAGCTCCTGGTGAAGCCGAAGGCCGAACTTTCGGTCCGCGAGGCCGAAGGCCGAGCGTATGACGCGCGAGCACGAAGGGCGAGCGCTTGGCGAGGCCGTAGGCCGAGCCGTATTAGTAACTTGCGAGGCCGAAGGCCGAGCTCCGACTTGAGAGTATTTTCCACGTCACCAACTGGTCTCCATGGCAACTGCCTGCGGTAACCGAAGCACCTACGAGTGGGGTTCCTTAACAAAAGTGACTCAGAACCTTGGTACCATTCTGCCCGTACCACCTTTTAATGGCAGTAGGGCGAATCTTATTTGGTGGCTACAGTTTGGTTCTCTACTGTATTAATAGTTTGTATGGGACGTCGTATATCTTTTGGGGTTTTGAATCATTTTTATTAACATGTATAAGGTGTGTTGATATAGGTTTAAATTGCATAACGATAAATGCGGGCCGCATGCGGCCCGCACACTGCCCGAAAAACTAGTTAATTAATAATATATAAAGCTCGATTACCACTGACTCACTGATTGACTGACTGACTGACATAAATGTTCTCCTAGAAGGAGACGAGTAGGAGCAAAGTGATGTATGGCAAAAATGTTTGGGGAGTTTTGGTGAGTATGAGAAAAATCGAAAATCATTAAAAAGACGCCTGCCAAGTGAAGATGGATGACGTATCTCGAAAACGGTAAGAGATAGGTAGGGGGTGTTTGAACAAATGTCATAGGGAATCGGGAGAGCAGTCGGATGACATATGTCAAAAATCCAAAATGGCGGATTTCAAGATGGCCGCCATACAAAGTGATCCGAGCCTGCTGAAGCGAGGCCTTTAGGCCGAGCTTCAGTAGGGGCGGAGCAGTTTGTATGGTGGCCGTCTTGAAATCCGACATTTTGGATTTGTCCCACGTGCTCCTATCATTCTTTATACTGCATTTGGAGTGTTTTACCTTATATTTTCGACTGTATTAGGAGTTTTTGTGGGATTTTCGACTGAATTTGGAGTTACTGCCCTTCATTGGTGTATAGCGAGCCCGAAGGGCGAGCTTCTGGTGAGGCCGAAGGCCGAACTTCCGGCCCGCGAGGCCGAAGGCCGAGCGTATGGTGCGTGAGCCCGAAGGGCGAGCGCTTGGCGAGGCCGGAGGCCGAGCCGTGTTGGTAATTTGCGAGGCCGAAGGCCGAGCTCCGACTTTAGAGTATTTTCCACATCTCCGACTGGTCTCCATGGCAACTGCCCGCGGTAACCGAAGCACCTACGAGTGGGGTTCCTTAACAAAAGTGACTCAGAACCTTGGTCTCATTCTGCCCGTACCACCTTTTTATGGCAGTAGGGTGAATTTGCTTTAGTGGCTACAGTATGGTTCTCAATTGTATTGACAGTTTATATGGGATTTCATACTGTTATGGAATTTTGTTGTTTTTTTTTTTAATGTATTAGGTGTTAAGGTATTGTTTAGTACTGCATAACGATAAATGCGGGCCGCATGCGGCCCGCACACTGCCCGAAAAACTAGTTTATAATATATAAAGCTCGATTACCACTCACTCACTGACATAAATGTTCTCCTAGAAGGAGCAGAGTAGGGTAAAAATGAAGTATGGCAAAAATGTTCGGGGGGTTTTGGTGAGTATGAGAAAAATCGAAAATCATAAAAAAGACGCCTGCCAAGTAAAGATGGATGACATATCTCAAAAACGGTACAAGATAGGTAGGGGGTGTTTGAACAAATGTCATAGGGAATCGGGAGAGCAGTCGGATGACATCTGTCAAAAATCCAAAATGGCGGATTTCAAGATGGCCGCCATACAAAATGATCCGAGCCTGCTGAAGCGAGGCCTTTAGGCCGAGCTTCAGTAGGGGCGGAGCAGTTTGTATGGTGGCCGTCTTGAAATCCGACATTTTGGATGTGACCCACGTGCTCCTATCATTCTTTATACTGCATTTGGAGTTTTTTACCTTATATTTTCGACTGTATTAGGAGTTTTTGTGGGATTTTTGACTAAATTTGGAGTTACTGTCCTACATAAGTGAAGTAGCGAGCCCGAAGGGCGAGCTCCTCGTGAGGCCGAAGGCCGAACTATCGGTCCGCGAGGCCGAAGGCCGAGCGTATGGTGCGTGAGCCCGAAGGGCGAGCGCTTGGCGAGGCCGCAGGCCGAGCCGTGTTGGTAACTTGCGAGGCCGAAGGCCGAGCTCCGACTTGAGAGTTTTTTCCACGTCTTCGACTGGTTTCCATGGCAACTGCCCGCGGTAAGCGAAGCACCTACGAGTGGGGTTCCATACTAAAAGTGACTCGGAACCCTGGTCCCATTCTGCCCGTACCACCTTTTTATGTCAGTAGGGTGAATCTGGTTTGGTGGCTACAGTTTGGTTCTTTATTGTATTAAGAGTTTGTATGGGATTTCACACTTCTATTGGAGTTTTAAACATACTTTTTTTTAACGTATCTGTTGTGTTTTTGACAGTCCCAACTGACTCAAGATAGATGCGGGCCGCATGCGGCCCGCACACTGCCCGAAAAACTAGTTATTATTAATAATTAATAATAAATTTATAATATATAAGGCTCGATTACCACTGACTGACTCACTGACTCACTGACATAAATGTTCTCCTAGAAGGAGCAGAGTAGGGTAAAAATGAAGTATGGCAAAAATGTTCGGCGGGTTTAGGTGAGTATGAGAAAAATCGAAAATCATTAAAAAGACGCCTGCCAAGTAAAGATGGATGACATATCTCAAAAACGGTACAAGATAGGTAGAGAGTGTTTGAACAAATGTCATAGGGAATCGGGAGAGCAGTCGAATGACACCTGTCAAAAATCCAAAATGGCGGATTTCAAGATGGCCGCCATACAAAATGCTCCGAGCCTGCTGAAGCGAGGCCTTTAGGCCGAGCTTCAGTAGGGCCGGAGCAGTTTGTACGGCAGCCATCTTAAAATCTGACATTTTGGATTTGTCCCACGTGCTCCTCTCATTCTTCATACTGCATTTGGGGTGTTTTACCTTCATTTTCGACTGTATTAGGAGTTTTTGTGGGATTTTTGACTGAATTTGGAGTTACTGTCCTACAATAGTGTATAGCGAGCCCAAAGGGCAACCACCTGGTGAGGCCGAAGGCCGAACCTTCGGTCCGCGAGGCCGAAGGCCGAGCGAATGGTGCGCGAGCCCGAAGGGCGAGCGCTTGGCGAGGCCGCAGGCCGAGCCGTGTTAGTAACTTGCGAGGCCGAAGGCCGAGCTCCGACTCGAGAGTATTTTCCACATCTCCGACTGGTCTCCATGGCAACTGCCCGCGGTAACCGAAGCACCTACGAGTGGGGTTCCTTAAGAAAAGTGACTTAGAACCTTGGTACCATTCTGCCCGTACCACCTTTTAATGGCAGTAGGGTGAATTTGCTTTAGTAGCTACAGTATGGTTCTTTATTGTTTTGAGAGTTTATATTGGATTTCATACTTCTAATGGAGTTTTGAACATACTTTTTTCTTACGTATTAGGTGTTTTGATATAGTTAAATAATGCATAACGATAAATGCGGGCCGCATGCGGCCCGCACACTGCCCGAACAACTAGTAAATAATATATAAAGCTCGATTACCACTGACTGACTGACATAAATGTTCTCCTAGAAGGAGACGAGTAGGAGCAACGTGATGTATGGCAAAAATGTTCGGGGGGTTTTGGTGAGTATGAGAAAAATCGAAAATCATAAAAATGACGTCTGCCAAGTAAAGACGGATGACGTATCTCGAAAACGGTAAGAGATAGGTAGGGGGTGTTTGAACAAATGTCATAGGGAATCGGAAAAGCAGTCGGATGACATATGTCAAAAATCCAAAATGGCGGATTTCAAGATGGCCGCCATACAAAGTGATCCGAGCCTGCTGAAGCGAGGCCGTTAGGCCGAGCTTCAGTAGGGGCGGAGCAGTTTGTATGGTGGCCGTCTTGAAATCCGACATTTTGGATGTGTCTTACGTGCTCCTATCATTCTTTATACTGCATTTTGAGTGTTTTACCTTTATTTTCGACTGTATTAGGAGTTTTTGTGGGATTTTTGACTGAATTTGGAGTTACTGTCCTACATTAGAGTAGTAGCGAGCCCGAAGGGCGAGCTCCTGGTGAAGCCGAAGGCCGAACTTTCGGTCCGCGAGGCCGAAGGCCGAGCGTATGACGCGCGAGCACGAAGGGCGAGCGCTTGGCGAGGCCGTAGGCCGAGCCGTATTAGTAACTTGCGAGGCCGAAGGCCGAGCTCCGACTTGAGAGTATTTTCCACGTCACCAACTGGTCTCCATGGCAACTGCCTGCGGTAACCGAAGCACCTACGAGTGGGGTTCCTTAACAAAAGTGACTCAGAACCTTGGTACCATTCTGCCCGTACCACCTTTTAATGGCAGTAGGGCGAATCTTATTTGGTGGCTACAGTTTGGTTCTCTACTGTATTAATAGTTTGTATGGGACGTCGTATATCTTTTGGGGTTTTGAATCATTTTTATTAACATGTATAAGGTGTGTTGATATAGGTTTAAATTGCATAACGATAAATGCGGGCCGCATGCGGCCCGCACACTGCCCGAAAAACTAGTTAATTAATAATATATAAAGCTCGATTACCACTGACTCACTGATTGACTGACTGACTGACATAAATGTTCTCCTAGAAGGAGACGAGTAGGAGCAAAGTGATGTATGGCAAAAATGTTTGGGGAGTTTTGGTGAGTATGAGAAAAATCGAAAATCATTAAAAAGACGCCTGCCAAGTGAAGATGGATGACGTATCTCGAAAACGGTAAGAGATAGGTAGGGGGTGTTTGAACAAATGTCATAGGGAATCGGGAGAGCAGTCGGATGACATATGTCAAAAATCCAAAATGGCGGATTTCAAGATGGCCGCCATACAAAGTGATCCGAGCCTGCTGAAGCGAGGCCTTTAGGCCGAGCTTCAGTAGGGGCGGAGCAGTTTGTATGGTGGCCGTCTTGAAATCCGACATTTTGGATTTGTCCCACGTGCTCCTATCATTCTTTATACTGCATTTGGAGTGTTTTACCTTATATTTTCGACTGTATTAGGAGTTTTTGTGGGATTTTCGACTGAATTTGGAGTTACTGCCCTTCATTGGTGTATAGCGAGCCCGAAGGGCGAGCTTCTGGTGAGGCCGAAGGCCGAACTTCCGGCCCGCGAGGCCGAAGGCCGAGCGTATGGTGCGTGAGCCCGAAGGGCGAGCGCTTGGCGAGGCCGGAGGCCGAGCCGTGTTGGTAATTTGCGAGGCCGAAGGCCGAGCTCCGACTTTAGAGTATTTTCCACATCTCCGACTGGTCTCCATGGCAACTGCCCGCGGTAACCGAAGCACCTACGAGTGGGGTTCCTTAACAAAAGTGACTCAGAACCTTGGTCTCATTCTGCCCGTACCACCTTTTTATGGCAGTAGGGTGAATTTGCTTTAGTGGCTACAGTATGGTTCTCAATTGTATTGACAGTTTATATGGGATTTCATACTGTTATGGAATTTTGTTGTTTTTTTTTTTAATGTATTAGGTGTTAAGGTATTGTTTAGTACTGCATAACGATAAATGCGGGCCGCATGCGGCCCGCACACTGCCCGAAAAACTAGTTTATAATATATAAAGCTCGATTACCACTCACTCACTGACATAAATGTTCTCCTAGAAGGAGCAGAGTAGGGTAAAAATGAAGTATGGCAAAAATGTTCGGGGGGTTTTGGTGAGTATGAGAAAAATCGAAAATCATAAAAAAGACGCCTGCCAAGTAAAGATGGATGACATATCTCAAAAACGGTACAAGATAGGTAGGGGGTGTTTGAACAAATGTCATAGGGAATCGGGAGAGCAGTCGGATGACATCTGTCAAAAATCCAAAATGGCGGATTTCAAGATGGCCGCCATACAAAATGATCCGAGCCTGCTGAAGCGAGGCCTTTAGGCCGAGCTTCAGTAGGGGCGGAGCAGTTTGTATGGTGGCCGTCTTGAAATCCGACATTTTGGATGTGACCCACGTGCTCCTATCATTCTTTATACTGCATTTGGAGTGTTTTGCCTTCATTTTCGACTGAATTGGGAGTTTTTGTGGGATTTTTTACTGACTTTGGAGTAACTGTTCTACGTTAATGTAGTAGCGAGCCCGAAGGGCGAGCTCCTGGTGAGGCCGAAGGCCGAACTTTCGGCTCGCGAGGCCGCAGGCCGAGCCGTATTAGTAACTTGCGAGGCCGAAGGCCGAGCTCCGACTTGAGAGTTTTTTCCACGTCTCCGACTGGTCTCCATGGCAACTGCCCGCGGTAACCGAAGCACCTACGAGTGGGGTTCCTTAACAAAAGTGATTAAGAACCTTATTACCATTGTGCCCGTACCTCCTTTTTAAGGCAGTAGGGTGAATCTGCTATAGTAGCTACAGTATGGTTCTCTACTGTATTACAAGTTTATATGGGATTTCATACTTCTATTGAAGTTTTGAACATATTTTTATTATGTATGAGGTGTTTTTGTGACAGTTCCTACTGACTCAAGATAGATGCGGGCCGCATGCGGCCCGCACACTGCCCGAAAACCTAGTTATTTATAATATATAAAGCTCGATTACCACTCACTCACTGACATAAATGTTCTCCTAGAAGGAGCAGAGTAGGGTAAAAATGAAGTATGGCAAAAATGTTCGGGGGGTTTTGGTGAGTATGGGAAAAATCGAAAATCATTAAATTGACGCCTGCCAAGTGAAGATGTATGGCGTATCTCAAAAACGGTAAGAGATAGGTAGGGGGTGTTTGACCAAATGTCATAGGGAATCGGGAGAGCAGTCGAATGACACCTGTCAAAAATCCAAAATGGCGGATTTCAAGATGGCCGCCATACAAAGTGATCCGAGCCTGCTGAAGCGAGGCCGTTAGGCCGAGCTTCAGTAGGGGCGGAGCAGTTTGTATGTTGGCCATCTTGAAATCCGACATTTTGGATGTGCTCCACGTGCTCCTCTCACTCTTCATACTGCATTTGGAGTGTTTAACCCTCATTTTCGACTGTATTAGGAGTTTTTGTGGGATTTTTGACTGAATTTGGAGTAACTGTACTAAAAAGTGTAGTAGCGAGCCCGAAGGGCGAGCTTCTGGTGAGGCCGAAGGCCGAACTTTCGGCTCGCGAGGCCGAAGGCCGAGCGTATGGTGCGTGAGCCCGAAGGGCGAGCACTTGGCGAGGCCGTAGGCCGAGCCGTGTTAGTAACTTGCGAGGCCGAAGGCCGAGCTCAGACTCGAGAGTATTTTCCACGTCACCGACTGGTCTCCATGGCAACTGCCCGCGATAACCAAAGCACTTACGAGTGGGGTTCCTTTACAAGAGTGACTCAGAACCTTGGTACCATTCTGCCGGTACCACCTTTTTATGGCAGTAGGGTGAATCTGCTTTAGTGGCTACAGTATGGTTCATTATTGTATTACGAGTTTATATGGGATTTCATACTACTATTAGAGTTTTGAACATACTTTTTTTAACGTGTCAGGTGCTTTTTTGACAGTTCCTACTGACTCAAGATAGATGCGGGCCGCATGCGGCCCGCACACTGCCCGAAAAACTAGTTTATTTATAATATATAAAGCTCGATTACCACTGACTGACTGACTGACTCACTGACATAAATGTTCTCCTAGAAGGAGCAGAGTAGGGTAAAAATGAAGTATGGCAAAAATGTTCGGGTGGTTTTGGTGAGTATGAGAAAAATCGAAAATCATTAAAAAGACGCCTGCCAAGTGATGATGGATGACGTATCTCGAAAACGGTAAGAGATAGGTAGGGGGTGTTTGAACAAATGTCATAGGGAATCGGGAGAGCAGTCGAATGACATCTGTCAAAAATCCAAAATGGCGGATTTCAAGATGGCCGCCATACAAAATGATCCGAGCCTGATGAAGCGAGGCCTTTAGGCCGAGCTTCAGTAGGGGCGGAGCAGTTTGTATGGTGGCCGTCTTGAAATCCGACATTTTGGATGTGACCCACGTGCTCCTATCATTCTTTATACTGCATTTGGAGTGTTTTACCTTATATTTTCGACTGTATTAGGAGTTTTTGTGGGTTTTTTGACTGAATTTGGAGTAACTGTTCTACATTAGTGTATAGCGAGCCCAAAGGGCAACCACCTGGTGAGGCCGAAGGCCGAACTTTCGGTCCGCGAGGCCGAAGGCCGAGCGCATGGTGCGTGAGCCCGAAGGGCGAGCGCTTGGCGAGGCCGGAGGCCGAGCCGTGTTAGTAACTTGCGAGGCCGAAGGCCGAGCTCCGACTTGAGAGTATTTTCCACATCTCCGACTGGTCTCCATGGCAACTGCCCGCGGTAACCGAAGCACCTACGAGTGGGGTTCCTTAACAAAAGTGACTCAGAACCTTGGTACCATTCTGCCCGTACCACCTTTTTATGGCAGTAGGGTGAATCTGCTTTAGTGGCTACAGTATGGTTCTTTATTGTATGGAGAGTTTATTTGGGATTTCATACTTCTATTGGTGTTTTGAACATACTTTTTTTTAATGTCTCTGGTGTTTATTTGACAATTCCTACTGACTCAAGATAGATGCGGGCCGCATGCGGCCCGCACACTGCCCGAAAAACTAGTTTATATTATATAAAGCTCGATTACCACTGACTGATTGACATAAATGTTCTCCTAGAAGGAGACGAGTAGGAGCAACGTGATGTATGGCAAAAATGTTCGGGGGGTTTTGGTGAGTATGAGAAAAATCGAAAATCATTAAAAAGACGCCTGCCAAGTGATGATGGATGACATATCTCAAAAACGGTAAGAGGTAGGTAGAGGGTGTTTGAACAAATGTCATAGGGAATCGGGAGAGCAGTCGAATGACATCTGTCAAAAATCCAAAATGGCGGATTTCAAGATGGCCGCCATACAAAATGCTCCGAGCCTGCTGAAGCGAGGCCTTTAGGCCGAGCTTCAGTAGGGGCGGAGCAGTTTGTATGGTGGCCGTCTTGAAATCCGTTATTTTGGATGTGCCCCACGTGCTCCTATCATTCTTTATACTGCATTTGGAGTGTTTTACCTTATATTTTCGACTGTATTAGGAGTTTTTGTGGGATTTTTGACTAAATTTGGAGTTACTGTCCTACATAAGTGAAGTAGCGAGCCCGAAGGGCGAGCTTCTGGTGAGGCCGAAGGCCGAACTTTCAGTCCGCGAGGCCGAAGGCCGAGCGTATGATGCGCGAGCCCGAAGGGCGAGCGCCTGGCGAGGCCGTAGGCCGAGCCGTATTAGTAACTTGCGAGGCCGAAGGCCGAGCTCCGACTTGAGAGTATTTTCCACATCTCCGACAAGTCTCCATGGCAACTGCCTGCGGTAACCGCAGCACCTACGAGTGGGGTTCCTTAACAAAAGTGACTCAGAACCTTGGTACCATTCTGCCCGTACCACCTTTTTATGGCAGTAGGGTGAATCTGCTTTAGTGGCTACAGTATGGTTCTTTATTGTATGGAGAGTTTATTTGGGATTTCATACTTCTATTGGAGTTTTGAACTTATTTTTTTTTAATGTAAAAGGGGTAAAGGTATAGTTTAGTACTGCATAACGATAAATGCGGGCCGCATGCGGCCCGCACACTGCCCGAAATACTAGTTTATAATATATAAAGCTCGATTACCACTGACTGACTGACATAAATGTTCTCCTAGAAGGAGCAGTGTAGGGTAAAAATGAAGTATGGCAAAAATGTTCGGGGGGTTTAGGTGAGTATGAGAAAAATCGAAAATCATTAAAAAGACGCCTGCCAAGTAAAGATGGATAACGTATCTCGAAAACGGTAAGAGATAGGTAGGGGGTGTTTGAACAAATGTCATAGGGAATCAGGAGAGCAGTCGAATGACACCTGTCAAAAATCCAAAATGGCGGATTTCAAGATGGCCGCCATACAAAATGATCCGAGCCTGCTGAAGCGAGGCCTTTAGGCCGAGCTTCAGTAGGGGCGGAGCAGTTTGTATGGTGGCCGTCTTGAAATCCGACATTTTGGATGTGTCTTACATGCTCCTATCATTCTTTATACTGCATTTGGAGTGTTTTTCCTTAATTTTCGACTGTATTAGGAGTTTTTGTGGGATTTTGACTGAATTTGGAGTTACTGTCCAACATTGATGTATAGCGAGCCCGAAGGGCGAGCTCCTGGTGAGGCCGGAGGCCGAACTTTCGCTCCGCGAGGCCGAAGGCCGAGCGTATGATGCGCGAGCCTGAAGGGCGAGCGCTTGGCGAGGCCGTAGGCCGAGCCGTATTTGTAACTTGCGAGGCCGAAGGCCGAGCTCCGACTTGAGAGTTTTTTCCACGTCTCCGACTGGTCTCCATGGCAACTGCCCGCGATAACCAAAGCACCTACGAGTGGGGTTCCTTAACAAAAGTGACTCAGAACCTTGGTACCATTCTGCCCGTACCACCTTTTTATGGCAGTAGGGTGAATCTGGTTTGGAGGCTACAGTTGTTTCTTTATTGTATTGAGAGTTTATATGGGATTTCATACTTCTATTGGAGTTTTGAACACACTTTTTTTTACGTATTAAGTGTTTTGATATAAGTTAAAATTGCATAACGATAAATGCGGGCCGCATGCGGCCCGCACACTGCCCGGAAAACTAGTTTATAATATATAAGGCTCGATTACCACTGACTGACTCACTGACTCACTGACATAAATGTTCTCCTAGAAGGAGCAGAGTAGGGTAAAAATGAAGTATGGCAAAAATGTTCGGCGGGTTTAGGTGAGTATGAGAAAAATCGAAAATCATTAAAAAGACGCCTGCCAAGTAAAGATGAATGACATATCTCAAAAACGGTACAAGATAGGTAGAGGGTGTTTGAACAAATGTCATAGGGAATTGGGAGAGCAGTCGGATGACATCTGTCAAAAATCCAAAATGGTGGATTTCAAGATGGCCGCCATACAAAGTGATCCGAGCCTGCTGAAGCGAGGCCGTTAGGCCGAGCTTCAGTAGAGGCGGAGCAGTTTGTATGGTGGCTGTCTTGAAATCCGACATTTTGGATGTGACCCACGTGCTCCTATCATTCTTTATACTGCATTTGGAGTGTTTTACCTTATATTTTCGACTGTATTAGGAGTTTTTGTGGGATTTTGGACTGAATTTGGAGTTACTGTCCTACGTTAGTGTAGTAGCGAGCCCGAAGGGCGAGCTCCTGGTGAGGCCGAAGGCCGAACTTTCGGCTCGCGAGGCCGAAGGCCGAGCGTATTGTGCGTGAGCCCGAAGGGCGAGCGCTTGGCGAGGCCGCAGGCCAAGCCGTGTTAGTAACTTGCGAGGCCGAAGGCCGAGCTCCGACTTGAGAGTATTTTCCACGTCACCGACTGGTCTCCATGGCAACTGCCCGCGGTAACCGAAGCACCTACGAATGGGGTTCCTTAACAAAAGTGACTCAGAACCTTGGTTCCATTCTGCCCGTACCACCTTTTTATGGCAGTAGGGTGAATCTGCTTTAGTGGCTACAGTATGGTTCATTATTGTATTGAGAGTTTATATGGGATTTCATACTTCTATTGGAGTTTTGGACACTTTTTTTTTATGTATAACGTTTTTTTATGACAGTTCCTACTGACTTAAGATAGATGCGGGCCGCATGCGGCCCGCACACTGCCCGAAAAACTAGTTTATTTATAATATATAAAGCTCGATTACCACTGACTGACTGACATAAATGTTCTCCTAGAAGGAGACGAGTAGGAACAACGTGATGTATGGCAAAAATGTTCGGGGGGTTTTGGTAAGTATGAGAAAAATCGAAAATCATTAAAAAGACGCCTGCCAAGTGAAGATGAATGACGTATCTCAAAAACGGTACAAGATAGGTAGGGGGTGATTGAACAAATGTCATAGGGAATTGGGAGAGCAGTCGAATGACACCTGTCAAAAATCCAATATGGCGGATTTCAAGATGGCCGCCATACAAAATGCTCCGAGCCTGCTGAAGCGAGGCCTTTAGGCCGAGCTTCAGTAGGGGCGGAGCAGTTTGAATGGTGGCCGTCTTGAAATCCGACATTTTGGATGTTTCTTACGTGCTCCTATCATTCTTTATACTGCATTTGGAGTTTTTTATCTTTATTTTCGAATGTATTAGGAGTTTTTGTGGGATTTTTGACTGAATTTGGAGTAACTGTCCTACATTAGTGTAGTAGCGAGCCCGAAGGGCGAGCTTCTGGTGAGGCCGCAGGCCGAACTTTCGGCCCGCGAGGCCGAAGGCCGAGCGTATGGGGCGTGAGCCCGAAGGGCGAGCGCATGGCGAGGCCGGAGGCCGAGCCGTGTTAGTAACTTGCGAGGCCGAAGGCCGAGCTCCGACTTGAGAGTATTTTCCACGTCTCCGAATGGTCTCCATGGCAACTGCCCGTGGTAAGCGAAGCACCTACGAGTGGGGTTCTTTAACAAAAGTGACTCAGAATCTTGGTACCATTCTGCCCGTACCACTTTTTTATGGCAGTAGGGTGAATCTGGTTTGGTGGCTACAGTTTGGTTCTCTACTGTATAAGGAGTTTATATGGGATTTCATACTGTTATAGAATATTGTTTTTTTTTCTAAATATATAAGGTGTTTTGATATTGTTTCAAATTGCATAACGATAAATGCGGGCCGCATGCGGCCCGCACACTGCCCGAATAACTAGTTATTAATAATATATAAAGCTCGATTACCACTCACTGACTGACTGACTGACTGATTGACATAAATGTTCTCCTAGAAGGAGACGAGTAGGGCTAAAATGATGTATGGCAAAAATGTTCGGGGGGTTTAGGTGAGTATGAGAAAAATCGAAAATCATCAAAATGACGCCTGCCAAGTTAAGATGGATGACATATCTCGAAAACGGTGCAAGATAGGTAGGGGGTGTTTGAACAAATGTCATAGGGAATCGAGAGAGCAGTCGAATGACACCTGTCAAAAATCCAAAATGGCGGATTTCAAGATGGCCGCCATACAAAATGCTCCGAGCCTGCTGAAGCGAGGCCTTTAGGCCGAGCTTCAGTAGGGGCGGAGCAGTTTGAATGGTGGGCTTCTTGAAATCCGCCATTTTGGATTTGTCCCAGGTGCTCCTCTCATTCTTCATACTGCATTTGGAGTGTTTTACCATATATTTTCGACTGTATTAGGAGTTTTTGTGGGTTTTTTGACTGAATTTGGAGTAACTGTCCTACATTAGTGTATAGCGAGCCCAAAGGGCAACCACCTGGTGAGGCCGAAGGCCGAACTTTCGGTCCGCGAGGCCGAAGGCCGAGCGAATGAAGCGCGAGCCCGAAGGGCGAGCGCTTGGCGAGGCCGCAGGCCGAGCCGTGTTAGTAACTTGCGAGGCCGAAGGCCGAGCTCCGACTCGAGAGTATTTTCCACATCTCCGACTGGTCTCCATGGCAACTGCCCGCGGTAACCGAAGCACCTACGAGTGGGGTTCCTTAAGAAAAGTGACTTAGAACCTTGGTACCATTCTGCCCGTACCACCTTTTTATAGCAGTAGGGTGAATTTGCTTTAGTGGCTACAGTATGGTTCTTTATTGTATTGAGAGTTTATATGGGATTTCATGCTTCTATTGGAGTTTTGAACACACTATTTTTTTAATGTATCAGGTGTTTTTTTGACAGTTCCTACTGACTCAAGATAGATGCGGGCCGCATGCGGCCCGCACACTGCCCGAAAAACTAGTTTATAATATATAAAGCTCGATTACCACTGACTCACTGACTGACTCACTCATTGACATAAATGTTCTCCTAGAAGGAGACGAGTAGGAGCACAGTGATGTATGGCAAAAATGTTCGGGGGGCTTAGGTGAGTATGAGAAAAATCGAAAATCATTAAAAAGACGCCTGCCAAGTGAAGATGGATGACGTATCTCGAAAACGGTAAGAGATAGGTAGGGGGTGTTTGAACAAATGTCATAGGGAATCGGGAGAGCAGTCGAATGACATATGTCAAAAATCCAAAATGGCGGATTTTAAAATGGCCGCCATACAAAATCCTTCGATCCCTCAAAAAAGTAGCTGTTTCTACCAGAAAGAGTTGAGTACGGTTATAGTAATGTATTACGAAAATGACAAAGGGGCTTAGCTGAGTAGGGAAAAAAATAAAAACCCTAGAAATGACGCCTGCCAAGTAAAGCTGGACTACGTATCTCGAAAACGGTAAGAGATAGGTTGGGGGTGTTTGAACAAATGGCATAGGGAATCGGGAGAGCAGTCGAATGAGACCTGTCCCACGTGGTCCTCTCATTCTTTATACTGCATTTGGAGTGTTTTACCTCATATTTTCGACTGTATTAGGAGTTTTTGTAGGTTTTTTGACTGAATTTGGAGTTACTATTCTACGTTGTTGTAGTAGCGAGCCCGAAGGGCGAGCTCCTGGTGAGGCCGAAGGCCGAACTTTCGGCACGCGAGGCCGAAGGCCGAGCGTATAGTGCGCGAGCCCGAAGGGCGAGCGCTTGGCGAGGCCGCAGGCCGAGCCATGTTAGTAGCTTGCGAGGCCGAAGGCCGAGCTCCGACTCGAGAGTATTTTCCACGTCTCCGACTGGTCTCCATGGCAACTGCCCGCGGAAACCAAAGCACCTACGAGTGGGGTTCCTTAACAAAAGTGACTCAGAACCTTGGTGCCATTCTGCCCGTACCACCTTTTTATTGCAGTAGGGTTAATTTGATTTAGTGGCTACAGTATGGTTCTTTATTGTATTGAGAGTTTATATGGGATTTCATACTGTTATGGAATTTTTTTTTTTTTTTTTTTAATGTATATGGTGTTAAGGTATTGGTAAGTACTGCATAACGATAAATGCGGGCCGCATGCGGCCCGCACACTGCCCGAAATACTAGTTATTTATAATATATAAAGCTGGATTACCGTACACTGACTCACTGACTGATTCACTGACTGACATCATTGTTCTCCCAGAAGGAGTCGAGAAGGAAGAAAGTGATGTATGGGAAAAGTGTAGAGAGGGTTTGGGGGAGTATGGGAAAAATCCGAAAACTCAAAGATGTCGTCTGCCAAGTAAAGTTGGTTAGCGTATCTCGGAAACGGTAAGAGATAGGTAGGGGGTGCTTGACCAAATGTCATAGGGAATTGGGAGAGCAGTCGAATGACATCTGTCAAAAATCCAAAATGGCGGATTTCAAAATGGCCGCCATACAAAATCTTTCGATCCCTCAAAAAAGTAGCTGGTTCTACCAGAAAGAGTTGAGTACGGTTATAGTAATGTATTACGAAAATGACTAACGGGCTTAGCTGAGTAGGGGAAAAATTAAAAACCCTAGAAATGACGCCTGCCAAGTAAAGCTGGACTACGTATCTCGAAAACGGTAAGAGATAGGTTGGGGGTGTTTGAACAAATGTCATAGGGAATCGGGAGAGCAGTCGAATGACACCTGTCAAATGTGCTACTCTCATTCTTCATACATTATTTGGAGTATTTGACCTTACAATGTCGACTGTATTAGGAGTTTTTGTGGGATTTTCAACTGAATTTGGAGTAATTGGCCTACTGGCCGTGTAGCGAGCCCGAAGGGCGAGCTTCTGGTGAGGCCGAAGGCCGAACTTTAAGGCCGCGAGGCCGTAGGCCGAGGGGATGGTGCGCGAGCCCGTAGGGCGAGCGCTAGGCGAGGCCGCAGGCCGAGCCATGTTAGTAACTTGCGAGGCCGAAGGCCGAGCTCAGACTTGCACCGATTCGGCTGAAAATCGATATATAGGTTGTTCTCGTCATCCTTATTCTATATATGAAATTTTGATTTTGATGACGTCTGCCAAGTAAAAATAGTTACTTCGATTTGGCTGAAACTCGATATTTATGTGGTTCTGGACGTCCTTATTCTAAATCAAAAATTTTTGTTTCGATGACGTCTGCCAAGTAAAAAAAGTTACTCCGATTTGGTTGAAACTCGATATTTAGGTGGTTCTGGGTGTCCTTATTCCAAATCTTAAAATTTTTTTTCGATGACGTCTGCCAAGTAAAACAAGTTACTCCGATTTGGCTGAAACTCGATATTTAGGTGGTTCTGGGTGTCCTTATTCCAAATCAAAATTTTTTTTTTCGATGACGTCTGCCAAGTAAAAAAAAGTACTCCGATTTGGCTTAAATTTTATATCTAGGTTGTTCTGGACGTCCTTATTCCAAATATGAAATTTTTTTTTCGATGACGTCTGCCAAGTGCAGGTAAATCACGTATCTCGAAAACGGTAATAGATAGGTAGGGGGTTTTTGAAAATATGTCATAGGGAATAAGGAGAGCAGTCGAATGACATTTTGGATGTGTCTTACGTGCTACTCTCATTCTTCATACATTATTTGGAGTATTTAACCTAACAATGTCGACTGTATTAGGAGTGTTTGTGGGAATTTCAACTCAATTTAGAGTAATTGTCCTACTGTCAGTGTGGCGAGCCCGAAGGGCGAGCTTTTGGTGAGGCCGAAGGCCGAACTTTCGGGCCGCGAGGCCGTAGGCCGAGCGGATGGTGCGCGAGGCCGCAGGCCAAGCCGTGTTAGTAACTTGCGAGGCCGAAGGCCGAGCTCAGACTTGCACCGATTTGGCTGAAAATCGATATATAGGTTGTTCTTGTCATCCTTATTCCAAATATGAAATTTTTATTTCGATGACGTCTGCCAATTAAAAAAAGTTACTCCGATTTGGCTGAAACTCGATATTTAGGTGGTTCTGGGTGTCCTTATTCCAAATCTAAAATTTTTTTTTCGATGACGTCTGCCAAGTAAAACAAGTTACTCCGATTTGGCTGAAACTCGATATTTAGGTGGTTCTGGGTGTCCTTATTCCAAATCAAAAATTATTTTTTCGATGACGTCTGCCAAGTAAAAAAAAATTCTCCGATTTGGCTTAAATTTTATATCTAGGTTGTTCTGGACGTCCTTATTCCAAATATGATTTTTTTTTTTCGATGACGTCTGCCAAGTGCAGATAAATCACGTATCTCGAAAACGGTAATAGATAGGTAGAGGGTTTTTGAAAAAATGTCATAGGGAATAAGGAGAGCAGTCGAATGACATTTTGGATGTGTCTTACGTGTTCCTATCATTCTTTATACTGCATTTGGAGTGTTTTTCCTTAATTTTCAAATGTATTAGGAGTTTTTGTGGGATTTTTGACTGAATTTGGAGTTACTGTCCAACTTTTGTGTATAGCGAGCCCGAAGGGCGAGCTCCTGGTGAGGCCGAAGGCCAAACTTTCAGTCCGCGAGGCCGAAGGCCGAGCGTGTGATGCGCGAGCCCGAAGGGCGAGCGCCTGGCGAGGCCGTAGGCCGAGCCGTATTAGTAACTTGCGAGGCCGAAGGCCGAGCTCCGACTTGAGAGTATTTTCCACATATCCGACTTGTCTCCATGGCAACTGCCTGCGGTAACCGCAGCACCTACGAGTGGGGTTCCTTAACAAAAGTGACTCAGAACCTTGGTCCCATTCTGCCCGTACCACCTTTTTATGGCAGTAGGGTGAATCTGTTTTAGTGGCTACAGTATTGTTCTTTATTGTATTGAGAGTTAATATGGGATTTCATACTGTTATGGAGTTTTGTTTTTTTTTTTAAATGTATAAGGAGTTACGGTATTATTTAGTACTGCATAACGATAAATGCGGGCCGCATGCGGCCCGCACACTGCCCGAAATACTAGTTATAATATATAAAGCTCGATTACCATTGACTCACTGACTGACATAAATGTTCTCCTAGAAGGAGACGAGTAGGAGCAACGTGATGTATAGCAAAAATGTTCGGGTGGTTTTGGTGAGTATGAGAAAAATCGAAAATCATTAAAAAGACGCCTGCCAAGTGATGATGGATGACGTATCTCGAAAACGGTAAGAGATAGGTAGGGGGTGTTTGAGCAAATGTCATAGGGAATCGGGAGAGCAGTCGAAAGACATCTGTCAAAAATCCAAAATGGCGGATTTCAAGATGGCCGCCATACAAAGTGATCCGAGCCTGCTGAAGCGAGGCCTTTAGGCCGAGCTTCAGTAGGGGCGGAGCAGTTTTTATGGTGGCTATCTTGAAATCCGACATTTTGGATGTGTCTTACGTGCTCCTATCATTCTTTATTCGGCATTTAGAGTGTTTTACCTTCATTTTCGACTGTATTAGGAGTTTTTGTGGGATTTTGGACTGAATTTGGAGTTACTGTCCTACGTTAGTGTATAGCGAGCCCGAAGGGCGAGCTCCTGGTGAGGCCGAAGGCCGAGTTTTCGGCTCGCGAGGCCGAAGGCCGAGCGTATGGTGCGTGAGCCCGAAGGGCGAGCGCTCGGCGAGGCCGCAGGCCGAGCCGTGTTAGTAACTTGCGAGGCCGAAGGCCGAGCTCCGACTTGAGAGTATTTCCCACATCTCCGACTGGTCTCCATGGCAACTGCCCGCGGTAACCGAAGCACCTACGAGTGGGGTTCCTTAACAAAAGTGACTCAGAACCTTGATACCATTCTGCCAGTACCACCTTTTTATGGCAGTAGGGTGAATCTGGTTTGGTGGATACAGTTTGGTTCCTTATTGTATTAAGAGTTTATATGGGATTTCATACTTCTATTGGAGGTTTGAACTTTTTTTTTGTAATGTATGTCGTGTTGTATGGCAGTTCCTACTGACTCAAGATAGATGCGGGCCGCATGCGGCCCGCACACTGCCCGAAATACTAGTTATTTATAATATATAAAGCTCGATTACCACTCACTGACTGACTCACTGACTGACATAAATGTTCTCCTAGAAGGAGCAGAGTAGGGTAAAAATGAAGAATAGCAAAAATGTTCGGAGGGTTTTGGTGAGTATGAGAAAAATCGAAAATCATTAAAAAGACGCCTGCCAAGTAAAGATGGATGACGTATCTCAAAAACGGTACGAGATAGGTAGGGGGTGTTTGAACAAATGTCATAGGGAATCGGGAGAGCAGTCGAATGACACCTGTCAAAAATCCAAAATGGCGGATTTCAAGATGGCCGCCATACAAAGTGATCCGAGCCTGCTGAAGCGAGGCCTTTAGGCCGAGCTTCAGTAGGGGCGGAGCAGTTTGTATGGCGGCCGTCTTGAAATCCGACATTTTGGATGTGACTCACGTGCTCCTATCATTCTTTATACTGCATTTGGAGTGTTTGACCTTTATTTTCGACTGTATTAGGAGTTTTTGTGGGAGTTTTGACTGAATTTGGAGTTACTGTCCTATATTAGTGTAGTAGCGAGCCCGAAGGGCGAGCTCCTGGTGAGGCCGAAGGCCGAACTTTCGGTCCGCGAGGCCGAAGGCCGAGCGTATGATGCGCGAGCCCGAAGGGCGAGCGCCTGGCGAGGCCGTAGGCCGAGCCGTATTAGTAACTTGCGAGGCCGAAGGCCGAGCTCCGACTTGAGAGTATTTTCCACATCTCCGACTGGTCTCCATGGCAACTGCCCGCGGTAACCGAAGCACCTACGAGTGGGGTTCCTTTACAAAAGTGACTCAGAACCTTGGTTCCATTCTGCCCGTACCACCTTTTTATGGCAGTAGGGTGAATTTGCTTTAGTGGCTACAGTATGGATCTTTATTGTATGGAGAGTTTATTTGGGATTTCATACTTCTATTGGAGTTTTGAACTTATTTTTTTTAAATGTATAAGGGGTTAAGGTATAGTTTAGTGCTGCATAACGATAAATGCGGGCCGCATGCGGCCCGCACACTGCCCGAAAAACTAGTTATTATAATATATAAAGCTCGATTACCACTGACTGACTGACTGACATAAATGTTCTCCTAGAAGGAGCAGAGTAGGGTAAAAATGAAGTATGGCAAAAATGTTCGGGTGGTTTTGGTGAGTATGAGAAAAATCGAAAATCATTAAAAAGACGCCTGCCAAGTGATGATGGATTACGTATCTCAAAAACGGTAAGAGATAGGTAGGGGGTGTTTGAACAAATGTCATAGGGAATTGGGAGAGCAGTCGAATGACATCTGTCAAAAATCCAAAATGGCGGATTTCAAGATGGCCGCCATACAAAGTGGTCCGATCCTGCTGAAGCGAGGCCTTTAGGCCGAGCTTCAGTAGGGGCGGAGCAGTTTGTATGGTGGCCGTCTTGAAATCCGACATTTTGGATGTGTCCCAGGTGCTCCTCTCATTCTTCATACTGCATTTGGAGTGTTTAACCTTCATTTTCGACTGTATTAGGAGTTTTTGTGGGATTTTTGACTGAATTTGGAGTAACTGTTCTACGTTAATGTAGTAGCGAGCCCGAAGGGCGAGCTCCTGGTGAGGCCGAAGGCCGAACTTTCGGCTCGCGAGGCCGAAGGCCGAGCGTATGGTGCGTGAGCCCGAAGGGCGAGCGCTTGGCGAGGCCGCAGGCCGAGCCGTATTAGTAACTTGCGAGGCCGAAGGCCGAGCTCCGACTCGAGGGTATTTTCCACGTCACCGACTGGTCTCCATGGCAACTGCCTGCGGTAACCGAAGCACCTACGAGTAGGATTCCTAAACAAAAGTGATTAAGAACCTTGGTACCATTCTGCCCGTACCAACTTTTTATGGCAGTAGGGTGAATCTGCTTTAGTGGCTACAGTATGGTTCTTTATTGTATGGACAGTTTATTTGGGATTTCATACTTCTATTGGAGTTTTGAACTTATTTTTTTTTAATGTAAAAGGGGTCAAGGTATAGTTTAGTACTGTATAACGATAAATGCGGGCCGCATGCGGCCCGCACACTGCCCGAAAAACTAGTTATTACTATATAGCTATTAAGCTTGTTGATTAATAATGTTTAAATTTTTTATGTAAAGTGATTTTTGAACACTTCCAAATTATATATTCTTTATTGTCTAATATTATAGTTAATACTTTTACTTCATATGTTGTAAATACATTGATTAATTTTATAACATGTTTTGCTATTGTTTAGTTACTAAGATTATTTATGCACTTATGATGTTGTTTGTTATTATTAAGTACATAGATAAATCCATTAGAGAAAATAGTTTAGAATAGGAATTATGAAGGTATAGGTACATTATAGAGGATAATAATGGTTGTAATAGTTGCTATTTGCCATGTATTATTGTGTATTAATCAAAATAAATGTATAAAGTACTTTTATCATAATAGTTGCTATTTGCCATGTATTATTGTGTATTAATCAAAATAAATGTATAAAGTACTTTTATCATTATTGTTTTTATTTATATTATAATATCTGCCAGCTAGGCTAGAATGTCACCCCACCTTGGTGCACTTGGTCTTGGGTGTCTTAGAAGGTGACTATGGGTTCCCATGAACCCCAAGATGTGGGGATTATGGCATAACTGCATTGTGGGAGAGGCTGTGTTCAGCAGGAAGTGGACATTGCAGTTGATACTGTTAAAGGAGTTTATACCAATGATCACAATATTAACATCATTATTTATTACATATTAATATTATTATATTTACACTTAAAGCTATTACTTTTAACAAACAATAAAAACAATGTTCTCTTATTACTAGGTACTAATATTCACAGTTTTAGTAAAATTTATTTGTATTGTTTAATTATACACAATTTTCTTAACCATAGTTATATTTACACTTAAAGCGATTATTTTTAACAAACAATAAAAACAATGTTCTCTTATTACTAGGTACTAATATTCACTGTTTTATTAAAATTTATTTGTATTGTTTAATTATACACAATTTTCTTAACCACAGTTATACTTACACTTAAAGCAATTAAGTTTAACAAACAATAAAAAACAATGTTCTCTTATTACTAGGTACTAATACTCACAGTTTCATAAAAAAATATTTGTTTTAATTAAACATAATTTCCTGAACCAAAGGTGCATTCATGAGCATCACCTGTAGCAAACCCTTCACCATTCCCCAGCACCACCACCAGTCCTACGCCTCTCTGCAGCTCTCTGTGCTGATTTTTTCCTCAAAGCACTTCGTTTGTCAGACCAGTACTAAAATAAGATTGGTTATAGTTACTAAACAAAATACATACAGTACATAAGATTTATAAATAGACCAGCGGCCTGTAGAAAATATAATCTATGTTCAACAGGGATAATGTAGGATTCTAATGGTGAAATAATTTTTCAAATGGGTCCAGTAGTTTAGGGCGTATTAAATTAAAAAAAAACACTTTATAATATTATAGTGTAGATAAACTGAACCTTCATCCACTTTTTGCAGTCTTTAAATGTTCCACCACCAACACTATTTAATTGCAGAGCTGCGTTCTCCCAAAACTTTTGGGAATTTTTCTTAGCATTCTGAGTTTTCAGGTAACCCTTAGCTATGTCAGGATTCCTCTCTAACATATCCACAAGGAGATTTATTTGAGCCATTGAAGGGTGCATTGATCATTCAGTTGCTTAGCTGAAATAATGAGAAAAATGTTATTTATACATAAAACATTGTGTTATCCTCTTTTTCAAGAGACTAATGAAATGAGCAAAATACTTTTCAGTAAGTAGGTATATAGTACTATAACTTAGTACCTAACTAAATTAGTCAAACAAATAAGAACCTACTACCTACTTGTAATATTTTAAAGGTAGGCAGTAGTTATACTGATGTGGTATGTTTCATTTATTCTGCGCAATTGAAATTACTGCTATTATTTTCATTGTAATAAATACATTTATAATAGCACAAATAATACATACGAATAAAAGTAAACATGAGTACTAACAATATAATGTATTTAAATAGTACTTCTTTGTTAAAAATTACTCATCAAGGACCTATCACTAATAATAAAAAATGTAGGTACTTACCTCATATTGAAATTGGTGTAAATCTACTTGTAAGTTGTACTGTAGAGATCTCTATGCACCGCTCTCAGAATACAAAATAATCTGAGGCACCGCTGTGTTGTGTAGTCCTTCAATTCCTAACGAACTATGCAATCTTTTGGTTGGAATGTTCCCAAACATAAACCACTTGAATAGGGAATGCATTGCAGAGAATCACAAAAAATGTGGCACTGGCTGAATTCTTTACTTTTACCCTGCCCTCTTGAGTTTTAAGCCTCTTCGTGTTTTTTCTATACTTTTTTCGCTAGATTTAATCCCAGAAACATCTTGTTTTGATTAGTTCTAACTTTTTCTTCTCCGATATCATTTTGGGCTAATGCTTGAAGAGATTTATTGCCATGTCTAGGCATTTTTTGTCATATTTCATGTAATTATATCTATTCATTAATTATACGGTATTAACTAACTGCGTATCACACAATTTTATTACATTCTGATGCATAAAAATGCACTTATCAACAAAAATATGAAAGACCGGTAAATACCGATTCACAAAACCCATTTACAGCGCTGCCCTCGAAACTCACGCTCGCGAACGTGATCACTTCACATCACTTGGACTGACGTCATATTCCCGAATACCAATTCAAGTGATGTGAATTCTTTAGGTGATGTGAGCGTGATTCGCTGAGCGAAACTCGCCGTGAGTTTGGCAATTTTCTGAATAGCACGGCAGGGAAAGTATTCTAATTTAATCCCGTATGGTTAGCTGATTGATCAATTATCTAGCTTTAGGGTGTTTAGCGATAATTCCCTTATCGACGGAGCGACTAGCACGTAGTCCAAAGGTAGGTCATTCCCGCCGTTTTATATCCACGTGCCTAATAGCACATATATCGGCTGGTGTCTTCCTGTGACATTCCAGGAGCCCAGTCGAATACGCCACGACGCAGTGGTAAAGTGTGGGACTACGGGGATTAAGAAGGGCCCCTGTCAATACAGCGAAGCCACTCGCCCGGTGTTTAATATAAACGAAAAGTTCCAACAACAGTTTCCCTATATGTTTTCACATCAATAGCTTTCCCCATTGTTTCAGTACATTTATTTTAACTGTCTGACTTGTTCAGAGTTTTTAAAAGTATAGTTAACTAAAATCATATTTTTACCGCCAGTTGTAATGCTCAAGGCCCGTTAAGATTAGACAACAATCGCCTAATCACACAGCGTACAGTCACTACCACGTAACTGTCATTGCTTTATTAATAGCTCTATAGGCATCATGAAAACCTTCAAAAAGTGGATCGATAAAATTAAGGGTGAGCATCGGATAGACACAGGCTCTGGTGTGGGTATTCCGAATATATAGATACATAATTTAAAAACTGATTACGAGCAGGCGGAACGTGAGCTTGTAAATACACCTCATTAGTAAACATTCAATTACAAATAGGTGGATAACAAATAAGGGTGGCATAGTTAGGGATCAGTACACGCATGCTGAGATCTATCCCGCCACAGCTCTGAAGACCTGTGGCTCAGAGTCATTCCCGGTTGGCATCGGTAGCAACTAGGAGTTGTTTTAAATAATCTTCCGGTTGCCACCAGTAGTCACAATCGGGAACAATATATGAAGTGAGTGTGCCCGATTGCAACCTTAAAATTAGTTTGTTTGCCTCCGATGATAGGTAAGATGTGAACTGTGTGTAATGGACTCTGTAAAAACTGTGCGTAGCGAGTGTAAAAGATATAATAATAAATTATGTTTTATACAAATAAAAGTGAGGTGATGACGTCGACCAGCATACGCATGGCCTGGCCGATCCATGACATCCACTCCACGGGTCTGAAGATGAACTCGATCTAGGTCTCGCTATATCATAAAAATATATCGACATATTATTATTACAGATAAAGAAGGCATGATGAGGTCGATCAGCACACGCTTGCCTCGGACCACGCACCATCCATCCCGCCATGGCTCTGACGATGACCTTGATCTGTGGCTAGCTTTCCTCGCTGATACAGGAATCATGGATCCTAGCGATCTCGCTGTCCAAACATGTAAATCCAATATATTTGATTTACATAGATGAAGTAATTACTAAAAAATATATTCTTTTGGCACTTGACAACGGAAATATTATATTTTACTTATTGGTTAGTGCTTGTGTTGTTGAATTTGGCAAAAAAATTACCTTGCAAAAGTTGTAATGAAAATTCTTGAGTGTAACTCTCCGAATAAATGTGTAAAGAAATGTATGTCAAGCACAAAAACAGCAGAACGCAAATTTTACCGCGGCGGGCGTGGTTTTAAAAGTGTACCGTACGGTGCAAAAACGTTACTTTGACGAGACCAAGAGGATTCAATCTAAGCACCAAATTAATTACCCAATACAAATAAATTTGGAAAATTGTGCGAGTTTTGTTCATGTTCATGTGAACTTGATAAGTCCGAAATCAAAGCGGCAAATGTATGAGAGTTATAAATCTTACATTATTTATTCGTAGATGTAACTTCTGTATAGGTAATGTTCAAAGTTAAAGACAGAGTTGTACGAGTATATTAACCCAAAGATTTGTACAAAATTGTATATTGAATGAATGCATTAGATTTAGGCTTTTATATTAAATGTGCTATTTATTGCGTTATGGGACAAATCAACGAATTTTTTGTTTGTCAGCTGAGCAGTCTCCAATTCGCCACGATACAAAAATGGACGATCCAGATATGATGTTGCAACAGCTTGGTTTTTATCGCAAGGTAACATAATCATATTGCAAGCAAACGTTTATCTACATAATGCCTACAACTTTATGAAGACAAATTTAAAATTGGCATAGCAAGTACTATCGTAGTAGTACCGTACTCGTATATGAACCCCGTCTCCTGAACTGAAAACAACTGGATCTATTTAGAGAATCGGAATAAAATTACCCTCTATTCTATAATATTTCATACGTAATATACCCTGAGCTGAGACTGTCTTTCTTACTTATAAACATTGATCCACTATACGTCATGAGAACCAATTTTCTGTCTACACAATATCACTATACGTGTTGGAATTGATCCCGCGTCTCACAGTTATATGCACCGCGTCCCTTTACGCCTTGGCCACCGAGAAGATTATATACTTTTTTGCGCATGTCTATTTTGTCACTTAGTTGCCGAAGCGCGAATTTCTGGATCACCTCATTCTCCTTCATATATCGACACGAAAACATACCGCGTCCGCTTTCACTTTATCTTGTCTCACTTCTTGCACCACAAAATTATTTGTTCGACTTTTTATGAATACTTATTCTAATCATTCCTTAAAAGTCTTTTTATAATAATGTTAGGTAAATACTATACGATATAATATATTAGACTCAGTAAGTTATTTTTTTTATCAAATATATTGCAATCTTGTTTACAGACTTCATCTCAAACTTTTACAACGACCGTACGAGATGATTATGATGGAATCAGCCAGCTTTGCCCTGGCCTCTTCTGGGACACGGTTAGTGATACTTCATACATTTTGTACATATAATTATACATCCAAAGGTGCTTGAGCCGCTCTATTGCAATTGATTGTGTCTTGTACAGATGAATTTATACTCAACAACAACACTCTGAGTAATAATCCTATGTTCTTAACAAAATCACAACATCAATAATTATTAATTCTGACTAACAGTTTTGTATAGACAATATATTGTATAGCATTTTTTGTAAAATATACTTGATGTGATAATTATAATGAGTTATTGTACTATTCGAGGGTAGATATAGTACTGACAAATATATTTAGTTGATGCCTAATACTCATTTGTCTTTCCTTGAGGTCACAACAATACTGTTCCTCCTCCTTGTACTGTGTTTATGCGCATCGCAATTTACTTCTTATGCCCATAAAAAATATGTTTAGCTAGAGTAAGAATAATGTCCATTCAGAGTAACGTCTATATAATAGTCAAATTTTGATCTAGACAGAAAAGCTTGATTTCCAGCAAGTATGATATTGAGAAAAGAGGTTCATAATAAGAAAATAATAATAAGTAAATAATACCAATATAATTCTATACGAGTAACTGCGCAAGTGAGAAACCGGCGAAACACAAATTCAAACACAGTGATATCCACCCAGCATTGAATCTGCGTTTTGAATTATGACATGAGTCTTAATTCACAACGTGGATTCAATGCTGGGTGGATGGCAATTTTATGCGCAGACATTTGAATGGATTGTTTTTTTTTATATTTTGTAGGTATTAGACGTAATACTTAATGACGTTCATTAAATATGTGCGAGTAAAAACCCTGTGTAAAATATATTAACGATTATAAAGGTATGAACATGTAAGGTTAGGTGCATCTAATTGTTATTTTTTTTACTTTTAGGTAGTTATGGACCATCCTGATGAGGCATTTATAAAAGTGAAGAAAATTATTCGCAATATCGTAAATTCACAGAAGACATTTACGCCAATGTTTGATATAGATTTTACAGACTTAAATTATTATCCAACGGTAGAGAAACGCCTGGCAAACATTAGCCAACAAATTGCCCCTCAGAGACATTTTTACTAAATAATTATATCATTTGCTAAATAAAAACATGCAATTAAAAAAAGGTTTTATTTACGTTAAGTATCATTCATAAATCAAAGATGACAAAACCATATTTATTATTTCCATTTTTTCAAGTATTAGATCTGATCGGGCACCTACAATTTAAATACCATTGTGTCAAACATTGCTCCTGAGTTTTGTTCAATGCCGCTGGACATTAGAACGTTAACGTTCTTAATGTCTCTTGAGATCTTATTTGTTTACATTTTTCAGAGCTATTTGTTCAGGTGTCATTTACTCTTTATATAGGAGCCATTTTATAGTGTTTTGAGGTGTTTTACAGGCTTCATACCACCTTATTTCGTAATTTCCTTTTTTTCATCCTCCAACAAGACTCACAAGAAGACGGCATCTGTACATGATCGATATTCTGAATATACGCACGTAATGCTTCACACCTCACTTTATAATGCATACGGATGAAGTATGGAATACTTTACTAGCGTCTTTATTTCCCTATAGATGTAATCTGGGATTTTTCAAGTGCAAACTATGCAAACATGTTACTTTCCATTAGGTGATAATTTACTGTATTATCACCTGATAGAAAGTAACATGTTATCTTATGGAATAAAAAACTAAAAGCTATACAAGATATATATATATGTTTTTATTATAGAAAACTATATAGTTTGTAGTTTGAAGGCTTCGTTAAATAACTGTAATAAGAAGAAACGGGGTGCCTTGCGTTACAAACAAAACTGTTATGCCTTAAAAGGAATCCGTTACACACTAAATATCGCTCGTATTACCGGGAGTCATAACGTCTGGTTTTACGTATCTACTTAATTTTATATTTAGAGGTAAAACAATCCAGCAGTCAGATGGCCTATTGGCAACTCCTGTTCTCAACGTTGAAACAACAATAAAGGTTTTTTTGCAGAACCTATATTAGCAAGGTTATACGCAAAGTGGACTAAGTAATTATTTATATTGCATGGTAATATAAATTACTATCCTGTGTGCGGCACAAAACATCATAGTTTGTACCTCTAACGTGGACTTGATATCGTGTCAAAACGGTCCCGATGGCGCAGCGACATTGCGGGCCCCTGCGCTAAAACAGAAGTTAATAATCAATGATGCTTATATTTTTCCATTACATATTGCTGCAAATTTATGTATTACTAGAATTATATCAACTATATTTAGTTTATTTTTATTTGAACGTGAAATACGTTATTTTAAAAATTTAAATTTATTTTTAGACATTAAATTCCCCAAATGTCTAATTTAAAATAATAAAACATGTATACACATCTTATCTTCATCTTTGAAACAAACGCCACGGAAATGTCATAAGAATGTGCTCTCCATGGTTCCACACATTTCAAATTGTGAATGTTTCTCCAATGCTGTTCTTCATTAATAAGACATAGCAATAATAATGGTAGGTCATTTTACAAGACGGTGTTTTGCAAAAGTGAAAATAAACAGGCGTTACAACACGTTAGCGAATGTTGAGTATGAATGGACCAACACTATCAGGAAGAATTGGAGTGGAAAAGAAACACAAGTAAGTATATTGACTTACCTTGGGATGAAGTCACATTTTTTGTACTTTTTGGAAAAAGCTTTCCAAAATAATATATATAAATGTAAATAAGTTATTTGGAATGTTGTTATAACAATTTTGATCTACAAATGTCAATGATGATCACAAACTCTATAATCTATGTTCATCAGGAATAACGTAGGATTCTAATGGTGAAAGAATGTTTCAAATCGGTGCAGTTGCCCTGTCCAAAACTTCGTGGTATCGGTAAGGTACGAAAAGACTTAGCTCCGTCAAACAAATTACCTCACACAAATATTAGTATGCTCATCTAATAACGCCGAGTATACGCCCACAGTATAGGAATTATTATTATAATCGTGTGTTTCCCATGTCGAGGCCATGTGTAAGTGTCAGGGTTTCATTGTACGAATTCATCAAATAAAGTGTCTTATGAGTTATGAGTCCTTCAAATTGTATGTATTTATGGAGTCAGCTAGCAAACATGATTTATTATTACACTCGTAATAAAAGTAAGTGCACGTCATCTTTCTGACCTTATCCCGCGTATGCGAGATCGGTACAATATGTTGATTGGACGATTAACCATATTTTCCTTCCACAAAGTTTCCACTTCTGACGCTGCACGCACCGTAGAATAATCCAGCTCTGACGGATATGCTGATATACGTGTAGTTTTGTACCTAAAGCTGTGATTTGATTTTTTTAATGGCGAGTAGAGTATTCTTTTAAGTTGGTCTCAGTTAAATTTCACCACAATTAGTTGAGTAGTTTTTAAGATAAAGTCAATTAAAAGAAAATATACTTGCATAATGGTAATTGCAGTTCTTGGCGATGGTGAACAGTATTTTGGTCGAGTGAAAGATCTTGTAAGTGGACGCCTCAAGAAAACAATGAAAATATATGTAAAAAACGGAACTCATTTCCAACACTTAAATGTATGAAAAAGCTTTTGAATGACCATGATAATGTTAGGTCAGTGTTTTTAATGGGCATGGTACCGACTTCAACAAGTTATTTCATACTTTTAAGAGATGGAAGTCAGTTCTGTTTTCTTGTTAATATTTTTATATAATTACATTTATTGTTCATTACAACAACATGCATTTGTATTTTACGTGTTACTATTTGTACCTACTATAAATGTCTGCCATCCTTAGACAATAACCGGGACCGCGCCCTCCAAATAACGAAAGCGCTCAGTATTACTGTCACTAGCAGTCAAACATTCCAAGTCATGAACATAGCGGACGTCGCTTAACTTAGCTGATCAGTTAAAAATGGCTAAGGAAACTACGCTGCGAGAGCTTCAATATATTTTTTTATCTTATCATCACGCGTTTGTATCCCCAAAAGAGGGGTAGTCAGAGATGCCTAAATACTTAAGTCACATTTTGAATACCATGCATGTCCTTGAGTCTAATATATATGAGTTACAAGCATAGATTTTAGGCGCAAGGCTATGCTTGCAAAATTTCAACGAGTTTGAACACATGATATATATAAAATAATAAAATATGTTGAAACTACTATTGTATGGAAAGCACTATAAAGACAGCTTTCAGTCTTTCTCCTTCATCCAGATCTCTCAACAGCTGTACCGCTATGCAACTATAAACTATGAAGTGGTTTTTCGACAGCTGTAAGTGCATATCTTTAGCAAATTTGAAAGTTTACCATTCAGAAATCACTATCGTTAAACTCTATTAAAACAGTAACGGTACTTAAATACTGTTCTGTGCTATTCAAAGACGAAGGAAAACTGAAAACCTTACCTGAACTGAGTTTTTCCCCGAATCGACCGTCATTACGGAAGGCTAGGCTCTTGAAACGGCAACCTTAGCTGAGTTTCAAGATTTAACTGCCAACCCTCCTAATTAGTGACCTGTAAATAGGGTAAGCGAGTCGTGTCCTTTCTTCGCACTTTCTTACACTTGACGAGTTATTTCTGTCTTATAACTCGTCAATCTTTATAGGTAACTTAACTAGCTCATACAGTAGAAATCTTCCATATATACTAAAAGCAATCATTAATTGTGAGTTTGGTTGCCACGTTGAGGGTTTTACTGTAAAAAATCATCAGTTATGCCAGAATCTATATTCTAGTAATCATTTAAAGTACTATAGTAGATAAAAATATTTTTTTGCAATATCTTTGCCATGGAACAAGCTTAAAAACACATTTTTTTCTTAGCTCCCCAGTAGCTATGTGAAGACAATAAATAAATCCGAAATTTGTCATGTACTAAAGTTATTCAGCTACTACAACACAAAATATTGCTCGTTTTAGACTCACTGTATAGTTCCAAATAATTGCAACAGAATAGAATAAAAATTATGGCGTGTCAAAATTCAAAGTTTTTAATTTTGCCGTAGCACCCAACCACTTTCAAAGGATCATATTTGTGGAACAAATGTTGTTTTAGATAGTAAGTAGTGCTTTCTTACTATATAAAACATAGATTTCTTTATAAGATTTGTGTTCAAATAAGATTGGTGGTGATCAAAATGCACTTATCAGAGCACACGACGTGTGATCAAATGCTGGCACCTATTTGGCTCAACGAATAAGCATTACATTTCAAAAGGGTAATGCCACCATTTATATATATAAATGGTGGCATTACCCTAATGGTGCCATATAGTAGTAGCTGTAGTATTGTATATAGTTAGTTTTTTTTTTAATATATGCTTACGACGGTATAAAAAAACAATTAAGTACATCATATTAGGGCAACTTGAGGTCAGGCAGTCCATTTTTTTATGTTATTGTGCACAAGCATATTACAGATGCATTTCAACACAAGTGTCACGAATTGCACTGCGCTCGTCACTTTGAGACATAGTTGTTAAGTCGCATGTGCCTGTCTATCAAGGTTAGGTGCTTGGCGACAGATTTTCTACTTGAGGGTGGTCGCTAGCCAGGCGGGCATTCGCAAAATGCTCTTCCACCATGCGGTGAAGCTCAAGCCCGTGGCGGGATTCGACCCGTGGACCTGCTGCGCGGCAGTCCAGAGCCAATGCCACTGAGCCATCACTGTTTCAAAACCCCTTATACAAAAATCCTTAAACAAAATTATATCTTTGAAAATGATATCTTCTTATGGCTTCCGAAGTTACAAGCAGCATCGATTTACAGAAACAAATCGGGTTAGCCCTCTAAAGCTTTGCCACACACCATACTGTTGATATTCCCATTTTCAGTTCAAATCCACCGGAATCGCAATATGAAACCGGGTACTTCGTATTCGTACACGTAGCGCTATTCGAAGTTATTAAATTACGCTTGAATTGCTACGAACGTGCTACGACAATCTAGTTTGTGTTCACTTACATCAATGACGACATCATGACTTAACAACAGGTGAAATCGTAGAAAGTCCAATACTAACAAAACCTAGCTATAAGGCTTATATATTGTTAAGTACTTGTATGATTATTGTATGTACGTATTAAAATTAATATTGATTGATATTAGTTATAATGGTCTATGGGCTGAATAAGATTAAAGATGTACTACGTGAAGTATATATACGGGCATGAACGTTTACTTTATATTACATTGACTACGATGTATATCAAGTTGTGTGGTCTACCAATAAAAAAATAAACAAACAAAAGAAATATATGATAAATGAAAGATGATACAAATATTTAATGGAATGCAGTGGGAAAAGCTACGTATTTGCGGCACCTACTTTGCTTAGGGTAAGAGCAGGAAGAACAAGGGGTTACCGAGAACAAAATACGTACTACATATTTATTATATTATTATTATTATAATTTAATCACCGAAATGTAATAAAGTACTTTGCAATTCTTCTATTAATCCACAAAATTTCAGTAACTCACTTCGCCTTTGATATTCATGGGCTTCTATAAAAGCTTACAAAGATCCGTTTGATCTTGTAATGAACTCTCCCGCACCTGTGCATCGGTCAGCGAAGAATACAATCTGTCTTCGTTAAGAACGACGTAAGCGCTCTACGAACAAACTGCCGTCGTCAATCAAGTTTTTATAGATATACACCTGTTCCGTGAAAAATGGTATAAACTCACTTTCCTCGCGCCATAGGCCTACTGATAAATTAGCGTTGTCGTTGAAATATTGCAAAGTAAACTTAGCCCTGATGGATGGTTTAACATTAATCGTCGGGATACATATACTGTTTTATATATTACTGTTTAATGTCTTCGTAAGTGATAAGAGGGCAATTGCATCTAATGAGCATGCCACCACTTATATCATTAATAGGGTGCACATTGGATAACAGGTCCCCTTACTATATTTACGTCCTAATTAACTCAAAAGATGCTGCCAACGAGAGCATTCTCAAGGAATCAGGTAAAGCGAAAATGTGCAATTATGTCATTGTTTATTGCTGTAATCAAAACATAACGAAGTTATATTTGTAAAATTTAATTGCGTTTTTTTGTGTTTTGGAAGAAGATATATGTATTGTGAAGCGGTCGTAGCGAAGTTTGTTTAGACGTTCTTAAACGATCAGCTAAGTTAAGCAACTTCCACCGCGGCCATGACTTGGATGGGTGATCGCTAGTTACTACTGAGCGCTTCCGTGCTTCGGAGGGCACGTGAAGCCGTCAATCCCGGTTGTTCTCTTTTTTTTTTATGCTAGATAGGTTACCCTTTTCCTAGTAAGTGATGATGTGGTCGAAGATGTTGTTAAGGCTAACCTAGAATTACTGGCACTCAAGGATAGATGCCAGAACACACCGCTAGGTGCTTGGCGACAGATTTTCTACTTGGATTACTTTAACCCGTGGGGTGCCGGGCACCCCACGGTGAAGTAAAGGCATGTCGGTAAAGAATATAATTATTTCCCTGTCTTGGCACCCCGTAAAACACAACACATACAATGCTACGACTTTCCATAAATACTACGAATTCGTAGCATAAATATAATACTGTTAAAATTAAAAGAAAAAACAATTATCAACGCTAAAACTTTTCAAATTATTTTCAATTTACACTTGAGGCGCGAGACGCTTAGCGGCACTTCTGTGCTTTGGGTGCTCTTTTTTCACGTCACGTAAAAGTTTTTATTATTTCGCGTAATTATTTTATATGTAGCTACGAATATTTATCCTCAAATTTAACAGTCAAATAATACTTTTTTTTATGTCATTGTGACGGGACAAGCACGAAAGCCCATCTGGAGTTAAGTGGACTAAGTGCCTATAAAAGATGCATTTCGTCACAATGATGAATTGCACTGCGCCTGTCACCCTGAGGCATACTGTTGTTAAATCTCTTGTGCCTGTTATTTTACTGACGCTCAAGTTCTACTGCCTGAACATACTATTAGGTGCTTGGCGACAGATACTCTAATTGAGGGTGGTAGCTTATAGCTAGCCAGATGAGCATTCGCAAAATGCCCTTTCACCATGCGGTGAAGCTCATACCGACGGTGGAGATCGAACTATGGAGCTGCGGCACAGCAGTCCATAGCTATTACCGCTCGGCCGTCATTGTTTCTCATAATACTAGACTACTACTAGTTCTGTGGTATTTATTTAGGTTAACGGTAAAATGATGTACTGTATCAGCCGGAGTGTCCAATGCTGAACACAGCCTCCCATTAAAGGGGGCTTGCCGTAATCCCCCCGCTTGGCATGTGTCTTGGGGATCGCAGTATAAGATAACAATTCAATAGAAAGTGCTGTTGCTGACCCTCCGATATTTTTCTCATAGTCGCCTATTACACCTACAAGAGATGGGGTGCATTCTATGCATCCCGTGGGGTGCCAGGAATTATCGCGTTTAGGCCACATATTAATACATAAAATGACTGATCTAACCATCAGCACGTAATACATACATATCTTTAAAAAGAACTTTTGCGAGGCTCTCTTAAAGAAAAAAAAACATAATCAATCAAATAATTTTCATAAAAACCAGAAGGTCTAGATAAAATACTATTAATCAAGGAGTCGTCATTTTCATTGGGCGTTTTTATTGACGGTCGTTTATACTTTTGGACATTTTTATTGTTGGATGTTTGTATTATTGGTAATTTTTAATATTGCACATTCTTATTATTGGACATTTTTATTAATGGACTCTTTTATTTGTGGTCATTGACTTTGGACATTATTCTTTTTTGACATTAGTCGTGCAAATCTTATCTTTCATTAGATGTCATTTTAAACGTTTCGTAATAGTTTCGCTTCGTTTATATACAGTTTAATCAGGCCAAGCAGTAATGTTCGCATTACGGTTTGTAAGGTATGGGTGACGGTGAAATTACAGGCAAATGAGACTTATCAAATGTAAGTATCAGGGTGATAAGCGCAGTGCAGTTTGACACTTGTGAAGGAATGCATCTCTAATAGACAGAGGTTACCGATAAACACCAGGTGAGCTTCGCTCTTACTCATCTTACCATAATCAATAATAAAAAAAAAATGTGCGGTATCGAGTTTCAATTCAAGTGAATTTCAAATTTTTTAATGGGGCAATTGTTTTCCGGGGATAGTTGTAGCGGTACATCTGCCCCCACGATACATTGGATCCTATTGGTATTTCGCATTTGGTAGTTACCGTATAATTGACTCTTGACAATTGAGTGAAGGTCTCATCGGAAAATTGGGCCTCGTCAAGTCAAGATAGTATAATGATTTTTAACTCTATATATGAGCTAACTGAGTGCAGGGGTTATTGAGATTATGTGAGTATAAAGTCCCAAAGTTCAAGGTAAACTAACTGGAAATTTGAATAAGTCATTTAATTAAAAAACTAGGTTTTTTTATCTATATAATCATGATTATTTTCATCATATCATTGGTAACTAACAACATGATAGGTACATATAGGTAACCCACCAAATAAGTTGAGTATTTTCATTATATAACTTTTTAATATAAAATGGGGAAGCCTGGTGTCAAATCAGTTTATTATAATAGAGCTAAATGTTTATAACACATAAAAGATACATTCTTTATCGAAGTAATAATTTTTCTACACAACATCTTCGACCATATCATCACTTACCATCAGGTGAGATAGTGGTCAAAGAGTAAAATAACAAGCATTAAAAAAAAAAAGTTGTGATATACGTCTATGACCACATCGTCAATTACAAATAGGTGATATAATGGTCACAGACCTGTCTGTAGATAATGTAATGAAATATTCTATAGCGAGTATTTTGGAAACTAGTGAGGTACTTGATTATATACTCACAAGATTATCTTATGTTAATTTCAGAGCTACATCGGAATAGGACTTGAAAACATACCAAACAGACGGGTAAACAAACACATATCATTAATTTTTTGTTTCAATCGAATACTTTCGAGCGCATAATTGGTATAATAGAAATTTGCAGTTCTTTTCCGTGGTTCCATTGGACGTCCCATTGATGGGACAATGGAAAAAAATCATTTAACCGTAGACCCATTGGCCAATGGAACCACGGAAAATAACTTTTACTCCAATATAGTTTTTCCGTGAAACCATTAATAGAGATGTCACAATATGATGCGACCACGATGTAATTCAACTTCAAAGTCAAATTTATATGTCTTAATATATTTTATCTAATCTAAATAAAACAGCTGTATGAAAATACACGGCAAATTAAAATTTCTATTTTTCTCTTGTTGTAATTTTGAAATAAAATATAAATTGTCAAATAATACCTTACATCTTCATCTTTTTTTAGAGAAGACGTACAGTAGGAGCTCTTATGAAATTTGTTTTTAGATTTTTGGGGTCCAATATCCGAACACAAAGGGCAACGGTGCCCTATATCCTATATGACTGCCTAGCCAGGTTTCTAGCTCATAAACGGAAAGAATAATAGAAGCAGAACATGTGGCTATATATATAAGTTATTTAGATATTTGTGTACAATGCTGACATTGAACTGAATTGAAATAGGTACTTAGTACTGCGTTGACATGATAATTTTTCTTATCTCTTCACAAACATTCAGTTTTTTTTTTTATGTTATTATGACGTAACAAGCTTAAGGCCCACCTGATGTTAAGTGGACTAACCTCTGCCTATGACAGTTGCAATTCATGACAACTCACGAATGCGCACTGCGCCCGTCTCATTGAGACGTAGTTGTTAAGTCTCATAGTGCCTGTAATTTCACTGGCTCTCAAGGACTACTGCCGGAACACACCTTTCGGTGCTTGGCGACAGACTTTCTACTTGAGGGTGGTAGCTAGCCAGGCGGGCAATCGCAAAATGCCCTTCCACCATTCGGTGAAGCTCATGCCGGCGGTGGGGATCGAACCAGGGTAGTGCGGCACGGCAGTCCATAGCTATTACCGCTCGGCCATCATTGTTTCAAAAGTCTGTAAGAACTATTGGAAAATAGTTTATCTAATAAATATTTTTTTGAGTTACGACAGAAAAAGATTTTCATAAATTGTCAGTTTCAAAAGAATTCTGTGAAGCGGAAGAGTTTTGTTTCAAATACGATAAGTACATAAACAAAGTCAGCACAACTCTACAATTTAATGGTTTCATGGAAAAACGATATTGGCGTAAAAGTTATTTTCCGTGGTTCCATTGGCCAATGGGTCTACGGTTAAATGATTTTTTCCATTGTCCCATCAATGGGACGTCCAATGGAACCACGGAAAAGAACTGCAAATTTGGCATATGGCCTCTTTATCAATCTTAAACCAATTGGATTGTCTTAATATAAAGCATCTCGGTGTTTGAACATGCATTGAATAAAGTTGAAGCACCACTCAGCGCTATACAATATTACAACGAAAAAGTAAACGTCAGTTGAATTATAGATATCGCTCAATCCACACTATGGTTAAACACGAAGGGAACAAATTAGAGTCCTGCGTCATATTATTTCGTGTAGCTTAGCGGTTAGAGCATATACCGGATATATGGGTGGATGGAATGAGTGTGAATCCCGGACTTAAGTTTATTTTTTCCTCTCGTTGTAATTTTGTAAAATACTAATCTGATGTCCGAAATTAATTTAAGGTGGCAGGCTTTTTTTATGCAAGCGACCACATCCCTTAATCTTTTAAGGGGCGTAAGTAGATTAAGGAATGAGGTCCACAAAACTTTGTGATTGGTTCAATGGTACACAAAAGGTCCACAACTTAAACACAAATGTTTAGGCAGATAAAATGGATCAAAGTGAAGCTAAACATATAATTGTAAAAGTATAGGATCCTCTGGAGAAAATTTGCGGGTTAGGCCGTACGGCTGCCGTGGTAAAGTTAGTAGATTATTGACCTAGTTGTAACAGTTCTCACTTCCTTTAAAATTTTAAGCGTTTTCTTTATACCGTCACAAAAGTTTATGTGTTTAGTACGCCAAAAAAAAGGCACGTTTAGTTTTCTTATATTTAATTAATTGTCATCATCATGACCATGACTATAGAAATTATATTTAAGGGGTGTTTGTTTTATGCCCTGATTGCTAAGAATAATAATATGTAATGTAGTATGTAGCCTGAATTACTTCTATCAATTTCTTTTCGTATGGATGTATTATGTTGTTTCTTCATCTAACTCTTTTTTTTTAGTTAGATTTCGGTTTTGGAATTTACACAACCAGATTTTTGTTTAATTCTCTATACTTCCATTTCATTAACTTCCAAAACAAGGAGGAAGGCTTTCAAGTCGAAAACATTGCATATTTTTTTTGGATATTTCAATTTAATTATTTATGCAACTTATACGATTTCTTAATTTTATTAGCTTTGCCTCTCAATTTTATTGTTTGAATTTTCCTACTTACAAAATGGAAAGACTATGGAAGGTATAAAGTAACATTTTGTTTAAATATCAGTGACATAAACTAGAACGAGTTAGGATTGTTGACTACAACAGTAATCTATCAAGATGAGAAATAGTCATACTGCACTATACGTTATGACTTTGATCTTGCGATATTCATAAAAGTAGATCTTTGAATACATGTAAGATACATATATTACATAAATTATAACATTAATAAGTATGGTTTTAAAAAAAAAGTTTACAAAAAATTTTTTACCATAAAATGGAACCGACTTCTACAGTAAAATGTATGAAATAACTTATTGACGTCGGTACCATGCTGGTTTAAAAGTACCTACTATCACAATATTGTGCACATGGTACCGACTTCAGCCTTTAAAGATAAATACGTTGCTTGCATACATGAAGTTGAGTCACTTGGTTGATTTAGTTACAATTTTTTTTTTTTTCTTTTTTTTTTTAGTTGTTAGAATTTTATAAATATCATATCTCTCATTTTAAGTGGGGGTTTTTGCAACTCCTTCCTCAAAAAGGGGGTCTATAATATCATTTCGTACCTATCATAAAGAGTAAGAGTTCATACTAATTTAATTTCACTATAGAAAACATGCATAAGTATTGACAATTTACAGTGCCAATACCATAGGCTTAGGATGTACAAGACCAACAGGGTTGAATTATAGGAAACATTAGTTTGATATTATGCCCTATATAGTTCATTGAGACTATTTTAACGACAGAAATCACAGATATGCAAAATATGCTAATTCATTCACTTGGGTAACTTATTTTTCCATGTATTAAAAATTATGATTTAAAACCAAACTACTGAACTGGTTAAGATGAAATTTCAATGGGATGAATTTAAAAGTATATGCTTTCAAACAAAATAAGATTTTTTCATGAAAATCAAACCAAATTTCAAAATATGAATACATTGCTATTGGGAACCTCCTCCTTTTTTTGAATCTGTTAAAAATAAAACTCATTCAAAGTTGAAGTCAAATGCATTTATTGTAGGTCGAAAATTGTACAGCACTTTTAAAGTCAAACTAATATAACTCTCATCGTAACGAGTTAAAAATAAAACTTTCCATAACTACTAAGTTTAGATAGTGAAGATTACCATTAACAAAATCATTAAGCTGCAATATACAGATCCTGTAATCAGTATATTGTACATTGGTATATTGGTTTCTTTCGAAAGCGATGAGTGCCTTAATTTGCAGCCGGATCTTAGACTATAAAGTATTCACATGTGGTAAGCAAAGGTAGAATTTGTCCCATATATAACTCCTTGCTCCTAACATAGCTCCTTGGACTGTAGAAATGACGATGTGTACATCATTTTGATGATCTTTATTACCTGGCCTGCTACATATATAATTCTTTAACGTCTGCTTTTAAATCTAAAAGCCGTTTAATCAGTATTTTTGTTGCAGCTTTTAAACTTCATAAGAGCTTATTTTTTCTGTTACTTATATCATAACTTAAAACATTTGTTAGTAAGTTTTTTTTCTCTGGAGACAGTACTTGACTTGAAGGACCAGGTAAAGACAGTGGTGATATATCTATTTACGTAAGAACAGGGCCGCCTTATTTTCAATTCTTCTATTCAATTTGATCTGGAAGGAAATATAAAATTTATTTTGTGTCAGGATGGCCATAGCAATCCAGCGCGGCAATGCAGCGATTATTATAGATTTTTTCACCAGGAACGCTGGGAAGGGTTATATTAACTCTACATATTGAGCCTACAGTCTTTACATTGATAAAAATATGATTTGATCATGTATTTTATTACAAAATAAACTGTTCTTGGTGTCATCATTTCCTAAATCTATTTCTAAAATTTTTGGTTTTTTGTTTGAATCTGTGCAAATGATATTTACAGGGACATTTAAAGTTGGTATTGAGTCTTTCATTATTATATGCGTCGATGTTTTTTTTGTATGAAGCATTTTGATTCCAAATTTTTACTACAAATTGTAGAGTTTTTATTTTGATATCAATATTTTATGACAAAATTAAGAGATATTTTCAATTACTTATTGAGTATTTGGGCGAACTTTTCACAGAAACCATCATAATAAATGTTGAATAATATATCTTGTGAAAATATTTACTCCCTTCATAAACGCTCAATAAGCCAAAACTGATCTGTCAACTTCTCGCTAATTATTATATAATTATATTATATAATAATTAGCGAGAATTATTTTTTAAACTAATTTATGATCACACTAACTACCGGTTATTTTGAGGTTGAAATATGTACCCGAGCAGCCATGTCAAACCTACAGGTCAGATACGAACTATCGACTTTATCGATACTTGTGACGTCAGAACTTTGTCAAGCCCTATCGTTAACAAATGTTTTGTAGTTTTTCGCAAAATACCAACCAATTCTTCAATTAGGAATGTAAATTGATGATATGTATGAAGATGAATTGCACCTTTTACACAGTGCACTCTCAACGAATTGAAAGTATTCGAAGAGCATTTACACGATCGCTAGCCTTTGCTTGTCCGGGAATCTCTCATAGAAGTCCTTACGTACATCGTTTATCCTTCTTTAAAATGTATGAATTGCGGAACCGGAGAAAAATTCGTGATCTTTCGTTTCTCTATAAAACGATTCATAACTTAACCGACTCTCCCTCTATTCTAAGTGATATTTTGTTGATCATTCCGCATATTTATCGGCGCCAAAGAGTATCAAAAATATTTAAAATTCCAAGCGCCAAAACAAATTTAGGACGACATTCTCCTCTTCTAAGAATGGGTCGTACTTACAACGAGTTAAATTCTTCTTTTAATGATGTAGATATATTTCACGATACATTTAATGTGTTTAGGAGTAAATTAGTTAAGTCCCTATTAGGGGACATGTTCTGACTTCTTTTGCATTCGAAGAATCTTTACTTTTTCTTTTATTGTTTTCCTATTATTTTATTATAAATATGAATTAATAATTCTTAAAACAATCAAAGGAAAAAAAGTAATGATTGCGTCAAATTATAAATTATAAATAGATACTTCAATGAATTTGATATATTAAGATAGTATTTACATTTCATAATTAAACCTATCAATGCAGATGTAAATCAGTTATATTTATCTTAACTTTTTTTTTGTTATATAACCGTTTAACTCACTTTTGATCAATGTTGTAAACACCTGTAAAAGGTATATGTATCAGAACTTAAATATTAAGAATGTCCCATATGATTATTTAATATGTATACTGTTGGTGTTTCTTAAATAAATAAATAAAATAAAATGAACCTATGATCTAATATTTCCATAGTTCTTATAACTCATTTTATAACAAAATGACGAAATAATGATTATCAAAAAAGCAGTAAAAATAAACATAAATTACCTGTGAAACGCGTATTTATTCGGGTTATTACGTCTTGTAACCTCACATTCACTCACTGAACAAGATGCCATTCTTCCAGAATAAATATTATGTATTTTAATCGTAAGATTTTTGAGCAAATACACAAAATTCGCGCCGACTTGGAATAGACCGGAACGCTATGGCCTCTTACTCGCGTAAAAATTGACATACCGACTTCTTGTTTCGTTGTCTCTTTTTCTCTCACGACGGTTTGTATCTGCTTAGGCCCTTTCACTCCCACACTTCGTAGGTCTTTTGAGCGTAGCAAAAAAATCTTACTAGACGTAAGATTTTTCTTTCGTGGCCAATACTTATGACATGATACTATAGGTATGTCTTCTGGAAATCTTGCGGCCAGATGCTCACAGCAATACAGATGTGAGAATATGGCGAATTATGAAAAGGCCAGGAACACATCAAACAAGTTCCAAATTTTTGCAGCTATAAATATACCTCTTAAAGGGTTATTTTTCGCCAGAGAATTTGTGGGCACGAAAATTCCTGAAATATATTAAAGTACAAAGGACTGCCAAAGCCACTTCTATGGCGACCAAAAATGGCTCGTTAAAACGTATTTGTGTAATACATACAGCAAGTTGAAATGAAGATACATTAAAATTTGTCTTTCATTGATAATGTAATTGCTTAAATTAAAGTTGGGTAACACACACAACACTAAATTTACTAAGAGAGCTCCATTATTTCGTTACCCATATTTATATAATAAGGTGCAAATATTCTATGGTGTGTAAAATCATCCTGCAAAAAGAGATATAAAAAACTGGCTACATAGCCTTAATTACTATGAAACTGAGAAACTACTGAAAGTCCAACAATAAAAATCTTAAATAAAATAAACCTCAATAAAATAAATTTATTTTTGAACATCACAAATTGTTAAAAAATATGCTTTCCTGTCATATTCCTAACAAGTATATTAAATATTTATTACATTATATTTTCGAACGAACATTGTTGAAGGTTGTTTATTATTTATATTATTCTAATCCATATTATCTATTCAGGTACACTAAGCAAAAAGCATATATGTATATTACAATCAACTGTTACCTGTTCATTTACGTCATCATACCATTTTCTTTTAAATATAACTAATTCTTAACATAACATAACAAAAACCTATTTCTTAATATATAAAAACCTGTTATGAATATAATATACTAAGACAAAAAAACAATTTATAATTTATTTTATACTTCTAAAACTCGGTGTGCACTCAGCCTAACTCTAACCAGACTTAGGGCTTGTTTCAGAATGTTCGAGTAAGTTCCGTTTATACCTACTACCCAGAACATAAAATAACTGAATGATAAAAATGACAGTTCACATGCAGCGCGTTTCAAGCTTTAACCGATGGATAGGCTAAATTGATGACTGTGAAACGCAGAGGTAGTGTTTTATTTATTCAATAATATGTTCTGGGTAGTATAACCGGAACTTACTCGAACATTCTGAAACAGGCCTTAATCAAACCCACACATTATCGCACAAAGTTCACACACACACACATTTATTAGGTACACTAAATATGTGTAACACCTTCACATTGCATGCGTATATGCACACAGCCACACTTATAACTATTATGCATACACAAAGGTAGTTTCAAAATGCCTTTAACCGCAAGACATACGCATGTAACATGCACACAAGTATACACAAGCCTGTGTTCACTAGCACACTAGATTAATAATTTCGATGATGTTTTCTACACTGTTCCTACCTAATATTATAAATCCAACAGTATACGTGAGCGTGCCGATGAAATTTTATGGATTAGTTGCAATTTTCCCCATTATTCAAAATAATTTTCCTCTAGGCGAACGCTAAACGCTTTGACGGGAAATGCACATTTTTTTATTAATTTGATCTTGTTATTAGATCGTCTTACTATTGTACTTAAGCTACAAAAACTACAGTAATGCATTAAACATTTAATTTCAAACGTGATAATAATACATAGTAAACCCTTCGAAATTTCGTTATTTGGCCACCCAGGTGTCACCAGATGGTAGGCCTTTTCAGCAAGAGTCCGCTTTGGTTGCACTGCAGCGTCAGAAATTCTGATTCAAAGCGGTAGTGTGTAAACACGTGTGAAAGATACTGTAGCAAATAGAGTCAGTGGGTGAGCGACGGATAAGAACTAATATCTCGAGTTGATGAACGCACTGCACTGTCACTCAAAATTATGGTACTGCAACTACAATGGACAGGAGTGTTGCTTACTATCAGACGTCTACTTGCCCGTCTCATCTCTTCCTTTCACAAAAAGTAACGTGTAATCATTGCTGTATTCTAGATTCACTAAGCAGTAAATTCACACAACCAAAACCGAAATTGAGTGCCTCGTGTATATATGTACAATTGTACATAATTTACTTTTGTAAATAAAGAGAAAATTTTAACATCAAGCGAATTTAGTAGGAGAAAATCTTTATTAGTGAACACACTCTTTAAAATACCGATTCAGTGCTGCAGAAAACAAGTACAATGTTTTTATTGCAAATAACTAAGGGTTGATCACTTTCTCAAACTGAAGCAGGATAATAAGATAGGTGACGAGCAGCCCCATGAACTTGAAGGGCAGCGAGATATCTATGGTCAACATGCGCAGCAGTCGAAATGACAGGTCGCGGGTTTCCGTGAACGCGAGTAGCGCGCGTGCAACTCTGCGGCTTGATTTATCTGTAGACAAAAATATATCTTTAATTGTTTAATTATGTAATTTTATAAGGAAATGGCTCTGATGCTGCACTTTAGTGCAGAGTCATTACTTCAAACTGAATTCTTGTACTAACTAGGGTTACTAGGTTGGGTTCTAAGCCTAGTCAAATCCTGCAGTTTAAATGTGATGAATAATTTGTTGGAGTCCAGAGGCTTTATTCTTCCGAGGACCTGCACGATATGGAATAACACAACTCCGAAGTAGTCTCCGCAGTATTACAATAAGAGGCGTTACAAAAAGGGTGTGTACAAATTACTTTCCAGGTCGGCAAAACACATGCAATACACATGATGTTGCTGTTGTCCAAAGACGCCGCTTTTGGCTCATTTTTAGGCTGATAGAGGATGATATAGGTAAGTCTTTAATTTTTTTACTTAGGAATTCATTGCCGATAACAAAGCTCCGATATAAACTAGACAACTTCTACAAGCGCACAGCACATTGGCGGAACGCTTTGAGTGCGATGACGATGATGAATTTATTATCCCTTGTTCTGCTATTTGGATAACGGTAACGATGTGACTATGTCTTACTTGGTTTGGTCCCAGTTGGCATGGGGATACAATGGCAATTACAGTCACAGTAACTCCCATTTGGAAATAGCTGGGTGTTTGGATATAGCGACAATGACGTTGGTTGCAGTAATCTGCTTTGAGACTGGCTGATCATGTGACGGCGAAAATTACGGTTGTATAGTAATCTTTTAACGGTACTACTTACAATAATAAAGATATAAGACAAATCTTAGTATTTTTCTGTGTATTTTGATAATTCTCCCATTTGAAGATTTAGGTATTAGGTAATGTTTGAATGTTAACTGGTTAGTAATACGTATTGATGAACGACTGTTTACTAAGTAAATGGGCTAGAGCAAACCATGATTTCAGTAGTTGGATATAGTAGATTTGTAATATGAGAGTTAGGTCCCAAACTATGTTGTCAGGATTGGGAGAATGCAAACTGTGTAGTTTTTTACCGACATCTAAAAGGAGGAGGTATGATGTTAAGCGGACTAACCTCTGCCTATAACAGATGCGCAGTTCAATTCATTACAAGTCACGAATTGCACTGCGGCCGTCACCTTGAGACATAGGTATTCAGTCTCATGTGAGATTCACTCTCAAGGACAGCTGCCGGAACACATGGTTAGGTGTTTGGTGACAGATTTTCTACTTGAGGGTGGTCGCCAGGCGGGTACTTGCACAATGCCCTTCCATCATGCGGTGAAGCAAGCCGCGGCGGGATTCGAACCATGGACCTGCTGCGCGGCAGTCCATAACTAAAGCCACTATCCATCACTGCTTCAAAAATCACTGTTTCCTTCTGTACTTAAGAAAAAGGCCTATATCCCAGCAGAGGGAACGCCTAGGGTTGATACGGTTACGTAAGTTAGCAATGAGCGAGCGCATTACTCACAAGAATACATACATGTTGTGCCAACCGACTTAGCCTGGGATAAGGACAGGAAGACGAAAATCTCGAAGCGCTTGTAGCCTAGTTTGCTTAGCCGTCCATAACTGATCAGATAAGTTAAGCAACGTCCGCTTCGGTCATGACTTGGATGGGTGACCACTAGTAGCATTAATACTGAGCGCTTCCGTGCTTCGGAGGGCACGTTAAGCCGTCGCTCCTGGTTGTTGTCTTAGGATGGCAGTCGTTATAGCATGGTAGTAGGGCATTTTGCGAATGCCTGCCTGGCTAGCTACCACCCTCAAGCAGGAAATCTGTCGCCAAGCACCTAACGGTGTATTGCGGCAGCTGTCTTTGATTCTAGGTTAGCCTAAACAACAACTTCAACCGCTAATTTTAGTAAACGTCAACCACATCATCACTTAGGTACAATCAGGTGATAAAGTGGTCAAAGTCTAGCCTATCAGTTATGTAAAAGCTATGTAAAAAGAAGATTGACTCGTATTCAAACGTACACTTACATAAATTATAATTCACATTCGATAAGACGATGTAGCTTACTACGCCGTGTTGCTGTGTCCCATATTTTTTAGTTTTTATATTGAGGTGACGCAGAATTAGTAAGATATTGTCTATTTGATCTGAGGTCTATTACTATTACATGTCCGAGTGCAACCCATCAGTGCAGTTTAGTCAAATGTACGCAATAAACATTTTTTTGAAACCGTGTACAATATTACTTGATAACCATTAAATAATTTACCTAATTGGTTTTCATAGAGCCGTGAAGCCAATAATTCCCTTAACTTTCTGACTTCGTTATGAAGACGATCACTGAACGTGCAAGGCACGAACAGAGGAATCATTATCGCCAAAGTCGCTCCCAGATACGTGATGCAGCCTTCCGTCATGATCTATAAATAAATAAATATTTGAAAAATCCATAAGGACCAGATGTTGCTTGACTTATAGTAGGTAAAACATAAAATTTTATTTATTAAAAAAAAAAATCTTTATATTCCCGAATATTAAGAGTGCATATTGTGCGCCTTATTCCAACGACCAAACTGTGAAAGAACGTAAATTAGCCTAAATTCGAAGTTGCTATAGTGTTCAAGTCTGGGCAGCCGAGATGGTGATTGATTGTAAGTTAACAATGCAATAACGTTTATTTTAAAATTAATTCTTTAAAATCGTCTGCGGATAAATTAATGTAAGTTAACAACGCACAATCTGGCGATAATATGTGCCGCAAAGAGGAAGGATCTTTAAGTACAATCTAAGGTGCAATCTGTAAGCTGAAAGTGTCGACTGGCAATTCAATATCTCGGCTAAAAAAAGGATGCTATTTAGGCCTGATATGATTAAAAGATGTTTAAGGCATTGTCCGCTTGTAAACATTACCAGGTTATTTCGACCAAGATGATGAAAACCGCATCACCAACATTTGAAGTTTGGTTAGGCGTTCTTAACCGATCAGCTAAGTTAAGCAGCATCCGCAGCGGTCATGAATTGAGTGGATCACCGCTAGTAATATTACTACTGAGCGCTTCCGTGCTTTAGAGGAGGGCACGTGAAGCCGTCGTTGCCGGTTGTTGTCTTACGTCGTTATAGCATGATCGTAGCGCATTTTGCAAATGCTCGCCTGGCTAGCTACCACCTTCAAGTAAGAAATCTATCGTCAAGCACCTAACGCTGTGTTACGGCAGCTGTCCTTGAGAGGCATAAACTCCATGTTAGTCTGAACGACATCTTCGACCACACCATCACTAACCATTACGTGAGGTAGAGGTCAGTCTAGCTTATCAGCTATGTTTTTATATCTATAAAATCCAACGACCAAACTGTGAAAGAACGTAAATTAGCCTAAATTCGAAGTTGCTATAGTGTTCAAGTCTGGGCAGCCGAGATGGTGATTGATTGTAAGTTAACAATGCAATAACGTTTATTTTAAAATTAATTCTTTAAAATCGTCTGCGGATAAATTAATGTAAGTTAACAACGCACAATCTGGCGATAATATGTGCCGCAAAGAGGAAGGATCTTTAAGTACAATCTAAGGTGCAATCTGTAAGCTGAAAGTGTCGACTGGCAATTCAATATCTCGGCTAAAAAAAGGATGCTATTTAGGCCTGATATGATTAAAAGATGTTTAAGGCATTGTCCGCTTGTAAACATTACCAGGTTATTTCGACCAAGATGATGAAAACCGCATCACCAACATTTGAAGTTTGGTTAGGCGTTCTTAACCGATCAGCTAAGTTAAGCAGCATCCGCAGCGGTCATGAATTGAGTGGATCACCGCTAGTAATATTACTACTGAGCGCTTCCGTGCTTTAGAGGAGGGCACGTGAAGCCGTCGTTGCCGGTTGTTGTCTTACGTCGTTATAGCATGATCGTAGCGCATTTTGCAAATGCTCGCCTGGCTAGCTACCACCTTCAAGTAAGAAATCTATCGTCAAGCACCTAACGCTGTGTTACGGCAGCTGTCCTTGAGAGGCATAAACTCCATGTTAGTCTGAACGACATCTTCGACCACACCATCACTAACCATTACGTGAGGTAGAGGTCAGTCTAACTTATCAGCTATGTTTTTATATCTATAAAATAACACCATAACTAGCTTAATATGAAAACGCTTACCTCACTGGTATGAATAGCTTTCATAGAATATGTATATAGGTAACCCAAAACCGTAATAAACGCCGATATTATGACCACCAGCAGCTGAAAGTAGATTGCAACGCTTAATATAATATTAGTCTAGTCTAATATTTTTTTGTTTGAACCATTATTTCACAAAGTGATAACAATGCAAATAAATGTAATCATTAGCAATTAAAATTATATGTTTTACATTACCTGCCACTTGATACCTTCAATTAAGAAGTCGTAAGCTTCCACTACTATTTCATAGAGATCCATAAGTTTGCTCATTTTATATTTATCTTTATTAGCGTTGTAAGATTTCAAGTAGATGAATTCCTCCTGAAGAGATCTCGGTTCCGATAATGTACTTGACAGAGAAGACTCCATGTAATAATTAATCAACTTCATTCTTGGTGTCAGAAGGTTTAAAAGATGTCCAAAGTAAAACACTTCCAGTACGTTAATAAAAAACAAAGGCATAAACTGTTGTGGCCTATAACCCAAAAATCCAAATTGCTGTGGTAGTTCGAATACCAATACAATGAAGATACACATTAGACCTGCACAAACCGCGTTCCAAATACTGCTTAAAGGAATTTTTGGTCTACAGCTGGCTTCTTTGTCGAACTTATTCAGCTCATTATAATATTTTTGCATCCATTTACAGCGCAAAAAACTTAATAAGGCAATTATAATATTGCATGTCAATGTAGTACTCGTAATAAGGTTTACCTCTTGAATACTGGTATGCAGCGTCGAATATGTAACTGCAGCGTTCAAAATTAAGCAGTATACAAAAGTCAAAAATACGTAGACAAATTTCCCTTTACCAATTAATGGCAATCTATCTAAACCAAAAATCACCTGTAGTACGATAAACATTTGTGATATAGAGTCGACGTAAGGCTTGTCATTTTCTGTCACAAAAGTGTTTACGCGGACGGTGGGAGGCGACATTTTGTTGAAACCGGTAGATATCAACTAATACTTAACCAGAAACTATCTTCATAGTAGTAGGTACTGCATAGGATCGATATTAATATCTTTATTTAGGTACTCAACGTATAGAGAGTCATTACATTAATTGATTGGACGATGTCAAGTGAGCTTGATTAATGTTATGTGTGTGCATTTAATGATACCTACAGCTACTAAGATACGGTACAATACGTAACGTAACAACCTAGTCAAATATGTAATATCTAAGTAGTTCACAAAATAAAGTTCAACTTAGAAACATGTATTAAAACTATAAATAAAAATAATTTAAAATAATAACTTATTGGTGTATACTTAATACATAATATTAATGATCTCTAATGCTATGTATTTCGAAATAACGTAAGTAGTTGACTAAAATTAAGCTCTTAAAGTTTACATTGGTATTAGGAAAATGCTAACAATCACTTTACGGTGACTCCTGGACCTGTCAATCTTAACAAATATCTTTTGCGCACTACTAAGCTCACAGGAGCTGTGGCGGGGGGCATTGTTGCTATTTTGTTTACTAAGAGACACAGGATTAAACAGTGTCGGTCCAGAAAAGCTCTATATTTCTTTTGAGGAAGGAATTAGCTTCTTTGTGAAGATGTAGAACTTAATGTTATGTTTAGCAAATGGGCCCCATAGTCAATAGGGAAGGAGGCGGTAAAGATGATTCACAAAAAATCGTCTAGTCAGTTCTAGTAAGACACCAGAACTCATGTGTTCTCGAAGGAAGGTGGGCTAATCTATCGCCAATTCTCCGATAAGCTCCGACTTTACTTATGCAAACTCTTTTAAAGAACATGGAGACAATAGTAAGTTTTCTGAATTCGCTTTATCTAAGTCTGCGGGGACGGGATGCGATCCTTTTTGTATCTTAATGAATTGAACTTAAGATCACTCATGATCCAACGATCCGAGAGGAGCGTTAACGGATACTAACTAGCTGTCTGGGTGAGCGGTCAGTAGAAGGTCCGACAGGGAAGGTGTTTAGATGGTCGTCTACATCTGGGATATGCGTAGGCAAGGTGATTTTTAGTGTCAAATCATACGCTTAAGCAAAGTCATGAACACATATCTCTATACAAAAGATGGTGCGCGAACCAAGCCATTCGTTGGGTGTTAAAATCGTCAAGTATCACCATGCTGCCCTGCACAGATTCTGTGCCCATCGGTATGTGCTCCATAAATTAGTATATTTCGGCATTACCATTGCGAGGCTTAAATAAGGATTTCTAGTCTAGTATTTTTTTGGTTGAACCATTATTTCACAAAGTGATAACAACTTTATATCGCTTCGTATTTTTATTAATATACGTTGCATGATACCATACATTTGATGCAAGAATTATTGAGGATTTCATCATAAGATTCAATTATTGTCCTTCAAACATTTGAATCAATGTAATCATTAGCAATTAAAATTGTTTGTTTTTACCTTACCTGCCTCTTGATACCTTTAATTAAGAAGTCGTATATAAGATTCCACTACTATTTCATAAGGATTCATAATGTTTGCTCATTTGATATTTATCTTTATTAGCGTTGTAAGATTTCAAGTATATGATGTACTTGACAGAGATGACTCCGTGTAATAATTAATCAACTTCATTCTTGGTGTCAAAAGGTTTAAAAGATGTCCAAAGTAAAAAAGTAAAATAGATGTTATGTTATGTCAGAAGTTTCAAGTTTAAATGCGATAGTTTACTGAAAATAAAAGATCAATATAAAAAATATTTGAAGTGTATATATAGTTTGAAGGGCGTTTTGCTTACTTTTCGTCCGGCTAGCTACCACCTTCAAGTACAAATTCTGTCACTGAATACAAAACATAAAATGAAGGACCAGCTAAATAAGCCGGAATACTCATATCCTTTCTCTTTCGGATAATATATACCGTATTGAAGGAATTATTTGAATTCCTGAATAACAAAAACTACAGTCAGATCAGAAAATCTTCTTCTATCGTCAATGATTTACATAGTTTTTTAAAATAAATGTTGATATATTTTGTAAAAAATTCGTGCTTCTTTTTACAACAGCTCCCAAGTGGAAGGGCGATCCATAAACGTAATGCTTCAGAGGTATATGACCGTTCATAGTTATAAAAAGATTTAAGTTTAAAAGTTAAAACTCTAATCAGATATTTTTTTATCTTGCACGGTCATTAATTATTACTTGGTAACCTCTGCCTACCATAACAGTGTAGGTAGGTGGGCCTCGTGCTAATTCCGTCACAATATAAAAAAAAAACAATCTAGCTCCACGCCTCGCCGTACTCGCTGCTGCTTACACCTCTGTCAGAATAGGTACTCGAACTAGTTGTTTTGGCCTAGTGATAGCGTTTTATTGACTTCGTGTAGCTTTCGTACGTTCGTGTGTGAACCGCGGTTCACGTCCCATGTCCAAAACTAACGTTCTACAGCTTAGCCTAAGCTGTAGAACATTAAGCTGCTTAGGTAATAGTACCAATTTTATGTATGTGAAAATTAAACCTGAATAGAAATTATTCAGTTATTGATTCCACACCACCCCCCGCAGTATTGTTGATAAATTAATAGATAGATATATAAATCTTTATTGAAAACATCATAATAACAACAATAAACTTATTACTAAAACATAACTTATAACCAAGTTTATCAATGGGTGGTCTTTCCGCTCAGAGCGATTTCTTCCAGACAATCCATAACTAAAAGATATGGTCAAAATATTTGCTAATCAAAGCCCTTCTTATGTAGATGCATTATTTTTATATAAAATATTGTATAGATTGATATAATATAGACTATATTTCCATACTGCTATTGCAAATATTTAGTGAGAAATGTATGTTTTCCCAATAAATATGGCACCAAACACTCTGAAAAAATGCTTAGGAGTAGAAAATAAATATTGTTCCGCAAATAAAGTGTGACACACGATACGACGTCGTACGTCCTTCAATCAAAAACTTTTTACTTCTTAAAGGAAATTCCCTCGTATTTTGAAGGAAACGAAATTTCGCTAACTGTATTTCCTGCTTCTTGCAAATACAAGCTTGTGAAGCTTATTAACAGTGGATGATAGAATTCTGGACGTTCAAGTCGAAATATGTTTATAAGATTAATAATTACCTTTCAGACACTGTTAGTAGACATTTTTAATACGCTTTTATTAGGTTTTCTCCTTATCTAAGAAACTGATTTTACCCACTTTAAATAATTCTTGCAACAGTAGGAACCTTATAACAGTTTTGTGCTATCAATCTAATCTAACGATTGATACGGGCTTACGAAACAACGAATTCTGGCCATGTTTTAGTTTTGGCAATTGTCTACAGATATACTCTGACCATGAAAAATGCTAGCATGTATTTCTTTAGTGTCCTAAAACGTAATTATTATTATTTTATCTACAATATGTTGTTGAATGTACGTAACTAACGAAGTTTCGATAGGTTACAACGCTACGCACTTCTTTGTTGGATTCACCGCGAAGAAGATGTCTGGTCTGGTACTCACTGCCTTGTCTATTACTTCAGTTACCCATCAGCAATGTTGTTTTTCATACAGATATCAGCTGACCAGTCATTTGAGATAAGTGATTTTTATCACTTATCTGTGAGAGTGATATTAACACTTTGTCTGTGTATTATATCATAAAAATACACAAAGTGTAATTTTCTAGGCAAATATGATCTCAATAAGTAGCTTGGCTGATTTGATCACTGAAGAAAAATCTTGAACCATTTCATTATACAAATGTATTATAATAAGGAACAAAATCAATCTTAATTGTGTATCCAAAGAGGTTAATAAAAATTAATAAAGAATTACAGTATTATCCCCATTTAGAATTCACATCCTGCATATGTAGGTACCTAGCACGGGGTGATTACGTACCTAAACGATTGCCAATCACAATCACATGGCGTGTTGGGTGCTCGTGAACTTGCTATCTACAAGGTGCTCACCGTGACGTCATTAATCACAGACAACCCCTTTTGTACACCGTACACCAGCAATACTCAGAAGCTTAGCTCACTTAATCTTTTCTCAAAGTCGCTACAATGAGCTTTCTTTGGAAGTAATGTCTTCTGAAGGAGCACACTCACCACTTTGTCCTTTATTTCAGACACCAGGCAGAAAATTTTACATTGCTATTTTCTGGATAGAAAGATGAGGAAGTCAATGATAATATATACTGTGTGACGTTAAACATCTATGAAATACCATGCCGTGTCCTCTGCGCGGTCTGTACCTACGTAACCAAATGGTTAACAGAAGGCGGGCTATCTAGCCGTTTTACATCATAATCAAGTGTTTAGCAATTGTAAAGTAAAGCGTAACTTTTAACAATTACTGTTTAAAAAAACGGACTGAGTTGAAGATATTTTCTAGTACTTGGTAAGTTAGTTATAGTATTTATTTATTTATGTATTTATTTACTTACTTTAGTTTGTAGCTATGACATAGTTATAGTATAATGGATAACTCTGTGATAGGTAAACTTTACAATAAAGAAGAGATAACATTAAATTACATAGAGTTTAAATAATGCCTTCGAATAAAATACTTCAGAGCAAAAACTCGTGCTTCTACAGCAAGATAAATCATTCTTTCGACTAAATTATTTAATCGCAAAAACTCATGCTTCTTCAGTAAGGCCAAACCCATCATATCCAAAAGTATTTCGGTATACCTTGTTAAGAATATAGTTTCGTTCGCATGTAATCTCCAATACTGTTTTACATGCAACTATTGGCCTCGTAATAATACAGCTTCCCAAATTCAACCCCGGACAATTCCTGTGTCACCGCTAAAGTTTGATTAATGAATTTTCAATAAATCCACACAAAAACCTTTTGAAGTTTACGGAACAGATTTTAGAAGCAGAATTTAGAGATAGAAAGGGAATGTTTTTGAGAATAACAAAGGCCATGAAGGCGATCTAAATCTTTATGATACTTGTTGTGCTAAATGTTCTGCTAATATTGATGCGATTACCTATTTATTGGCATTATCACAATATTTAGAATATACCGTTACCACTTCTACCTCAACACAAGTTTCATGGTTATTTTTATGTTAGCTACTTGATCATTTGTTGGCTTCGATCATAAAGAAACTAAAAGTTTGTTGGTGCGCTAGTTAGAAATATTTTTTTTTAAGTATAGTTAACGTGAAAGGAAGGCGTGTGGATATTTTGATGGTAGACCACTAATAACATTTTACTGGATCATCCAAACTTAATGATTCTTTTCGAAAATGTTTCCTATGTTGGCCTGGCCTACTTGGGCTTCAGTTGTCAATAAACAAGCGCGAGGCCCCCCTGATGTTAAGCGGTATCCTCTGCCTATAACAGATGCATTTCATCACAAGTGACGAACTGCACTGCGCCCATCACCTTGTGACATACCTGTTAAGTCTCATTTTGCCTGTTATTTGACTGGCTCTCAAGGACTGCTGCCGGAACACACCTTTAGGTGCTTGGCGACAGATTTTCTACTTGAGGGTGGTCGCTAGCCAGGCGGCCATTCGCAAAATGCCCTTCCACCATGCGGTGAAGCTCAAGCTCTGGGCGGGATTCGAACCATGGACCTACTGCGCGGCAGTCCATAGCCAATGCCACTGAGCCATCACTGCTTCATAATTCAATTCATTTAATGTATAAGTGATAATCAATGAACTGAAAAGAGTTTTAACAAATTGGTTATAATAATTGCAAACCATTATTATGAGCGAGTATACAATCAATGTATATGAGCGGTACCCATCCTAAAGACTGAAAAGAATGTACATATTCTCTTCTCAGTTATGGATATTGCTTACGCCTATAAATAAGTTAAACAATACATTTACAAGCAAGAAGACCTCTTATTCTCTAGGTTATAGCATATATTTAAATGATCTTTTCAAACTATGTAATAACGAATTTTTTTGTCGCATGTGGTTCCGCTACTCGAATAGAAAGAAAGAAAGAAAATATATTTATTCTAGACAGAACTGCATACAACAACATTGTAAACATAGATTAGTTATAATATAAAAAGAACAATCTGTTACTTTAAAATATCAACATAACATGAACATGGTGCTGTAATATGCAGTGCTGCCAGTAAAGGCAGAGCTCAGCATAATACTGTGGACTAATCCCCAGCTCTGACCTTTAGTGAAGCACAGACAAACAAATTAAAAAAAAATTAAAAATGTACGAATGAACGAATCATCACATAATGTAGTACTTACCTAAGTAATGTTTACGTGCAAAATTGGTTTATTGGTTTATCGCTTTGCCTTAATGTTAGTTTAGAACTTAGTTTTATAAATATTTATTCTAAATTCTATATTAATTATAAAAGCATTTCTGTATCCATCAAATCAATTAATATCGTCCATATCGCTCGACCTCTCATGCCTACGACTAGAATGAAAAGGGTAGGTGTAAAGGCGCCAACCAGATTCCAAATTCTTCTCTTCGCGCTTCTCAATAGAATCTATCGAAATATAAACTCACGCTTAAATTTTGAAAGCAACGGTGATATGGTGACCAACAACGTGGAAGCACCTGAGTAAAGAAAACATAGAAAGCTCTCCAATGTTCACAAGTGACAGTGTACAGGGTGTCAAGTCTGCTAATCAATGTGAATCTATAATGGACTCGGTCTGGTCAATTTTGACAGTTTTGGTAGTCTACTAACTTCATACCTTTCAAATTGAGTCAATATTGATTCAATCTCGGTTTAATATAAAACGAAACGAAACAATAAAATAATAATAAATAATAACGAAATAGTTTTCTGAATTACCTTACTCTTTCTTCTCTTTTTATTTTTTGTTGGCAATTTCGTCAAATCAGCCTAGATTCATCATATACTTATATATTCGTAAGGGATCAGCAGACTACCGATTCTGTCTTGTATGAATCTTGAATGAATCTATGCTGAATATGAATATGTAGTTAGCAGACTTGGCCCCCAGAAGTGCAGCGCGAGGCTTGTTTAAATAATGATTGGCTTAAAACGTCATCAGGAGATGATGCCTATTAGTAGAGCCACTCAGTGTCTTTATAATTTTGATCTGCTTACTCTCTTCAGGTTATATTATACTATTTATCAACAACTACCTGTATTATGTAATATATACATATATACAAAAACTGGCATCACCACCGCCACCACCTTAAACATAGTGAGATTGGACAAGGGAGATTATTAATTCACCTATAGGTAACGTAATTTGTACTATCGGTAAGTTATCAACTCAAACCCTTAACTCCAACAATGAAACTCCAACAAATTACCATAACTCACACAAATGTTTTGTATGCACACCGGATACATGCCATATATAGGATATAGGTACCTACAGGCCGGGAGGCGGGAAATATTAATTGTGATTGTGGTTGCCACGCCAAGGGTTTCATTGTACAAATTCATCAAATAAAGTGCCTTATAAGTCGTTTTTGTATGTGTGTATACGGGCTTACGTATCCAACATATTGATTATTTTATCAAGTATTAGTGTATTATGAGTATTAGCCCTCCTTTCTCTACCCGTGGGTGCAGGCGATTAAAAGTAAAACACTAGAAGGTGTGCAGCAGCGCTTTCTGAGAAACTCATATTGTGATGATTTAGAAACTTCTACAGATTTTAATAAAGTGGCAACACCGGGATCGTGCTCCCCTCCTATTCCGTACTCGCCACACCACTATGAGTTACTGGGGAAGGGGTGGTACCGAGCGATGCCGAGGTATTCTGGGAAGTACAGAAAAACTACAAAAAAACTACAACAATCCTTCAAATTGTGACAGTTTGTAGTTAATTTCCTTGACTAGTAGCGCCCTCGAAAACTGCACAGTTAAGTTGGTGGTACTATACGTTACGTACGTGGAGAAGTTATTATATAGTCTGTTGAAGATATAGTTGTGAAAAGTATTATATTAATATAAAGTCGTATTAAATAAAGTGATCATCGAGAAGAATTAGGGAGTTTCTTTTCAATATCTTCTGCGATCCCGAGACGCCTGCGAATTCGGGATTCATCTTAAATCTGTAATGACACTTGAATACAAAACTGTTCTAAGTCTGCACTCAAAACTGTTCTAAGTCTGCACTCAAAACTGAAAACATTACCTGAGAAGAGTTATGTTCCGGTCTGACCGTCATACGGTAGGCTGCGCTCTCGTCTAGAAACGACAATTTAACCCAAGTTTCAAGATTTAATTGCTAACTCTCCTAATTAGTGACCCGTAATGTGTGCAGGCGAGATCGTGTTTCGTTTTAGCTACACTTGAAGAGCTTCATCATGTCATGTTAGCTTAATTGGTTAGAGCATACCCCGGCTAAAGGGGTGGATGGACGCGGGTTCGAATCCCGCACATGACTAACATTTTTCTATCGTATATTTGTGATTTTGTAATATAATCCGCATAGCAGGCGTTATTGCAAACATGACGATATTAAAAAAATATGTTTTATTGTATTTCTATTGTCAAGAAGAACTGAGAGAAATGATTCATACATTATATAATTATAAAATTACTTAGATCAAAAATGTGAATTTACTATCTCTTTATATGGTTTTGCTATTTCATCGTTATATTTTATACGCATACGTATGTACATGTACATAATCAACTTAAATATTATAATAAGTTTTGCCAAAATTAGCTTGGTATTTAAGGCGCTGACAACTGCTAAATAGCTTTACTTGAACAGATTTTTAGCAAAATGTATTTAGTTTGTAGCAATAAGAAAATTATATGTTTATTTTGATCACATTATCTAAGGCCAAGAAAAGTCCGAAACACGTTTCCTTAAAATTTTCTCGATAGAATAAAATAGCAAAGTTGACTCTAAATAAAGCTTCTAACGTAAATATCTTAATTATTTACAAACGAATGTATATGAAACTATATTATTAAAATAGCAAAACTTTATCAAAAGAGACAAGAAAAGTTACATTTTCGATTTACGTTTCTAGTTATGTGTTATCAAGTTTTCTTTCGGATTTTACCTAAACTGATCGCGATTTTACCATCGCTGTCTCTCTTTCACTACAACGCAATCCGATAGTGACAAAAATTCAGCATTTGACAGGGTCTTAAGTAAATCTATTTAGACTTGTAAGTACCTTATATGGTACTAATCAAAACCTTATGGTTTTGATTCCTCGTTATGAAATATGAAAAGGTGTTAACAATTTTTTACAACACCTATAAGATGATGAAAATAAAATTAGTAGAATTAGTATTGCCATTCATATATTATAATGCCGCCAACGTATTGGGCACACTACGCATGGACAGTTACCTGAGCTCTGTTTTCTACATATAATTGCTACCTGGTAGGAAACGAAGCACCCATTTTTATCATTACACCGGAAGATGTAAAGTTAGTTGCCGGGGGGCAAGTAGGGGGGGGGGGCTATTTGCACTGACGATATTGTAAGAAACAGGTAGCCAATAGTTAGTTACAAGCGGCTAATAGCCGTTCTTTGTGCCACTCTATGAAGGAAAAATTTATTCGTAAGTGGACATCCGCCTGATGATTATCTAATGCACCAGTGCATTTTATAAAATAAATGTTTGTTTACCTATGTCTTAAAAACTGTAGTAAGTACATATATCTAACTTCAAAGTTTAAACCAGATCAAATAATATTGTGAATTGACTTGTAATTCCATTATTACCAATAAATATTATAATTATCAGTACCAGTGCATTTCATAAAATAAATGTTTGTTTACCTATATCTTAAAAACTGTAGTAAGTACATTTATCTAACTTCAAAGTTTCAACCAGATCAAATAAGTAAACCATGTTAAGGCAACTTGCGAGCAGGCAGTCCCTAGAGAAATCTTCTCGATGCCGCCAAAGTTACAAACAGCTTCGATTGCCAGCTACAAACCGAATAAACCCTATGAATCTTTACCCATACGCCATACTGTTTATTTTCCCACTTTCAGTTCAGATCCGGCTAATATGAAACCGGAAACTTCGAACTCGTAGAGCTCTACGAAACTCGACCCACCGGGACCACGGATAACAGGCCCTGTAGACACTTGTAAATTATGAGTACGTCTATAAAATTCCGTAGACACGCATGATTAGCTACGAAAGCCCTACAGTATTGATATTTGATATTGTAAGAGTAGGTTTAAACTATTATTTGTATGCGTTAAAGTATTGCAATGGGACAATGGTCTTGTCGATGTTTAGGTATTTTCTGCTCGTAATAAGTAGGTACATACAGACAAACCGGAAGCAAACATAATTCTTAGCATTTCAGGGTAAAAAAACGTACATGATTTGTAGCGGTAATGGTGAAATTCAGCCTATGGCAACTTAGGTATTTATTAGGTAGTTGTAAGTTAAAATAAATTAGTCCCCTGAATCTTACGAATCACAATGAGATTAAAAAGGAGATCATTTATTTTTTTTATCATTTATCATTTTCTTTCAGTGCTTATTTCTTACATATTCACTCAAAGCATCATCTGCTGGGCGAGCATGTTACCATCATCGACCGCACCGTCTCAACATCATCTGCGGTCATGACTTAGATGGGTGACCACCACAGAGAACGGGGGTAGAGTGTAAAACAAAGTGGGATTAGTAAACTAGTTACTTATTTAAATATATACAAGTACATATTATAAATATTTAATATATGTATGAGAGTAAGAGGACCTCTCTATAGATCACTGTGGTGACCGCTAGTGGCATGAAGGGTTCAGTAGTAAATGACATTCTCGACCGGTTTCGCGACCTTCAGAGTCGCTTCATCACGGAGTGCGGCACGCTAGGACTTCATCACCTAGCACCAGCAGCGTGGGACTCGCTCCACCCCCACCCAGCTCCCCGCTGCCGCCGCCGGCGCCGGTATCGAGCCGACCCGCGCGAGCGGCGCTCCGCAGTGCCCGCCGGGAGCTCGCAGACGCAGCTGCGCACTCGCCCTGATGATGAGCATCTGATATGCTCGAAACCCGGGTCGACGTATTCGATCCTCAACGTGAGTGTTTTTTGCCGTTTTAGTTTATAATATTTAAATATGTGTGAAACTCACGAGAATTTCAATTCAAAAATAATTTATACATGTTATTTACTTACAATTAAAAGCAGGTACTTATTAGAGATTTAGTCAGGATAAACCGGTGGGTATCGGATTGTTCATACGATTTGCCACTACTGGGTTGGAACTTTTAAAAATCAAATATCATTTACATTCTAAATGTAATTGTTTTAATTATGTAGGGTTCTATTAGAATTTACGCCCACACTAGTAGCCATATAAACGAGGCCTACCCTTAAAAATGCGTATAAAGGATTTAGGTACTCTGTGAAGGGCGCGTCTTCGTGAGTGAAGAGGCGCCTTATTGTCTACTTTGAATAATCTTCAAAATAATTTAAAAAAAAGGCATTACACAATTAAATTCACCTTCTTTTTTATTTTATTTTGTTAATATATTTTTTATTAATGTATTAGTTACGAAACAAGCCCGAGGCCCACCTGATGTTTAGCGGTATCCTCTGCCTATAACAGATGCATTTCGTTACAAGTGGCGAAATGCACTGCGCCAGTCACCTTGAGACATACAGTTGTTAAGTCTCATGTGCCTGTAATTTTACTGGCTCTCAAGGACTGCTGCCGGAACACACTATTAGGTGTTCCGGCAGCAGTCCTTGAGAGCCAGTAAGTTATAATAAATAAGCAGTTTATAATGTAATCCGCATAGCAGGCGTTATTGCAAACCTAACAATATTAAAAATATTAGGTTGCGTCATCATTTATAAGTATAAAACCAATTGCAAAATTGGTCTTGTTTGTAGTACAACGCAAGTGGTACTATAGATGTCGCTCCATCCCAATACGATGGTTAAAGAACGATAGGAAAGATTTGAGTTATGACGTCATGTCATGTTAGCTCAATTGGTTAGAGCATACACCGGCTCAAGGGGTGGATGGACGCGGGTTCGAATCCCGCACATGACTTAAACTTTTCCTATCGTATATTTGTGATTTTATAATGTAATCCGCATAGCAGGCGTTATTGCAAGCCCAACAATATTAAAACACTGTTAGGTGCTTGGCGACAGATTTTCTACTTGAGGGTGGTAGCTAGCCAGGCGGGCACTTGCAAAATGCCCTTCCACTATGCGTTGAAGCTCAATCTGGCGGCGGGGATCGAACCATGGATATGCGGCACCGCAGTCCACAGCTATAACCGCTCGGCTATCATTGAATCAGAAAAAAAGTTTTGTAATTTCATATACGTTTTTATGGTTATAATAACACCTGTGGTTTGTAGGTTAGTGTCAAGCAGGTGACTGCGTGGAAAATAATGTTTATATTCGGTAAACAATGAGAGTAACGAATATTACTTTTGGTGGCTAGAAGTGAGTCGCAAGTTCATAAATAGGTAATAGTACATTGTTACCCTAGGGGTATTAGTAACTTATCCAGACTCGAGACGAGGTTTGGTGAATGGTTAGAGGGACTGAATTAGTTTTAACCGGAGGTAACTATGATGAGATGTTTATTTAAAGTTTATAAGGTAAAATTAGAGCAGTTAATATTAGTGAAAAGTTTTTTCTGTGTATGTTTATATACTCTGGGAAACTTGAGTTTCTACACTATCCATGGGGATGGATTCTTGGGTAATGTTAGGGACATTGATATTTGTCTTCTTTATTCAGCATTATTTTTAGATTGGATATTTATTTGAAGTGCTCGGTTGTGGAGAGTTTAGATTTATCTTTTCTGTTATTTTGTGTGATATCTTAGTTTTATTTTCCAATCTTTTATGTAGCCTTCAACTACTTTACTCGATTTACAACCTCCATGCCTTTTAATGTCAGTTAAATCGGCACTAGAATCGGCTAGCAAAGATCCGATGTTCTGCGAAAGCAGTGACCCGAATATAGATTTGGGTTTGGCAAATTAAGATAATTGGCTATCTGTTTAGGAATAATCGAAATCTTGTTTGTGCCAATCACTTGCTTGTTTTTTTTTTAATTTAAGTAAATCCATTACTTAAAATAATTTACTTAAATTAAAAAAGACACTACCCTTTATGACAATTAATGATAAAACTGTTCGTTTCTACATCACTTGGTCGTAATTTATGGTATTTTTCTATTTTATTTATAAATTATTTATTACTAGAAAGTTACAATTTTACACAAATTACAATAAAAAGCTTTGCTTACCTTCATTACTAGGTAGGCATATTTCATCAGGCGCTTGGTTTAAGAAGTTTTCTACCTCCAGTGAAAAGAAAACTTTGGATTTTTTTAATTTAAGTAAATCTATCCGATTGCCTATTAAAAAACGATGTTAGTCTCTCGAAATCCACTAAACATAAGTACATTTTGTTTAGTATTTAATGTTGTCTTTAACGTAGAATGCACACTCCATAATGTTGAAGGTTTGTAATTATTTGATAATTCGTTAAAATATATTAAATATATAATATACAGCGCGCCATTTCATAAAATTTTCGTACGATTTTATGTATCTTTGTTTTGATTTAGGCGGTAAATGGTTTTCCACTACTGCTTTAGCCTCTTATGAAATCAGCCGTTAAATCCATACCTGGATCAGATGAACTCATTGTTTAAATACAAATCTCTGCTATATGGAAGACGAAAGTAATAAACAGAACTCTGTAACTCGAAAAAAACAATGAAGATCAGATTGCCGATTTCCCGTCAATTTTTTTTTGTGTGGTCATTGCTAGATATCTATTAAGCCATTATTTTTCATTTTCATCGTTGAAGAAAATTTTAAATATTTTGACCAAATCTATGTTATTTTAAAGACTATTTGAAAGTAAAGTTTAATTGAATCATTTAAAAAAAAAAAAAATTATAACTTAACTCTATGTTAATTCAATTTCTCATCGCGCTGAAATTGAATGGCTGTATAGAAAGTTGGCCCATGGTTAAAGCATGTCAGTTCAGCAATGTCCGTTGAAAGTGATCCTCCCTTAGACTGAAAAGTATTACCTTCAACCCGGTCCTAAGACAATTTCAGACCTACTTTCCGAATAAGACTTATGAAAAATAATTTTATTGCCTTCTTGAAATAGCCTTCCTCCCCACGCAATTTTGGAATCCTGATTCAGTTTGTGATGATTAGATTGCGATGTCGTTTAAGAAAATCTTTCATCTTCCGGGAAATAACTTTTCCTTCGTTACTTTTGCTATTTTCTGATACAGTTCGCTGAAGGTTTATTAACATTTTTTAAGATAACATAGGCGATGCTAGAAAAAGCATATTATTTAAAACCAATAATTTAAACGTAACATTTGATTAACTATTAAATTTAATAAATAATATGTGAGTTATGTAGTGAATTAAGTACTTTGTTATCATAATAAATAGATTCAGGCGTTACTTTGCGGAAATCCATATTAAATAATAACAAATATTTTTTAAATATTTTTTATTATTTAGTTTGTTATCGTTTTTAGTTAGCTAGTTAAGTAGTTTGCCAAAGCCTTCCTGCGAATAAAATAAAGAAGTTAAAATGATAAAAAAATATCCACTCACAAGAGTGACTGTGGTTTTTATTGAGGTATCACAGGATATAACACACGCCTTTTCCCAGCTATAGGTGGTGGCATATTACCAACTTTACTATACTTATACAGGATTATTGGAAAAATGCTATGAGGTTTCGAAGCGCTCGTAGCGAAGTTTACTTAGCTGTTCTCAACCGATCAGCAAAGTTAAGCAACATCGCCCGCGGTCATGAGTTGGATGGGTGACCGCTAGTGACATTACAACTGAGCGTTTCCGTGCTTCGGAGGGCACGTTAAGCCGTCGGTCCCGGTTGTCGTCTTAGAATGGCAGTCGTTATAGCATGGTGGTAGGGCATTTTGCGAATGCCCGCATGGCTAGCTACCACCCTCAAGTAGAAAATCTGTCGCCAAGCACCTAACGGTGTGTTCCGGCAGCTGTCCTTGAGAGCAAGTAATTCTAGGTTAGTCTGAACAACATCTCTTCGACCACATCATCACTTACCATCAGGTGAGATAGTGGTCAAAGGCTAACCTATCAGACATAAAAGAAAAAAAGGATTTAATTCTGCTAGTCCTACAAAAAAAATTTAGATTAATGTTTTTTTTGTAATTTTTTTTGTGTTATTAAAAGATTATGCCTACTCTGAGCTAAGAGCGCCTACCGCGACAACACTAAATACCGCCACGCACCCTTTGAATAGAATTTTGAATATTAGCTTCCGTGCTTCGGACGGCACGTCAAGACAGATTGGCCCTGTTGAGTCCCAGTTGTTGTCATAATATGGCAATCGTTATAGCATGGTGGTAGAGCATTTTGTCGAATGCCCGCCTGGCTAGCTACCACCCTTAAGTAGAAAATATATCCCCAAGCACCTAATGGTGTGTTCCGGCTGATGTCCTTGAGAACCAGTAATTCTAGGTTAAAATAACCTAAACATCTTCGAGCACATCATCACTTACCATCTGGTGAGAACCATCTCACTTCGACCACAAAGTCAACACCTTAAAAAAATGTTGTTTAAACATTTAGGTATTCTAGGAATAGTAACTTTCTGATTACTAAAAAGCAAAGCTTAAATAAGATTGTATTTAAAGTTGGTAGGTATTCAAAACGAGGGACTACCGTAAGCATCAACCTTTCGCCTGGTATATTTGCCCCTGGTAATAGAGTGGCGAGTCCATTCCCTTTTAAAGTTATAGACCATGATCTGCTACTTTTATTTATCGGAAAAAGATTCCAATAAGACATAGAGACTTCAGGGCGAGCGATGATTAAAAAAAATCAATACCTACTGACCCCATTAGTCAAAGTATTTATTTTATTTAACGAGTATCCCAACGTGATTGTACTTATTACTTTATCAAAATACTGATTGACCCATATTTTATACGAGCTCTGAGGAAAACTTTTGTATATTTCCATCCAATATCAGAAAATGCATATGCCACTGGGACCGAGGCACATCTAAATGGAATTTCAATATTTTCAGTAAGAACGTAACATCGGTCTGTTATAGACGAATTAACTATCGACTGAATGTTTTGTTGCCTTCCAACTTTGCAACTGCAGAAATTTATAGAGAATATAATATATAATATTTACAGCACAAGTGATTTTATTCTCCATTTAACTTGACCCAGAGGATACCAATTACCTGTCTGTATAAATTCTTAAAAGTAATTTGGAAGGGTTTTAATCACGTACTCTTGATCGGAACAAAGTCTCAAGTCCTCTCGTATCTACAGAAATTAACCTATTACTTGTGTGCTCGATTCAGCTCTTATAATCAGCCTACAATGGCTGATACTAATCTTATAAATACGCAGATGTCATGTAGCTGGTAGAGTTCTACTCTACCGCATTGTTTCATCGCGTTCTATTTACAACTACTTATTTAATGGGATAAAAAGTAGGTATCCTATTTCGATAGCCATGGTGAAAGCCGCCGGTTTCCATAGAAATAAGTCCAACAGATTGATTAAATAATTTAGTGTAAAATCTACTGTAATTTTGAAGCCGAAAACAGGTATTTGTTCTCGGGTGTTAATTGTTTGTACTAACCCAGTGTATTTTTGTTGCAGATAAGTGCGGTATGTGCAGCCGAAGACGCATCTTTTGATATATGACACGCTATTGTACAATCTGGTTTTTCCAAATATAGGTATGAGAAGTGGTATACCTAAGGTGAATTTTTGTGCATGAAAAATCCAGTATTTTACTAATATGAAAAAAAAAATAGCACCGTTCGCGCTTAAAGAAATGGCAACCATCGGGGATCGCGGCCCGCGTGTATTGAATTGAAAAAGTACTTAAATAATTTTAAAATTAATTTATTATATACCTAACCTATATTTCGAAAATATCAATAAAATTCAAAATCCGTGATTCACGATTACAGACGGAATAATGATATTTTACTAAAGTAATCATATTATTTTAGTACAGTATGTGCCTGATCAACGTTACCATCAACCGGAAGACGTCCACTACACCTTAGAACACTTTCGGTTTATTTGATAGCCCATTTGCATTCGTCATTTCTCACTTAATTCCGTCGGTTTGCCGCAGGTAATTAGTACTGGAAAAGATCGCTTTCCCCACCTAAGGTTCCCCAGCTAAATAGGCTACGTCATCCAGTTCCACTTAGGATTATGCTTCTCTATTAGCTCATTGAGAGATGTAGCCTACCTATTGCCACTTCAACTAATTATAAGCGCTACGTTAGTGGTTATGGCATTCCGGCGAATTTATCTCGTTACAAATTTATCGGAACCTATACATTGTTTTATCTACCTCAATCTTGTATCAAAATCTCATGCGTTGGAGACTGATGCCTAGTTTGGACATGATTCAAAAAAATATTGTGTGAGTAAATTTTATACATACTGACGCATAAAATACCTTGGGCAATAAGCCGACTCTAAACGACTAATATGGTACCGGTTCCTATATATAACCAGCCCTTATTCGTAATAGTAACCGCTCGTAATCTTAGCAGGTCCATGGTTCGAATCCCGCCCAGAGCTTGAGCTTCACCGCATGGTGGAAGGGCATTTTGCGAATGCCCGCCTGGCTAGCGATCACCCTCAAGTAGAAAATCTGTCGACAAGCACCTAACGGTGTGTTCCGGCAGCAGTTCTTGAGAGCCAGTGAAATAACAGGCAAAATGAGACTTAACAAGTATGTCTCAAGGTGATGGATGGATTATGCCTGCTACTCGAGCGCATATTGTGCTCGGAAACATGTTTCAATATGGCAAAAATGTGGATCTATTTGCTACAGTATAATAATAATCAGACGTGAATATTTGTTTAAAATTCTATTAATTTTATTATAACGTAATAAAAAAAAAAATATGTTATACATATAATTACTTACCTACTTTAATTCGAATATTTTTAAATGTTATTTAATATTTAATGTAATTTATTATAACGTTATATAATTTATACTTATGTTATATTGAATAATATTTTAGGGTTCCGTACACCAAAAGGAAAAAAAATTATCCCTTATGGGATCACTTTGTTGTCCGTCTGTCTATTAAGACCCTTTCATCTCAGGAATGCGTGCAGGTGTCAAGCTGAAATTCATATCAAATACTCAGATCTACTGTGCCTTGGAGCTGTGAAAAAATCAAACTTCTAATCCAACGCAATCCAAAGATACAGCCGTTTATGCCGCAAATTTTCGACACTCGCGATGGAATCAAAATAATATGATATAACTAATAGTGTTTAGGTTATATCATATTATAAAAACATGTTTGATAATTTTCAAATGTTATGGATTTCATTTAGCAATACACATACTTACCTAACTAATACTTATATACCTACAGGTTTGAACGGAACCCTCGGTGCGCGAGTCGTTTTGGCACTTGAACGTTTTTTTTTTTATTATGTCGAGTTATTTAATTTGTACGAATTATTCTTGAATTGGATTGTAGCTTCATACTTTTCATTTTTAATCGACGAATTCGTACTTTTAAATAAGTTATTTTTTTCTGTAAAATGTTGGTGTTTCGGATTTAGTCTGTAACCTACATTGACAGTTATATAAAAACCTTTTTTTTTTAAACTTCACTGGGTTCCAGGGCATTAAGGAGTTCCCATTTCGATCTAAAGATATGTTATATCTAAATCTTAAAATAAGGGAACTTCTATATAGTTGTTACTGTTCAGGTATTGAGATAGTTTTGGCCTTGATCCCAGGACACAGCGGTATTGAAGGTATTGAATCCGCTAATTATTAGGGTGAGCGAAGCGAGTCCTATCACTGTCCCACAAGTTGTACATTTTGTGGCCCCTTTCACTGAAAAACTATCACGCCTATAGATTTGTACTTTAAAATAGTAATTAACTTCTTATCTAGATGAGTGATCTGTCAAAAAAAATATTATAACCTCTAAAAAAATGAACTAATAATTTTGTATTCATTGGATAGAATGTTATTGTACTACTGACACCATCTGTTAGAAAACCAAAGAGTTTCCATCGCTGCAACAGAACTAAACTCAATATTTAAATGCTCTTTAATCTACTCAATACTAGATGACACCACTAGAATCAGGCTGTAAAATAAACGTGAGCCCTCACAAAGGTCAGCTTTTTGTTAGTTATACTAAATAAGCTGTAGAACAGTCTCTACAGCTTGTTTAGCTCGTCTGGAGAATTACCTACTATAAAGTATTTGCTGTTGATATGCGTAATCTGCTAAATCCAAGCTTAACAACAAGTGGCAAACTTTTTGGAACCATCAAAAGCAAACATTTCTGTGATATTCAACCAAATATTTTACAGATCCCCTTGTTTTTTTAAATTTATAAAGTAAATAATAAGATCTAGTCTATTTTAATTCGCTCCTGTTTGGGTCATGTCTGTACGCCAGTTTTTCTAGCCCATATCAGGGACAGGGATTGTTTATGTAAATGCGGTCTAGACGAAGGCTCGATAGACCACATGTTCTTTTGCTGCCTGAAACTAACAAACTCATTATATGATTTTCTAGATCCCAAAATATATAAATTATTATTTAATATAATTTATATGGCAGAAGATTGCCATATGCTTTCTCTCCATTTCCATATATTTTAAGTAAGTTTGTAAAAAAACAATAATATTAGTACCTATATTAAACTTATTAATGCATATAAAAGTACGAATGAATTATTTGTAGATATTAAAGTGGGTACATATATTACCCTTCCTTTTCATAACTATTTATTCATTCTAATCCAAAACTTTATTCCCTTTTAATGTTTAACCTGACTGTGAACTATTATCTAAACCATTAAATGATTACCTATATAGTTGTTCATACCGAACTTATTTGCATAAACATACACTGGTTATACTTTGACATTGGCAGAATATTGTCAAACAACAACAAAAGCCAAAATGAAGAAGAAGAAGTAGAAGAACAGCTATAACTACTGTAGAGAAAAAATAGTAATTTTTGAGATGTAACATTGTCATATATACCTATCTCCTATCTCCCGGTGAGATGCTTGTGTTAAGTTCATATTTGCTAAATGTGAAATCAAAACTGAAAAGTACGATTTGAACTGTTACTTTGACAGCTGTCATATCAATCTCCCATTCCAGTATTAGATTTTATCCTAAATCAGTCCAACAGTTTGAAGTGAAAGCCTTCAAGAGCCGACTATTCCAGCTGCTGCAGCACCCCTAGTGGTCTACATTCGTAACATATTTATGAACCTGCTCTGAAGTTATAGCTATTCAATGCACATAACCACATTGAAACCGGTCCAGTCGTGACTTTTGATTTTTTTACTGTTTCTGAGGAAAATAATTACAGACATACATCCTCTAACCCCAAAATGCAATTACACCGACCCGTTCCGTTCCATCCATTGATGGCAAAAATAAATTAATTAAATTTTCAGGTGCTTTCATTTAGTTATAGCCCATACTAATGAAGCATATTATCTAAAAGTTCATATTATTTTTTGTTATATTGTCAATTCACAGAAGACATTTCAATGATGAAAATCTATGTAAAATAGATTTTACAAACTGAAATATTATCTTACGGTTGAGAAACAACTAGCAGAGATCCATCAACAACTGCTCATGCATCAGACTTCTACTAAAAAAACAAATATGTATTATTAAAAAAGTTGTTTTATTTGTGTTAAGTATAATAATACAGTATCATACAAACATCAGTGAAGACATAACTGGATTAATTATTTCCAATTTTCCTATGAACTTAATTATATAGTAAAAAAATTGGGCATAAATCATTTGAATACCATTGTGTCCAGCATTGCTCCTAGGTTTTGTACAATATTGTTGGACATAAGAACATCCACTTTCTCTTCTAAATGTCTCTTGGGATCCTGTTTGCCTACATTTTTAATGGCTAACTGTTCAGGAGTCATTTTCTCTTCATCTTCAAGAGCCTTGTTATAGTTTTTAGCGAGCTCTAGCATATCTGTAACTGTGGTCTCATTGATTGTACAGTGTTCTTTGTAATCAGATAGTGTGAGTCCATCCATCCAGGACTTTTTGTGAAGGTTTAGCAGCATTTTTTGTTCCAACTCATTCTTCCTGTAATTTATGCTGATTGAATAATAGTGACGGTTAAGCCCATGAATGAGGGCTTGTACTGACGGTTTCTGGAGATGGCCCAAGTTTGAAGTGGTCTGCCTTGGTTCCTGTCCAAGGACCATCATGTTTGGGTTTATGAGACGGAAGGCGTCAATGACCACTTTACCTTTGACTGATTGAATTGGATCAACAACAACAGCTACAGCTCGCTCCGACAATGCCTCAAATGACTGCTGGGTATTTATGTCCACTCCTGACAACCAACAGCCAAATCCAGGATGTGAATGGTACCTGTAAGAAAATAAACCTTTTAATAGCTAATTAGCATTAAACATTGTTTTACATACAGATTAGGGGTTATACTTATATTAAAAGAGATTATTTCTGTAGATGAAACTAAAATAGAAAGAGATGATCTTATTTCTAAGAATAAGCCATTGTACAATAACATAATTTTGCAATGTAAATTTGCACAGAGATATTCTGTCAGCAACAGGTGTAGAAGTGCCTTTATTATTTGGATTCTACTATTTTTAGTTGCTGCAATTGGCATGGCCTTGGAAGAAATGTTGAGCATGCAATGATTTACTATAATGTTAAAAACATAATTTAATTAACAAACAAAAAACTTTTTTTTTCAGCACTGTGCTACTAATACACATACAAAAACTTTGTACAATATGTTCCAATGGTAATGGACTAAACACATTTCTGTAATTCATACTTGTGTTTTTAAAATAGCATACAAATTATACCAACCCCGCATATAGGATAAAGGTCAGAAGATGATAGTAATATTCTTATTTACTACAACTCTTATTTCAAATTAGTATGGTCAAAACACTGCTATAATCAAGATGTGCTAAAATGCTTCTGTGTGCATGCAAATAATAGTAAAAATATCATCATAACACAAATATTTCGAAAGGACAATCATCCTTCAGTGAGTAAATGTAACAAAATGACAGTTATACACTAAACTTAGTATTATACAGTAAATTGTAATAAGGGTTTGACCAATAGTAAATAAATAATAATAAAAACTGACATTTTAATAAACTATTATTTTATTAAATTTGATATTTCTCATGTATGCTAAATCATCCTTTTTTATTTTTTATATATCTAGTATGCTATGATGGCAGAGAAAGCGGAATAATCTGTTTTAAGACCATTACTGGTAATGTACTATTTCTCACAAGACTATAAATGAATGAATAAAAGAATATAATAATTAACAATCATAAAAATTGTGTCTGAAGATAAGTAAAAATTGATTTGCTTAGTCTTTTTTTTAATGTTATTCTTATGGAACAAGCTCGAGGCCCTCCTGATTTTAAGCAGACTAACCTCTGCCTATAAAAGACGCATTTCATCACAAGTCACAAATTGCTACTATATTTATACATATTGCATATAAATTAGAGATATGGACTGCCCTACATATCCAGACTAGAGTAAGCATTTGAATCTCCTGCGGGTCTCTCTAGTCAAGCCACTTTCCTGGTTTTACATTACTTATAATTACTATTATTAATACTATGTATAAAAATTATTCATACTATCATTGTATATTTTTTTTTCTCTTTATGCCTGATATGTTAGTCTTCCACCACTACCACACCTGATGGTAAGTGATAATGTGGTTGATAATGTTATTCAGGCTTACTGTTTACTGGCTCTCAAGGACAGCTTCCGGAAAACACTGAGATGCTTGGCAACAGATTTTCTACTTAATATTATCAGATGGCATAGGTGTAGAAAACAACACCAACAACCAACAACCCACCAAGTGATATATCAAATGTGGTTTAGCAGTGTTGTCGCATGTTGGTGTCTATTGTTAAGGAGGCCTCTGAAAACCAATGATAATAATTGATAGAATGTTAAGCAATTTGTCTTTAGACCTGTAGCTATTCTTTTTGTGTTGTAAATTTTATATATAATACAATAATTCTTACCATCCAACCACCATCTCAGGTCGGCCAGTCTGCTTTAGCATATCCAACATTTTGGCCTGGAAAACAGGGTCAACAGCCTCTACTGATACTCCTGTTCCAGTCTGGGGCATAGCAAAAACGTCAATCACTCGGACTGTGTAGTCATCAACAAACTCACCTGGAAATTATGAACGAGGTAATGTCAAATATATGTACAGTGGGATAAGTTGTTGAGTGACCAAAGAGTTTATATCATAGGGCTCATCTTTAGCATCAGTATATACCACAATGTATCTTGATTCTTTTATTACAGATAGATATAGTTACCTAGAAAAACCACATAAATTTTATCTTATGGAAATCGAAACTTTTTAAGAAATATATTATTAAAGTTTTAATTTTATTATATTTATTTCTGTAACCCCTCTGTGAAGGGATGCTCCAGCCCCTCTCCTCCTTCTCTCCCTCCTCCCGTAGTACCGATTCTAAAGTCTTTCCGAAAACAGGCTGTGACCAACAGACAGTTCAATGAATTGCATAAAAAGCTTAAAATAATTATCACTGCTAAATAGGCACAAATAACAAAAAACATCAAACCCACCTAACATGAGACCCATGACCTCCATAGGGACACCAGCACGGCCATGTTTCAACATTTTCAGGAGCGCCAGCGAGGATATATACACCTGCTCAGCGGTGTCCACAGCGGGTGCGTCTGTGGGTGGGGGCGCTTGAGAAAGCCCCGCCATTCCACCACCGAGACGCAAAAGCCGATCCATTGTTCACTTACAAGATCTCTAACCTCTGCAATGAAATAAACATCGGAGTCAGCGGAAGGTTGTACCGTGGATTTGTTTGACATGACCAACACTTCTAAACAACCGTTAACACTTACAAGAAGAAACTAATATCTAGTGGTTTCCTATTTCGGAATTATGCAGACAAGGAATTGAGCGAATTATAACAATTTTATCACAAAATTCAGAACAGCAGAAAACTGTGGGACAATGACTTCGGCTTGTTAAGTACTTCAAATAACTTGACGTCTTGACATTGTGAATTGTCATTAGCAATACAGATAAGTGAATACTACACGTCGAAAGTGCAACCTCATGAACACAGACTTTTAATCCTTGCGCAACATAGGGTGCGTTTCATTTGAGTGAGATTCGCTAAAAACGCTAAAAACGATCACACTCCCAAAAAGTTTTCCACATGGGTCTTGGCGTTATTTTCGCCTTAAACGCTACATCTAATGTCAAAAGTGACAGAAGTTGCAAGTTTTAGTGGCATTCTTAGCGTTCTTATCCAAAAATGGAACGGGGATGACAGTTACAAACGATCACGTGATCACAACCACAGACGCAGAATGTGATCAAAATTATCGAAATTTACGTTCTTAGCGGTTAATGGAACAGGCCCATAGATAATAAGGTCGATGCTATTTAGGGCGTACTCCATTTGACGCCAATTTCGTTATTTTCGATAATTTTAACCACATTCTGTGTCTATGGTCGTGATCACTGTGATCGATTGTAACTGTTCTCCCCTGTTCCATTTAGGATAAGAAAGCTAAGAATGCCACCTCTGTCACTTTTGACATTAGTTGTAGATAATTCAAACTGTAGCAGGGGTGCGTTCCGAACCTTGGTTAGAGCGCACTCGGAGTGCAACTTTTCACTCTAACGTCGTTCACAACCTTCGAGTAGAGCGTTTGGTTGTCACAACTGGACCGTTCTAAACCTTTGAAGGTTGCAACTTTTTAACCATAAAACGCGTGACATGAAATGACTTTGACGTTTATATCGTATTCTATCTGATGCGCTCACCCATAAATCTCAAAAAATATAAATACTAATATAATTACTCAAAATATAAAACTTAAATAAAAATGGAAAACGAATTTGTGATAGTGTTAAATAGCAATTATTATTACGATAATGATGTAAGTCTGTCAATGTCACAATTTGTTTGAGGTTATAAAACAACCGGTCGTTCCATACCTCAGGGTAAGTTACAAAACAACCAAACAACTACACTCTGAGCCTCGGAACGCACCCCTGTAGCTTCATAGCGTTTATGGCGAAAATAATCCCATGACCCAAGTGGAACAACTTTTTGGGAGTGTGTAGTTTAGTAGTTTTTATCGTTTTTGGCGAATTTAAATCCAAATGGTACGCACCCTATATTGAAGTAACATTTAGGGTGCGTAAGTGGCCAATTTTATTGGCATTCTTAGCGTTCTTATCCTAAATGGAACAGGGGAGAACAGTCAGTTACAAACGATCACAGTAGTCAAAATTATCGAAAATAACGAAATTAGCGTCAAATGGAATAGGCCCTTAATGTCTCCAGTGTATTACTTTTCTCTATGATTAAATGGCACTAACATTTTATCAAAACCACATAAAAACATTGAGTTTATAATAGAGATACTGAACTTCATATGATGCCTAGTCTTTTTGCTTGACATCCTACATTTTATTGCTGGACGGAAAACCAATCTGGACGAGGATCCTTTTTTTTTTTTAATTCGATTTTGAGTAGTTCCGACGACGCAGCAGTTTACAAATAAATTTTTAACTATCTTTACTTCATCGTCAGTTCTCAGGAACCATGGAGCATTTGATATGTTTCTTAGGATATTATTCTGAGCTCTTTGTAGAATTGATATATTTGTATTGCAGGCTGAACCCCATAGCTGAATGCCATAACTCCAGATGGGCTTTAGTATAAATTAATAGATTAATAGCTTGTTATCTGTACTTAGTACTGAGTTTCTACGTATCAACCACAAAAGGTTTCGGTACCGGAAGTTTAGTTCATCCCTTTTTTTCTGTAGGTGTTTTCTCCATGTCAGTCTACGATCCAGATGCATTCTTAGATAATTGACCGAGTCACTATGTGGTTAAGGTATTTGCTTCCAGGTGAACGGGTGGGTTTTTTTTTGAGACGCTGGCTTTAATCCTCCACTTTGTCAACCACTGCCCTATTTTGTCCAACCCCCTTTGCCAAGTCTGCGATGCCACACTTGGGTCCTTGCTACTAAAGATAATGGGAGTGTCATCTGCAAAGATAGCAGTTAATACTCCAGGTGTTTCAGGTAAGTCGAGGTGTAGATGGTGTATAAGACAGATCCAAGGACTGATCCCTGAGGTACTCCTGCTTGTATTTCTTGAAAGATGGAAGTGTACTATCCATCCTTTACCTATAACATTCTTTCCGAGAGGTATGACTTAAGTATTCCGAAGAAAGGGTGTAGCAGCAGGTTCTTAATTTTACAAAGGAGTCCCTTATGCCAAACCTTGTCGTAGACCTGTTGGATGTCTAGGAAGGCCGCTGAGGAGTACTCTTTTAACTCTAGGGATTTTCTGATCTAACCATCGACTCTGTGAACTTATTCAACTGTTCCGTGCTCTTGTCTGAATCCAAACTGATGGTCTGGGATTATGGATCTTTCAGTCAGAGATCTAAGCATCCGTGTAAGCAGAATGCTTTCAAATAGTTTTGAGATTACTGGTAGTAGTCTAATGGGTCTATATGGACCAACCTCAATGGCAGATTTCTCTTCTTTACGGATCATGACTATTTGTGAGATTTTCCAAACACTTGGGCAGTGACTCTCATGATTCCATTGAATAACCTGGTGAGAAAAACTACTCCTTTTTTGGTAGCTGCAAAAGGATCTCTCTGCTTCTACAATAATTATTTTATTATACTTAGACATGTTGCGTTATGACATCGATTTCTAATTTTAAACACAATCGATCATTGAATAATTCTCGTTCTCCTTCGTCGACTAAAGGTGCGTACTGTAACCGCCTAGACCCTACCTACCATAAAATTTTATGCATCTATTATCTACAAAATTTTAACACACATGCAAGTAATAAATTTCTTTCAAGATGTGTCACTTTACATCCTTCAGATAAAATAATATTAGAGACATGTATTTTTTTTGTCACTGCAATTTTGAGAACAGTCGAAAAACTTGGGTTCACAGTGCTTGAGAATTATTTAGAAACATTTGGTAAGACAAAAAAAATGTAGGGTTTATCTTTGTTTTAAAATCATAAATCGCAAACCACTTGACGTTCAAAATTCTAAGGGTTTTCTAAAAAAGGCAATAAAATTCACAACCAGTCTGACATATGAACAAAGGTTGGATGAAGCAAGATTTTGTTAGGAGTGAGCGAGATAGGTATATTATTCGAGAGAGAAAAAAATATGGTTTTAACCCAAATGAAGGAAGCGTCTTATTTAAAAATCATTCAGTTGTCCGCGTTCGTTTGATTCGCCAAGTCGGCGGAAGTTAATCGCCCAAAGAAGGATAATCGCCCGCGCGAGTGTTTTTTTATATAAATGTTTAAAGTAAATTCAGTGAATATTCGCCGTCTTCGGGTTGCAGTTTGAAAGCTAAGTACTAGAATAAGTGCTTGGTCTAGCGTACTAAAATGTAGTTCCTTTGCATAAATTAATTAAATCAATATTTGATTTAAATATGAATAACTTTATAAATATATTTCTTTTAACTAGTAGAGATGTTTCAAATATTTAATCTACAAAATTCATCTCTTATTCATTGATTTATTTGATGGTTTAAACGCTTTAATTATTGATATTAAATACACAATTTAAATTAAATATTCTTATTATACTGAGTGAACAATTAATTAATCTTGGCCGGTAATAAAAATATTTAGTTATTACTTCTTGAATTAAATAAATTAATAATAAATTAAATAATTTCAATAAACATTTAAATACTTTATTTTAAGTATAAATTTTAGAACGCTACCTAAGTTTTGTATTACATTTATTACTATATATTTTGAAAGGGGTTAACAGATCTTGAATATTTTAATCATTATTTAATGTTGAGCGATTAGACATTTAGCAAGATCAGATGAACTGGTTAGATCCCTGTCGTCTGCATAAATATAGCGCAGAAATAAATTGTTACATTATTGATTTACGATTCCAAAGGAATGTATTTTGTGTGACTTTTAGGTTGAGTTTACATTGACTCCATCTGTTTAATTGAATTCATACAAATTAAATAAAGATCTTTATTTAAGCGTAAATATCATTGCAAAGGATTAGAAATAAACCTAGACAGTAAAATATGCTTAATATTTCACACGACAGACTGAGATGAGATTGACACTATGAACTTGAGTGAATAATTATTTGTTTTTTTACAATCATAAAATGTGATTATGTTTCATAAAAACTTTGTTGCAAAGATTTGGCGAGCATATGCGTAAATGTAATAATTTTTGCACGAACTATAACTTTCTTTAACACACCTGCCATTTTGAGGCATACAAAGATATACACATGATCGAGTTGGCTATTTGCGATAAACCTAACTCACCTATCTATAATATGTATACTCTCCTTTGGGACAGGCACTTTGATCACACCAAAGCTAGGATGACTAAAATGTCTGAGTTTTAAGTCTATGTGCGATCATCGTCGCCACTCTCCCAAAAGAAGAATTTATTTGTATATAAGTATAAAATATCAATTGATGATTGCGGCAGATAACAAAGTGAGTGTTTTTATGCTTCATTATCAAATGATATATTTTAAATAAAGATCAAAATACTATATTTGATCTAGCTCTAATGAAAATAAATTAAATACAGAGCTAAAGTTAAAAGCCCAACTCGATGTTATGGAACAAAGCCACACGTGTAAACGGGTCGGCTTAAGCTCAAACAACAATAAAGAATAAATGAGCTTGTATCTAAAGTTATTCTTCAAATATTTTCCGGATGGAAAATATTATATTATAATTTTATCACTTGACACTTATTTATCAGGGAACATTTGGTAGACTGGCATCGGCCGCTCAAAGACCTGGGCAACTATTTTCTAAAACCTTTATATCATATGAAAAGAATATAAGTCCGTATGGCCATTCTAAGCGGTATCCGCTTTTCATGACGTCACATTATGACTGTCAATTCGTCGTGATAGCAAGAAACGACGCACCGTGGGATTTTCACCGTAGAAAAACAGTTTCCCAGCAGAAACGCTATGCATGTCAGCAATTCCAAACACTAGAAACCAATTAAATTATTACCTATCAACACATATACACAGCAGATAATATGTCATGGTTGCTTACAAGCTTGTGTGCACGAAATTGTAGCAAATTTATATGCTTAATAAAACTTGATCAATAAGGCATTGCGTACATAAAAATACAAAAGCGTAAATTGTATTTGCTAATGCGTAAAACAAAAGGTTTATGAAACAAAACACATATGATAAATTCATACCTACTTTCGCTATGGTAGAACCATTTTCATAACTTAAGAAGACTTGACGATATGACATATTGACTATACATAACGAGACCTTGTCTATACAAAAACAAAACGAACCAGCTTAATTATGTGAATCTATAATTTTAAATTTAACGTAAACAAGGGCTAGCATATTTGCTTGATTTTTTTTTACAAAAACTTCAGGTAGTTAGGAACTTCTTTTGAACACGTTAGAATTTATTTTTCTCTCTACAGGACCCTGAAACCCAAAACAATCATAAGAGAGGGCAAAGTTGCCTAAACTCCCTGAAATACAGAAAGGTTAGATGCATGTTCAGCCAGCCGCATGCGGGTGCCTTAAGCCAGTACAATAAGTTCTATTCTATAAACATTTTATGGATATTTCGTTTTATGTATGTTTTTTATGTTTTTCAGCAGCATTGTGTTTAAAGTTTACATTACTTAAATTAATATTGCATTTATGATTACACCAGGAAAAGTAATTTCTTTTAGGTATTTTGTTCTTAACGATTCGCGGATTTTATGTTTTATAATAGTGATTAAATAGAATAGGTATAATTTTAAAGTATTAAACTCAAATAATAGAACAAAAACAATAGACGATCACAAGCCTTAGTAGTAGTATTAAATATTGGGATTCTTTTATCTTGAACTAAAACTTTATACAAAATAAATAGAGTCCCATATTTTTGATTCATTGATTAAATTCATCAATTCATATAATAATAAATATTTAATTCATTAATCATAAGGTAGTAGTTTTTATAGCGAGTGAGGTGGGGTTACTCACAGTACCATTTGGAGTTAAATTCGCCAAAAACTATAATAACGATCACACTCCCAAAAAGTTGTTCCACTTGGGTCTTGGCCTTATTTTTGCCATAAACGCTATGAAGCAACTGGAACAGTTTGTAGTACCTACATCTAATGTCAAAAGTGGCTAATTTTAGTGGCATTCTTATCCTAAATGGAACAGGGGATAAAGCACTAGACACACATAACGCGGGGCGGTAGCGTGGCGTGGCGGGCGCGGAGCGTGAGCAGTGTGGTGGCCTTCACACCGAATGCCAAAATGGCGGCGCGTGTGAGGCGCGGGCCTGCCGAAATCACCGATACAGATTAGCATTGGATACAGATTTTATACAGAATTTTCACATTCTATTGAACTAATTGCCGCAACTGCTTAAAAATGGAACATATCAAAATAAATTACCCACTCAAATGCCATCCGTAATAATTATGCTTATGACTTCTGAAATAAATCTATTCTTTATTGTGAAATCATTTTTTTTACCAGATGCCGGCTTAGAGAGAATCTTATCATCAATACATTTTATGAAGACAGAACAACGCAATAGACTTAATACAATTACTAGTGAAGGTCTTTTGCATAGAGAGCAACTGATTGATGTTTTTTATTTTGCTGTAGCCTAGATATTTATGGTGCTGTTTTTGAAACGCTTTTTAGGGAAGTTTCCTTAATATAACAAATATTTTTAAAATATTTTACGAAAACATCAAATTAATATTTTAATAAAACACTTAAAAATATAAAAATATATCTAGTGACAATTCCGCCCAATTCCCCTGCCAAGCCAACGTGACGTCACAAACGCCACGCAGCCAAACCGGAAGAACCTTCTACACGAAGCATCCTCAGGAGGTCTTGACTCTTCGAGCGCACGATCGAGAATGAAGTTTCCTTATTCACTTTTAACTGATTAGCTAAGTTAAACAACGTTCGCCGCCCTCATGACTTGGATGGGTGACCGCTATTGACATTACTATTGAGCACTTCGGAGGGCAGGTTAACAGTCGATACAATATTGTGATAATATGTACCTTTGAACTATCGTGGTACCGACTTTAACAAGTTATTTCACTATTTTCTGTGTTGAATTTGGTAAACATTTTTTTTTCTCCCTTTTTAGTGTCCCTTTCTACTTACGGGATGAATTGTCATTCACTGTCAATGAATATATTATCAAGATATGAAAATATTTTTAATTATTGAAGTGTAACTCAAAAATGCCTTGACCGATTTTAATAAAATTCAAATGGGATTATACGAAGTATCAGCTTTCAGATAAAAAAGTATCATCATAATCGGTTCACCCAGTCAAAAGTTCTGAAGTAACAAACATTAAAAAAATACAGACGTATTCAGTACCTCTACTTCTTTTTAAGTTGGTTAGTAAAGTTTTAAAATAGTGTCTAATGTTGTATATAGATAATGACACGGAAACCTTCGTGCACAAGTCCGACTCGTATGTAGCCATTTTTTCTTACGTTTTAATGACCTCCGTTTTGGGAAGAAATCTAAAAACTGATTCGACATTTTTTTTTACTTAAGAACACACACAATTTTATGAGATTCAGTTGAAAACTGCGATCTGTAGGATAGAATACATGGACAGATACGAAAACATATCTGTCCAAGCTGAAACGGAGACGCTTTGTGCTCAATTAGTAGTGTCGATTTATTCGTCCGGCACTCATTTCCTCCTCAATTCGCTATTCCAAAATACCTATTCCAATCAATGAGCAACAAAATCCTTATGGAAAAACCGAAGTCATTCAAATCCAAACAATATCAATATCAATCCAGTATGAAACGTAGTCCATAAAAGAAGCTAAAGTTGGTAGTAAGCGGTAGGTAGTTAAAATCCAAGTATATAAAAAAGAAGCAGGTTACGCTCCGAAATATTCTAAAAATATACACAATAATCAAACACTTTTAACATTACTTTTTCTATATTGCAGATATACGATTATTTTAAAGTTTAAGAACCCCATATCTCTATAATTTGACTGACTCGACAAAATAATTCAATAGTTATATCAAACCTGCTCACAGAATTTCATGAGAATCGGTTGAGAAATGCACACTGTAGAGGAGAACAAGGGGACGTACGAAAGCATTTTTGTGTAAGCTTGATCAGGTACGCTACGCTCCCATTTGGTGCTTGCTCGATCAATTAGAATCGAAACTTCAACACAACTATTTAAACGTAATAAGCCTAAGCTTAAACATTTCTCAATATACTACACGCTGTTTTGAATTAGATTTAAAATCTGATAACGAACTTTACATAATTAAACCGCAACCACACGCATACAAATTTGTACAGAACAGAGCTTCCAAAAAGCAACTTAGTCCTTAAATAGTAGTTCTTTGATTTTATCCTCATGAAAACATCGAAATCATAAACAAAACTAGTAACACCGAAGGAGCACGTGACACGTGCGGGTGCGGCGTTCTTGTCGACGCAGGTGGCGTGCGCAGGCGGTGCGTAGCACGGGTCCAGCGCGGGTGCTCGGTGTGAAGGCTCCAGACAATCCCATACATTACAGATTGCGCGGGACCGCCGACCGCGCACGCCCCGCTTCCTTTGTGCAGAGGGCTTTACAGTTACAAACGATCACAGTGACGACGACCATAGACGCAAATGTGTTAAAAAAAAATAGAAAATGACGAAATTGGCGTCAAATGGAATACGCCCTAAATAGGATACGGTTTGACTATTATTCGGCTTATTTTCAATGAAACTTATTTATTACATAGAAGTGCGCTACGTACAACTAGTACATACGCAGTACTTATTACTTCCATGGTTTATTAATACTTTTCTCAATGGTTGTAGTTAAAATCAGTGTTGCCAACCGTACGAGGTTTGTCGTACAGTTACGAGATTTCTGGTCTTTCGTTCGAGGTAAGAGGACGATATTATCCTCGTACAATTATGTACGAGATTTTTAGTTATGAAACTTTGAATAACAATTTTCAGTGCAAGGAACATTTATTTCAACATGTTCAATAGACCCTGATATCGCCTCACCCGAATTCAATCAATTTCATTATAAATTTGAAATTTACCAGAAATGAACCATATTTGTTTGATTAATTGCCTTCATAATACTCGTATTGCAGCAGAGATAGAATACGTTATAGGTATGGAGGGTTCCTCTACCCTCCATAGTTATAAGGCGTCATAGTCTGTCGTACAAACTACAAACTTGTATCATAGAACATATAATAACACTACGTATAGAATGGACACTCCTCACCCCCCACCAAAACGCGCCTTCCTCACCCCGCCAGCTGTCTGAGCTGAGCTGTCGCTGGGCTGACTTCAGTACGGGACGCGCAACTCGCGCACGATGACGTGACGACGAAGCGTGACGATTCTCCTAGTATTAAAAGTTGAGAATGGGGTAATCTTGTGCTGTTTACGGTTGCTTATCAACGAAACAAGAAATATGATAGGAGTTTTTATAGATTCCCTAAGGATAAAACGAGGTAAGTCATTCTTGATAACCTACACTAAGTACCTACCTATTTGTCGTTCTTTAGTTATCCAGTAGGTAACTTATAAAAACCGGTAATTTACAGCAGTTACCTATTGAAAAAAATACAAACATAATACTTTTTCTTTATATTTTGTTCAAACTGCTATTCGAATAATGATAATTTTAGAAGATTTTCGTTTGCAAAAAATATCCATGGATATCGACTTCGTTTGCAGCGAAACAAGTGTCTTTGTAACCTATACCAACCATAGAGAAAAGCAATACACATACCGACCTTCGCCACACTTCATGATTCTTTATTATACTAGAAAAACATAATTAATTATGATTGTATTTATTATCATTACTTGTATAAAATGTGAACTTGGAATCATACTTTTTGTATAGTGTAGGTATCTATTAATACTACTTCGTACATGGAGTTGGATTTTTGTGCTTGTAAATGTTTCTGAAGGTAGGTAAGATAAACTACGAAATCTAATAAGTCATATTAACAGCACCAAAAGATTGTCAGGTTGGTAAGTACAACAATTATTTATACGATGACAACCTTAGACTTCACGCACACATTTACGCGTGTACAAAAACATTTGTGTAGCGTCTGTGTAATAGGTAGTCAGAACGCGGCTTTTGTATAGAGAATGAGTCGAGTGTCCAGACTGTGCCTGTATGTAAAGTATGATGTAAGGGCGTTTTCCAGTTGACGCTAATTTCGTTATTTTCGATAATTTTGATCACAATCTACGTCTATGGTTGTGATCACTGTGATCGTTTGTAACTGTTCTCCCCTGTTCCATTTAGGATAAGAACGCTAAGAATGCCACTAAAATATACCACTTCTGTCTCTTTTGACATTAGGTGTAGGTAATTCAAACTGTTCCAGTAGCTTCATAGCGTTTATGGCGAAAATAATTCCAAGACCCTAGTGGAACAACTTTTTGGGAGTGTGATAGTTTTTGGCGAATTTAACTCCAAATGGTACTTACCCTAAGTTATCTATTTTTAAGCAAAATATTTTGTTATTATACATACATAATGAAGACGATTTAATTTTTAAAATATAGTAATGTTTTATTTGTAACAAACTTTCAAAAGAAGCATTATCTGTGTAAAACGTCTTTTATGTGCTTATATCTTTTATATGCTTTTTTCTTTATTCTATCACATTTTTCACATAATATGAGTACAATGCGATTAAAATAAGAATAGGATCGGCCTAGCGCCATGTTGTGACGTCAAAACTAGAACTTCGCACAGTGTGCAAAAAAAGAAATGATAAAACATGTATAAATTAATACTCTGAAACTCAACTGCAAATACTTTATTTTCGTTAAGCGTTTTAGCGATCCATTGAAAATAAACTGGAAGTTAATATATTTATGGAATCGTTTTTTAAAGCCCTTCATTTTGATACACATCACGATGGCTTTGGAAGAAAAAATAAATTGTTTTTCTCACTATATGCCTAAACTCCACCAATTTGTTTTTATTTTTGTATGTACATAGTGTCACTTGAACTATCAAGATAAAACGATATCTCGAACATTAAAATCGGTTAAGCCGTTTAGAAGTTATGGTGAAATAAAGAAACTCACAAACATACATACCCACATGAACCCTGAAAACTTAACACACGTTTATGTGGGCAGCCGTGTAAAAAAACAAGCAGTCATAGGTAGGTAAACGAAGTTGTAGGTGGCCGTATTATTTGTTAGCAATATTTTGTATTTAGGTAACTATCTTAATTTGAATCGCTTAGCTCTTCGATGCCGCATGTCCTGCTGGCCAACTGAGTTGAGAGTGAGAGAGACTCATAGTCATCGTTATCATAACGGGTAACAAAAACATATATAACAATCACCAAAAACAAATTAAACATATCAATAAGTACTCGGAAACGTGTCGCGTAGTAGTACACTGTCGGAGAAATAAGACCCTGACGCCCGCGTTGACATCCAACCAAGATGGCGCCTAAAATATTTGAATTGATTAAAATTAACAATTTCGGGTCACTCATTTAAAATTACGCATAAATATATGGCACTGCTCTATTTTTAAGTTTGTTCTGCTGATCGTACTTATTAGAGTGAAGTAAGCCGAGAGCCCGTCCTATTCTTATTTTAATCGCATTGTATGTACTACGTATATATTTGAAGCGCTCGTAGCGAAGTTTACTTAGCTGTTCTCAACCGATCAGCAAAGCTAAGCAACCTCGCGCGCGGTCATGAGTTGGATGGGTGACCGCTAGTGACATTACTACTGAGCGTTTCCGTGCTTCGGAGGGCACGTTAAGCCGTCGGTCTCGGTTGTCTTAGGATAGCAATCGTTATAGCATGGTGGTAGGGCATTTTGCGAATGCCCGCCTGGCTAGCTACCACCCACAAGTAGAAAATCTGTCGCCAAGCACCTAACGATGTGTTCCGGCAGCTGAGAGCCAGTACTTCTAGGTTAGCCTGAACAATAACTTCGACCACATCATCACTTACCATCAGGTGAGATAGTGGTCAAAGGCTAGCCAATCAGGCAATAAAAAAAAAATTTACGAGGTTCGAAAGCTAAAATACGAGATTTTTATCTGCTCTTGTACGAGAAAAAAAATTCAAAGGTTGGCAACCCTGGTTGAAATCGAACTAATCCCGAACCTCCTTTCCATGCTTAGTAGGTAATCTGTGGCTTTAATGTTAAGCCCTCGACAGACCTAACGCGGGGCGGTAGCGTGGCGTGGCGGGCGCGGGGCGTGAGCAGTGCGGTGGCCTTCACACCGAATGCCAAAATGGCGGCGCGTGTGAGGCGCCGGCCCGCCGGCCGCCAGCGTTGCCATATATACAGATTTCACCGTATTTTTACCGATTTTCGATGTGCGATACAGATTATATACAGAATTTTCACATTCTAGTGAACAAATTGCCGCAAGTTGCTTAAAAATGGAACATATCAAAATAAATTACCCACTCAAATGCCGTCCGTAATAATAATGCTTATGACTTCTGAAATAAATAAATATTGTATTGTGTTGTACTATTATTAAATGTTGTTTACAATATATATTCTTTATGGTAAATTTATTTAATAAACAATTTTTTTACCAGATTCTAGTGCCAGCTTAGAGAAAATCTTATTATCTATACATTTTATGAAGACAGAACAACGCAATAGACCTTATAAAATTACTATTGAAGGTTTTATGCATGGAAAGCAACTGATTGGTGTTTTTTTTTGCTATAGCCTAGCTAGATATTTATGATGCTGTTTTTGAAGCGCTTTTTAGGGAAGTTTACTTATTCATTTTAACTGATTAGCTAAGTTAAACAACGTTCGCCGCCCTCATGACTTGGATGGGTGACCGCTATTGACATTACTATTGAGCGCTTTGGAGGGCAGGTTAACAGTCGGTACAATGTTGTGATAATATTATGTACTTTTGAACTATCGTTGCACCGAGTTTAACAAGTTATTTCAAACTTGAGTGTTGAATTTTTTCGCTCTTCTATGTCCGTTTCTACTTCCGTGATTACTTGTCATTCACTTTCGCTGAATATATCATCAAGATAAGAAAATATTTTTAGCTATTGAAGTGTAACTCAAAAACGGATTGATCGATTTTGATGAAATTCTAATGGGATCACACGGAAATCATCAGCTTTCAGATAAAAAAAAACATCAAAATCGGTTTACCCAGTCAAAGTTCTGATGTAACAAACATAAAAAAATACAGATGTATTGAGTACCTCCTACTTTTTTTAAGTTAGTTAGTAAAGTTTTAATATAGTGTCTAATGTTTTATATAGATAATGACACAGAAACCTTCGTGCACAAGTCTGACTCGTATGTAGCCAAATTTTTTCTTACGTTTGAATTACCTCCGTTTTGGTAGAAAATCAAAAACTGATTCGACATTTTTTTTTAATGTAAATACTCACAAAATTTCACGATGTTCAGTTGAGAACTGCGATCTGTAGGGGAGAATACCTGGACAGATAGGAAAACATTTCTGTCCAAGCCGAAACGGAGACGCTTTGTGCTCACTTAGTAATAATGTCGATTTGTTTCGTCCGGCACTCATTTCCTCCTCAATTTGCTATTCCAAAAAAACCAAAGTCATTCAAATCCAAACAATATCAATCTTCCAATCAGTATGAAACGCAGTCCATAAAGAAAAGCTAAAGTCAGTAGTTAGTTAAAATCCAAGTGTAACTCCTACTCTAATTAGTCGATGTCTCGAACTTCGGGTCCGAAAGAAAGGTATCCGCAAAACACGTATTGGCTTACTTTTGTCTTACTACTACTTCTTTACTTCGTTCTTAGCATAGACTTGCAAGCATTCGCCTGCGTAGATTCTGAATATATTTTTTAATCGGATTCGTATGGTTTGTACATTTATATATATGAAATTATTATTTATTCGTTTGCTTATAAGTAGTCAGTTGAGTTCTAAATATGCAGAAAGAACACAAATACTAATGAGGATATAAATACTTATGGAGAACTGAGACATTACCGTAAATTCTAAATATCTTACCTGTATTTTTTAGAACAGTAGCGACACCTCTCGCCGAGTAGTAGCGGCCCTGTAGCGACACCTCTTGCTGAGTTCTATAACTAGGATTCTCAGTCTTACCATGGGAAAATAGTCTTTAAGTTTTCTGAAATAAGACTTAAAATTGATTGAAGAATAATAGCGTTCGCAGAGTAGTATGGAAGATTCCATAGCGGGCAAGATTTGTGATGAACGATGCTGTCCGACGAACTTCGTACCGCAAATTAAATTTTCGTTGTCTAAAAGGTCGCTCGAACACGCAAAACGAAACTTCGTTGAATTGTACTAGCGGCCCTGCTCCGAAATATTCTTAAAAAACATACAATAATCAAACACTCTTGAAAAATGAAATGAAATGAAAATTTACTTTATTTCTGTAGCCAAGATTTCACTTAAATTAAGGTAGGTTGAGGCCTTCTAGTAAGTATACAAATACTTGTGTCAGAAGATCTCGCTCTTCCATATCCATTCCATAACTTTAAATGGTTACAGATATAAACGATAAAAATACAAAGTTATCAAAGCTATATACTTAATTATACTTAATATAAATTTTATTGGTAGGTATTATTTCTAATACAATAAACTTTTAGATCTAGGTATTTATATGTGTGTGTGTGTGTGTGTGTGCATGTGTGTGTGAGTGTGTATGTATGTGTTTGTGTGTGTGTGTGGGTGTGTGTGTGCATATGTGTGTGTTTGTATGTGTAATGTGCATGAGGTAAGAGTGCGGTTTCCAGTAACTTTAGATAATATCTAAATATTTGGTGTACCATCCATTTAAAATATAAGTTATTTATTTAATGTTTGAAGTAGTGCTTCTACTTCGTCATAATTTTTAGTAAGTATCCAACTGATTAGATGTTTTTTACATTCATGATACGTTTTTGGATAAATATCCAAAGTTTTGTTTAAAACGTTATATAAGCGCGCTGATTTATTTACGAATTGATTACTAGCATATGTAGTTTTAGTGACTTGGACTGTAATTGCCCTATCTTTTCTTCTTCTGATAAGAATTTTGGAGTCAAAAAGTAAATTCTTGTGAACCTTCAGAATTGATTGTACTATATACATTTTTCTTACAGTTAGTAACTGACACAATGAATATAAATTATCTGTTGGGTATCTGTAGCTCTTGAAATACATAACCTTTATTAGACTTCGTTGTGCCCTTTCAACCTCTATAAATTTTGTCTTAGCTGCACCGCCCCAAATAGGCAAACAATAGCTTAGAATAGATTGTGCTAATGCCATATATATTCTATTTAGTAGCATTTGTGGTGCCACATGTCGTAAAGTTTTAAAAATCCATATTAGTTTTCTTATCCTCATGCTGATAACGTTAATTTGTGAGAACCAAGTGAATTTTTGGTCGATATGGACACCTAAATACTTGGTTGTGTTTACTCTATTTAAAACAGTGCAGTCACAATCAACATTGTGTATGGTATTAGAATTATGGAGCTTAATACTAAAGTCAATATCAGGCTGGGTTCTATTGTAAATAGTGTAACACATATAGTTAGTTTTTAGGGCATTAAGAGTAAGCAGGTTCAGTCTCAGCCAATTGGCTATCTTTACAAGGCCTTGTTCAGCTTGTACCCGTACCTTATCCCATGTACTGTTTGAAAAAACCACAGCGGTATCGTCAGCATAGGAGAAAATCATTGCATTCTCAAGTTTATGGTTGCATAAATTGTTTATATAAATTAAAAACAAGGTAGGTCCTAAGACACTTCCCTGGGGAACGCCGTAGGTGATAGCTGCGTCGTCACTAACATTTTTACCAATTTTGACTTTCTGCTTTCTATCACTCAAGTAATCTTTAAAAAGAGCAAGGGGTATATCTCGTATTCCAATATCATTTAGTTTTTGTAAGAGTATGGGGACATAGACGGTGTCGAAAGCTTTTTTCAGGTCTATATATACAGCCACAGATTTTTGTCCTTTATCTACCTGATCTACAATATAAGAAGTCAGAGCTGTTACGGCGTCTTCTGTAGATTTACCACTTTGGAAACCGTATTGCGAGTCAGATATTAAGTTGTATTTATTAAGGTATTTAGTAAGTCTATTATTTATTAATTTTTCCAATATTTTTGAAATACAGGGTAATACCGAAATTGGTCTATAATTATTTTCATCGCCTATGTCTCCATTTTTATGCACGGGGGTAATGATAGCTGTTTTTAACAACAGAGGAAAGGTGCCTTGAGTAAAGCAAAGATTGGCCAAGTGGCAGATAATTGGTACTACTTCATCTTTAGCCAATTTGAGGAAGCTAGTGGGGATATTGTCCCAGCCAGGGGCACTTTCTGATTTGAGATTCATAAGAACATTGTGTACTTCAACGAGGTCAGTTTCCAAGAGAACAAAAGAATTAGGTTGCGTATAGGTGCCACTTGAAATATGATTTGATAAGTTATGATTTGTTAACATTTCTTCTGCTAGTGTTTTTCCAGTATTTGCAAAATATTGATTAATGTAATTAATAGATTCAGTTGGAGAAGATTTTATGTTCAATAGTTTTGTATTATCTGCTTTTGTTTTATTTAAATGTGTTATTGATCTAATATTTTTCCAAAGGATTTTTGAGTTTTTTGTAGATTTTGCCAATTGTTTTCGTTCGTAGTTTCTTTTTAGTTTCTTTATTAAATTGTTACAGAAGTTTCGATACCTTTTATAAGTAATTTTTATAATTTCGTTATAAGGATCTGATCGCACCTTTTTTTGTAGTATGTTTCTGTTTTTAATGCATCGTAAAATACCAGTGGTCATCCATGGCTTTATAATCCGTTTGCTTTTAGGAACTTGTACAGTAGTAGTGTTTTCTTGTAAGGATTCTTTGATCTTATTTATTGATTGCTCTATCAAAGAATTGGGATCCTCACAAAACAAAAGTTCGGCAAGGTTCTTTTTTGCTAAACTTATAAGTGCTGCGTTAAAGTCAATAACCGTTTTTATTTTACTACATTTATTAGTAGAAATTTGACCAGATAGATTAAAAAAAGTCATGCGATGGTCGGTAACGGTAGTATTTAGAACAGCCACTTTAGCAGATATTTTGCCATTTTCAATCTTCATCATAACGTGATCTAGACAATTACCTTCTCTGGTTGGAAGCACATGACCTGGCATTATGCTGTGCATTGCCAGCATATTAAGGTATTTCAGTCTATTCGTTCGGTCATATTCCTTTTCAGATTCTCTAGCAATTAAATTAATATTAATATCACCATTTATAAGTATATTTTTGCAAGATTTTAATGATTCTAAATGCAAGTTGAGGGAATCAATAAATGTATCAGCCTTGATATTTGAGGGAGAACGATATATACCCAAAATAGAACTATTAAAAGTATCTATTAGCAAACATGATGCATGATCCAATATCACTTCTTTTATAGAAGCTACAATTCCATTTTTAACATATACCACAACTCCATCATTTTGATTAATATGGTGACTTGTTGAGAATGATGTATAGTTTGTGATAGAGGGTATTGGTTTATCAGTTTTTATTCTACATTCAGTCAATATAAGTATGTCTGGATTAATATTTGTTGCACTTAAAGTTAAAATTAAATCATCGATATTACTATAAATGCTTCTAATGTTTTGGCAAAAAACTTTAAGGTCATTATCTGTAACAGATACTTGACTCTTGACAATCATTTTTCTATATGGCAGGTATACGATTATTTTACAGTTATAGAACCCAATATCTCTTTCATTTCGAAAAGTTAGTAAAAACTGACTGGACAAAAAAATTCAATACATATATCAAACCTGCTCATAAAATTTCATGAGAATTGGTTGAGAAATGGCACCCTGGGCTGCTACTACAATTCAACGAAGTTTCGTTTTTCGTGTTCGAGCGACACTTTAGACAACGAAAATTTAATTTGTGGTACGAAGTTCGTTGTATGATATAGTCTATGGTCGGACCGCATCGTTTATCGCTCGGAGGAAATATTACAATTGATATTTGAGTGATATTTGAGTCAAGTGATATTTCCTCCGAGGTTTACCGCAAATCTTGCCCGCTATGGAATCTACATACTACTCCGAGAACACTAATATGCCCCAATCAGTTATAAGTCTTAGCACAGAGTAATTAAAGAACATTTTCCTATGGTAAGCGTCTAAGAATCCTAGTTATGGAGCTCTCAGCTACTCAGCGAGAGGTGTCGCTAGGTGTTCTAGAAAATATAGGTAAGATTTTTAAAGTTTACGTGAATGTCTTTGTTCTCAATAGGAATTTATATTCTCATTAGTATTTGTGTTCTTTCTGCATATATAGAACTTGACTTTTCCTACGTATAAGCAAACGAATGAATTATAATTTCATATTTAGAAACTGTACAAACAATACGAATCCGATTAAAAAAAACAATCTCCATAGGCAAATTCTTGCAAGTCTATGCTACGAACGAAGTTAAACAAAAGTAAGTCAATACGTGTTTTGCGGATATATCTTTCAGACCCGAAGTTCGGTACTTCGACGAATTAGAGTATCTGGCTCGATCAATTAGAATCGATGCTTCTACACAACTATTTTAAAAGTAATAAGCCTTAGCTTTAACATTTCAGACTATACTACACGCTGTGTTGAATTAGATTTGAAAATTGATTACGAACTTTACATATATAAACCGCAACCACATGCATACAAATTTGTACAGAGCAGAGCTTCCAAAAAACAACATAGTAGTTCTTTGATTTTATCCTCATGAAAACATCGAAACCATAAACAAAACTAGTAACACCGAAGGAGCACGTGACCCGCGCGGGTGCGGCGCTCTTGCCAACGCGGGTGGCGTGCGCGGGCGGCGCGCGGCGCGGGTCCCGCGCGGGTGCTCGGTGTGAAGGCCTCCATACAATCCCATACATTACAGATTGCGCGGGACCGCCAACCGCGCACGCCCCGCGTCCGGTGTGCAGAGGGCTTTATTTTGTCTGTGCGTGTACACTTGTACAGGGGTGCGTTCCCGCACGCCTTCGGCCAAGACAAATTTTGGTCTAAGCGCGGATATACGCCGTTCCAGCACTCCAATCGAGCTCAATTTGATCCTGGCAAGATTTGATCATACTCGTTCCGGGCGACCTGTCAGAGCTAATTTTGCTCTACTTGGCCAAAAATTTTCTACCTTTTGAATCGGCCAAATCTTGGCTAGCTGTCAAATGTGACAGATTGTACAATAAATAATACATTGTGTACAAGCTAAGCCAAGGATTAGTGATTTCTATGCTGTCTTTGCTTAATTACGTAATGGGGCTCATTCTAAAACATACAGCAAATATTTGATCACTTAAGAACATCGCTGTCAATTTCATATTGTGACAATAGCGCCAAAAGGTCGTTCCAGGTACCTTGGATCAAATCTAGCTCGACCAATATTTGGCCCGGCCTTACTGGAACGCACCCCAGATCAGTCATAACTCTAAACTTTTTCTAATTCCTTCCACAAATAAAATTGATAATTGCAGTTTCAATACGTGAGAATTTGAATATTTCTCTAGCTAGCGGTACATCAAAGATTACTGTCTCCAGTCTACGGAACGAAAATTTTACAGAAAATCAATATGACATCTGTTTTACCACCAAAGTTTTCTGAAGGACCTCACGGCGTTGGTAATATTTTTGAAATAGAAGTAGTTTTACAGTACGTACATGTAACTTCCTAATTTAACCAAAACTAAATTTTAGGGGACCCCGACGATAAGAGCTTGAGAAAAGTTGAAGTTGAAGTGCTCATTCCTAAGCTTATTCGAGAAAAAGCAAAGAAAGAGAAATGTGTTCAAGAAGTATCAGAGTTTGAGAAATGTTGCAAGGAGTCTTCTTTGCTGATGGTGGTAAAGTGCAGAGAAGAGAATGCGACTCTGAAAGAATGCCTATCTAACTGGTACAGAAATGAAGAGTTCAAAGAATTCTGTACTGAAGAGTATTTGAAGGAGAGAAGTGAATATAGAAAAACAGGCATAAAAAAACCTTTTAAAAGAGCTTAACATACTTATTAATTAGTGAAGTATTAAGTTTAAAATAAATTTCTTTAGAGTGTTAATCATCCTCATTTATTGTGACAGGAATATTTCTAGATAGTAACATTTCCCGCACACTGTATTCCTTCAACCCTTCTGGCATTTTCTTTGGTTCCTTTGGATACAACACTTGGGCTATCAGAATTTCCTAAAAATAAAATGTTTGTTAATTGGGTGTTTACATGCTTTAAAGTATTGTATCATAACATAGTAAACTATTAGTAGAAACATGCAACATATTGTTAAAATTTTGAATAATTTTTTGCATGTTTCTACATTATTTTACAAGAATGTGCCATACACACAGTATATGGTGTCAGGGATACTTATTTCACACTAATTATCTGTATCTTGGCATTAATGTAAAACAGGTGGCTCTCAGAGCTGTAAACCTCGCAAATCTGCCTTTGCATAGCTAACGATTAAATAAAAGTTTGTTTTTGATGCTGGTGGGGAATGAGTCACAAAATCCAAAAACCTTAGTAATATTCCGAAAACTGATACATTAATTTGATGTGACAGGTAATTTACATCTCCTCATTACCTTTTTACTCACCTATAATCACCGGGCCATTAAATTTTATATAACATATAGGATAAAATGGTTATTTGGACAAAAGAGTTGCATTTTAATAAGGGAGACTAAAAGTTATCTGACATTTTTGAACACTAAGAAATGGCTGTTTTAGGGTTCCGTACCCAAAGAGTAAAGACGGGACACTATTACTAAGACTCCACTGTGTTCCTGTCTGTTGCCAGGCTGTATCTCAGTATTAAACATCCAAATCCCTGGGTTTTTTTTTTTAATACTGGATACTGGACATAATAATTCCATGGAATTATCAAACCTGCTCACAAAATTTCATGAGAATTGATTGCAAAATGCGACCTGTAGAGGAGAACAACCGTACATACGAAAGAATTTTCGTGTAAGTTAAAGCAGAGACTTCGCTCAAACTTCATCCTCGCTCGGTCAGTGATACTGCACATATTTACCTTCACTGTAGTGTTGGCCATCCTAACAAGACCAAGAGTATAAATTGTGTCCATTAGTAAACTGTCATCTGCATTTATTACAACAACATAATCAGCATGAGTTTTTTCTGGTCCTTCTCTGTAAAGCACTGAAAAAGAAAAAGTTTTAAACTATTAGGTGCCCATCCTAGGATAACTTCACCAGATAGATCAATGTCCTGAACTTTTTCATCCAGTTTCCACAACTTATATAAAAACCTAATTGATTTATCAATATATATATCATCGCACCTGTATATCCCTGAATGGGTGGCAAAATTTTCTTAAAAACCCAGGTGGTAGGTCTAGTGTCTTGGTGTGGTACCACCACGGCATCAGATATTCTGCCTCGAAGCAGTAGTGTGCAAAGACTACTGTATTGAGGCTTTAAAGACACTTTAACAAGTGAAATTATTGGCTGAATAAGACAAAAGACCTAGCATCTCGGAGTGACAAGCTCATTGCAGTGACAAAGCACGGCGAAAATATTAGATGGTAAAATTAAGATGTGTTTAAAATATTTTGTTTGAATTCAAACACTACTTACACACCATAAACAAAAGTAAAACATGCAGTAAATGCTAGCAAAGTCAGAAAAAGAAAATTCAAGTTCAATAATTAAAATCGAATTAAGTAAATATTTGGTTAAATACTGGCACAAATCCAGTTAAAAGCCTGGTGGTAGAGGATTTTGTAAATGTCCATAACAAGTTAAAAATTTGTTGCCATTGATGTAACAGTGCATTCTGGCAGTCTGTGTTCATTTATGGGAAAAGATCTTAATTCATTAGATCATTAGACACTTGCACTAGATTAGTGAAGCCTACTTTAGGACTTATCTTACTTACTTATTTAAGTAAATATTCCCGCCGTAAGAGTAGTCACATTAACCACCTAAGTTTGAGCATGTGTGTAATTCACAAACCTGTGGCACATACATTTAATACTGCATCAACCTGGCAATATTGATATTTAGCAGTAACGGTGCATAATGGCTTTAACTTTTAAAATTTGTCTGCAGTATTTTAGAGATATCTTTTTTTATGAACACTTAATAATCACTTTCATGACAAAGCCTCTTGTCAACTATAGATATGAAGTTACATATTTAGTTCATAGAAATTGGATAATGCATTCATTTCAAACAAAATGTTCAAAATATATTTCTATTCCTGACACAAAATGTCAAATAGTTTGAAACTGTGGTTAGCCCACAAGCCTTTTTTTGAAGCACTCGTAGCAAAGTTTACTTAGCTGTTCTCAACCGATCAGCACAGTTAAGCAAAATCGCGCACGGTCATGAGTTGGATGGGTGACTGCTAGTGACATTACTACTAAGCGTTTCCGCACTTCGGAGCACGTTAAGCCGTTGGTCCCAGTTGTTGTCTTAGGATGGCAGTCGTTATACCATGGTAGTAGGGCATTTTGTGAATGCCCTCCTGGCTAGCTACCACCCTCAAGTAGAAAATCTGTTGCCAAGCACTTAAAGGTGTGTTCCAGCAGCTGTCCTTGAGAGCCAGTACAGATTAGCCTGAACATCATCTTCGACCACATCCTCACTTACCATTAGGTGAGATAGTGGTCAAAGGCTAAACTATAAGGCATAAAAAATAAATTAAAAAAGTGGTATTGGCTATGGACTGCCGTGCAGCAAGTCCATGGTTCGAATCCCGCTGCGGGTTTGAGCTTCACCGCATGGTAGAAGGGCATTTTGCGAATGCCTGGCTAGCAACCACCCTCAAGTAGAAAATCTGTCGCCAAGCACCTAACAGTGAGTTCCAGCAGCAGTCCTTGAGAGCCAGTATAATTACAACTGTACGTCTCAGTGTGACAGGCACAGTGCAATTCGTTGTTGACGAAATGCTTCTGTTATAGGCAGAGGTTAGTCCACTAAACATCAGGTGGACCTCAGGCTTGTTCTGTCACAATAACATAATTCACAATTATCACTGAATTAAAACTTACAATAGTCTCCACCAAATTTAATTCCTGGTTTCACAACATACCCTTTTGACCTAAAATAATGATAAACAACATATCTTGTAGTAAATGTTTTATCTGCTGATATGAAAAGATCCCAGCAGTCCTGAATGTTGAGTATGCTATTCTGCAAACTTATTATCTGAAGGCAACCAAGTCCATATAAAAGAAAAAAGGATTCTTCAGGAGTTAACATGAGCTTCTCCTGTAGTTTGACTCTATTCATGCAGCATTTTGGTTTCATTTTGGCAAAGTAATTGTCTTCTTCTGAGTCACTATTTGGCACAACCACAACTATATCTTCCTTGTGAATATTTTGTAATGTCGTAGGATTACATTCCAAGTCTTCAACATCAGTTTCAATACTCATATTATCATCACTGGATACCAAGTCTATGACTTCTCTGTTGGCTAGCTTTTGTCCATCTTCTATAATTTTTGCTGTAACTTCAGCTACTTCTTTCAGAAAGGAATCAACTTCAGCTGTTCTTTTGCCCCCATCAAATTTTTTATACCAATAGATTCTTTTCAGAAACTGCCTCTTTCTCATTATTGTGGTGTTGTTACTTCTGCGCGCCGCTGTCGGCCGTGAGCGCGACGCAGACCCTTTGCCAAAACATCCCATTTGATGAAGAAGAATCATCTCTTCTGTGGACCTGACTTCAACATTGAACCCATTGTAATAACCGGTAAACACAATTCGCATCGAGTTGTCTAATGGAAATCGCAAGGATTCAATAGACATCGGAAACAAGTCATTTAGGTCATTAGTTTGACAATCTTCTGATTGCAAAGCAGTCATGACAAAAGAACTGGCCACTTCCCAAATTTATTTACAGTCGAATGTCACGTTTTCAAGTGAAGCAACCGCTCAAAACAAGGAACAAAATATTCTAAAAAGCAAGTAAATTACAATAAAATTTGCACCTAGGTTGATTATTTTCAAAGTTGAATTTTTAAAATATACCAAAATGAATGTGCAACTACAAACTGACGTGCAGCAAGAAGAGAGATACAATCGTAAGTAAAAAATTAATAATTCCACAAGTTAAAGGTACATACGCTATAAAGCTTTCAACAAACAGGTATCGAAGTATCTAATCCAAATAATTCCTAAACACACGCCAAAGTTGCACCCAATGACGACATACATACAAAGTTACAAAGGAACCGCTGAGCAGTGTGACCAGATTTAAATTGGACATTATGCTAGCTGCTCCCCTAAATTCTGCTAAAATCTGCTAATTTTATTACTGTGCCAACATTTTGCTATTGAATGAAAACCCAATTAAAAGAATGTGTATAAAAATGCGTCCACCCTGTCATTTTATTCCATCTACATGTAGAATTGCAGCATCATGTTTATTTTTAAATTAATTCCGCAGGTCAGTTTTTACATTGTTCATTTACCTACGAAAATAGTCGGTCACTAGCTGTATTGGACATGGGTAAAATCATCACGGCCTTTGCGAAATCGGCAAATTGTAGGTACTTTTTAGTTCCATGTGTTAGACTAATTCTCTTATAATCTGTGCCATGTTTAATAGTCCTACCATTAGGGCGTTCGGATAGGCTATCGGTGCCAAAAATAACACTCACAAACGCTAAAAACGATCACACGGGCCGTTCGTTTTGGGACTTCGTGAGCAAAAATATCGTTTTCGCTCACCGTTCGGATAGCTTTGAAAACGCTACAAATGACAGAGAAAAGTGATATTTTTGACCCATGTCTTGCCGTGGGATCGTTGTGATCGTTTTTTGACAACTGCTGTTTTGACAGTTGTATTTGGCGCGATTGAAGAGTTTCACAAGTTTTTTATTTATGTAACTATCAGAAGCCATCAACAAAGAAATAATAATAATATAGGTACCTACTTTTTGTTAATTTTAGAGATTGATTCCATGTTTCGTACTGTGCAAAATTGTTAAAATATTGGCGGTTGTCAAAGTATGTTTTAAGCCGTTCGGATAGCATGCAGTAATTGGTGGTCAAAAATAGCAAAAGCTTCTATCCGAACGCTAAAACACAAATGCCACTTTTGAAACTGCTACAAACGCAATCGAGCCAAAACGAACGCCCCTCATAATGCATCTGTAGTCAACCTCAAATTGCCTTATGTCAGATTCATATGTAAATGTCAAACGGACACGAGACACTTCAACTTGAACGGTAGACTGACATACACGAGTTGTAAAATTATAATGTATTAAATCCTTTAAAATCACACCAATCTTACTTTAATTTCTGAGATAAGGACCTGATCCTTCATCTCAGAAGTGGGATAGGACGTACAAGCCCACTAGTTACAAGTATTTAACGATTAAGAAGAAAAAACTTCGCACTGGGTAGTTGTGTTCACCCGACATTGTCATGGAAAATCTACATCCTGTACCATGCAGAAGAACAAGTCCAAGCTACAGAACGCCATCTTTTCCACGATCAGTCATTATAGCACCACTTGCTCCATCAGTGCCTACTTACACTGAAAATCACGTGCATCGAAAAAGTACTAGAAGACGGATGAAAAACACTTCAAAGGAGAGAAGAGTAACCGATTACCGCAAATGCAGAATGGATTCCAGACGTCCTATAGTTGATTCGGCGGAACACTCGATGTCAAGCGGCAGGTCGAGTTGTTCTCGAGAGCGCCGAGAACGTTCCCATCATCGAAGCAGAAGATCTAGCCGCAGATGCATGCGTGAACACCGACCTAGTCGCAGTCATAAGCGGAGACGCAGCCACAACAGGATCCACAGGCGCAGGCAGAGTTGCAGTGCTACGGCGAGTTCCAGTGATGACCGGAGCCGCAGCCACGACAGGATCCGCGGACGCAAGCGGAGTTGCAGGACAATGGCGAGTTCCAACCACGAGCGGAATCAAGACCATTACAAGATTCCCAGGAGCAAGAAGAGCGACGTCGTAAGCAGGGGTGGCAGCCACAACAGCGGAGAACGGAGTCAACAGGGCCGAAGTAACGAACACCCTGGCAGTGAGTCACATGATCGAGAGCACGTAGGTAACCTGAATCCTAATAATCAGGCATTTATTACTGAATTACTCAAAGTTTTAAGTAGTACCCGACCAGAAGGGAATAAATTCCCAATGTTAGGTAACATTCTCCCGGAATTCAACCCTATGATCAAAGGTCAGACCATACATATGTGGTTAAGTAAGGTAGAAGAATGTGCGAAGCTTTATAATTGGGGCGATGACCAAATCATTCACTACGCATTACCCAAATTATCAGGCGTCGCTCGATCGTGGTATCAGGCTCTGCCATCTATGTCCTTTTTGTGGCGAGAATGGAAACTTAAACTTGTGGAATCCTTCCCTAGTAGGGAAGATTATGCCGAGCTACTAACGGAGATGTTGGCAAAACGCGTTAGGTACAACGAACCTCTTGAAATCTATTATTACGATAAAATCAATGTGTTAAATCGCTGCGAGATATACGGTAAGCGTGCCGTTGATTGTTTGCTGTATGGAATAGACGATCGTTCATTAAGGCTAGGCGCGAAAGCTGCAAAATGTCAGGAGCCGGAAGAAGTGTTGCAATATTTCCAATCAACAAAACGACAGCCGCCGGATACTGAAAGGTTTAATAGAATAATTCAAGATAGAATGCCAAATAGTAGCACTCCAGAGGGTCCCAGTGTTAATCTCAAGCAGTACAATAGTTCTAATAGCACGAAAATGGTAGCATCTAGCAGTTCCACCACTGGTACGATTGGAAAGTGTTACAACTGTGACGAGCCTGGGCATTTCAGCTTTAAATGTCCTAAAAAGATACTTAAGTGTAATGTATGTAGCAGATTAGGACACACTACTACCAACTGTCCTAAATTACCGAACGTCTCCAAAAACAACGCAGACCCCGTGTTAGATAAATCTGTTCTGCAAGTAGAAACCGAAAATACGAATGATAAATATGACTAGACGGTTCGATGATGGAGGGCTACGTTGATTTAGGAAGTCAGTGTAACTGAGGTACAGTGAAGCGACTAAACTAGGTATCACTTGGACTTGTGATAACCTGCCAACAATGTTTAGGTTGTAATATTGTCATGCCCATAGGTGTCGCGAATGTAGAAATTAAAATACAAGATGTCATAGAAAGAGTAGATGTTTTTACTGTTGGGGATAGTATTATTAAATACTCGGTATTACGAGTCATTACGAGGTCATAGCTTTACGGAGAAACCTGGAATTATCATAATAAAAATCATGCCAAATGACAGGTTTCTTGTTGAAGATACGCCTTTCACTAGAAAAGCGCTTTTTTGAAGCGCTCGTAGCGAAGTTTACTTAGCTGTTCTTAACCGATCAGCAAAGTTAAGCAACGTCGCGCGCGGTCATGAGTTGGATGGGTGACCGCTAGTGACATTACTACTGAGCGTTTCCGTGCTTCGGAGGGCACGTTAAGCCGTCGGTCCCGGTTGTTGTCTTAGGATGGCAGTCGTTATAGCATGGTGGTAGGGCATTTTGCGAATGCCCGCCTGGCTAGCTACCACCCTCAAGCAGAAAATCTGTCGCCAAGCACCTAACGGTGTGTTCCGGCAGCTGTCCTTGAGAGCCAGTACTTCTAGGTTAGCCTGAACAACATTTTCGGCCACATCATCACTTACCATCAGGTGAGATAGTGGTCAAAGGCTAACCTATCAAGCATAAAAAAAAAAAAAAAAAAAAAAAAAAAAAAGGTAGCAAAAGCTATGAAAACATCGTAGTACTTGACAAGATTCATCCTTGGCTTAATTTTA